>CM068369.1:71784498-72984498 GCA_034769895.1 Magicicada septendecula | reverse complement strand
ACGCACATAAACAAAATACATAAAAACATAACCTTTACTGCCGAATACGAACACAACAATACCATAAACTTCTTAGACCTCTCCATCACAAAACTAGAACACAGGCACAAATTCAGTATATACAGAAAACCAACTCCAACTGACACACTAATACACAACTCCTCCAATCACCCAATACAACACAAACTAGCTGCCTTCAGAACCATGATACATAGACTTAACACATCCCCTTAGATGAAAAAGACTACAAAGATGAACTAAACACGATAAAATATCTATAGTAGAGGCAAAATAGCATTTAAAAAGGACGTTTCTCCTCCGTCCAATTTTTTTGCTGGAATAGGTTAAGTAAGCAGAAGTAAGTGTACAGTTAAAATTTTTATAAAATCCTGCTTGTTCGTCATGAGATAAGTGCATTTTAGTGCATTTTTGGTGCATCGTATAAGTGTATCGGCCATAACTTCGGTTCTATTGGACGTATCGAGACCAAAAAAAATTCAACATACTCGTTATGAATTAACAAATCAAGCTGGGTTAGTATTGCTACCTAAAAAGGTCAACATAACCTCAAAAAAAAATTAAACTTTATTGTAATGCAATGTTCCTTTAAAATTCGATTTCTCTTGAATTAGAAAAGATAAAATCAATTTATTTGGGCCAAAATATTTGTTTTTTATTGTAGAAACTTAAAAAAAATTTTGAAACAAAAAATTTAATTTTTCTGGCTAAAATCTCAAAATTTTTAAAAATTTTGATTTGCTCGCCATTTTATGAGAGATGATCCTAGTAAGGCTTTTTGTTTTTCAATTGTCGATTTTTTTATGTACTTAATTGCTATTATCATTAAAAAAAATTTAATTTTTTTTTTACCTATTTTATGGCAATTTATCTACTTTTTATATCAATTTATATACTAAATTATACTAAAAAAAACATGAGGTAAATTTAGTATAAATATTAAAGTATTATATACATGAAGAAACGGACTGTAGCAGAAAGTGATTGAAATATATATATACGTACCGGTTTCCAAGGTTATTTCTGTATGTTACAATGTAACCGGGTTATATTACTTTATATTCATGTAATATAATATACCTTTTGTAATGTATATCAATTGTATACATATATTAGTACATACATAACTTACAAATTTTTTTTAAGCATTTAATTCTTAAAAAATGACATATATACTTATTTTTTACTCAATTTACAAGTTATTTTACGTTTCCATTGTTATAACATGCTAAATAATAATTATATTCAATGAAATATATTTGTATGCCTTAAAAAAGTTCTTTATTTTAAATAATCCATTTTTTATACATAAAGTACATATAGTAAAACAAATTATTATTTTTTACATTTAATCAATTTCTCCTTATTCTTTTGTTATCTGGAGGCCCCTCTTCATCATCAACTGAGGCATCGGTCGTGCCATCGGAAAAAATTGCATCTTCTTCTTCTTCTTGATCGTATTGATCCCTATAAAAATGTTCAATAAATTGAAGGCTGCTTTCGCTTTCGCTTTCCAGAATGCTTATGTCGCCTTGCTCACCGTCTTCCTTATTTTCCTCATTTTCTTCTAAAGTTTCAAGGTCACCTGGTTGTTCATTATTAGTACAATTAGTACTCCAACAGAAACGACACATTGAACTGCAAAATTTGCCTTTGGCTCTACAAGAACAGTTTCCTGTCTTGCACCCTTTCTTGCAGGCGCATTTCATGTTCTGAACTAAATAGTCTGGTAACGGATCATTTTTCATTGTAATGGGCAAAAGACCTTGTTCTTCTATCAGTTCCCACCCATATTCTAAAGGACTTTTGTCCGAATTACCAAGCCATTTTTGTATTTGTAAATATCCTCGAAGCGAATGGTATTGTAAAGCTTCTGCTGTAGGTGGTAAACCAGATAATTTGCAAGCAATATCCATATCAGACAGAACCCTTTTCTTAAAACACAAATATCTAATAATATTTAAACCAGATTTGTCAGATGGCTCATATCCATACATAACCTTAACAAAGGCTTGTTATATTATATTTCAATACAAATAAATAAAATTATCTATCTTCCACCTTCCTTATATTTTGCCCTCTCATCCCAGAATCCGTCACACGAACGTCGAGATGCAAGAGTGATTTAAAGGTTATATGAATAACTGACACAACTCGCCTTTTGTGAAGAGAAACAAACTAAATTTTATTTTTATTCTTTAAATTTTTTCAACTTCAAATTATTCTTTATTCATTTCTGTATCTTTAAAAAACAGTCTATTTCTTCTAGCCAAACTTTAAATTAAATACAACTTTCTTGAAATATTTGAAACATTATCTGGTACCACTAAACTTACTTAAAACATCTTACCTTATTATAAACAGCCCAGCCTGCCCACTCTCACATTCACACCATAACAAAACAAAAACCCCCTTTTATTTATTTAGAAACATTGGTTGGATACATTGTGCAATACCCTTGCCGGCAACGAGGGGTATCTCCGAAGTCGTGGCTGTTCACTTACAAATTTAGTTGTGGGTCCGAAATAGCTTATGACTTCATCTTCTCTGCCGAAAACTACAATCACCTTCACATTTTTTAATAACTGAAACTCACTTTTACTTGATATTCACAATTTTTTAATGAGCCCTGTTTGGGCCGGCTGCCTGCGCAGGCGAGCTTCAGTAAGAGACTGGGGCGATCGTTCACCAGGTTCCCCCACTTACGTTCCTTTCGGACAAGGCGGAAACAAATGCCTTATGCGTTAAAGTCATAGCTGTGGCGCATTCAACAAGTGCAAACTCCTGTGTACTGGACGTTGACGATATTTGGTATCCAGTGGTTTACGTCACTGTAGTGGGCGTGACTTAAACTTATATCCTCCAGCTCGGACCACGTGCGAACAAAACCTTCGTCTCCAAGCCATTTTGTTTCAAACAACTTGGCGTCGTTTAGGCGCTCCGCAGATGTTGGTGCTTGCGCATTTGTGTGCGGGTGTCACACAGCATCAAAGTTCCAAGAATTGTATCACCGTCAACAACACGACATTCCATTGCATTGGCATCACCTCACAAGTCCTTTGTTCTAACTACGCTTTATTTGAACACGTGGCTGTCCACACAGATGAAGTGAATGGTTATAAATATTTAATAAAATAAAACGCCTCCCTTTTTAGCCCCGCTACAATACCCCCCCAATGAGAGATCTTCTGTCGAAACAGAAGAAATCTCATTGCTAAACCCCTAAGAAGACCGGTGAGGATATGGTACCAACAACCCCCCATTAGTTCTTACACATCATGGGTAAACTACCCCCCTGGCTCGGTGACTATGGCCACATCTGAACAAGATTACTGGACTTCTCTATACGAGATCCCAACACCATAAAATCGAACAGACATGCACCACAGCGCACCTAACCGTTTAACATGCCACCCCAAAATCCAAACCCCTGGTCTTATACCACGCCAGATCCTCAACCAATATGTTTCCTCTTACCATGCACACTGGGCTGCCTTTAGCAGTTACTGGGCTCGTACACACACTCCTAACTACTCATTAAACACAATGCTCCTTTAAAATTTCAAAACAAAATCACAATAAAAAAAATCTTTTATCTTAATCCCTAATTCTCTTCACTAGTACTAGCAATTCTAAAGAAGACAAATTGAATACCTTATTAAACATGAATTCCCTTACTCTAACATTTGTTTACACACATATTCTAAACGATATAATTCAATAAAACCCTCGCAATACACATAAACAATAATACACTTAATACTCAAAACATCAATTAGATGGCAGGCACAAAAAATCAAAAATTTAAATTTATTAAAATATACTTTTCTCAATATTCAGAAAATTTAAAATTATTTAAATCAATTAAACAGCAAAATCTGCATCACTTCATTGCCAAAACTGGTCTAGTTTATACCATCAACCATCAGCTGATCAAACTGGGTCAAGTCCACAACCTTGACCTACACAGGTTATACAGAGGCTACATCATAAAATACATTAAACATCTTTTAAAATTCTATCTTCAAACATAATGACACATAATAAAATAAGACATTTAAAATTAACATGGTTATTATTACAATTACCAATAAAATTAACATTTAAATTAATCAAAATTTACATTCTACAACTTTACATTACTCTCAAATTCTATTAAAATTTGTCACTTGTTTCCATTAAGTTTATATTTTTACTATGACTCTCTTTCTTTAACATTCTCAATCTCCATTAGTTTGGGTGATCTAATTATTCATAATAACTTGATTGTATCAACTTGGCATTTATATATATTCCTAACCCCTTCAGACTCTAACACTCATTAACAGCTTTAACTAATATGACACCCATCTCTATCAAAACATCTATCAAACAATCTCTGAACCCAACTTACTACTCAACTCAATTCGCATTATTCTACCCTTATAAAAAAATACTCTCTACCCCTTTGTACTCAGGATGTGTGTTCCCCCCCCATAAGCTCATTCCCTTATCTGGTCCCTGGACTTCATCCCTAGGCAACCCTTTCCGACGCTAAACGGTCCCTTCCCGTCCCAACCACTTTTGTTGCGGACTCCTCACACCACCCCCTTTACAAAATTCCCATCAACTAATTACCATTCTCATTACATCACTTCAACTACAACAAAATATCTCCATTTACTTATTACATCAATATATCAATCAATACTCTACATATTTTCCCCATAGCTACTGTGTCACTATCAATACTTCTCAAATTCTACATTACCTTATTCATAACAATATTATTCTCTCTATCACCCCTTTAAACTTAACATGGACTGATCTACATGTCCTAACAAAACAATAATCACCCACAATCTAATATTTCCCATCTTTTACATTACATTTAAAATTCTCAACTATCTCAAATTACTTCCATCATTTGAAATTAAAATCCTTTAACACAATAAAATCATTATATTCAAACATTAGTTACATTGAAAATTAGCAAACAATTTATAAGTGACATTCTACAGCGGATCAGCTGATTTTCTAGGCAAGGCGAATGACCTTTGTTCAAAAATGCTGCACAAAATTATATAACAAAAAATACATAACACATATTGTAACGGTACATAACCCAGTCCCAATAAATGATAACTTTTGTAGTACCATAAAGGTCAGAAATGGGTAAACTATAACGAGCTCAAAATTAAGTTGTATCACTAAACATTTTAACAATTAAAGTGATATACAGTGACAAGTGAGTTATAGTGTACCCAATGAGGTAATAAGTGAAGGTGAAGGGAACTTCTTACAGAACTGTGCTGTAAATGTGAGAATTATAAACTATAATAGTAGACCATGATGCTACTAACTAATTATGTATTTTGTTTAGTTATTGTAGGATTTATATTGTGTAGTACCTATGTTAATTTTATATTTTTATAAAATAATGGTTTTATTGTATAAGATAACCCAGGGTTTGTGTTAAAAACTTAAAAGATTTAAATATCAGATGATAATGAAAATTAAAATAATACTGTATGAGGGAAATGGCAGAAGAAAATAGTTCAGTGTAAGAATACTATAAGAGATTAATAAATAATATATAAATTCATTTAAAGTTAATAAAAATATTAAATACTTATATCCAAAGTTATAAGAAAATAAACAGAAAACTATTATGTAAATCAAATTGGGAAAGAAACCGAAATTAAAAAGAATTATTTTTCTGTAAATCAAAAATAAATTTATAATAATTACAAACTGCCTATATACTAAAAAGTAAATAGCAGAACCAATAAAAAGATATATAAAAATTATGGGTTACTAAGAGTAACGAAAATAACAAGTATTGTTTAATCGAATTGGAAATTTAAACCTGTCCAGTTGACAAAATGATGAGATAAAAATTTATTAAAATATCCTTTTGGAACCTTTTGAAAAGCACAAAATTGTTACAAAATTAAAGAACAGTATAAACATGATGTATTACTACCTTAGTTATCAATGTTAACTTGCTATACTCCATAATAACAGTGAACAAAAAACCATTTTGGACGAGTAGGCATAGCCTAGCAGAATTCGAGTTTTAACGAGATAATATTCGCCAGACGGTTGTGAAATTACCACCAAAGACAAACACCACCTGAGAAGCGGCTTCACCCAAGTAAGAACTTCAAGAAGAGAGGTAATATAAACATTTCTTTTAATATTTAACGAAGAAACCTCCAATGGAATGGTCGTGTAGTCCATAACAATTAGAACGTAACCACATGTTTTAATAAAAACAAACGCCATCTGCTCTCTTACGGACATTTCCGGAACTACGTACTAAGCAAAATAAACAAATTTTTGAATATTTTTTCTATATTTGTAAAGCGTAGTATAATTATCCATTTCTGACCATCTCATAACAAAAAGAACTTACCCTTAACCCTGGGGAAAATAACTAAAAGAATTATATGTTGATTGATGTTTAAACAAAAGATAAAATTGTAAAATCGCTCAAACTTTTATATTTTTATGACAATTTCTTGTTACTCAATGAAGTCGATATCATTTACTAGTTAATGAAACTATCGATTGTAATATTTGTATTGTGGCTGAAGGGAGAAAACCAATAATATAAACAATAAATATTATTGAAAAAATGATATTGAATAATAAAAATGTGTTGCCTTTCTTGTAGTGGGTAGTTGTAGTAAGTTTCAGAACAAATAAGAAGAAGACGATCCACCGGGTCATATTCTGCCACAGTGTCGTCTGGTTAACCTATGTTTGGAGACTTGTCTCACAATCAGCTGATTCGGTTTACGGCGAATATTTGAAAAATTTATAAATCGTCTAAACCGAGGGTAAACAAACGGTACTTGCTCTCTCTTCAAAATAAGACTAAACAACTTCCCTACTTGACCCAAATCACACACACTCGATTTCTGCTTTGTTTGAGTAACATTACCAACAACTTTATTTAAACTTCAGTCTTTATAATTCATAAGTGGCGACTGCGGAGAGGTGTTCGGACCGATCAGAGGGACACGCTCGAGAAGAACGTTACAAATTGGCGCTTACAACAGTGCGTCTTAATTAAATAAGACGAGCACTCAATAGGCCGCATACAAAAACATCTCGGAAGGTACATACTCAGAACCGCTACGTTACAATATTTATAATTCTTACACTCTAACCTAACAAGATTAATGACCCACTAAAACATGATAACCAAAATATAATAAAACATCTACTGTACCCATTTACTCAAATCAAACAGTTATTTAATTACTTCAAGAGCGAGTTGTCATTACTAAGTTACAAGAATTTTAATTCGTTGCTCCCCTGAGCAACCACCCTGCCACACACACTATTATTTTTTTCTGGTGGACTGTTGTGCCCATTTGCTTCCACAAGGACGGCATTGGTGGAGGAATTTTAACATCTCCGTGTCCTTGCTTCAGCGTTATATTTAAAATTGGTAGATATCATCATATCTATGTTATAAATTTATATGCCCTTAAAACGGGTCTACCACCTGGCCTTGCTGTTCCTACTCGAACAGAGTGGCAGCCGCTGTTCCATAGTTCCGGGGATTTCCCCTAAATTCACCCCCCATCAATTTCAAATATAAACCAATTTCAAATCAGCTATGGTCAAGGTTCTTAATTTATGGCCATAGCTGACCGCTAGCCAAAACCACGATTAGTGCTGGTAAGGCAGTAATCGCCCGAAAAGTCGGGGAAATCAACTCTAATTTCAAGCATGCTCTCTACATCATTATTATACACGGCACGGCAATCTATCAGGATACAATATAAAATTATATAAAAGGTGTGCCGTGTATTTTACGCCATTTTGGCCTCCGATGGAGGTAACACTCTCTGTTACCCCCAACTCTTACCACTATCTACCGTGGCACATGCCCCCACGGCAATAGGATCTTACTAACTAAACTAAACTTTCGACACTTGCAGTTTCTACACTCCTTAAGTATAGCACTTCTATTTTCTATTAACACCACTCAACCCCCCAAAATTACCCATATATCTTGTATGAAAACCTAACATAACATAATAAACAAATAGACATTAACCTTGATCATTAGCATTGTTACATTCACATTAAACAAACCATTCTCTTTTAAATAAATTATACAGAAAATTATGAACATTATAATTGGGAATCTTTACTAACTCTTCTATATATCATCACTTCATTATTTATCACTTACTACAATTATATTCCTCAGAAATTTCAAATTTGTTATTAACATTTATTTTATTTCATATCTCAGTTATTACTACCCCTTAACTATGGTTTATTTAGTACAGTTATCTCAAATTATTTTCATCATTACGTTAAAATCTTTTCAACATCGGTAAACATTTTACTCTACATAACTTGTATTATAAAATTTATACTCACAGTACATCGCTCATACCCACAACTAACAAATATAAACACACAAATATAAATATCAGTAACTCCCTGTACCTTCTGAAACATTTTAACAACACTGTTATACCACACTAAACAATTTAACATTTATTTATTTATTAATTATTGTCAACTTCAAATCTCATAAAATAATTTAAACTTATTAGAAAAATTCAATTATATAACCTTGAAATCAATCAAAAATATTTAAACATCTCAAATTATTTTAATTAAATTAATTATTGAAAACACAACATTTTTCAATTATTATCAAAACAATTACAATTCATTAATTACTGTCTTCAAAATTATTTTGTTATTTATTTAGTCTACTGAAATAATCTTA
Organism: Magicicada septendecula; assembly: GCA_034769895.1. Taxonomy (NCBI): domain Eukaryota; kingdom Metazoa; phylum Arthropoda; class Insecta; order Hemiptera; family Cicadidae; genus Magicicada; species Magicicada septendecula. The sequence continues at coordinate 72,975,734 of CM068369.1, read as the reverse complement.
TTATTATTAAAACAATTACCTACACACATTGTTTACATTATACATTTTACAATACAAACACAGTTAATTTCACTAAAATTATTTACACTTCTTCATCATTAATTGTTCAATTTTATCACACTTCATTTCCAAAAGCAGCAAGGTCAGAATCATAAATCAAAATATTTAAAATATCCATTTATTAAGTTTATGTTCAGCCTCCATCATCAAAAATTAGTCTGGGTTTCACATAACATTTTTCAATTTTATTTATGCACCTCATATGGCTATCCTGTGTGTAATAACCATAAAATTTTAGTTTATTCATTTTACCACAATAATCATACCTTGGGTTACTTCCCATTATATTATTTTATCATAAACCAAGTCAACGCTATTTATTTCTGTCCAGTCTCCATCAGTAGATCAGTATTCACTATAAGGTCAGTTATTTTCTCATCATAAGTTAAATTATTATTATTTAAACAGGTATCATCAAAATAATTCTCACTCTCTATTTTAACAGGTAAGTATTTCATATCATTTATCTTTACCACTCCTAACGGTCTCTTTCAACTCATTATAATTTCTCTTTAACTTATATAATTCTATCTCTCTATTAATACACAACTCTCTATCTAACTCTCTCTCTCCATAACACCATATCACACTTTCAACACCATCCCACACAGAGGGTACTAACTCGTACAAAAAGGGGGAACAACTCAACTCTTCCACTAACAAGGGACTCTTGCCCTTCAACAATAACATTTGTGAACATTTTGGTTCATCATAAATATTGGGAAAATTTACCCTCTGCCCTACATACTCATCTAATCTCACTTGCCACTCTTACTCTAATTCATCAACACTAATTACTACTCCGTTACAACCTATTACTCTCTCTCTCTCTCACTCACTATCTTTCCATCGCCTACCTGCTTTGCATCTAGACTACTACCACTGTTAATACATGTCTCTCCGTTATTTTCACTTATTTTGCTCTTATCTGTATTTATCACCCACACTCCCATTCTCTCAATATTCTGTTCTAATTTACTAACGTTACTGGTAAATATCTCCTTGGTTTTCTCGATATTTTTATTGATTTCGTTTATATGGTTTTTTAACTCATCAAATTTAATATTTTGTACTTCGAACTTACTCTTGACTTCGCTAACATCACTGCTCAATTTATCAAATTTAATATTTTGTTCATCAAATTTATTATTCAAACTGCACAGCGTGCTACATAGATATTTCATCATATTATTTTCAGGTTGATTACTTTCCTTAGTTAATTTTGGGGTCGTCTGAATCCCCGAATCATCTGTACTGTCTGTTTCATTCGTACTACTTATATTCATATTTTTTCCGTCTTGACCTACATTCGGAGTTGAATGTACTTCAAGGCTACTCATAACAGCTGATTCATTAAATTCAGCCATTTCACTTACCGTACTTTCATTATTCTCTGACATTTTTGAATTGTAAATTTATCACATTTATTTTATTATACTGTATTTTAACACTTCTTATTTTACATACCTTAGGTATTCATTAGGTCTTAGTTACATATAACCTAATTATTCGTATTTTTTACGTATTCTTAACTCAACCCCAAATCACGCTTGCATCTGTTGTAGGTGTGGAATTTTAATACAATTCAATCAATAAAATTCGTCCCTTTCGTGGCGCCATTGTTATATTATATTTCAATACAAATAAATAAAATTATCTATCTTCCACCTACCTTCTATTTTGCCCTCTCATCCCAGAATCCGTCACACGAACGTTGAGATGCAAGAGTGATTTAAAGGTTATATGAATAACTGACGCAACTCGCCTTTTGTGAAGAGAAACAAACTAAATTTTATTTTTATTCTTTAAATTTTTTCAACTTCAAATTATTCTTTATTCATTTCTGTATCTTTAAAAAACAGTCTATTTCTTCTAGCCAAACTTTAAATTAAATACAACTTTCTTGAAATATTTGAAACATTATCTGGTACCACTAAACTTACTTAAAATATCTTACCTTATTATAAACAGCCCAGCCTGCCCACTCTCACATTCACACCATAACAAAACAAAAACCCCCTTTTATTTATTTAGAAACATTGGTTGGATACATTGTGCAATACCATTGCCGGCAACGAGGGATATCTCCGAAGTCATGGCTGTTCACTTACGAATTTAGTTGTGGGTCTGAAATAGCTTATGACTTCATCTTCTCTGCCGAAAACTACAATCACCTTCACATTTTTTAATAACTGAAACTCACTTTTACTTGATATTCACAATTTTTTAATGAGCCCTGTTTGGGCCAGCTGCCTGCGCAGGCGAGCTTCAGTAAGAGACTGGGGCGATCGTTCACCAGGTTCCTCCAATTACGTTCCTTTCGGACAAGGCGGAAACCAATGCCTTATGCGTTAAAGTCATAGCTGTGGCGCATTCAACAAGTGCAAACTCCTGTGTACTGGACGTTGACGATATTTGGTATCCAGTGGTTTACGTCACTGTAGTGGGCGTGACTTAAACTTATATCCTCCAGCTCGGACCACGTGCGAACAAAACCTTCGTCTCCAAGCCATTTTGTTTCAAACAACTCGGCGTCGTTTAGGCGCTCCGCAGATGTTGGTGCTTGCGCATTTGTGTGCGGGTGTCACACAGCATCAAAGTTCCAAGAATTGTATCACCGTCAACAACACGACATTCCATTGCATTGGCATCACCTCACAAGTCCTTTGTTCTAACTACGCTTTATTTGAACACGTGGCTGTCCACACAGATGAAGTGAATGGTTATAAATATTTAATAAAATCAAACGCCTCCCTTTTAGCCCCGCTACAATACCCCCCCAATGAGAGATCTTCTGTCGAAACAGAAGAAATCTCATTGCTAAACCCCTAAGAGGACCGGTGAGGATATGGTACCAACAACCCCCCATTAGTTCTTACACATCATGGGTAAACTACCCCCCTGGCTCGGTGACTATGGCCACATCTGAACAAGATTACTGGACTTCTCTATACGAGATCCCAACACCATAAAATTGAACAGACATGCACCACAGCGCACCTAACCGTTTAACATGCCACCCCAAAATCCAAACCCCTGGTCTTATACCACGCCAGATCCTCAACCAATATGTTTCCTCTTACCATGCACACTGGGCTGCCTTTAGCAGTTACTGGGCTCGTACACACACTCCTAACTACTCATTAAACACAATGCTCCTTTAAAATTTCAAAACAAAATCACAATAAAAAAAAATCTTTTATCTTAATCCCTAATTCTCTTCACTAGTACTAGCAATTCTAAAGAAGACAAATTGAATACCTTATTAAACATGAATTCCCTTACTCTAACATTTGTTTACACACATATTCTAAACGATATAATTCAATAAAACCCTCGCAATACACATAAACAATAATACACTTAATACTCAAAACATCAATTAGATGGCAGGCACAAAAAATCAAAAATTTAAATTTATTAAAATATACTTTTCTCAATATTCAGAAAATTTAAAATTATTTAAATCAATTAAACAGCAAAATCTGCATCACTTCATTGCCAAAACTGGTCTAGTTTATACCATCAACCATCAGCTGATCAAACTGGGTCAAGTCCACAACCTTGACCTACACAGGTTATACAGAGGCTACATCATAAAATACATTAAACATCTTTTAAAATTCTATCTTCAAACATAATGACACATAATAAAATAAGACATTTAAAATTAACATGGTTATTATTACAATTACCAATAAAATTAACATTTAAATTAATCAAAATTTACATTCTACAACTTTACATTACTCTCAAATTCTATTAAAATTTGTCACTTGTTTCCATTAAGTTTATATTTTTACTATGACTCTCTTTCTTTAACATTCTCAATCTCCATTAGTTTGGGTGATCTAATTATTCATAATAACTTGATTGTATCAACTTGGCATTTATATATATTCCTAACCCCCTTCAGACTCTAACACTCATTAACAGCTTTAACTAATATGACACCCATCTCTATCAAAACATCTATCAAACAATCTCTGAACCCAACTTACTACTCAACTCAATTCGCATTATTCTACCCTTATAAAAAAATACTCTCTACCCCTTTGTACTCAGGATGTGTGTTCCCCCCCCATAAGCTCATTCCCTTATCTGGTCCCTGGACTTCATCCCTAGGCAACCCTTTCCGACGCTAAACGGTCCCTTCCCGTCCCAACCACTTTTGTTGCGGACTCCTCACACCACCCCCTTTACAAAATTCCCATCAACTAATTACCATTCTCATTACATCACTTCAACTACAACAAAATATCTCCATTTACTTATTACATCAATATATCAATCAATACTCTACATATTTTCCCCATAGCTACTGTGTCACTATCAATACTTCTCAAATTCTACATTACCTTATTCATAACAATATTATTCTCTCTATCACCCCTTTAAACTTAACATGGACTGATCTACATGTCCTAACAAAACAATAATCACCCACAATCTAATATTTCCCATCTTTTACATTACATTTAAAATTCTCAACTATCTCAAATTACTTCCATCATTTGAAATTAAAATCCTTTAACACAATAAAATCATTATATTCAAACATTAGTTACATTGAAAATTAGCAAACAATTTATAAGTGACATTCTACAGCGGATCAGCTGATTTTCTAGGCAAGGCGAATGACCTTTGTTCAAAAATGCTGCACAAAATTATATAACAAAAAATACATAACACATATTGTAACGGTACATAACCCAGTCCCAATAAATGATAACTTTTGTAGTACCATAAAGGTCAGAAATGGGTAAACTATAACGAGCTCAAAATTAAGTTGTATCACTAAACATTTTAACAATTAAAGTGATATACAGTGACAAGTGAGTTATAGTGTACCCAATGAGGTAATAAGTGAAGGTGAAGGGAACTTCTTACAGAATTGTGCTGTAAATGTGAGAATTATAAACTATAATAGTAGACCATGATGCTACTAACTAATTATGTATTTTGTTTAGTTATTGTAGGATTTATATTGTGTAGTACCTATGTTAATTTTATATTTTTATAAAATAATGGTTTTATTGTATAAGATAACCCAGGGTTTGTGTTAAAAACTTAAAAGATTTAAATATCAGATGATAATGAAAATTAAAATAATACTGTATGAGGGAAATGGCAGAAGAAAATAGTTCAGTGTAAGAATACTATAAGAGATTAATAAATAATATATAAATTCATTTAAAGATAATAAAAATATTAAATACTTATATCCAAAGTTATAAGAAAATAAACAGAAAACTATTATGTAAACCAAATTGGGAAAGAAACCGAAATTAAAAAGAATTATTTTTCTGTAAATCAAAAATAAATTTATAATAATTACAAACTGCCTATATACTAAAAAGTAAATAGCAGAACCAATAAAAAGATATATAAAAATTATGGGTTACTAAGAGTAACGAAAATAACAAGTATTGTTTAATCGAATTGGAAATTTAAACCTGTCCAGTTGACAAAATGATGAGATAAAAATTTATTAAAATATCCTTTTGGAACCTTTTGAAAAGCACAAAATTGTTACAAAATTAAAGAACAGTATAAACATGATGTATTACTACCTTAGTTATCAATGTTAACTTGCTATACTCCATAATAACAGTGAACAAAAAACCATTTTGGACGAGTAGGCATAGCCTAGCAGAATTCGAGTTTTAACGAGATAATATTCGCCAGACGGTTGTGAAATTACCACCAAAGACAAACACCACCTGAGAAGCAGCTTCACCCAAGTAAGAACTTCAAGAAGAGAGGTAATATAAACATTTCTTTTAATATTTAACGAAGAAACCTCCAATGGAATGGTCGTGTAGTCCATAACAATTAGAACGTAACCACATGTTTTAATAAAAACAAACGCCATCTGCTCTCTTACGGACATTTCCGGAACTACGTACTAAGCAAAATAAACAAATTTTTGAATATTTTTTCTATATTTGTAAAGCGTAGTATAATTATCCATTTCTGACCATCTCATAACAAAAAGAACTTACCCTTAACCCTGGGGAAAATAACTAAAAGAATTATATGTTGATTGATGTTTAAACAAAAGATAAAATTGTAAAATCGCTCAAACTTTTATATTTTTATGACAATTTCTTGTTACTCAATGAAGTCGATATCATTTACTAGTTAATGAAACTATCGATTGTAATATTTGTATTGTGGCTGAAGGGAGAAAACCAATAATATAAACAATAAATATTATTGAAAAAATGATATTGAATAATAAAAATGTGTTGCCTTTCTTGTAGTGGGTAGTTGTAGTAAGTTTCAGAACAAATAAGAAGAAGACGATCCACCGGGTCATATTCTGCCACAGTGTCGTCTGGTTAACCTATGTTTGGAGACTTGTCTCACAATCAGCTGATTCGGTTCACGGCGAATATTTGAAAAATTTATAAATCGTCTAAACCGAGGGTAAACAAACGGTACTTGCTCTCTCTTCAAAATAAGGCTAAACAACTTCCCTACTTGACCCAAATCACACACACTCGATTTCTGCTTTGTTTGAGTAACATTACCAACAACTTTATTTAAACTTCAGTCTTTATAATTCATAAGTGGCGACTGCGGAGAGGTGTTCGGACCGATCAGAGGGACACGCTCGAGAAGAACGTTACAAATTGGCGCTTACAACAGTGCGTCTTAATTAAATAAGACGAGCACTCAATAGGCCGCATACAAAAACATCTCGGAAGGTACATACTCAGAACCGCTACGTTACAATATTTATAATTCTTACACTCTAACCTAACAAGATTAATGACCCACTAAAACATGATAACCAAAATATAATAAAACATCTACTGTACCCATTTACTCAAATCAAACAGTTATTTAATTACTTCAAGAGCGAGTTGTCATTACTAAGTTACAAGAATTTTAATTCGTTGCTCCCCTGAGCAACCACCCTGCCACACACACTATTATTTTTTTCTGGTGGACTGTTGTGCCCATTTGCTTCCACAAGGATGGCATTGGTGGAGGAATTTTAACATCTCCGTGTCCTTGCTTCAGCGTTATATTTAAAATTGGTAGATATCATCATATCTATGTTATAAATTTATATGCCCTTAAAACGGGTCTACCACCTGGCCTTGCTGTTCCTACTCGAACAGAGTGGCAGCCGCTGTTCCATAGTTCCGGGGATTTCCCCTAAATTCACCCCCCATCAATTTCAAATATAAACCAATTTCAAATCAGCTATGGTCAAGGTTCTTAATTTATGGCCATAGCTGACCGCTAGCCAAAACCACGATTAGTGCTGGTAAGGCAGTAATCGCCCGAAAAGTCGGGGAAATCAACTCTAATTTCAAGCATGCTCTCTACATCATTATTATACACGGCACGGCAATCTATCAGGATACAATATAAAATTATATAAAAGGTGTGCCGTGTATTTTACGCCATTTTGGCCTCCGATGGAGGTAACACTCTCTGTTACCCCCAACTCTTACCACTATCTACCGTGGCACATGCCCCCACGGCAATAGGATCTTACTAACTAAACTAAACTTTCGACACTTGCAGTTTCTACACTCCTTAAGTATAGCACTTCTATTTTCTATTAACACCACTCAACCCCCCAAAATTACCCATATATCTTGTATGAAAACCTAACATAACATAATAAACAAATAGACATTAACCTTGATCATTAGCATTGTTACATTCACATTAAACAAACCATTCTCTTTTAAATAAATTATACAGAAAATTATGAACATTATAATTGGGAATCTTTACTAACTCTTCTATATATCATCACTTCATTATTTATCACTTACTACAATTATATTCCTCAGAAATTTCAAATTTGTTATTAACATTTATTTTATTTCATATCTCAGTTATTACTACCCCTTAACTATGGTTTATTTAGTACAGTTATCTCAAATTATTTTCATCATTACGTTAAAATCTTTTCAACATCGGTAAACATTTTACTCTACATAACTTGTATTATAAAATTTATACTCACAGTACATCGCTCATACCCACAACTAACAAATATAAACACACAAATATAAATATCAGTAACTCCCTGTACCTTCTGAAACATTTTAACAACACTGTTATACCACACTAAACAATTTAACATTTATTTATTTATTAATTATTGTCAACTTCAAATCTCATAAAATAATTTAAACTTATTAGAAAAATTCAATTATATAACCTTGAAATCAATCAAAAATATTTAAACATCTCAAATTATTTTAATTAAATTAATTGTTGAAAACACAACATTTTTCAATTATTATCAAAACAATTACAATTCATTAATTACTGTCTTCAAAATTATTTTGTTATTTATTTAGTCTACTGAAATAATCTTATTATTATTAAAACAATTACCTACACACATTGTTTACATTATACATTTTACAATACAAACACAGTTAATTTCACTAAAATTATTTACACTTCTTCATCATTAATTGTTCAATTTTATCACACTTCATTTCCAAAAGCAGCAAGGTCAGAACCATAAATCAAAATATTTAAAATATCCATTTATTAAGTTTATGTTCAGCCTCCATCATCAAAAATTAGTCTGGGTTTCACATAACATTTTTCAATTTTATTTACGCACCTCATATGGCTATCCTGTGTGTAATAACCATAAAATTTTAGTTTATTCATTTTACCACAATAATCATACCTTGGGTTACTTCCCATTATAATTATTTTATCATAAACCAAGTCAACGCTATTTATTTCTGTCCAGTCTCCATCAGTAGATCAGTATTCACTATAAGGTCAGTTATTTTCTCATCATAAGTTAAATTATTATTATTTAAACAGGTATCATCAAAATAATTCTCACTCTCTATTTTAACAGGTAAGTATTTCATATCATTTATCTTTACCACTCCTAACGGTCTCTTTCAACTCATTATAATTTCTCTTTAACTTATATAATTCTATCTCTCTATTAATACACAACTCTCTATCTAACTCTCTCTCTCCATAACACCATATCACACTTTCAACACCATCCCACACAGAGGGTACTAACTCGTACAAAAAGGGGGAACAACTCAACTCTTCCACTAACAAGGGACTCTTGCCCTTCAACAATAACATTTGTGAACATTTTGGTTCATCATAAATATTGGGAAAATTTACCCTCTGCCCTACATACTCATCTAATCTCACTTGCCACTCTTACTCTAATTCATCAACACTAATTACTACTCCGTTACAACCTATTACTCTCTCTCTCTCACTCACTATCTTTCCATCGCCTACCTGCTTTGCATCTAGACTACTACCACTGTTAATACATGTCTCTCCGTTATTTTCACTTATTTTGCTCTTATCTGTATTTATCACCCACACTCCCATTCTCTCAATATTCTGTTCTAATTTACTAACGTTACTGGTAAATATCTCCTTGGTTTTCTCGATATTTTTATTGATTTCGTTTATATGGTTTTTTAACTCATCAAATTTAATATTTTGTACTTCGAACTTACTCTTGACTTCGCTAACATCACTGCTCAATTTATCAAATTTAATATTTTGTTCATCAAATTTATTATTCAAACTGCACAGCGTGCTACATAGATATTTCATCATATTATTTTCAGGTTGATTACTTTCCTTAGTTAATTTCGGGGTCGTCTGAATCCCCGAATCATCTGTACTGTCTGTTTCATTCGTACTACTTATATTCATATTTTTTCCGTCTTGACCTACATTCGGAGTTGAATGTACTTCAAGGCTACTCATAACAGCTGATTCATTAAATTCAGCCATTTCACTTACCGTACTTTCATTATTCTCTGACATTTTTGAATTGTAAATTTATCACATTTATTTTATTATACTGTATTTTAACACTTCTTATTTTACATACCTTAGGTATTCATTAGGTCTTAGTTACATATAACCTAATTATTCGTATTTTTTACGTATTCTTAACTCAACCCCAAATCACGCTTGCATCTGTTGTAGGTGTGGAATTTTAATACAATTCAATCAATAAAATTCGTCCCTTTCGTGGCGCCATTGTTATATTATATTTCAATACAAATAAATAAAATTATCTATCTTCCACCTACCTTCTATTTTGCCCTCTCATCCCAGAATCCGTCACACGAACGTTGAGATGCAAGAGTGATTTAAAGGTTATATGAATAACTGACGCAACTCGCCTTTTGTGAAGAGAAACAAACTAAATTTTATTTTTATTCTTTAAATTTTTTCAACTTCAAATTATTCTTTATTCATTTCTGTATCTTTAAAAAACAGTCTATTTCTTCTAGCCAAACTTTAAATTAAATACAACTTTCTTGAAATATTTGAAACATTATCTGGTACCACTAAACTTACTTAAAATATCTTACCTTATTATAAACAGCCCAGCCTGCCCACTCTCACATTCACACCATAACAAAACAAAAACCCCCTTTTATTTATTTAGAAACATTGGTTGGATACATTGTGCAATACCATTGCCGGCAACGAGGGGTATCTCCGAAGTCGTGGCTGTTCACTTACGAATTTAGTTGTGGGTCTGAAATAGCTTATGACTTCATCTTCTCTGCCGAAAACTACAATCACCTTCACATTTTTTAATAACTGAAACTCACTTTTACTTGATATTCACAATTTTTTAATGAGCCCTGTTTGGGCCAGCTGCCTGCGCAGGCGAGCTTCAGTAAGAGACTGGGGCGATCGTTCACCAGGTTCCTCCAATTACGTTCCTTTCGGACAAGGCGGAAACCAATGCCTTATGCGTTAAAGTCATAGCTGTGGCGCATTCAATAAGTGCAAACTCCTGTGTACTGGACGTTGACGATATTTGGTATCCAGTGGTTTACGTCACTGTAGTGGGCGTGACTTAAACTTATATCCTCCAGCTCGGACCACGTGCGAACAAAACCTTCGTCTCCAAGCCATTTTGTTTCAAACAACTCGGCGTCGTTTAGGCGCTCCGCAGATGTTGGTGCTTGCGCATTTGTGTGCGGGTGTCACACAGCATCAAAGTTCCAAGAATTGTATCACCGTCAACAACACGACATTCCATTGCATTGGCATCACCTCACAAGTCCTTTGTTCTAACTACGCTTTATTTGAACACGTGGCTGTCCACACAGATGAAGTGAATGGTTATAAATATTTAATAAAATAAAACCCCTCCCTTTTTAGCCCCGTTACAGGCTTCACTTGCTGCATATAGGCAAATTATACTAGCATCTTTCTCATAAAAATAGTGTATATCCTTTAATAATGCTGGATGTTTCTGAATTGAATCAATAACATTTTTTTTACCATGATAATAAAATGCAGACGTGGTGTCACAGCCAGAAAATGCATGAATAAATAATACACAATCTCTAAAATCGGGATTTTTAAAACTATACTGAGTATAATATACAGTTGAATTAACTTTCGTACTTTTTTGTAAGTAAATACTGCCTGGTACAGTTTTACCTAATTCTGTCAGAATAACTAATAAATCTATATCTTCTCCTATAATAAGAACTTCATTATCACTATTTTTGGCACCAACAGCTGCACGAACAATATCTGTATCATCATCATCTGTACATACTTTATATTCTATTTTTCGCTTCTCTAACTCCTCACAGAGGAGAAAAATAAGTGATTCCTTATTTTTACTGTTAGCTAAAAATTTTTTCTGTGTAACTTGTGGTTTTAAATGTTTTTCTACGAAAAATTCTGTGCAAATATTTTTCTGTAAACGTCGAATTCATTCTGTATTTTTTGTACTTAATTTGTCAGAATACCCATCAAATATAATTATACATTTATCTGAATAGTTCTTCATTATATATTCAACATAACCTCGAGATATCTGTTCGTAATTTAAATTGGCTCCCCACCTAAATTTATGTAGAAGGTAACCTCCATCAATAATATATGTTGGATTCACAAAGACAGGATTGTCTGTTACTGGTTGGAAGAAGTCGTAAAGGACTGACTTTTTGTTTTTCCTCATTCCATTCTCATCGAACAAACTCATTGGGTAAGGTGCCAGTTCAAAACCTAAAATATGTTGCTAAGAGTGTTCTAAGAGTGTGCTAAGGTTTGAAGTCATTATACTTAACAGGACGACAGTAGTTTTTCTACTAATTTTGACCTTGCCTAATTCAACGTTCGTTATGGATTTTATTCCTTGGAGCCCTTTGTTAAATGCTTGATAGCAATTCACTCGCTGGTCTCCTATCACTCCTGTACTTATTGACATTATTTTATTTGTATCAGCAAAAGGCGGATATTGTTCAAAACATTGTATAATTTTCATAAAATCTTCATAATCTTGTTTGATTCGTGTGCTGGTGCCATCCTGATGAATTGGAGCTTTATGTTGTTCATTTGTTTCAAAAGAAATCGAGCAATAGTCTTCAAAACCTTCGAGGATGTCTATGAACATTGGTAAAGACAAAATCCATTTTGCAACTTCTACATCTCCAGTACCTCTACCATGTGTAAGGCCCTTAGAAGGATCTTTGAACAATTTCATTAAACCACATTCTATCGTCTGGTCGGGTGGTATGCCACACCAAAACTTATCAGTACGTCTTACTGTAAAAAAGCCTTTTGTTATAAGTTCTGGGTGCTCGTTCTCTTTAAGTTTTTCCATGTCTTGCACATAAACGTGACAACATTTAGCATACAAATTTCGACCCCCAGCATGAAAAATAGGAAGCATATGTTATAATGTTTCTAAGTGTAACTTCCAATCTCCACAGCGATCGACCTCGATACAATTTTTTAATAGAGTAATCATTTGAAAATAAATTATCCACAATTTTGACGTTGGTCGTTCATCTGTATAAAACTCTTTTAATTTTTGATTAAATTTTCTTACAGTTCCTAAATACACTGGATCTTTCACGTAGTTAAAGTATGAGTTTTCTCCAATACTTTGTCAAACTTTTTCTAAAACGCTTATTTCTTGTTGGCTGTATTTGATATTTGAAAATATAAGTCGTGCTAGGGCTGCGTGAATTAAAATGTGTCCTCTTACTGCTCTAGAGTAAGCATGGCCACTTAATATGTGGTTCGTAGAATGCTCTGAAAATATCGTTGATAGCACTTCTTTAAGGCCACTGCCGTCCATGATATGACCAATAGCACCTAGGTATGACATCAGTATGTGAAATCCGCCTAATCGTAAAATAACATTTTTTAAGCGACTATCTTCAGTAAATTGGAGAATGTCTCTCGCTTTGATATAAAGCGGTTGGTCAAAAGTTATATATGTATACTTTTGACCAATACTTTCCGTTCTTGCACTTGCTTGTAGTAAAGTAGTGTATAATGTATCATAATTGCTTGGTATGGCAAGAATAAACGGCATGCAAACTACGCGGCTTTTTTCATAATGAAAAACTTCTGTTATTTTTTCCATGTAATTATTCCAGCCAACAGAAGGGCTCTTATTAACATACTTTTCATACAGCCATGAAAAATTAGAAGTCGAGAGCTTTATATTAGAAATATATTCTTTTTCGTCAATGTTGAAATCCGGATATTGTTTTAAAATTGTGCCTCTCATTTTTTTAACTGCACTCTTACAAAAATTTTTTAATAGCATATGTTCCTTTCTCGATAAAGTACAAACTTCCTGGCGAATGACAAATCCTTTCAAACGGTACATACTCGATCTTAGAATGAGGAGACACGATTTCTATTGAGCCCATACTGTGAAAAGTATGATGTCCAGTTAAGGTATTAGAATTATCTTCGGTATTATCAGAAGAATGTGTTAAAAATAATTGTTCTTTATATTTAAAACTATCTTTAGCTCTTATAACAGAATCCTGAAAACACATTATTTCACTGTACGAAACAGAGAATCCAAGACTATATAACACATCTATTAGGTCTCTCGATCTGAAGCGATGATACAAAGATATTCTAAGACCTAACAGCAAAGGTGATACAAAATTTCTGGGACTCACTGCCATAATAATTGAGTGGCACAATGCCATAACTTTGACCTTCAATTTTTTCTCATTACTTCTTTTTTTAAACATTATAATTTCTGTTACAAAATTTTGCAAAAAGTGGGGACGTAATCATCAACTTTTATTAAAATAATTATCTACTATCTAACTGTAACAGTTACCACGATAAAATTATCTGATACACGCGATATGTTGACGATACGTTCATGGTTTTTAATGGCACTTGTAGACAAATTGACATGTTACTCATGTTACTCAAATACATGAACAACATAAATAACAACATAAAATTCACCATGGAAGTAGAAAATGAAAATTCTCTAAACTTTTTAGACCTTTCTGTTCAAAGAAACGCTGATTGTGTCACATATAAAATATACAGGAAACCCACTACCACGGATATAACTGTCCATGCTGATTCATTTCACCCATATACACAGAAAATGGCCTCTTTTAATGCTTTCGTAAATAGACTTTTAACTATACCTATGAACCAGGAAGATTTTCAAGATGAAGTAAATATTATTAAACATATAGCTGTCAATAATGGATATAAAAGTGATATAATAGATAACTTAATACGCAGACATAGGAATAAAATGGAAAGAAAATCAAAATTAGATGGTAACAAGAACCGTTATATTTCAGTTGAATATACTAATGTGATTCCTAATATAATAAAAAATGAATTAAGAAAATTAGACATCATTGTGTCATTCAAAACTACCAATAACATATTGAACATGTTAAAACCTCGAACACAAAAAACAATCGAAAACCGTTCTGGCATATATAGAATCCAGTGTAGTGAATGTGATAAATTTTATATAGGACAAACGGGCAGGAAATTTAAAAATAGATACAAAGAACATTTGCCAAAAAAGAACATCAAGTCAATCAAATCCAACTTTGCTTTACATCTGATAAACAGCAATCACAGTTATAGTGGTTTCACAGATAACTTTACGCCCATACATATATGCAGTAAGAGCCGATACATGGATGCCATGGAAGAATATGAAATATATAAAGCGCTTTTATTTCAACCAAACCTACTGCTTAATGATCAATTAACATTTAAATCTCACTGTTTATATGATACTGTATTGAAGAGTGATAACAGTTGTGTACACCAGCCGAATATATAGTTTGACTACGCGGTCAGTTATAGTACGGCAGTGCACACTGTTACGTGGACTGAGTTCTATCGTACTCATTGTGTTATGTGTTTGTGTATTGATGTGTTTTAATTATTATATTCTTGACACGTTCGTTATGAACTAGAAGAAAAAACAATTTTACCTGATGATGGGAACGTGTTCCCGAAACATGTCGTAAGACATCAAAGACGTAGTCGCAGCATGGATAAAAAAAAAGGTATTTATTAATTTCAATTTCACTGCAATTGGAGACCAAATATAATTAGGCATTTTATTTCTTAAAATTTTCGTAAATTTCTAACATTTTGTTAAAAAACGCTATTACTTTTTGGACAAGAAAGTATTGATAAGATACAACTTACGGAATTTTTCTGATTTTTTCGACGCTCTGGATATTGTAGCATTTAAATGTAAAGTGTTTTTCTAAAATTTTTAAAATTGCTAAAAAATTATTTCTCTTTTTAACATAGGGGAAGGTTTTGTGATATAATTTATTAATCAATACCTGTAGATCACAAAATATGTCATACAAAATTTATTTCCCACTTACCTTGTCTGCCTAGGGTTACGTCACACGAACTTCGAAATGCAAGGATGATTTAGGGTTATCCTATTAAAGTACTCAACTCTCATTTTGGTAACACAACTCAATTTTTATTTCATTTTATATGAATTTAAATTCTTTAATTACTCATCTTTAATCTACAAAATAACATATTACTGTTTATTGAAACATGATTAACATTCCAAATATTTCTTTCACATTTAATTTACTCTTTTCCTCCTCCACTTATACCTTTCATCAAATTCTTTATAATCTTAATAAAATAATAATAAACTCCAAATGATCTTATAGCGTGTTACTTTTCTGTTTCTAGTCTCAAAACCTATACGTTTGTATATATAAAATAAGGAACTTTAACCTATTCTAAATTTTGTAGCACGACCCAGTTTGCTGCACACACACTTTCATTCCATTATAAAACCCCTTTTATGTTAATTAATTTGAAGAACCCTTTGTTAAAAAAATGAAATTATTCTGATGGATTACCCAACGGCGTCACTCCTCTCGCTGCCATGTGCCTCGTGTTTTAAGTGTCCGAAAGTTTACGATTCACCTTTTATTTAGCCCGTTCACTTCACTGATTCTGTTTATTTATGTTAAATCATTTTTTAATTTTGGTTCACTTTTTACATGATAAATTTAGAATCTTGTGTGCACACGTTTTTTTATTCACACCCGGCCGGGCTGAGAGTTTTATTCAACTGCCCCAGAAGGCTACCAAAATTTCTCCCACCCGAAGTTAGGCATGACGGAAATTACAATGCCTTATATGTTAAAGTCTTTGTCACTGTTCATTTAACACGTGTTATTTACGTGTGTCAGGCGTTGACGAAATTACACTGCCACTGGTTACATCACGCGAATGGGCGTGACTTATCCATACTTCCGTCAGCATGGGACCACATGCTAACAAAATTAGTTACCTTCGGGCCATATTGGTTTTTTGTCTAAGCGTCCCATCTGCACTCTTGCTCGTGTTTGTGCGCTTGAGTGCACCACACAACCCTGGATTTCTTAGAATTCAATTGCGTTGGCGAACACACGCTGCATTCCATTGTAGCTGGTGGTTAGCTACAAAGTTTTTACTCTTCTCCCCAATGGAAAACACAGGCATGTGCGCACTGGAACTCTGTGAATTAAACTGTTGTTGACCACGCTGCATTCCAACGCACTGAACTGTTTTACGTAGGTTACTCGCTGTTTTGTGCCCGTATAAATTGAATAAAACAGAATAAAATTACAACAAAATATAATACCCCTTTTTGCCCCATTACAATACCCCCCCAATGAGAGATCTTCTGCCGAAACAGAAGAAATCTCATTGCTAAACCCCTAAGAGGATCGGTGAGGATATGGTGCCAACAACCCCCCATTAGTTCTCACACCTCATGGGTAAACTACCCCCCTAGCTCAACGACTATGGCTGCACCTGAACGACATTACTGGACTTCTCTATCCGAGATCCCAACACCATAAAATCGAGCAGGCACACACCACAGCGTACCTAACCTTCTAACATGTCACCCCCCAAACTCCAAACCCTTGGTCTTATACCATGCCAGATCCTCAACCGATATGTTCCCCCTTGTCATGCATACTGGGTCGCCTTCAGCAATACTGGGCACATACATATACTTATTAATACATCCTAACAAAAAAATGTATTTTTAAATTCAAAAAGTTCATTTAAATTGAAATCAAATTGTTATATCTCCATTACTTTCTCAAAGAATAAAAATAAAAATCTTTTGCATGAATCCATTAACTCTATTAATTTTCTTCACTACTCCTACGAATCATAAAGAGAAAAAGAAAAACATTGAACATCTTATTAAAACATGAATTCACTTACTCTAACATTTATTTGTACAGATATGCTAAACAATGTAATTCAATAAAACACTAGTAATACACATAAACAATAATACACTTGAAATTCAAACATTACCTATATGACAGGCAAAACAAAATAAATTTTTTTTTTTTTTCAAACAGATTTAAATTTACCAAAATATACTTTTCTCAGTATTCAGAAACATTTAAAATCCTTTAATTCAATTAAACGACAAAATTGCATCAATCAATTACTAGAAACATGTCTTGTCTATAACACCAACCATCAGCTGATCTCTCTGGGTCAAGTCAACGACCTTGACATACATATGTTACACAAAGCTACATCATAAAATACATGAAACATCTTTAAAATTCCTTATCTTTAAACATAATACAATAAGACATTTAAAATTAACATGGTTATTATTGCAATAAACAATAAAATTTTCATTTAAATTGACCAAAAATTACACATTTTATAGCTTTAATTACTTTCAATTTCTATTAAAATCTGTCACTTGTTCAATTCATTTTATATTTTGACTATGACTTTCTTTCTTTAATATTCTCAATCTCAATTAATTTGGGTGACTCAATTATTTATAATAACTCATTTCATCAACTTGGCATTGGTATATATAATCCTACCCCCCTTCTGACTCTAATACTCACTTAACCGCTTTACCTAGTTTGACACCCCTCTATCAAAACATCTACCAACAATTCTCTATCTATAACTTACTATTCAAACTCATTTCGCATCATTCTACCCTTATATAAAAAAAATACTCTCTACCCCTTTGTACTCAGGATGTGTGTTCCCTTCCCACTGCTCACTCCCTTGTGTTGGTTCCTGGACTCCCCCTAGGTAACCTTTCCAGCGCTAAACTGTTCCCTTCCCGCCACAACGCTTTTCGTTGAGGACTCCTTATCACACCACCCCCCTTACAAAATTACTCATCAACTATTTACTCTCCCAATACATCACTTTCATCTCCAAAATATCTCCACTTATTTATTAACTCAATATATCACGCATTACTCTACATATTTTCCCCATAGCTACTGTGTCAATATTACATCTCAAATTCTACATTACTTTTATTCACAACAATCTTACTTTATTCAACTCCCCCTTTTAAATTCAACTTGGACTGATCTAAATGTCCTAACAAAATAATAATCACCCAACTTCTAACATTTACCACCTTTTACAAACCATTTAAAATTCTTAACTATCTCACATTATTTCCATCATTTAAATAAAAATCTTTTACCCACATTGAAATCATTATATTCAACCATTAATTATATTCAAACAGTTAATGGTATTGAAAAATTTGTAAATTATTTGTAAGTGACATACTACATCTATAACTCCAGCAATCAGCTGATTTTCTTGGCAAGGTGAATGACCTTACTACAGATATGTTTTAAAATTATATAAAGTGCATATGTTTATAATTCTTACCCTTAATATACTACATACAATTAATACAAATACACAAAATTACATATAAATTCATACTTACAATACATCACTCACATACTGTCATAAACACAAAATATAAACACCAAACACCAATAACTCCATGTACCTTCTGAAACATTTAACAACCATGTTATTCCACAAAATAAATAAACAATTTATTTATTTATTAATTATTATCAAATTTAAATCTCATAAAATAATTTAAATTCATCATCAAAACTCAATTATATAACATTTTAAATCAATCAAAATATTTAAACATCTCAAATTACTTTAATTCTATCGATTATTAAAATACAACATATTTTAATTACCCTACTTCCACAATTACAATTCATTAATTACCAACTCATTATTTCTTTTGTCTGATAAAATATTATTATTATTAAAATCAATTTCTATTACATACACATTGTTTACATTACATACTTGTTACAATACAAACACAATTAATTTCACTAAAAATTATTTACAAATCTTCATCATTAATTGTTCAATTTTACCACACTTCATTTCCAAATTCAGCAAGGTCATAACCATACATTAAAATATTTAATATATTTAAAATGTCCATTTATTGATTTCTTATCTAACCGCCATCGTTGTATAACAATCTTATTTTTTTATAACACTTCTCATTCTTACTCACAATCAATTTATTATTATTATTATTATTATTATTATTATTATTATTATTATTATTATAACCCATTACCTCTATGTCATTCATTATACCATTATAATTTATAGGATTATTTTCTTTTATTATTTCATAAACCTTGTCAATATTAGTTATTTTTGTCCAGTCTCCATCAGTGCTTTTGGTTAACATCAGGTAAGTTATTCTATCATTATTATATTCCTCTACTACAACATCAGGTAAGTTATTATTGTTTATAAAGATATTATCAAAATATTCGTTTCTCTCTCTTTCACAATGTAATTCACTTTTTTCATCTCTCTCAATATCTAACACCTGCACTAACATTTCATAACCTCTATTTATTTCAAAAATCTCTATCTCTCTCTTTCTCTCATCACAACACCATATCACATTTTCTCTCTCACTCCACGCAGAGGGTACTAACTCATAAAAATTCGGGGAACAACTCAAAGACCTCATGTCTTCCAATAATACGGGACTCTTGCCCTTCAACAACAACATCTGTAAACACCTTAGTTTACAATAAACCTGGGGAAAATTTACCCTCTGCCTCATACCCACAATATAACCCTCTTCACCCACTCTAACCCATTAACACACACTAACATTCCATTATTACATCCTACTTCCACTAAAACTTCATCAGCACTATTTTTAATTATATTCTCATAATTCTTACCCCTACTTACCTCATTATCTGTCATCTGATCGTTTTTATTTTCGTCTAATTTATCTGTTTCTCCACTATTCTTTACCCCCACTATACTCTCAGAATTGTAATTAACATCATTATCATCACTACTCAATACCACATTTTTACACATATCATTATAATTCTCATTTGTTTTACAGTCATCATTTACCTTGTTATTAATTATTTGATTTGCTTTACTTTTAATTTGTTTCCCTACTGACTCTACCACTTTCTCAATATCTCGTTTCAATTCGTTACACTCACTCTCACATTTAATTTTGACCTCATTAATATCACTTTTCAGTTCATTAAATTTTATATCATTATTATCAAAACGATTATTTAATTCGTTAACTTTACAGTTCATTTTATCGAATTGATTTAGTATGACACTCATCATATCATTGTCTAATTTGTTACATTTTACTGAGATTGGAGTCAACTGGACTCCCGAGTCCTCAGTCACATTACTTTGCTCTGTTACATCTAATTCTACTATCTTGTCTTGACTCGCACTTGGAGTCGAATGTATCTCAAAATTACTCATAATATTTTAATTCATCGCAATTGTCGACACTAGTCATTTCATTCATATTGCTTTCATCATTTCCTGCCATATTTATAAGTTTATTACTTTAAATTTTCTTACATAAAAACATCTACCACTTAACTCTTAACATTTGAACATTAATGTACCATTTTATATATGCTACGTAATTTTTTACGTAGTTACTTAACCTCTAAATCAAACTTGCATTCATCTGTAGGTGTGGTTTTTATATATAGGTTTCAATTTATAAAAACTGTCCCTGCTTTGGACGCGCCAATTGTGCTATAATTTATTAATCAATACCTGTAGATCACAAAATATGTCATACAAAATTTATTTCCCACTTACCTTGTCTGCCTAGGGTTACGTCACACGAACTTCGAAATCCAAGGATGATTTAGGGTTATCCTATTAAAGTACTCAACTCTCATTTTGGTAACACAACTCAATTTTTATTTCATTTTATATGAATTTAAATTCTTTAATTACTCATCTTTAATCTACAAAATAACATATTACTGTTTATTGAAACATGATTAACATTCCAAATATTTCTTTCACATTTAATTTACTCTTTTCCTCCTCCACTTATACCTTTCATCAAATTCTTTATAATCTTAATAAAATAATAATAAACTCCAAATGATCTTATAGCGTGTTACTTTTCTGTTTCTAGTCTCAAAACCTATACGTTTGTATATATAAAATAAGGAACTTTAACTTATTCTAAATTTTGTAGCACGACCCAGTTTGCTGCACACACACTTTCATTCCATTATAAAACCCCTTTTATGTTAATTAATTTGAAGAACCCTTTGTTAAAAAAATGAAATTATTCTGATGGATTACCCAACGGCGTCACTCCTCTCGCTGCCATGTGCCTCGTGTTTTAAGTGTCCGAAAGTTTACGATTCACCTTTTATTTAGCCCGTTCACTTCACTGATTCTGTTTATTTATGTTAAATCATTTTTTAATTTTGGTTCACTTTTTATATGATAAATTTAGAATCATGTGTGCACACGTTTTTTTATTCACACCTGGCCGGGCTGAGAGTTTTATTCAACTGCCCCAGAAGGCTACCAAAATTTCTCCCACCAGAAGTTAGGCATGACGGAAATTACGCCTTATATGTTAAAGTCTTCGTCATTGTTCATTTAACATGTGTTATTTACGTGTGCCAGACGTTGACGAAATTACACTGCCACTGGTTACGTCACGCGAATGGGCGTGACTTATCCACACTTCCGTCAGCATGGGACCACGTGCTAACTAAATTAGTTACCTTCGGGCCATATTGGTTTTTTGTCTAAGCGTCCCATCTGCACTTTTGCTCATGTTCGCGCGCTTGAGTGCACCACACAACCCTGGATTTCTTAGAATTCAATTGCGTTGGCGAACACACGCTGCATTCCATTGTAGCTGGTGGTTAGCTACAAAGTTTTTACTCTTCTCCCCAACGGAAAACACAGGTATGTGCGCACTGGAATTCTGTGAATTAAACTGTTGTTGACCATGCCGCATTCCAACGCACTGAACCGTTTTATGTAGGTGACTCGCTGTTTTGGGCCTGTATAAATTGAATAAAACAGAATAAAATTATAACAAAATATAATACCCCTTTTCGCCCCATTACAGTTTATTATTTAAATTGTATTTTAGTTGAACAGTAGACTATGCCTGCCCATTTTTGCCTTGAATCTTTCCTAAACGTTGATTACATGCATATCGGACGTTTTCCCTGGTAGGGTATCATTTTTTCAAATTTTATTGTTTATATTTTTTTACATACATATAATACAATACATATGCATTGTCTAAGTAATGGTTTCTAAATCTTTATTAAGCATCTACATCCTCAGGAAAATGAGGACAATCAGAACAGTCTAAAGAACAAGAAAAACCACACTAGAAAGGTGTGCCATAAATTTTTTTTCCGTTTGGTTTTTATTAATAAGAGCGGAATTTCCCATACAATTACTCATATAAGAAAGTTAGACATATTTCAATCAAGTTTATGATATCAAACTGTAAAAGGAGTGTAGTTAAAAAGGCATTCTTCGTCGAAAATATAGTTTTGAGTTTTCTAAGATTCATAATTTAATGTTATTACTGACATAAACGTTTTTAAATACTAAGTTTACGTTTTAAAATAAAATTAATTATTTAAAATCAATTATTACATAGGGCGCTCATTCTAGGTACGGCCAGTCATTTCGGAGCCCCCATAATAGCAAAAGGACGTGAAGTAACAAAAACAGGAATAATTGCTCTAATAGTTTTATACATATGTGCACATTTGTTTGTAGATGCATATTATGTTATGCAGAATTATACGTGCTGTAGCGACAAAACTTAATATTAATATTTGATTCATATTTAACTTACATGATTGCATAGAATTATCGGTGTAATAATGATGAATAACAAACACTTAAGGTATTCAATATTCAATTGAAGATAAATCGTTTTTCACAAAATTAATAGCCACATAAGTTTGTGGCCTTGCCTTTAGATGGCGTTGCTGGCGACAACAAAGCATCGAGTTTTATGTAAACACATGTTAGAAGTAAACATAGGAAATATCAGGATATTCTTTATACAAATACTCTTACGTTTGAGTACTCTGTGTGTTTCTGTGTATGAGCGCGCAAGCATAGTGTGTGTTGATACGGGCGTGCGTGCATACCTGCTCTGCTATTATGTGTATAAAATTGATTACAAAAGGTATCCCTTTATAAAGTAAATATAACCCGGTTACATTGTAACATACAGAAATAACCTTGGAAACCGGTACGTGTATATATATATATATATATATATATATTGTGCTGTTGTTTTTTAGCAGATATTTTAATTATGTATGCCACACGTTGGTGATGTCATTAATGTATTGTAATTATTTACTAGTATAATGTAATTAAGATATGTAATTACCGTTATTATGTTTTTTGTTTATCAGCACATGAAAAGAAACTCTAGCTCAGGGTTAATGATTATTAAGCTGTTTGATCTTATTTAGATTTGTTTGATTGTATATAATATCTTATTTTCTTTAAACCAAACCAAATAAAGTTAGTATGTAATATTTTGATAAATAACAATGTAAAAAATAGCTACCATACAAATGTAACTAGACTGATTCTGAATTCTTCCAGCTGCCACGGGTTCACTTCTGGTTGATGTTTATTATTTTCAAAGGCAATATCAGGCTTAGCAATCCGTTCCTCCACACGAATTTCTTATTGGTTTTACTGCTGAATGTTGTTTTCTTCGACGACTGCAAAACAGATATTTCTTCGGAATATTGGATTATATTTTATGGCCACTCATACTATTCTTCAGTACAGGATTTCTCTTTTAGGTTGACGTTCTTTTAAAGATATGTTTGGACTTCTCAAAATATTATTTATTTATTGAGTTGTATTTTATTTTATTAACTCCAATATTAATGTTAAATCTCTTCTCCTGATTGATTACTTTAATAAATTGACAATCAAAAACTCTGGTATAACAAATTAAATTCTTTTACTGTTTCTTCGTTTACATATAACATTAAACTTTGGGATGTACAAAATCTGACTTTTTTAAATGATTCCAAATGTTAATTTATATATCACTCTCTATGATCTTTACAGGATTGAAGATAAAATTAGACTACTAATGTTACTCTTATTAAATATAATTTTAGACTAATACATTTCCTTTCATTTCTATATAATACAATCTCTAACAATTTACAAATTTGCCACATTGATAATTCCCTACCTTAGTTACATCTTTTTATCATATACCTCTTAAAAACATATATAACTTTTCTACTTCTTATTAAATATATTTATTTTATTTCTAATATTCTTAATTCTAGTTTGTATTTATTATTATTATAATTTTCTTACTATTTCCTCTTATTATAATATTCATTTCAAATTTCAGATATTCTTTTCAGAACATATATCTTAATACTGTTTTATCTCATATAGGAATCTACCTCTATGTTGATTGGGTGAGTCGATAGTCCCAATGTTTTTGTTTACATTTTAAAACATATGTTCCAATTCTATTAAATTTGTATATTTGTTCTTTTAAAATTTATTATTTTCCTCTTATGTACTGTGTTGCATTTTAACAGCAGTACATAATGTGTATATTATAACGATTCATATAGTCGACCTATCAGATCGTTATACGAAAGTGTCAAACGGTGCTAGCCTAGTGGCGTAAGCAAGAGAGAGGGAATAATCACAGCCATCTCTGTCTAACATCGCCACTGCTACTACTGATGCAGCCACAGACATGAAATTTTATTCAATTAATTTTATTTATTAAAACTGCAATATCTTCAAAACTAATAAATATACGGCAATTTTGAAACCTGCATAGTGTTCAGCAATTAAAGCTCTATGAGTAGCCAAAATATCAACTAATATAATTAACATTTAAAGAAGTTATACAGAAGAAGACCACCAAGAGATATAACTAAAGAATTAGGCTAGGTACGAATTAGGTGTTTTCACACAAATACAGAGAAAGACCAAAGCAATAATATTCTGTGGTTGGATCTTTGAAATCACGTTTGCAAATACCTGTAATCAAACGATTTGCAAACAGAGGAAGTATGAAATTAGCCAGTAATTCTCTACCATCTCAAACTTGTTAAGGAGCGTTTGACCGACTTGTTCGATATTGTTTCAAGTGGAAAACACATGATTTATTTGGAACAACCAATCACAATCCTGTATTAAGAGGAGACGCCAACTCAGAATGAGGGAATTGAGCACTGTTCGTTCGGGCATTAAATAAGCAAGACGTGTGTTAAATACGAGCTAAATTGCACAAACAACGCAAAGTATTTATTTAAATAAACAGTTCGCGAAGTGGTCCGCAGTAGTAGAGGAACTAGTAAGGTTCAATAAATAAGCTCACTGCGTAATAACAAATTAATTAATTAAATAATTAATTAATAAATAATTAAGTAACAGTGAAGTGACCTGTGCATCTGTAATTGTCCAGGATCATCAGTCAACGTTATTGGTCAACATCATTTCTTCTGAGCCGAACCATCAAAAGGAGTATCTCTACTGATTACTATCTACGGTCGATGCATCAATCAGATAAGAAATATATTCATTGATCAATGAACATAAATAACAAAATAAATAATTAAATCAATAAACAATTAAAAAAAGACACTATATAAATTCAAATTTTGTATTTAATTATTAAGATTAGATATAAAGTAATATAGGAGTGTTGAATGGAGAGTGAGGTGTAGTATTGAACGTGCAAATTATTGCAGACCCATTCTTTAGCACTGGTTTGGGAGATATAAAATCCCTAAATAAACCAGATAAGAGCAATTGGTCGTTTGGACGTTTTAATCTTCACTTTTCAAGCACACTCATTAACCAATAAGATTTAGGTAAGCAATAAGTCACTTACTTATTAAACTTATTAAACTTAGCTTTTAAAGAAATTAATACAATAACAGAATCGTTAATTAAACAAACTTCAACAAATTTTAAGAGTTATTTGTAACGATTCCCCCTAAAATTCCACACTCACTGAACGAATCCTGAGATAGTGTGTCTCTGTGCTCTGAGCTAAGCTGAATCCGTGTCATTTGTATCTGGGATTTGTTCTGGCGCCCAGGTAAAGAAAAAAGTCACGGGTAAGTAAGATTTGTTCTATCATTATATATAGAAAGTAGATTGATAGATAAAAAGGTCTTTATAATATATATATATATATAAATTGCCATAAAATAGGTAAAAAAAATTAAAATTTTTTAATGATAATAGCAATTAAGTACATAAAAAAATCGACAATTTGAAAAACAAAAAACCTTACTAGGATCATCCTCATAAAATGGCGAGCAAATCAAAATTTTTTTAAATTTTGAGATTTTAGCCAGAAAAATTAAATTTTTCTTTCAAAATTTTTTTAAGTTTCTAAAATAAAAAACAAATATTTTGGTCCAAATAAATTGATTTTATCTTTTTTAATTCAAGAGAAATCGAATTTTAAAGGAAAATTGCATTATAATGAAGTTTAATTTTATTTTGAGGTTATGTTGACCTTTTTAGGTAGAACTACTAACCCAGCTTGATTTGTTAATTCATAACGAGTATGTTGAATTTTTTTTGGTCTCGATACGTCCAATAGAACCGAAGTTATGGCCGATACACTTATACGATGCACCAAAAATGCATTAAATACACTTATCTCGTGACGCACAAGCAGGAGTTTGTAAAAATTTAACTGTACACATACTTTTGCTTACTTAACCTATTCCAACAAAAAAATTGGACGGAGGATAAACATCCTTTTCGGTATTTTTTGGTGCTATTTTGCCTCTACTACTAGCAGAATCTAACGGATATGACAGAACAATAGTCAGTAAACTCCTACACAAAACACAAAACAAACAACAAACAAAGACAGAAAACAACAAATTCATAACACTAACATACATCAACAAACAAACTGAAAAAATAGCCCACAAATTCAAAAAAGCAGGATACAGAATCGCTTACAAAACTACTAACAAAACTGAAAACACACTATCAAAACACACACACAAAGCACAAAACAAATTCGATATACCCGGTGTTTACAAGCTAAATTGCTCAAATTGCAATAAATTCTACATAGGCGAGACAGGACATAGCTTCAAACAGAGATACATTGAACACACAAAGGCACTCCACTCCACTACAGAATCCACCTTTGCAAACCACCTCATTGAAGCAAACCACACATATAAAAACATCGACAATAACATGAACATTCTACACGTACACACAAAAGGCCGAAAACTAGACACTCTAGAACAATTGGAAAAATACAAACAGACGAAAACAAATAAAAACAACATACTAAATGAACAGACACAATTCAAATTGCACGCATTATTCGAACATATCTCACCCCACACACACAGCATCGATCTTTTGAAATTCGATTCCGTCGCCCACAACAGGACGGACAGCGCTACCAGCGGCAGCCTCTGAAGAAGCCTTTTAAAGGCGAAAACCGGTTCAGGCTGTAAGGTAAAACTTTATGCTTTTACTTATAAAAAACTTAATGTTCCGAGTTGTTAATACAATAGTGGTATTTAGCAAAAATTAACTCATTATCAAATTGTAAAAGAACATTAATTTTTAAATAATTTTGTTCAATAAAAGAAGACTTTTGAACATTTAAATAAATTCATAAAACTGTGTAAAGCAAGAAAGCATTTCTTGAAAGACATTTCAAGTAAAAATTTTAACAATAACAAGTTAATTGTATATAAAACGTTTAAAGAACATTTTAATACTAAGTGTACAAGAAAGAACAATAAATGTATTAAATTTTCACTAATTGTGCATTCTTTTCTGCAAGTCTGGTATGGGCTCGAACCTGTTACCTTGCAATATATATATATATATATATATATATATATATATATATATATTGTAACGATTTTATATTATAGGTTTACGGTCTTAATTCTTTAAGCCTCACTGTTGGACTAGCCAATTTGTAGCATACAAATTAATGTGATATGTTGATCAATAAAGTGTATTGTAGGTTTCGTGGTTTGACTAAGCTCCACGTTGTATTCGTCAATTTGTAACGAAAATAATATTCGTTCCATACGTATTATGTTATTAGGAATAGGTTACTTGTAGTTTAAATGTTATGTTGTGTGCTCTTAATTTACATACACCGCCCGTAGGAAGTGTCACTTTGTAACAAATAAATAATGTAGCGACTAACTCGCACTGGAGTCGTCAATTTGTAATTATTAATATGTTATGTTGAACGGCGAATGGTTTTGTAATTTGCCGCTTGCTCCCACTATGCCGCTCGTTTCCGTGACGTCACTCAACGTTGCCAACTGTCGTGGTGTCTGCTGTAATCTGTGAATTTATTTCCTAAATGGAACAGCAATAATAACGACGCAAATATGACATCAAACATATATTCTTATAGAAATCCTTTATTCAGAAAAGCACGGGTTAATTGTTTCTTAAATTTGAATATGATAATCACAATTGTGGCACAAATTATACGTCTTCTTTTTACCAGTTGGTAGTAGTAGCAAAATATTCAGTATTTTGTCAGACCAAAAGAATGCTTTCGTTAATGTTTCTATTAAAAATAAAGTATCTCAGGGCGTATATGGTTCGGGGATTACATTTAAACAAAATATTATTCTATAAATCAAAATACAAGTTTTACAATTAAAGGATTTTACAAGGTTAGAGTGTAACGTGCACACAGGCAGTCGTATAGTGATTACTAGTTATGAAAGCTTATGTCCAGTTTAGGTGTTTAATAATTATTATGCAAATCAAAGGTTCTTGTGGTGTTTGAAAAGGTGTCAATCTCAAATCGTGTTGTTAGTGAGTGTTCTTAGTGTTGGTGTGATATGGTGTCTGTAGTTTTAGTTGATTAGTATTTAAAAAGTCGTGTATACAAATGTGGGTGTTGATACACAATATAATAAGATGTTAAAGTCACCAAATCCTCTTCTTTGTATGGTTCGTGGTCGAAGATAGGGCCCACGTCCGCTTCAATTCTTCTCCCTGGTTCTTGGGTCTTCTATTTCATATAATGGTTGTTCTTCTCTTGGTGTAAAAAGTTCGTGTTATGTACCTCTAACTGTATCAATATGTTTGTATCGTTTTTTCACAGTTTATTTTATATTATGTAGGACGTTTTACAAACGCGTCTATCCGCTAAGGTCGTTGTCAAAGAAGTCTCCTTTTATTTATCCGAAATTTCTGGTTGCTAAGGGTAAACTTGGAATCTGGTTGGTTGATTCGGATATACATTGTCATATACTTTCATTATTTCAAAATCTAAATTTGTTCAAAACCTTTAAATTAACATAACTTTTCTGTACTGAATGGGAATTTAAAACCATTATCAGCATTATTTTGATCTTTACATTTGTGACATTTAGACACTAAACATCCCTACTTTTACTTAAGAACTACAGATGTTACAATTTTGTTATTTGAAATTTTCTTAAATAACTTGAGATGTATTATTTTGTTTCTATATTCTTTGTGTACACTATTGACTATAAATCTATTTATCCTTCCACATTTGTTTTACAAAATCCCTAACATTATTATCTAAAATTTACTAAAGTTGGTTTCACCTGGCCTATGTACTGGTGTTATTTTCATCACCATGTTTAAAACCTTTAACAGTTAAATTAACTTTTAACAATCATGAAAACTGTTTAACATATAACATTATTTTAACAAAACAAAAGATATACTATTCTATTAGTTTAAATTCATGCCCACATGGCTATGATTCTATTGAACCTTTGAACAAATAAACTGCTTTTTATTTAAGCTATACAATTGTTTGACACTTAGCAATAACATCTTTTTATAGTCTATTTTGCTTTGCCAATCAATTTATCACTGTTTAACACCAGTTCTATGGTTATATTTGTTAACATAAAATGAAATTAATATCAGTTAATTAATATTCTTTTAAAACAACTGCTTCACCTGCTACATACAAAAAACAACACAAATACCATGATAATAAAACAATGTGCTAAAACATAATAACATGCACATTTTTATAACATAAATTATGCATTAATTAATTATTCTTCTCTCAGTTAATTCATTAATTACTCTAAAACTGTCTAAGTTATGTTTCACATTACTTGTCACTATGTTTATCGTTTACCCTTCTCACTGAACACTTAATAGTTTGTATTCGTAAACATACTTATTTGTTTTTATAGGGTTTTACATTTTATTGTCATTAAAAGAACTTTACTCTTGTTATAAAAATGTTATTGTGAACAAGTTATTATTTGTTGTTTTCTGGACAATCTTATGAACACTATTTGTTACAATTAGTTGTATCTATAATAAGGTGTGTTATATTTTCATTACATCAATTAAATTAATCATTTACTAATATTTCTTTTACATAGTATTACATGTTTGGGCCTATTATCCCTCAATTTGTATTTTGATTATCTTGATATTATGATACTTTAAATGAAACCATTTGTTTCTTTATAGTACTGGTTCATAAGCCGTCTGTCTTTATAATTATTGATTTTGTCATTATTGAAAGTTCATATCATAATCGGGGTTGAATGTATTTTGCATCACTTAGCCTAAATCATTAATTTGGGTACGGTCGGTTGTATTACTAGTCAGTCTAAAATGGTTAGTCATTCCTCTTCACTATCATCTTGGAAGATATTGTTCTTGTTGTTTAGCTTCTTATCCAAAGTCTTCATTAAATCAGGTACAATATTAAGTTGCTCCAAATGTAATGTTACAATATATACTTTCAAGAAAGAATATTTAAGGGGGTCACTCTGCAATTAACACTAGTTTTTTTTTTTAATCTCTTCATAACTTAAACATGAACAATTAAATTACAAAAAAAATTTCAACAAGTAACAATAATTCACATTAATTCTCCACAGTGACCTCTCAGAAAGGGCTAATCATTTTATATATATATATTCTCTTCAAGGAGCTTTAACCATTTAACAAATTCACATTAAGTTTCAAATAATCACTCAATTATATTAATTCATAATTTATAATTCTTATAATACACATAATTCATATTAGGTTTCACATAATTTACATCAAGCCCTATATTCCAAATAATCTGTCAGCAATAATTAATTATATTCATATTACTCTTTCTGTGCCTTACAGGTAACTAACAATCATTTAACAATTACACAAATGGCATGCCAACAATTGGTACTTCTAATTATTTTTATGTCTTTTCAAAATTGACCAGTACTATATATGTAACATGATTTTCATTGAATACTGAAATAGTAACCCTCACAGTGTTCATCGGGGCTGCAGGCATGGACAGCTCGATTAAAATCCGATAACCAGAACTATGAATTAAAAGAGACAAAAATAAAAATAGGAAAGGAAGGCTAGAATGTAATACCCGAATTACTATGGTAATTGAATACAAATCCAAGATGGCCAACAGCATACCGCATGCTTCATACACGCACACTTCTGCACGGACATGCACCAGTGGAATGAGACAAACAGTATATTATAATTATACTTTTTCAGCATACCATGTCACTTATTAAACAATATATTGAATGATCAAGTAAATTTTGCTTCAAACAACTTGTTCAACACTGCCATTAGATTAGATTATAATCTTTGACCAGTCGTGTGGCGATCGCGGTAGTGCGTGCATGCATGCGAGAGCTCCGGCCATTCATCGTTAAAAATTTATAGCAATTTATTTAAAGTTTTATCGGTTCATAATGACATAACCACAATCACGGTTTCAACTTTGTGTTAATTAGTTTAAATAGTATCGGTATTATCTGAAGATGGGACTTTGTGCCCGAAACGCATCATAAACTAGACAAAACTTAGTGTCACACAAGTGGATCATATAAAGGTAATTATATAAAACAGTATATGCTAGAATTAATTATAAGATGGAAAAATACCAGTGGGCAATAATATTAGCAATTTGAAGGAAGCTGTAAGTATATGGTTAACACAGGGGTAAAACATTTAAACAGCTAATGAGGTACACTTGCCCCGGTTGATCAAGAATCACAAGATAAGTCAGGTGGACAAGTCACACTGAATTAAAAAAAAATTAAAAGTAATTAGAAAACCAAACAAAAAACGAGTAATCGTTCTGTAAATGCCTGCTGGGCCCGTCATACAATTATTGAATCTTATAGATAATTTACATGTTAATAGCACTAGCCTAGAAGTGTGCATATCACAAACGGACAGGTTCGGTTCTGATTACCAGATGTTTTAACTGCAATCCGAATTACCACTACTGAAATCCAATGTTGTTTGACGTTTAACGGAACAGTTGTTTTACAGAAAAAAGTCGCGAGGTCGAGTGTGAATAAACTGAATTATTTCACCTGAGTTTTAGAAGTTACCAGATGTTCGGCAGCCTGCTGGTTCAAGATGGAAAAGGCTCATCGTGGAGATAATGCGGGTCCCATTGAAGCTTCCGAGGACGAAGGGGAGCTCTACTGCAGTGCTCGGCGGATGGTGAGAGATGAAGGTGTCACCATCGAGTTGCTCTCAATTCCTTGGCTGGGCAGGAACCCTACAAGCACAAGTATTCTGTAGCAGCTGATACAAAGAATAAATTCACACCCCCATAACTCGACCTTATATGGCACATACACCTCACATTTCCGATTACAACAAGTCACCCACACGGAATTCAGCAATTAATATAATTACATTTTAATAATCAACTTGAGACACTGCCAAGGCTATTATTACATCCTATTGAAACAAATACTGTCAGCATTTCATGAGATATTATACCTTCAACTAAAACTCCACCACCTGGCGTGAATTACGTTAATTCATCTTTATCAATCAATTGCTAGCTTTGGTTAAAAATTTCTTTGGCACATTTATTTTTACAAAACGTTAATTAACAAGAGTAAATAATTAATAAGTATTCGCTTTAAATTAATATTAACTGTTTCACAAACGAATTCGCCACGTGCTTTACTAGCAAGCTTGCACAAGTCTGGGCACATGCACACTTTTCTGTATCCAACTTCATCTACATATTAAATACATTTAAACACGTTTCCCCTTATTTAAATAACAACATATAATCAAGGAAACTTACAAGAGGCCCTTTACAAAATTAATTAACCATAGCAGAGGTATCAGACATTACAACAAAATTTTCTTCTTTGTCGGAGCCCTGAAGCGAATTGTATGAAGACAGGCGGAGCACTGAACACAGTCAGTGCAGTTGTCATGGCGTTTTTCACTCAACGCAATCAGCTGACCGGCACATTGGCCTCCGGGAACCAACTGCCTACCGCTGTCGCCACACCGCGGGAATACCACAAACCACTTAGAAGACGACATCGCTCACAAAATGTGGACCGTATCGCAACAAATTAGCATTCGCCACGGAATTCATTTGAATACCGTGGCACACCCCGACAAATCTCAAAACTGTTGACACAGTCTAGGACCCCGGTCCTCTAGATCTTTACTTCCACATCACCAACTTGGCATTGCCGGGAAATCTCAGACACTTATCCGCACTCAGGAGAACAGAGGCTCAGAGAGAAAACAAAGGAAGAAGAAAGAAGAAGTGTAGTGTGTATTGTAACGGTACAGAATGAAGGGGTCTGTAATCTAAAGTTTTTCCTAAACCATGTATATTTTGTGAACGAACTATAGCTACGGGAATGTCGCGGTGAGGCCCTAGAATGCAGGTTGTCAACAAGGGTGCGAATTCACGTGTTTGAGCGCAGGTGTCGGCCAACATTCACACGATAATGTCACGTAAAAGGTTCGCTAGTCAGCCAGAGCGAGTATACAGTAATTCGTGGTTGCTAATTACTGCATCACGTGACGCCCGTTGAGCCTATCACAAACAAACTGGTGAGCATGAGAACGTTTTTAGCCATCTTGAAAAAATTACTCAGCATCACCAAGAAGAACCGCGCGGTTCAATGTATAGGCTAGCGAGCCAAAAATCCGAATAAAAGTGAACATGTGTGATTAAAATACGTAATAATGTAAAACTTATTCAAGTACCA
This sequence comes from Magicicada septendecula, assembly GCA_034769895.1. NCBI lineage: Eukaryota > Metazoa > Arthropoda > Insecta > Hemiptera > Cicadidae > Magicicada > Magicicada septendecula. The sequence continues at coordinate 72,941,160 of CM068369.1, read as the reverse complement.
ACAGTGAAATGTTATACAACCATAAGTGACTAAAATTTAATTAGTTGAGAACATATTATCGGCAGTGAATGAAACCGTGACAGTGCGAACGTAATTGGAACGACCAAAGGAACAATGAACGGACTAGCTTCACAACGTGGCGGAGACAGTATCAGTAAAGTAAACCGACAATCTAAATTAAAAACAAAATAAAGTAAAAAGAAAAGATAAAATTTATATAATGAATAAAGAGATATCTCAAGTTTAATAGGGTAGAATGCGTGAGAGTATGAATGAGCAATTGCTGGGTTGCCTTTAAAGAAATATTTAAATTACTTAATAGAATAAGTTAATTTCAATGTTTGCTTTGTAGTTTTGATATGTAATGAAAAAGAAAGACTAGAAATAGTTTTGAGAAAAGAAAAAAAAATGCAAGTAAATTCAAAAGAGTATAAAGAATGTTATATGAAAATACAATAAAGTAGTATTTTATATGAATTATAATTATGTACTTCTTTATTTGCATTGACCTATTTTTCTCTGCCGAGTACACTAGACGACATCTTGGTTAATTTCTACATCCGAACAAGGTAAAGTAACTCAAATTTAAATACTTTTAATCACATAATTGCAGAGTACTACTGCAGTATGGATGTGTGCATGGGAGTATCTATGTAAGTGTGAGGGTACTGCATGCTGACTTGATCAGGGTCAGCATACAGCGACAAGAGATAGGAGAAAAGACGAAAGCCAAGAATCGGGTGCACACCCTCTCTGAATTTTGACCTGCTACACTGAACAACTGAGACCCCATCAAAACCCAAGCCGGACCACTACCATTGACCTATGACACTTCCACCCCCTCTTCAGGACTGAATAACACTCAACACAACTCCGACCATCCTCACACGACACTCTCCGCCACGCCAACCCCACGGGATCGCCCCTATATGTCACCCTCACTGGTGACCACCACCTACTCCTACCGCTGCCACTCACATACGCGTCCATACGACCAAACAAGGTGTCACTAACCTTGATATGTGAGTGACCATACTACTACTGTCCACATTGTTGTGGACCGACCAGCCATATGCAACAAAACAAGGCATCAACAAAATCCTTGAGATATTACTGGCCCACATCCCTACAGTAGGGCGGACGGACCCGATTAGCAAGGCAGAGAAGACCGCATCGAGGGCATGCGAACATCAATCCCATATCTCTTATTTACCAGTTCAACTACACACCATAACTAGAGGGGGGGGTTACTTCTCGACTGAACAGCCTATACAACACTCTCTCATAACCGAAAAGAAACACCAGGGACTTCAACCGAGAATGCAGCATGGTAATTTAACAAACAAAATTCAATATCAATAATAAATTAGCTGATGAACAAACCAGGTTGGCAGTGAAATTGGTATATCAAACATAGAACAGTTTCCTTTTCAATTCAGTAGGCTGGACTCTGACCCCCAAAATTTACATAATTACCAGAACACAAACAACAATCTAACACTAACATCACAACACAGACAGAAAAGACTTGCCTCCATGTAAGTGACCTCCAGGTTCCCCAGCGGAGCAAGAGCTCGAGAGCCTTGACATGCCGAGCAAGCTCCCCCATGACACCAAACAGGACAACAAGTAACACAGCACATCATATGACATATTAAAGCCTCACAGCTATACACCTAACCACAACATAAATATCAACATCACTAATTCAAAATGTCATACGATACCTACTCTATGCCATCGTCAATAACACCGACTACAGGCCTGACCATACCGCATAATACACATACCATAACTCAACACAAACATTAATAACATTCTTAGTGGACACAAGCGTCCTACACCCCACCCCAATTCATTGGAGTGGACCCGCGTTTGTCAACTCATTGCACTGTCAGACCCAAAAATTTGCTTATCTTATTTTTGTTACCCACTTGAAAATGTCCCACAGATTTTCAAGTCCTGTCACATAATCGAACCATGCTCTGCTACCATTTTAGCTGACTCATTACCCCTTCGCAAGTTTTTAAAAAAAATTCTTTTTTTTTAATATGTTTTTTGTTTTTTTGAAAAGGGGAAGGCGTCTCGTACATTTTGGAACTAGGCCAATGACCTAGACGAAGCGTAAAATGTACCAGGCCCATTGTGACAGGACTTGCAAATGAAACGCATGATTAACATATTAAGATTTTATTTGCGTTTGATCTCAGTGTGAATATCATACGTACATAATACATACATTGTAACGAAACGTTTACAAATGAAAATTGTGTTATTTAATTCTTGAAAAAAATTTAAATATTTTGAATTGAATTTTTGAAAAAAATTTGTTTTTTATGTTTTAATGTTAAATATTTAGTAAATAATTCTTGTAATGGTGTAGTGTCAAAATTTTAAGTTTGTTTGATTTAATTTGGTCAATAATCTTGCTTGTGGTTAACTGTAATTAAATTCAGAGTTAACAGGATTGTCTCATTCACTAATCGATTTGCGATATTTCTTCTTTTTCATATATATTACTTCCACTTGAGTAATGGCCGCTTTCCTTGTAGTCCTGTTGTTAACTAAAACTCTATTTAGTAAATTTATAAATTTATTTAAAACCAAATTGCTGAATTACTAAATTTTATTAACAATTGTTTAAAAGATCGATTTAAAATCGATTATCATATATTGCTCGACTCGTTCACAGGGCGATCGATTGTTGATACAGGTTATTTAAAACAAATATTTTCAGGTTCTTTTAACGGTTATAGTTAATAGTCAGAGAAGGGGTAAGGCTAGAAAGTATAACATTCACAATAAAAAAGCTTAAAATTAAAAATTACAATGTTATTAAGTAATATATAATGTTTATATATGATAAAATTCGAACCAGGGATGTCTAGAGGTTCGGTTGATAAAACTCGCATTGGATTGTGGGACGTCAAAGATGGCCGCTTCTTACCTGCTGATGTTAAACAGGAATGGTGTCGCCGGAATTTTCTTTCAATAAAAGCTGCCTTGTTCATGTTTCCTCTTCTCAGCAGTATGGAGAATTCCTTCTGGTGTTATTAGTGTTGTCCTGGTTAAGTGTTCTGTGTTCACTTCGATTAAATGTTTTGGATTATGTTTATTCACTTCTGTCAATGTGTGTGTCGAAAATTGCAAAGTTCGTTTGGTTATGAATCATTAGTGTTTTAGAGTTTTATTTCCTTATATCACTTCTATTCGGTTCAGTATTAATTGATTTCAATGTTTGTAGTTGTTGTGTTCACTGAATTTAGGTTTAAAAGTGTTCTGTCAAAATTCTCAAAATTTACGGTAGGCTAGGTTCAACTTTTATATGCCATTAATGGTTTCGATATATGTGGTTCTTTAGCGAGAGGTTAATCAACCGTACACTACGAATATTAAATAAGACCTCTTTTACTTCCTTCGTTTTCTGAAATATCTTAGCCGATTTAATATTAGAAAAGTATTGTTTCAATTTTTAATCGCTTCCGATACATGTAAAAAAAGTACATTATATCACAGAATATATTTTGGTTATTAATTAATTTCATGAAATAGTAAATACATAATCAGTTTCTTTTATTCCTTCTGCTTAATTTGATACCCAATAATCTATCTTTACACAGTTTTTTATTAAAATTGCTATATTTCTTTCATTTTGGAAAAGTAGTGTGCCATACTGGGTTCGGCATGTAAGGCGATGTGTTTTTAAAACGAGCGGGCTTTGACGTCACGCGCGGCCACTGCATCTCGTCGTTGTGGGCTATGCAGACCGTTTGTGCGTAACGATGATATCCAGTTGGCACGCTCAGCTGTAATTGTGTATTCCTGCATCGGCGAGGTTTCATGGTTAGACATTCCCATCAAATCTGCCTCATTTCTATTTGAACCCTCAACCAGGTCATCTGCTCTCGGCTGACGGCACTCATCGGTTCAGACTTCGTTGCGCTTCGCTATGAGAGGCTAAATAAAGTTCTGCTCCAGGTATGTATAATTTAACGTGGTTCTGAAAAAATATCTTAACCCCAAAATATATTTTGTCTGTGTTTCAGCTTTAATTATAAATGATAACTTGGGTGTGTGCGTGTATGTCAGTTTTCAATTTGGGCATTAATGCAAATTAGAGATTAACTCAAAGTTGTAGTGAATGTAAGTGAATGTATCGGGTTAAATTGATTTTAGTAAGGAAAATGATAAAGCATATCTTGCACTCAGCTATGTTTTTGTGTCATTAAAAATCAGGGTATGCATAGAAGAATAACGTTCTCAATGAAATACTTAAACATAATTGGTGGTCAAATGAAATAAGGCACAGCTGGTGGTACAATCCAGATTAATACGAATAAGTGGTGATGTGTTTGTAGTGGCTGTTGAAGCATTAGAGTGTGTGTTAGCAATTTAATAATGATGGCGTATGTGTGCGAGCTGTGGCGAGATCAGGTTTCTTGTGACACCCTATACAACTCATTGCCTGTCACAGGTGCTCGAACAAGGGCGAGATGGGTGTCGGGTGTAGACGACCAACTGTCCACCCTTCCGGCAGAGACGACCCTTAAGCCATGACATGCGGTGAGTCGAGATTCTTGCACACAGATACACTCGTGAAGCTACCCTGCCCCATGACTTAATAGTGCGACCGAGACTCTACGATTAACCAAGGCTTACTTAAGTACACCGGACGAGCCAGGTGGGACCATTTTATTTATTTAATACTATCTCAACTACCACTACACTGTGAATCCACAGAAGCTCCCAGAAGCAGACTCATGAGGCCGCGTTTAGTTACTAAAGTTCTGCAAAACTCTCATGTTTAGATCTGTGCCTACACGTGTGGACCTTACATAATTAAGTCTAATGCAATCTATTATATCTTCTTATAATATGTAAGAAAATTGCACACACACACACACACACAGATATCCGCAGGCCCTACTCTAAGTTTACTTTTAGGGAGTTAAATCTATTCAAGAGACAGTTATTTTCGGCTTGTTCATGTCATGCCTCATGGCAGCATTCCGAACTAAAGGGGGCGTTTTGATTTCTTTAAGTGTTTCAACTATTTACTTGATCACACATGCGGAATTGCTTATTATTATTAACTTGGTAGTTGATTAATATTTTGAGTCTCTGGTTTGGTTGGGGGCACTTGCATTTCCCGTGTTATTTATATTGACATATTAATGATGCTTAACTGAGTATTACCAAATTGGCTTGTTAATTATATATTTGTATATTTATTTATTCTTGTTGCAAGGGGTTATTATGAGGGGTTTTGTACAGAAATGGTGGATGTGTGTTATATATGTTGTGTATGTGTTTGTGTGTAATTTTAATTTTTTGGAGGGGAATGTGTTAGACATTATGATCAAAAATGTGCTTACAAAGTTACTAAAAGGCTAGCCTCTTTAAATTCATTTTTATAGTATTCAGGGATTAGTAATTTTCAATTTTCAGTCTTGAATAATAGTATTCAATTTTACTGGTGAATAATATTCTTGCAAGAATTAACTTGGACATAGCGTGGCAGGATCCATACAATTTATATTTAAACCTAACTTCACTCACAATCTTATGCTGTAAAGAATATTGACATATATATAGAATCCTGCAGTTCAATTTTACTCATTGTTGAGTTTACAACTTGTAAAGTCATGTAAAGTTTGCACGCTTAATAAAGTTCACGCTTGTTTGTTAATAGACTTTTCATTTGCAAGTCCTGTCATTCACCTGGGGGGACATGTCTGTAATTGTAGCTTGGGCCTTTTGCACACTTATGCTTTCTCTAGGTTCACCACCTAGTTCTAAATATTATGTCTCTCCGCTTTACAAAAATATAATAAAAATAAAATAAAATAAATAAAAATAAATTCAAAAAAAAATTACAAAAAAAACTTATAAAATAAAAGGGGGGTTTCAAATGGTAGATCAGAGCGTGGTTATGATTCTATGGATGTAGTAGATATTATTTCTGCTTTATTTTTTTTGAACTTCGGAAGTTTTAGAATCTGGGGACTTGCATTTATTTTCGTAAATGAAACTTGGTGTGGCTACAGACATGTCAGCTGGTGTTGGGACTTGCAAATTATTTCATATTATTAGTTTTTGATCGGAGTCCAAGTGTTGAAAGAAAGGTTAATTGCAATGTAACAGTTTAATAAAATGAATAATCTGAATAATAACATATTTTATAAAAATGAATAAGGGGTTGATTAAGTTTAAAATGATTTAATATGTGTTAGTGTTTAAGTAATTATTTTGTGATGTTGAGTGTAAGGTAGGTTTTGGAAAGGGGTTATAAGCATGTGATTAATGGTTTTCAATATGAATGTGAGCTAACGGATTTTACTTTGTCATACCCTGGAGCTTAGACAATTTTGAGCATGATGGGAGCCGTCAGTACTTGTTGATTTTGATTGGGACTTATGTGGAATAGACGTGTTTTATAGCACCCCCGTTATGTAGTATTGGTTTATTGAGGGCGTTCCATTGTGGTATCGTGGTTTATGAATGCGGTTATGGTCCGACCAGACGTCGTGGTGTTGATAGTTATATATTTTCGGATTATGTTGAAGGTTATGTATACTTTGTGGATTGTGTATAGTGAGCCAGTTTTGTTGTTTTGTGTTGTGTTCTCTTCTGGGCATTTTGAGTGGCTGTTTCTCTGCCTTTTATGATACACCCATCTCGTCGCATCGCTAGAGCACTCTGGGGCGGCTCAAAGGAAGTATAGTACTTGAGTTTTTTCGGATTCTTTGTCACTACGTTTTGTAGGTTAAGTTTGTGTTAGGTGTTTTATTGGGATTTACGTTTTATTGTGTTGTGTTTGAGAATTATGCAATTCTGGCGGCGGTATGTTACCAGGAATTGCCCCACCCTATTTCAGGCGTTCTCCAGAAACTTTCGGTGTTGGATGGAGTAGATGAGGACAGGTTGTTGGTCTTCTTGGACCTGGTCCTGCAGTTGGCAGATTTCCCGTGTGTCCGATGAGGAGGTCTTGTCCCTTATATACCCGTATTGCCAGGGTTCATTGGCTGGTCTGGTCACCAATACTCTGCGTCGGGGCTGCGGTGCCGACACTTTCCATGGAGAAGTGTTGGATTTCTTCATACCCCATCGACGACGTTCCCAGCTTAAGTTAGATTTGTTCTATCGCCTACAGGCCAACGGAGAGGCATTGGGGGACTTTGTGCATGATGTAAGGAAAGCTGCCCGTATATTAAGGTTGGGGTTGCCCGAGACGGAAGTCATACAGGTAATACGAGAAGGTCTGAATCCCCAAGATAGATCCCGGCTAGTTTTCGCAGATCCTCCACGTTGTTTTGCGGACCTGGACCGGTGGTGTGCGCATGCCCGGAGGGTCCAGGAGAATGATGAGTCCCGGGAAAGAGCTGCTAAAGATGTCCAGTACTCCAGTGGTTCATTAGGAAGAGCTAAAAAGGACAAACATGGCGGTTGGAGGAGAACACAGGAGACGGTTAGAAAAACTGAATATTCCGGAAGTAATGGAGGCTACAAAGGGGTGGCAAGTGAGAAGACGGTAACAACAGCCACAGCGCAGGAAAGAAATAAGTATGAATTTGACAGGGGAAGAAGAAATTATATTAGGGAACAAACATCGGCAAGTAGGGAGCCTGTAGCTAGGCGTTATTCTTATTTGGAGAAAAGTGAGACTTTAAAGGTTCCAGAGGAATTACCAGTGTCTAATAGAGTAGTGAATGAAGAAGGTGAAGCAGAAGAAGAAAAGTGGAATAACTTCTGTGGATCAATACAAGAGCATAAGAACACGTCAGTTAATACGGAATTAGAGGACTCAGAGAGGACGTCATGGTTGAATCCAGATGCCGCAGAATTTGTTCCGGTATTGTTCGTGAGGGATCCAGATCCTGTGACATCATCATCGCCTACGCCGGGATATGAGAAGTCACTTGATGGTGTAGCTTTACCATCGCCAGTAGAAATTAATTTAGTCATTGCACATGAACCTGGACAGCTGGATTCCAGGGTGGAAAATGTTGAGGACGTTGTAGTTGCTGAGAGTGGTGAAGGAGTGGAATCGACAGAAGAGGCAGAAGAGCGGTATGCGGATGCTGCACAGGGAAGTATAGTTATAGGTGTTAGGGAGACTGAAGAGTCTGAGTTTGCAGATGGACACGGGGATGTCCAGGCTGCAAGTGTTTCTGAGATTGCGGATGGACAAGGAGATGTCCATGCCGCAAGTGTGGTGGAAGGAGATGAAGTAGAAGTTGAGGAGAAATTTGGTGGCAGCATTGTGGAGTGTGCGAGTGAGAATGAGGTAGTGTGTGAAGATGTGCAGACGCCTTCTGTAAGTAGTGTTGACGATTCCAAAGAGCGGAAAGAAGTTCCAGGTGGACCAGGTGAGCAACTAGAGGAGGATGAAGATGTGCAGTGTTCAGATGGTGGTAGTGGACGTGAGGGCGATGATGTTGATGATGAAGGTGTTGATGAAAATGAGATCGGAGAAGAGGTTAGTGAAGAAGTTTGTGAAGGAGCTGGTGAAGATGCGGTTGAAGATGGATCAGAGGAGCAACTGGAAGATGGTGAGGAGGTGACATGTCATGAGGTTGATTTGAGTCAGGTCGACGAGGAAGAAGTAGAAAAGGAAGAAAGAAAAGGAGAGGATTTAGATGCTGAGGATAATCCAAAGCAGAGTGAAAGTAGCGAGGTAAGTTGCCTTGATTCTGATTCAGAGGAAACAAATCCGTACAGCTCAACGCGAGATATTTTCTCAGAGAGTGGTGTCTGAAAGGAACGAGTACCTAAAGTTCGCCATAGAAAGGTGAGAAGAAGCGGTTAACGGGTACCGGGTAGATGTTCCTCACAGTCCCAGTGGTGTTCATCTATTTCAGGGTTGCGCCCCTGCCCACGCGAGCCTTGGTTTCCTCCATTCATCCTTATTTCTGGAGGGAGCCATGTCCTTACCCTTACTCCTAGCTATTGAACCTTTAATGATCCTTGCCCTGTTTCATCTTCCCGATTTTCCTACCCCTCCCCTTAGTAAAAAAAAAAAAAATTATCAATAAGAAGTTAGAGAAACTTGCCGAGAGTACACCTTAGATTGTGGTCCTGGAGATTGTCAGTTTCCCCTGTTCTGGAAGGTTATCATGCAGAAAGTTAGAGAGTTGGAAAGTGCCCTTAGATTGTCGTGGTCTTGGAGATTTGGAGATCGTCAGTTTTCCCTGATCTGAAAGTAAGATGGAGAAGTTATGTGCTGTGGTTTCATTGTTAATAGTGGTTGAATTTGTTTGTTGATCATTGTAGGGTCGGTCCATGCCGCATTCCCCGGTTGATTTTCCTGATGTTTTATTTTTGGGTTGAGAGTTGTGTAGACTGTGGAGAAGTAACCCACCCCTGCTAGTTACGCTGCATTTGAAAAGGTAAGAGAAGGGATTAATGTTCGCGTGGCCTCTGCGCAGTCTTCTCTGCCTTGTGAATCGGGTCCGCCCACCCTAGTGTGGGGAGGTGGGCCAGTCATGTGTCAAGGATTGATGATGCCTTATTTGCTGCACATGGCTGGTCGGTCCACGAGGTGGACGGTTCTCGAAGGGTTCTCGCATATCAAGGTTAGTAGCACCTTGTTGGCCTTCGGGCGTGAATATATGAGTACCAGGGAGAGTTAGGTGGTGGTCACCGGAGAGGGTGACGTGTTGGGGCGGTCCCGAGAGTTTGGCATGGAGGAGAGGACTCGCGTGGGGGATGGTCGCAGTGTGGTAGAGATTTTCAGTCCTGGGAAAGGGGGGATAGTGTCAATGGTCCTGGATGGAAAAGTTTTGTTCCGTGATAGCAGTCTGTGGTCCTGGGTCTCAGTTGTTAGATTTAGGAGGCCTCGGTGGTCAGTTCTCAGAGCTGGATTCGGCGATTCTTCTCTTTCTCCTGTTCTGTTCTGTTCCTTATTTCTGCATGCGGACCAGGGCCCGGCGAGCATGCAGGACGCACACTTACACCTTCTCTTTCAGACACACACTGGCATACTAACACTCCTTCCTTCTGCTTCTTTCGTTTTCCTGAGGTACTGAACCCACCAAGTGCGAATGAGAATCTGAGATTTTCCAGGATCCCTACAGCTGTCGAGCTTGAGTCCTGGTTTGATTTGGGTCAACCATGTTGCCCTTTTGGGGTGAGGCTGTGCCGTACTGGGTTCGGCATGTAAGGCGATGTGTTTTTAAAACGAGCGGGCTTTGACGTCACGCGCGGCCACTGCATCTCGTCGTCGTGGGCTATGCAGACCGTTTGTGCGTAACGATGATATCCAGTTGGCACGCTCAGCTGTAATTGTGTATTCCTGCATCGGCGAGGTTTCGTGGTTAGACATTCCCATCAAATCTGCCTCATTTCTATTTGAACCCTCAACCAGGTCATCTGCTCTCGGCTGACGGCACTCATCGGTTCAGACTTCGTTGCGCTTCGCTATGAGAGGCTAAATAAAGTTCTGCTCCAGGTATGTATAATTTAACGTGGTTCTGAAAAAATATCTTAACCCCAAAATATATTTTGTCTGTGTTTCAGCTTTAATTATAAATGATAACTTGGGTGTGTGCGTGTATGTCAGTTTTCAATTTGGGCATTAATGCAAATTAGAGATTAACTCAAAGTTGTAGTGAATGTAAGTGAATGTATCGGGTTAAATTGATTTTAGTAAGGAAAATGATAAAGCATATCTTGCACTCAGCTATGTTTTTGTGTCATTAAAAATCAGGGTATGCATAGAAGAATAACGTTCTCAATGAAATACTTAAACATAATTGGTGGTCAAATGAAATAAGGCACAGCTGGTGGTACAATCCAGATTAATACGAATAAGTGGTGATGTGTTTGTAGTGGCTGTTGAAGCATTAGAGTGTGTGTTAGCAATTTAATAATGATGGCGTATGTGTGCGAGCTGTGGCGAGATCAGGTTTCTTGTGACACCCTATACAACTCATTGCCTGTCACAGGTGCTCGAACAAGGGCGAGATGGGTGTCGGGTGTAGACGACCAACTGTCCACCCTTCCGGCAGAGACGACCCTTAAGCCATGACATGCGGTGAGTCGAGATTCTTGCACACAGATACACTCGTGAAGCTACCCTGCCCCATGACTTAATAGTGCGACCGAGACTCTACGATTAACCAAGGCTTACTTAAGTACACCGGACGAGCCAGGTGGGACCATTTTATTTATTTAATACTATCTCAACTACCACTACACTGTGAATCCACAGAAGCTCCCAGAAGCAGACTCATGAGGCCGCGTTTAGTTACTAAAGTTCTGCAAAACTCTCATGTTTAGATCTGTGCCTACACGTGTGGACCTTACATAATTAAGTCTAATGCAATCTATTATATCTTCTTATAATATGTAAGAAAATTGCACACACACACACACACACAGATATCCGCAGGCCCTACTCTAAGTTTACTTTTAGGGAGTTAAATCTATTCAAGAGACAGTTATTTTCGGCTTGTTCATGTCATGCCTCATGGCAGCATTCCGAACTAAAGGGGGCGTTTTGATTTCTTTAAGTGTTTCAACTATTTACTTGATCACACATGCGGAATTGCTTATTATTATTAACTTGGTAGTTGATTAATATTTTGAGTCTCTGGTTTGGTTGGGGGCACTTGCATTTCCCGTGTTATTTATATTGACATATTAATGATGCTTAACTGAGTATTACCAAATTGGCTTGTTAATTATATATTTGTATATTTATTTATTCTTGTTGCAAGGGGTTATTATGAGGGGTTTTGTACAGAAATGGTGGATGTGTGTTATATATGTTGTGTATGTGTTTGTGTGTAATTTTAATTTTTTGGAGGGGAATGTGTTAGACATTATGATCAAAAATGTGCTTACAAAGTTACTAAAAGGCTAGCCTCTTTAAATTCATTTTTATAGTATTCAGGGATTAGTAATTTTCAATTTTCAATCTTGAATAATAGTATTCAATTTTACTGGTGAATAATATTCTTGCAAGAATTAACTTGGACATAGCGTGGCAGGATCCATACAATTTATATTTAAACCTAACTTCACTCACAATCTTATGCTGTAAAGAATATTGACATATATATAGAATCCTGCAGTTCAATTTTACTCATTGTTGAGTTTACAACTTGTAATGTCATGTAAAGTTTGCACGTTTAATAAAGTTCACGCTTGTTTGTTAATAGACTTTTCATTTGCAAGTCCTGTCATTCACCTGGGGGGACATGTCTGTAATTGTAGCTTGGGCCTTTTGCACACTTATGCTTCCTCTAGGTTCACCACCTAGTTCTAAATATTATGTCTCACCCCTTTACAAAAATATAATAAAAATAAAATAAAATAAATAAAAATAAATTCAAAAAAAAATTACAAAAAAAAACTTATAAAATAAAAGGGGGGTTTCAGTAGGCTCAACATTTTATTTCCTGTTCTTCTCCAAATATTAGCCATTTTATATGTTATAATTATGACTATAATAAATCTCAGATTGGCATAAATGTTTACCTTTCCTTAATTTCAATTTTAACAATTTTAACAATTGATTATCCTTTTAAATATAATTCATGAATTTATGACTCCCCACTCTGAAATTTTAGTTATTACATCTGCAAATTTTTCAATAATTTTATATATCCTTTTACATTATCTTTTTAAAGTCTAGTTTTAGTCATAGTTTTTGGTGACTAATTCACCTTATGTAAATTCCATCAGTTTACTTGGTTTATTTAACTTAATTAATCAATTATAATGTTGTTGGAATTTCCTATTTGGCCTAGATTTTTTCTGGTTTTACATATAATGTTTTTGAATAATACTGTGTTTATACCCCTTCTGACTTTCTTAATTTAATACAATATTAATTAAAATCTCCTTAATTAACTAATAGGACATGTAGTATCGTATTCCTACTCATAATACCTAAACAATATTTAAAATTAACAATATGGTCTTCAAAGTCGGACATTTTAGTTTTAACTACTACAAGCAACATATAATAAACCTTTTACAAAAAGAGTATGGTATCCATATTTAGACATTTTAGTCTGGATTAACACTGTTAGACCTATTAAACATTTTTATAATAATAATAAAATCTTATTCTATTCACCACCTTGAATTATGGAGTTCGTGGGCTTTAACATAAACATAACAATCCATTTATTTTTACTTACTTCTTAAATTTATTTTGGTTGCAGTCCTTTCTGTGTTTATTATAGTATTACCTTTTTATCCCCTGTCACTTTATTTATTCACCACCTTCTTATAAACATTAGTAATGTGTTCATAAGAATATTTTATAAAATTTTATTTCTGTAGTCATAGAAAACATTAAAGTTGTTTATGGTATACATGTACTTAGTTGAAGTATTAGTCACACTTCTACTTGAAGTTTATTTAATATACTGAAATAACTTGCACTGGTTGACTTATATTTTGGATCTTATCTCTTATTGAGTTTTACAATATTCCAAGACCAAAATCTTAGTTATAAGGGATTATGAAGATTTGTTTATTCCATTACACAATAACTTTAGTGGGTGCACTTCTACTTACACCACTAAACACTTTGTTTATAACTATTTTACATCAATATCAGGTTTTGGGTGTTATACTTTCTTTGTGACCTTGAATCTCTTTAGGGGTTTGTTGTGTTCTTTTTAATAGGTTTCCCTTGGGTATATTTTGTAGTCCTCCCATCCTACAATTTTGTTTATTCAAAATTCTTCCTTCTTGGTTTCTCCAAGGTAATATTGTTTTCTCATGTCCGTTGGTTTGTTCGGGGTATCTTCCTTTCCTACTCCTATCCTACCTGGGTATTATCTTTATTTTATTTTAGTTTTTTGTGGTTTATTTTTCTTTATACATTTTTGTTGCACTGTGGTTTGTTATTTTTACTTTTTCCATTCATGGTTTTATTTTGATATTTATTTGTTTTCATTTGAATTTTTCTTGTTATTTAATGTAATTGATCTTTAATTATGATCATATTGTAATCTTTATATTGTATCTTTATTATGATTGTATTGTGATCTGTCATGCTACAACATATATACATATACTGTATATATACATATATATATACTGTATATATATATATATATGCGCACACACACACACACACACACACACACACACATATACTTTCAAGAAAGAATATTTAAGGGGGTCACTCTGCAATTAACACTAGTTTTTTTTTTAATCTCTTCATAACTTAAACATGAACAATTAAATTACAAAAAATATTTCAACAAGTAACAATAATTCACATTAATTCTTCACAGTGACCTTTCAGAAAGGGCTAATCATTTTGTATATATATTCTCTTCAAGGGGCTTTAACCATTTAACAAATTCACATTAAGTTTCAAATAATCACTCAATTATATTAAATCATAATTTATAATTCTTATAATACACATAATTCATATTAGGTTTCACATAATTCACGTCAAGCCCCATATTCCAAATAATCGGTCAGCAATAATTAATTATATTCATATTACTCTTTCTGTGCCTTACAGGTAACTAACAATCATTTAACAATTACACAAATGGCATGCCAACAATTAGTACTTCTAATTATTTTTATGTCTTTTCAAAATTGACCAGTACTATGTATGTAACATGATTTTCATTGAATACTGAAATAGTAACCCTTGCAGTGTTCATCAGGGCTGCAGGCATGGACAGCTTGATTAAAATCCGATAACCAGAACTATGAATTAAAAGAGACAAAAATAAGAATAGGAAAGGAAGGCTAGAATGTAATACCCGAATTACTATGGTAATTGAATACAAATCCAAGATGGCCAACAGCATACCACATGCTTCATACACGCACACTTCTGCACGGACATGCACCGGTGGAATGAGACAAACAGTATATGCTAGAATTAATTACAAGATGGAAAAATACTGGTGCGCAATAATATTAGCAATTTGAAGGAAGCTGTAAGTCCATGGTTAACACAGGGGTAAAACATTTAAACAGCTAATGAGGTACACTTGCCCCGGTTGATCAAGAATCACACGATAAGTCAGGTGGACAAGTCACACTGAATTCTAAAATAATTAAAAGTAATTAGAAAACCAAACAAAAAGACGAGTAATCATTCGGTAAATGCCTGCTGGGCCCGCCATACAATTATTGAATCTTATAGGTAATTTACATGTTAATAGCACTAGCCTAGTGTAACGGTACAAACTATTGGGGTTTATTTTTCTTAAATAATTGTAAAATGTAATGGACACTCAAACTGAATAACATTTGAATCATAAACACTGGACAGTTTTTTAACACCTTACAGTCAGTGGGGTAACAAGCCAAGCCGTACACAGGTGTTGTTGTTGCACAAAAGCCATTAACGAGTCTGGGAATGTGAACGTTAGCAGCGAGGGGAGCGTATTTGCGCATGGGTGTGCCACAGTGAACAGCTTGAAAAGCATGCACGAAGCATTCTTTCTCGCCCGGTGTGCAGAAACAAAGAACTCAACACAGTAAAATCCGCTTCAGTTGAAATTACACTCTTAAACCGGCCGGTTGTAAAGAACAGTTACGGAACAAAAATTGCGGGCCCGTATAATAAAAATGTGATTTTAATTCAAATTAATAAGTTTTACAGTTATGAAGTGAAATGAAGTGACAGTTTCGAGTGACCCGGCGAAAATTACGGCAAAGAACGAAATGTGCAGCGTGGTGAAAGAAATAGAAAACGGACGGAGGCTGGACTGAATTTTAGGGACGAAATGGCAGATAAGAGAATCAATTATCTTATTCTATTATATTCATAAATTAGGAAAAGAAAAAATTTAAAGTAAAATTCTATAACCATTCAAAATTGAAACCTTTTTAAAAAATTTAAATGAGCTCATAAGGGAATTTTAAATATGTATCGTGAGAGAGTAAAAGGGCGTGTGTAATAATCATGTAATAAAATTAAGAGGCGCTGGTTTGTGATAAAATGGGGTATAACTATTTCTATGTTATTTTAAATATGTCTATTGTAATCAAGGTAATACTAGTATATACGAATAAGTAATCATGATAATTTTTGTTTAAAATGATATCAAAATTTAAAGTGAGAAGGGATATTTCATTTATGATGGGGTTGTAACAGCATCTAAAATTTTCTGTTGTTTATTTAAATGCAATTGAATTGTTTTGAGCTAATAAAGAAAAAGATGAGTATAAGAGTAACAAATATGTTTAATTTCAAATAACCAGTTCTGATTTTCCCGTTCGCTAATTCGAACCCTGGCGAGTGAAAATTCAGGTTGGCAGACAACCACATGGCGTCTACAGAGCCAGAATACATAAATAAACAAAACCTATTTATTAATTTATTCAAAAGTAAGATTGTTAACAATTGGCGCCCGAACAGGGACTATTGATTTAAGTATGTTAACAATTGGCGATTCCAAACAGTGACTTTATATAAATTATTTATATAAATACAGCCTACTGGGAGGTACAGAATGGTTATTTGAAATAACAAAAAATTTTTTTTGAGGTACGTGAAAAAGACGTAAAGATAAGTTTATGTTGTGACTACATGTGGTAGGGTAAATAGTTTAAATAAAATATTTTTTTTTATATATAATACGGTTGTATAATATTACAGGGTAATATTTTGAAAAGAAATATATGTAAGAGATTTTAAAAAAAAAAAAAAAAAAATGGCAGATAACGATGAAAGTAGTAATATAGAAAACACAGCAACAGAAGCATTGGTGTTAAACGAACCACAGGCAAACTCAACGCCTATTATAAACAGTAAAGTTTCACTGGAAGATCTCTTTCAGTTAATGAAAATACAGAATGGTCAATTGAATAATAAACTAAATCAATTTGATAAGCAATTTAACGATATTAAAAAAAAATTAAGAACCAAAGCTGTCATTATGATCAAAGATTAAGTGAAATAAAGACACGGTTAGACGAAAAATTAGAATCAGAAAATAAGAAATTAGAATTAGACAAATTAGAATTGAACAAAGAGGACAGGGTAAGTAGTAGTGGAAATGATAATTTAAATAATGGGGTTACAAGTAATAACAATGACAAAACAAATAAAAATATGGTGTTAGAAAATGATGGTGTAGATGTTGAGAGTGATAACGTAATTGTAGAAAGAGTAGAAGTTAATAAGATGTTTGTGTGTGATGAATCAGAGAAAGAGAGTAGAAAGAATTTACAGGTAGAGTGGATGCAGGGGGTAGATTTTTCCCGTAATGTTGTAGTGGGGGGGGTGAAGAAATAGCTTCACGTGAGTATTTTGAAGAGTATAAGTTTACAGATAAATTTCCCTTGGTTTTTTGTGCACTTCATAGGTGGTGCCATAATGATAAGCTAGTATCTCCTGCATATTTTGAGAGAGAGAGTGTAGCTTGGTATGCTGAGGAGAAATGTTTTGAGAGAGAGAGAAAGAGAGAAATAGAGATATTTAAAGTAAAGAGAAATTATGAAGCATTAGTACAAAGGTTAGGTGTAGAGAGAAGTAATAATAATAATAATGAGTACTTACCGTATAGTGAAACTGAGATGGCAGTAGATGATGATAATATAACCTACCTAATGTTAACAGAATATAATAACGGCGACAGGACCATACTCGAGCGTGACCAGGTATATGAGGGAATAATATGGAATAATCATATTAATTCAAATGATATGGTAGAAGAATATGATAAGATAGAGAATAATTATATTGATAATCACGAGATAGTGTATTCAATAGTAAATGACTGGTATAATCATAAGATTAGACTATTATTTGATGATATGGGGTAATTGTGTATAGTTTATTGTTCATGAACATTTAATGATATGAATAATATGGTTTTGAAGTGCATTATCTTATGGAACGATTTGTGGTTAATGATAATAAATAATCAATTGGACTGTATATTCTTGTGTTGATGTCATTATGTTAAGTGTATTTGTGTACTACATTATAGTGTACTATATGTTATGTAAACAATGTGTATGTACAGTAGGAGAAATTGATAACATTAATTATCAATTAAATTGAATTTGCAATTAACCAGTATAAATTAATAATAATTATAAAATTTGACAGACTAATTAAGCGATGAAAATAATTGTGAACTGTTAAATAATTGAATTAAATAATTGAAAAATAATTACTTAATTAAGGTTGTACAAAAGAAAATTTGAGAATGAAGTTAAATGATTTTATGCAATTAAGATTCTATAATAATTAGTAGATGATTAAACAGATAATATGTTCAAATTGAGGTATATTATTATAAGGGGAGAAGTGATGAATTTTCTAGTGTTATATCAAGGTGAAATGTTGTAAAAGGGGTTTGGGTGATAATGCAATAAGGCAGGTGAGTTAAGCAGAGTTAATTTTAATGGGAGTTAGAGAGGATAAGAATTTTGAAATACGAGTGAAAAACAAAGAGAGTATTAGATATTTTAGGGACACGGTAGTTAGCGATTATATGTAGAGGTGAATAATGTGAATGGTAATTTTATAGTTGTTGTTGATATTTTGTAATAAGGGTCCGGTGTTAAGGAGTGATCAACGAGCGACGTGGCAATGGACCAGCGTGCAGCGTTGTGGCAGGTGGAGCAATTTTGGGTTAGAGTGTTTGCCGATATTTGGTGGAGGGCAAATGGTTATGAATGGATATGGCCAGTTAAGTAACATACATCCTTATAAAAAACAAAATGAGCGGTGCCAGAGGTTTTAAATGGGATTTGTGAAGGGGGTTATTATAGAGATATTGGTGTTATATTATGTTAATGGTTAGAAACGGTTGTTAGTAGAAAAAGGGGGTAGTAAGGTTAGAGTGACAAATGCCAAAATAAGATAGAGAAAATAGTGAATAATAGAGAGTCACCCAAACTAGATAAGGATAAAAGGGTTAGAAAAGGAAAATTCATGGTAGGAAGGTAATGTAATTGGAAAGGGTAATATTAAATTTGAAATTGTGAAGAATTAAGTGATAATAAATGATAAATAATTGATGGCTAATTAATAAAAGTTTAATTGAAATTAAAATGTAATGTTTATAATTTTTATACGCAAATTTAAAGATGTAGGGTGTGTAAATTTTGATCAAAGTTAAATGTGAGTTGTTTGTTGAATGTAATAATCACAATGTTAATTATGAGTGTATTATTATCTATTATGTTTATTATGTATTAGTGTGGGAATTTAAACATGAATTGTATGTATGTATCACATGTTTTATAAGCGATTCCCTACATTTCGGGCGATCTCGGCCTTACCAACCCAGATCGTGGTTTTGGATGACAACTAGCTGTGGGCAGCAATTGTTAAAACTGACCACAGTTGGTTGCCTTTGAAATTGGTCAAACCTAGAAATTTAATGGGGTTTAATAAGGGAATCTAAGATTATTTTGAACACGGGCTATTTTCACCCAGATAGGGGTGGTAGACCTTAGGGGCATATATTAAGCTAATAAGTAGGGGTACTTACCCTGAAGTTTTTGTAACGCTGAAGCAAGGATGGGAGTGAGAGAAAAGAAAAAAGTGCTTACTCCTTCCGCCTCAGTCCTTGTGGAGGCAACTGAACGCAACAGTTCAGGGGGGGAAATAGTGTGTGTGGAGGAGTAAAAGGGGGTAAGTATTATTAACAGCGCCGGATCACTTACTGTTGATAATAATAATAATAGTAATTTTTTTTCTTCTATGAAAGAGAAAATGTTTAAGAATTGTAGAAACGGAGAGATATAGATGAATTGTATTTGAGTAAATTTTGATAGTGTTTAAATATTGTGGAAGGTATTTGTAATATTGTAATGGGAAATGTCTATTTTAATTCTGATAGGGATAAGGGCAATAATTTTGGTTTTGAAAAAGAGTTAACAAGAGAAGGGTATACAGAATGATTTTGAGGAAGTTTATAAATGTATCATGTTAGTTTAAGGATTCATATATACATGTGTTAAGAATAAAGAAAAACCAGTGCTTCTTAACACAAACCAGCGCACAACTAAGGGGAAACAGATCAGGTAGGGATATGGCATTATCCAAGGCCACTATTTGATATTTTTAATTTGATGTTTCAGCGTTTGGTGATGTGACGGCGGTCCTGAGCTGGCCTGCACGTCAGATCAGGAGCGTAAAGAGCTTGATTGGCCTTATGGTGTTGGGATCTCGAAGGAGAAGTCCAGTAAGGTCATACAGGTACTGTCACCATCATCGGACCAAGGGTGAGTTATTATAATTTTTTTTATAAACAGTAAAGGGGTTGTGGCGACATATCCTAGCTGATCCCTTTAGAAAGTATGAGAGTGTCAATGAGAGTTTTTATGCTTCGGCCTAAAACCTCTCATTGAGGGGGTTTTGTAACGGTACAAACTATTGGGGTTTATTTTTCTTAAATAATTGTAAAATGTAATGGACACTCAAACTGAATAACATTTGAATCATAAACACTGGACAGTTTTTTAACACCTTACAGTCAGTGGGGTAACAAGCCAAGCCGTACACAGGTGTTGTTGTTGCACAAAAGCCATTAACGAGTCTGGGAATGTGAACGTTAGCAGCGAGGGGAGCGTATTTGCGCATGGGTGTGCCACAGTGAACAGCTTGAAAAGCATGCACGAAGCATTCTTTCTCGCCCGGTGTGCAGAAACAAAGAACTCAACACAGTAAAATCCGCTTCAGTTGAAATTACACTCTTAAACCGGCCGGTTGTAAAGAACAGTTACGGAACAAAAATTGCGGGCCCGTATAATAAAAATGTGATTTTAATTCAAATTAATAAGTTTTACAGTTATGAAGTGAAATGAAGTGACAGTTTCGAGTGACCCGGCGAAAATTACGGCAAAGAACGAAATGTGCAGCGTGGTGAAAGAAATAGAAAACGGACGGAGGCTGGACTGAATTTTAGGGACGAAATGGCAGATAAGAGAATCAATTATCTTATTCTATTATATTCATAAATTAGGAAAAGAAAAAATTTAAAGTAAAATTCTATAACCATTCAAAATTGAAACCTTTTTAAAAAATTTAAATGAGCTCATAAGGGAATTTTAAATATGTATCGTGAGAGAGTAAAAGGGCGTGTGTAATAATCATGTAATAAAATTAAGAGGCGCTGGTTTGTGATAAAATGGGGTATAACTATTTCTATGTTATTTTAAATATGTCTATTGTAATCAAGGTAATACTAGTATATACGAATAAGTAATCATGATAATTTTTGTTTAAAATGATATCAAAATTTAAAGTGAGAAGGGATATTTCATTTATGATGGGGTTGTAACAGCATCTAAAATTTTCTGTGTTTATTTAAATGCAATTGAATTGTTTTGAGCTAATAAAGAAAAAGATCAGTATAAGAGTAACAAATATGTTTAATTTCAAATAACCAGTTCTGATTTTCCCGTTCGCTAATTCGAACCCTGGCGAGTGAAAATTCAGGTTGGCAGACAACCACATGGCGTCTACAGAGCCAGAATACATAAATAAACAAAACCTATTTATTAATTTATTCAAAAGTAAGATTGTTAACACTAGAAGTGTGCATATCACAAACGGACAGGTTCGGTTTGTAAAGTATTCACTTTAAATTAATATTAACAGTTTCACAAATGAATTCACCACGTGCTTTACTACCAAGCTTGCACAAGTCTGGGCACACGCACACTTTTCTGTATCCAACTTCATCTACATATTAAATACATTTAAACATGTTTCCCCTTATTTAAATAACAACATATAATCAAGAAGGAAACTTACCAGAGGCCATTTATGAAATTAATTAACCATAGTAGTGGCATCAGACATTACAAAAAAACTTTTCTTCATCGTCGGAGCCCTGAAGAGAATTGTATGCAGACAGGCGGAGCACTGAACACAGTCAGTGCAGTTGGTCATGGCGTTTTTCACTCAACGAAATCAGCTGACCGGCACATTGGCCTCCAGGAACCAACTGCCTACCGCTGTCGCCACACTGCGGGAATACCACAAACCACTTAGCAGATGACATCGCCCGCGAAATGTGGACCGTATCGCAACAAATTAGCATTCGCCATGGAATTCATTTCAATACCGTGGTACAGTGGGACCTCTCCCACGTAGCAAGTCAGGTAATTCTTTCCTGCTTGTTTGTGTGGATGCTTTCTCTAAGTTTGCCTGGCTATTGCCCTTACGCCAAACGCTCGATTGACCATACTGGCACTTCAGAACAATATATTTCAGCATTTCAGACTTCGGCCATCATTGTCTCTGACAATGGTCCACAATTCATTTCAGGCGAATTCCGGCGAATGGAATGTGTTTTGCCAATGGTATCTGCTATGTAACCACTTCACCTTATTACCCTCAACTGTCCCACGTGGGAAGATTTAACAGGAATCTTAGATCTGCTCTGATTGCTTACCAGAATTGTTGGGACCAGAATCTCAAGTGGTTACAGTTAGCCTTCAATACGGCCCTCCATGAAAGTCATAAGGCCCGTTCCCTTTGAGGTGATGTTTGGATTCTCGCCCATACTTCCATTGGCTAACTTATGAAAAATTGAAGATCTTCTGCATAATCCTCCACACATTAGGGCAGTGGACAGGTGGAAAGAAGCCCGGAAGAATCTGCTCCGTGCGCACGAGCGTGTCCGTGTTCATTATAATCAAGGGCGAACTCCCAATCCCTTTAAGGTTGGGGATTTGGTCTATTGCCAGAGACACCCAATCAGCACAGCCGTGGACAAAAGAGCCGCCAAATTATGTTATCGTTGGTCCGGTCCATACCGCATTCTAAGGTTTGTGTCACCAGTGACGGTGAGGTTGGGAGATCCCAACAGTGATGTTGAGAAGTTGACCACTCACGTATCGAAATTGAAGTTTTGCCATGTGGCATAGATAGGTGAGTGGTGATAGAGAGGTTTTAGTTGAAGCGTTGAGTTGGCTCTTGGGTTCTCAGTTTGTGAGGCGTCTTAGGGGGGTCAGAGCTCTAGTGAATGTTCACGATTTCTTGCCTTTTTCCTTCTTCTGTCTCATCTCTTTATGCTGGCCCTAGCCAGGTCAGCATACAGTTACAGGGAACATATACACATACACACCCAGGTACACATGCACTCACACAGTTTCGATTTCTTCCTTCTTCTTGTCTCATTTTCTTCTGAGCCTCCGACTTCCTGAGACCGGTATTTTTCCTGAGACTCCCAAAGTAGCCAAGAGGTGCTGTTGTAATTACTCTTGTTCTTGGGCAACCAGGTTGCCCTTTTGGGGTGGGGGTGTGCCGGGATTTGAATATTCCCGGCGCGTGTAGATTTGTTGAGTGTTACCAACGCGGTTGGCAGCAGTGCGTGCCTATGCCTTGTCGACGCTATGGCAACGCGATTTAGTAATCAGTCGCTGTGGTCAGCTGTTGGTGTGTTTCGGGATTTCAGAATGGCTGGTTTTGTTCACAGTTAGGTTAGCCGAAGACTTTATTTTTGGCAAATTGGGACAGGTTTGTTTTATGTAGGCATGTGCGACCAACAAGCCACTGTGTCGGTCTCATTTCTCATTGTGCCTTCAAACAGGACATTCTCGTTGGTCTGATGGCCGGGATTTATGTGTGTCTAAATTCTTTTCATGCGTAAGTAAACTTATCAAGACGTTCAAGGTCCCTGCCTCAGCCACGAAAAAGGGGAAAGAGTGGTGGTTACGCGTACATCTGTGACTACCAGCAGAGGAGTTCTACAGTAAGCAGTCCCTGAAGCCGTCACACCAAGGAATGCGGAAGGAACAAAATATACCGAAGGACCCAGAAATCCCAGGAACGACTTCCAGTAAACATTCACCATAGTCCAGGGACAAATTTTTGAACCTCTCCTCATCCACAGTTCATCATGTTTCTACTTGAGATCGTCTCTTCATACTTACAGGTGGGAGCGTTTCATTTATCCTTCATCAAACTACATCAACTCCATAGACTGGCTACCCTTGTTTTCAACATTAAATATCTGTCTACTCAATCTGTGTAACAACTTAATAAGAACTGAAAGTATCTCAAAGTCACAAGAACTCAAGTTTGTAAAATGTAACTAGTTCCATTGTAACTTGTCTAACATACACCATGATGGGGTGGTTAAACTGTTTTACTAAAGCATGGTTTCCTTACTTAGATTATTTGGAGTCCGATTGTCTGTATTACCATTATTTTTATTATAATTATTCTTGAAGGGTTATTAGTGTTTTTATTAAGTGTTTGGGTTAATTTTGGTGTGGTCCGTGATTCATACTGTATGGATGTTCGCGTGGTTCTCGCTCATGGGGTATGCTAGTCTGGAAATAAATACATATATCTTTGTCTATTTTCTAAACACACTATAAATGAATGACTATATGTAAAGAACAATATGAAACTGGAATATTGTGTCACCCATCTGATATCTAATAAAGCTTGTTATTTTGTTATTTATGTTGATTGCAAATCCTGTCACTCTGTTAAGCTCCAGGACACTTTTCGCTTCCTCTAGGTTCATTAACCTAGTCTTAAATATTATGTAGCGGTCCTGCTACCACTACAATACCAATAATCTAACTATGGTAATAATCTACAAATGGTAGCAGAGCGTGGTTAGAAAACTTACATGTGCTGACCGGGAAATGGCAGTATTTGCAATTAGGTTTAAAAAAATGTTGAGTCTAAAATGAAGGTATTGGGAACTGAGTCTTTTGTGTATAATACATTTTGATATTTAAATAATTCTATAAAATGAAATGAGTTTGAATTGAATTTAACAGGTGTTTGCGACACAAATTTAATCTTGATTTTTTTTTAATGAGAATATGTGCTATTATGATTATTATTATTATTGCTGAGTATGTTATTAATTATTATTATTAAATTGTACAACTGGAAGTAACATTATGTAATTTTGACGGGTCACACATATTTATATATTTATAGGTGATGTACTCTGAGTCAAGTTTTTCTTATGTGGGTATGTTGAATTTAGTTCCCGGTTTGTTTTTAATTCATGGTTTACAAATTGAACCGAGCACAAAACCCCACACGAAAGTACACGGTTTAATTTAGTGGTATTTATGTATATTTTTGGGTTAGTTTTGAATTCTGTTCTACACACACCTGAGCCGTCAGACCTTGTCCGATTTGGTCGTAGCCTGTCCTGCCCTGTGAAAGATTGCCCGTATTTTGTTGGTACCTTGTATGGTCCCATGAATCATCATGTCCTGGATGATAATCATAATGGGTATTTTTTTTTTTAATAACTGAGTTACTAGGCCGTGTGATTGGACTTAGCCTGAACAATGTATATTTAAGTATTCTTTTATGAGAATGCGGTCATGGTCGGACCATAGTCCCTTGGAGCTGATAGTGACTTTTTAATATTGAATTATGCTCAGGTTCACACAGTTGGAATGTGTGTTTAATTTGAGAATTCCCCTTTAGTTGGTTTTTAATTGAATGTACATAGTGTAGTGTATGTTGTATATTTATAGTAATTTTTGTGCATCCTTGTTGTTGAGTGTTTTCTTTGTTTGGTGATTTCTGGGAGCTTGTTCTGATTTTGTCTTCACCCCCTTTTTCTTGCTTCACTAGGGGACCCTGAACGTCACTTGTAGTGAGACAAGTTTTTGCTTTTCTTCTGTTTTGTGTTTTCTTGTGAATTGTTTATGTGTGTCCATTTAATTGCATAATTCTGGTGGCGGCTTAAAAAAATGAGCTCAGTCAATGTGGATCTCCCACCAATTTTATTGTAATTCTGACGTCCTTATTATCCGTCTCCTGTTTTGGGAAGAATTCCATTGGTTCAGGAAATAATCTATCACTAGTAAGCAACATAGAGCCATCAATTATGTATGGTACGGCAATAACATTTCACGGTACATTCAACAGTGCTTTCTTCACGGGCGTCCTATTTTCTTCTAGAGAAATCTACTCTGTATTGGTACAACCACCAATCAGCTTTGGTCACATATGGAAGGTTATTGGCAGTCAACATTATCTTGTCCCAAGTTTCCCTAGTTTGGAGTCAACATGTGCAGGCCGGGTGTGGTATGGTTCAATAGCCCCTCCAATCATGCGCCTCCCATGCATGACCCCATGGTCACCATTATCCCCACCACCTGTTTCTCTTCTGGTTTCTCCTAAATTCATTGCCTGTATTCGCTGTTGTAACTTGGCTGCATCTTCTCCTACTCGTCCACTACGGTGGGAAACTCCACCAGCGCCACTACACTGGGGAACTGCTTCCTGCTGTTGTCGTGGTGGCTCACATTGTTGCTGAGCTCCTCCACGTTGTTCACCGGGCTGTTTCTGTTGTTGATCCTGCGGTGATAGACTCTGTTGCTGTGTTGGTTGCTATGCACGGGCGCGTGCCCGCCCCTTTCCTTTCGCTCGTCCACCCTGCTGCTCCATTAAAAAACAATCGCCTTACTGGAAATACTAGTGTGTAAGGCTGATGTCTTTAGATTATTCTTAATATGAAGTCTGCTTTCTTCCCAACCCAAAACACAAAACTTTATTACCACATGCGCGTCCACAAGAGAAATCACTGCCCCACTCAATGAATTATGTAAAAAGGGGGCTAAATTTGAATGGGGAGAGAAGCAACAGAAGGCTTTTGAAGCACTTAAGGAGGCCTTCATGTCTCCACCTGTGTTGCGGATGCCCGATTTTTCCAAGCAGTTTGTCGTCCTGCAGACGGACGCTAGTTCGGTTGCGCTCGGGGTTGTTCTTTCTCAGGTAGTTGATGATGCTAGTAGGCAGCCAGTGGCATTTGTATCCCAGACCTTGACCCAACAAGAAAAGAAGTCATCTGTTTCTGAGCTAGAGTGTTTGGCGGTGGTATACACTCTAGATAAGTTCAGGCGTTTCCTGGAACATGTGAGTTCCTGCTTGAGACCGATAATCAACCCGCTTACTCTTAGCTTCTTGCTCATCCCCAACAACTGGGTAAAATTGGAAGATGGGTGGTAAAAATTTCATCCTTTAAATTCAAGGTGCAACACATTAGGGGAACTCAGAATGTTGTTGCTGATGCTTTGTCCCGTATGTTTGCTTTACCCAGTGAAGTACCATCTGAGCAACCCTGTGCCTTACTGTTAGACTTCCCGCTAGCCTTTACTGGTGTATTACCCCATCAGTTGGATGATGAAGAGTTGGGTCCCATTATCAATAAGTTAAAAGAGGGTAAAATACAGGCCCCTATTTCTTGTCCAAGGGCGTCCTATGTTGTAGGGAAAGAAAAGGGAGAGTTCCTAAAATTGTGCAAGTTAGTGCCCATGGTCTTCAGTTACTATCATAATTCCCCAGTAGGTGGACATAAGGGAATATCAAAGACCATTTCCATATCTAAGGCCATGGATAGAGATAGTGCTGCTAGGGTTAAGGTGTGTCATCTTTGCGGGTTAAGCAAGCCTGCCCAAAACACCAAGTTGGGTTTGTTGTCATCGGACGTGGCGAGCAGACCAATGGAGAAGTTGTTCATTGACTACGTGGGACCTCTCCCACGTAGCAAGTCAGGTAATTCTTTCCTGCTTGTTTGTGTGGATGCTTTCTCTAAGTTTGTCTGGCTATTGCCCTTATGGCAAACGCTCGATTGACCATATTGGCACTTCAGAACAATATATTTCAGCATTTCAGACTTCGGCCATCATTGTCTCTGACAATGGTCCACAATTCATTTCAGGCGAATTCCGGCAAATGGAATGTGTTTTGCCAACGGTATCTGCTATGTAACCACTTCACCTTATTACCCTCAACCGTCCCACGCGGAAAGATTTAACAGGAATCTTAGATCTGCTCTGATTGCTTACCAGAATTGTTGGGACCAGAATCTCAAGTGGTTACAGTTAGCCTTCAATACGGCCCTCCATGAAAGTCATAAGGCCGTTCCCTTTGAGGTGATGTTTGGATTCTCGCCCACACTTCCATTGGCTAACTTATGGAAAATTGAAGATCTTCTGCCTAATCATCCACACATTAAGACAGCGGACAGGTGGAAAGAACCCCGGAAGAATCTGCTCCGTGCACACGAGCATGTCTGTGTTCGTTATAATCAGGGGCGAAATCCCAATCCCTTTAAGGTTGGGGATTTGGTCTATTGCCAGAGACACCCAATCAGCACAGCCATGGACAAAAGAGCCGCCAAATTATGTTATCGTTGGGCCGGTCCATACCGCATTCTATGGTTTGTGTCACCAGTGACGGTGAGGTTGGGAGATCCCAACAGTGATGTTGAGAAGTTGACCACTCACGTATCGAAATTGAAGTTTTGCCATGTGGCATAGGTAGGTGAATGGTGGTAGAGAGGTTTTAGTTGAAGCGTTGAGTTGGCTCTTGGGTTCTCAGTTTGTGAGGCGTCTTAGGGGGGGTCAGAGCTCTAGTGAATGTTCATGATTTCTTGCCTTTTTTCTTCTTCTGTCAGTTGTCTCTTTATGCTTGCCCTGGCCAGGTCAGCATACAGTTACAGGGAACATATACACATACACACCCAGGTACACATGCACTCACAGTTTCGATTTCTTCCTTCTTCTTCGTTTCGTTTTCCTCTGAGCCTCTGACTTCCTGAGACCGTTATTTTTCCTGAGACTCCCAAAGTAGCCAAGACGTGCTGTTGTGATTACTCTTGTTCTTGGGCAACCAGGTTGCCCTTTTGGGGTGGGGGTGTGCCGGGACTTTGAATATTCCCGGCGCGTGTAGATTTGTTGAGTGTTACCAACGCGGTTGGCAGCAGTGCGTGCCTATGCCTTGTCGACGCTATGGCAACGCGATTTAGTGATCAGTCGCTGTGGTCAGCTGTTGCTGTGTTTCAGGATTTCAGACTGGCTGGTTTTGTTCGCAGTTAGGTTAGCCGAAGACTTTATTTTTGGCAAATTGGGACAGGTTTGTTTTATGTAGGCATGTGCGACCAACAAGCCATTGTGTCCGCCTCATTTCTCATCGTGCCTTCAAACAGGACATTCCCGTTGGTCTGACGGCCGGGATTTATGTGTGTCTAAATTCTTTTCATGCGTAAATAAACTTCTCAAGACGTTCAGGGTCCCTGCCTCCGCCAGGAAAAAGAGGAAGTGGTGGTTACGCGTACATCTGTGACTACCAGCAGAGCAGTTCTACAGTAAGCAGTCCCTGACGCCGTCAGACCAAGGAATGCGGAAGAAACAAAATATACCGAAGGACCCAGAAATCCCAGGAACGACTTCCAGTAAACATTCACTACAGTCCAGGGACAAATTTTGGAACCTCTCCTCATCCACAGTTCATCATGTTTCTACTTGAGTTCGTCTCTTCATACTTACAGGTGAGAGCGTTTCATTTATCCTTCGTCAAACTACATCAACTCCATAGACTGGCTACCCTTGTTTTCAACATTAAATATCTGTCTACTCAATCTGTGTAACAACTTAATAAGAACTGAAAATATCTCAAAGTCACAAGAACTCAAGTTTGTAAAATGTAACTAGTTCCATGGTAACTTGTCTAACATACACCATGAGGGGGTGGTTAAACTGTTTTACTAAAGCATGGTTTCCTTACTTAGATTATTTGGAGTCCGATTGTCTGTATTACCATTATTTTTATTATAATTATTCTTGAAGTGTTATTAGTGTTTTTATTAAGTGTTTGGGTTAATTTTGGTGTGGTCCGTGATTCATACTGTATCGCGTGGTTCTCCCTCATGGGGTATGCTAGTCTGGAAATAAATGCATATATCTTTGTCTATTTTCTAAACACACTATAAATGAATGACTATATGTAAAGAACAATATGAAACTGGAATATTGTGTCACCCATGTGATATCTAATAAATCTTGTTATTTTGTTAAAATATGTTGATTGCAAATCCTGTCACTCTGATAAGCTCCAGCAGACTTTCTGCTTTCTCTAGGTTCATTAACCTAGTCTTAAATATTTTGTAGCGGTCGCAGGATAGCAAGTTTACATAATACCAATAATCTAACTTGTATTATTTGTCCTATGGTATACAAGGTTTGATCAGAAAGTTCATGCAGTTCTTGTTTATTTTAAAAATTATCCCATCATTCATCGACACTTATACTGTTCCATTCAAATTAGTCTCAGTCAAATGTAACATGATTAAGCCAGCCATTTTGCAGTCTTCAAAATATTTCCAGCATGCACTTTTTGGTACAGCCTTGAGCTCACTTAGCGATTTTCGTTTTATGTCTTCAACAGTTGGAAAACGTTGTCCTTTGATGGTAATTATCATTATTGGGAGGAGGAACAAACACGTTGGGACACATCTGGTAAGTACGGGAGTTGTGTCATCATTATGACGTTTCCTTTTGCCTAGCCTAGCAAAATTCTTAACAAGCAATGACATGCATCCATCCCATTATCGGGCTGCAATTTTCATAAACTATTCTTCTGTATATCTGGCCGCTTTCTAAGAATAGCTTCATACAAATGGTGTAAAATGTCCGAATAATACTCTTTATTTACCACAGCACCTAGCAATGAAATTTTATGGAACACAAAAACATAATCTTCATCTGACAACCACGATCTTCAACTCATTTATGGCAGTCTCTGAAGTTTGTAAACCGCTTCTTCACGCACAGCAGTCTCGCCAGAAGCTTCTGAACATGCTTACCAGGACAGAGCAGTTTATCTCACAGTTTATACAAAATTTAATCCATGTTCTTCAATCGTGCATTGTAGAATGACTAAAAATCGCCTAATACACCAAAGGATAACTTACTCAATTAACTGTGAAATCTAAACTATGCACCAAATAGGGTTAAAATTTTAGATGATTGTCACTAACATGCAGTGCCAGCTGGTGGTTCCAAATTTTGGTGGTTGCAGTAGTTGGTTGAGTGGATGGGAGATCGGTTAAAAGACATTAAACTATCATAATCACAGTTATACAAAATTATTACTATAATTTAATAACCTCAAACAATGGATAACATTTACCTTGAACCAACGTAAACACTAAACCTGACATAACTTATAAATCAAGAAGGTTGTGCTGATTTCATGACACAAAGTTGCGCTACATCGCTACTAGTGGAGCGTTGCAGAAACTTTGCAACTGCCTAGCTAACATTGGGAACATAAGGCAGTTGTGAAGAGTAGCACACGTCCTCCCATATGTTGTGTAGTAAGCTCTGCCACATACTGTTGAAGTTGCAAACGGCCTACAACCACCAGCCTGCACACCACATTTGAATTGGACGCGGACATTACCGCGTAGGATCTAATACGCTCTCCATTGAAATTTAAGATACTTTTAGCTGCTTAATATTTTCGTATATTATTTTGTAGTTTAGTTATTCTATATTGGTGGTTGTGCAACACTGCAACCATAACACCAGCCACTACAGCTAACATGTGTACCAACATCACATAAAAACAATTTTTTAATGGGACACTTGTAGTGGTGGAAATTACAAAATTGCATGAACTTTCTGATCAAACCTCATATGTTTAAACATAACTACTACCATTACAGCCCAGATGACAATTTTGAACATTGACTGTGAAATGTGCAGTGGCAAGCACCTTGTTGCAAGACTAGCAAAATTTTCATTGACTTTCCAAATGCACACAGTGGTCTTGTACATTGTTTTATAGTGTGTACATCAGCAGCAAAAATGCTGGCAGAACATCACAAGCACACATACGGTGTCATTGTGAAGTGACACTATGCAACAGAGTGAGACAGAACTACAACTGTTCTCTCTAGTCACTGTATGCTATACTTTTAAGTGGGGGTAATTCTATCATTGACTCTGCAAATGTCACTGTTCAAACTCTCTTGTTCAGTCCGTAGTACCTACAGAGATGAATTGAAACTGCCTTTAGGAAGATAAAATAAATGATAATATATTTTTTAAAAATGTAATTAATTTATTTCTTGAATACATTCTAAATACACTAAACTAATTTTGTATAAATTTTTATACTTCATACAATGTAGGATATATTTAATATTCTGTTTAAACAATGCTTTCATTATTTATTCAGTTACGTGTGATATAATACACGATTTTAAAAACATAAATTCATTTCACTATGCTTAATCAAAATTGTTGCACTAATATTTTTGGATAAATTACTATTCCGTTTTCCATTTGTTTAAATATATCTGTGTACTTTAATGCATCCTATTAAATACAAGTTATTTAATTTCATCACTATTCGAAAAATAACAAGGTACATGATATTTCTCTAAATTATAAAGAATATTTCTGCTATTATAATTAATATTCACATAATTTTTTTAATTAATAACTATTGAGAAAAAATTATTAATACAGTCTTTAGAAAAGAAAAATGCACACAGAAAGCAAACACAGACATAAAAATTGTACATATTTACAAATGTATGTACACACTTTATATTTACATGTTTGCACTTCGAACTTATTACAAGCACTATGAACTCTGTGAATCATAATATGCCTACTTATATTTATGTATAGTTCTAATGCGTGAGTAAAAGAAATCATGATGATGAATAGGAATACTTTATTAAAACTGGTTTCCACAATAAGAGTAACACTACAGAGATCTTAACTGGCCCCTTGCTAATGCCATTATTGTAGCAGACGCCGCAGAAAATGTCATCAAAGAACATACATAAAACAAAAAAATATTCTTCATAATTCCAAAAAATGGGTTGCACTCCACAAGGACCTGTAAAAAACTTCAAGCTTTGACCAGAGCATTCATGAATAAATATTAAAAAATAAAACAAAGAAACAAACTGAATAAGTCTTAAGATCCATTACGATTTGCAGTTGGATTGTATATATTTCCAAAACTACAGAAAAATTCACTCTCTATCCAGTTCTATTATGTATATGAACATACATACACATATGTATATTTTACATAATGTATTTCACATATGTATATTATGTATATTTTGTATAATGATGATATATTTATACTTTATACACACATGCTTATTGTACCAAATGAAGCAGTTACTACCACTGTGAAACCAGCTTTTTACAATTTGTTTTACACACACACATATAAATCATTCAAATATTTGCACACATTCTGTCTACTTAATTACTGTGAAATATGACCATATGAACTAGTTTTTAAATTAAGATACGTAAAATTTTTTTGGTAAAATGAATTTATGAGTCTACATGAATTGCTATCAGTATATATTACTATTACATAGGTACTACTTATGTTCACAAATTGTGCATGTATAGCACGGGTCTAATTAGGCTAAGTACTCTGGAAATATGTCAATGTTTTTTTCAAAATTTTCTATATTATGAAGTGGAAGAAAATGGATAATAGAACAAAATCTTCATTCAATGTCATAAAAAAAAGAAATTTAAAACATATAATTTTCTATAGCGCTTTATCATTATGTTTTTAAACCTATTTATTATATAAACCAATGCCTGTATTATTAATATTTTTAAATTTTAAAACCAGTTTTTTATTTTTTAAAACCAAACATAAATCAATTTCTAATGTCAACATTTAACTTACAATTTATTGAATGCAAAACTTGTTATAGGTACATATTGAATTTCAAGAATATAACAATCAGAATACCAGTGATTGTCATAATAGTTGTTAAAATTATTAACTGTATATAACTTATAGCCTAATTATAAAAATAAGAACAATTACAGATAACACATTTTTACCTTTTTGTTTCAGAACAAAATGAATCCACCTTTACAAATAATACAATTACTGATGAATTTAGTGGTACATGTAGTGCTCAATTTAGATTCTCTACTGTCACACAAATAGAATTATTCACCAGGATCCCAAATCTATTAAAAACATTACTGAGGGGTCATGTATATTTACTCATAAGGGTCCACCCTACATCTATTTATTTATTATTTTCATCTAAGCTCAACAATTTTTTATTCTTCGACTTTATAACTATCAGTCAAGATAACATCAGATGTTCTGCAATATTGGACATAACCCACGCATACCAGAAAATTACAAATGCAAATTATCCAGTCAAGACAACGACAGATGTTCTGCAATATTGGACATAACCCACGCATACCAGAAAATTACAAATGCGAATTATCCATGTCAATTCCAGACATCTGGTATCCTTGAACAGAAAACATTTATATAAATTAAATCTCAAATACTAAAATATGATGTTACATGAAAAATTGGAATCCATGTACATATGTTATGTAAATAGTATCCACATGTTATGTTTTTGTCTAAACAGAAAATTCTTAGCAAGTTTTTTTCTATATTAGGATACACTGGCGCCCAACATATTTGTGCGGATGCCTGATACGGCCATATCAGCAAGCTACCAGGTGGCCCACAAACCAACATGGCGCTCAACAGCTTCAACCAGCAGGATACCGGGTTTGAGGTAAAGCACGGGTTCGCGCAATTTGCCACAGCTCTGAGGTGCATGTTGCCACCGCTACATACCATGGTCTCAAGAGATCCGGAGAAGAGCAGTAGGCTGGCCACCGGAGAGGATCCAAGACCCGGGGAGTTGTGATGGCAGCAAGGCAAACATCTGCTCCTGGTACTAGCCGAGAGGTTGCTGCTAACACCTGGCGGGCACATGGACGAGTTTACAGCGCGCCAATCAGAAGAGACCGGAAGATAGCACCCATCTGATAAGTTCGCTCCAACCAGCAAAACTTAGGAATAAGAAGAGCGCGGCTGGGAAAAAAAAATCCCCATTCCATTGGACAACGCGAAGCCACCTGGAAGGAAAAGGAAGAAGAGAAGAATGGACTTTCGTTTTATTTCCTGTGAAAAAAGAAGAACCAGACTGGGACGGCAGCGGGCTCTACATACCGCTGCGAAAAGAAGAGGAGGACTGCAGTACGCCACGAACAGCGGGCGCATCTGCCAAACATCACAGCGCGGCTTGGGCAGAACATACATCGCAGTTAGCATCCTCACCACATGGCCCTTCTAAGGGCCACAAAAAACGAAGAGGTGTACAATTGGCGCCATTTGTACTATGACAATATATTACTGTATTTATAATACATTCATTTTTTTAATACTCTGTGTTACTTAAGATGAAATGTCTAAATTAAATGTTCAAAAAAAGCAGTTTAATAATCACCACAGTTAACAGTTAGAATTTATAAAATGTCATGCTACAGTTCACCAGTTTGGGCTGTCATTTATCTACACGTACCTTTGCCATTCTATGCTTTTGTTTGTTAAATTTTAGACATGCTTTGTCAAAAGCAAACACCTGTGTGTTTTAAACTGGTTATAATTTAACAGAATCTCTTCAATAGTCTTACTAGGTGCTTCTGAGGTATCCTGCACTAGATTTGTACACTATCAAAATAATATCATGAGACTGTCAACTGACATATGCAGCTTCTCTTGGCAGAAGAGGCACCCTTATAATTAGATACTAAAGTACCAGTCTTCCCACCTGGTCTTCCATAAGAAGGGCCTCTGCCAAGCTAAGGTCTGTATCAGAATGTCACCCTCTGTGGTCTCAAACAATCTCGCCTCATCTGTATAGCAGGTTGTGGGATCAAGTCAAGTCTGAAAGAGTGTCCATTCACTGCTACTGATATAGGCCAACCTAAGCAACTACAATATGGAATGCTGCCGACAGAGAGCATGAGGACTAAACTTCAGACATATCAAATGGATATTATTCTACACACGTACGAGAGTCATCTCAAAAGTAAGTTCCCTATTTTGTCTTTCAAAGGGAAATGGCGCAAGCAGGCTGACAAAGGTTGGAGAACTTTTATTTATGTGTAGTGGCAGTACTCCTAAAACCTTATCCATTCCGTAGCAACGTAACAACAACACAAAATTTAAAATCATGGACGTTCCATTTACCAGCGTGTCCGACTGCAAAGTGCGTAGTGTGATTCGGTTTTTTGGTACAAAAAAATGAATCAGCTACTGAAATCATTGTCACTTAGTTTCTGTGTACATGCTTACAGATCTGAGTACATGAGCATTTAAATGGTCCGCTGGTGCCATACATCGTTCTTGAAAGTGAAAGGTTTGTTGACCAATAAAGTTCTTCTTCTCCATGACAATGCACGTCCTTATTCCTCGTGATTCATGCAGAATTTGTTGGAGTCCTTTTGAAGAGAGATTTTCGACCATTCCTCGTCATAAATTCTGCGAAATTTCAACCGGCTGTCCATTTTTACTGTCGGTTTAACTCATATTCAACTGATCTGGCTCTGAGTGATTTCCATCTTTTCCCCCATCTCAAAGAACACCTGGGAGGACAACGTTTCGAAACGGTTATGGAAGTGAAACAGGCAGTTGACCCCTGTCTCCAAAATCTAGGCATGCAATGATTCAAAGAAGGGATTGAAAAATTGTTTTTACACTACAGAAAGTGTACTGACAACGCTGGAGATTATATTGAAAAATAAGTATGTTTTTTAGTAAAAGAATAGTTTTCTTTTTATTTTTTACACGTTTTTTCATTTTTCATAAATCAGGGAAACTTACTATTGAGATGACCATCATATATAATTCTCAACTACTAAACCAAAATAACATGTAAATAAAACACATGTAGTAGTTAACATGTAACTACTAATAAAACATGTAATCTCCAGTGCTCTATATGGTTATTTGTAACAGCAAGATAATAACACGAATCTTGATACACATATATTTAACTACTAAATAACAACTGAAACTCGCACAAGAGTAACATGTACCTTTATGATTATGATAATTACCTACACACACCACGTGACTGTGAAAAAACTCTTAACATCCTCAATATAAGAAACAGAGTTATGAAACATAATTCTCCGACAGTGTTATCAGCTCAGGCTTTCACGGCCGGTGTCAGATGAATTGTTCATGATATCTGAGCTGTTTGGCCGTGGTCCATGGCTTATAACAAAACCAACTGGCTTATAACAATGGTTTTGTTATAAGCCATGGACCACGGCCAAACAGCCCGGATATCATGAACAATTCAGTGTTATCAGCTGTTTAAACGTACATGTCCAATACCAAACAACAGATAGAACAACAATTTTATTTGTATATAAGTCAAATGATCAGATTTATGACATCGAATAAGTAAGCGGGATTACTAGAAAATGGTTATACACTAGT
The DNA here is from genome assembly GCA_034769895.1 of Magicicada septendecula. Lineage (NCBI taxonomy): Eukaryota > Metazoa > Arthropoda > Insecta > Hemiptera > Cicadidae > Magicicada > Magicicada septendecula. The sequence continues at coordinate 72,904,145 of CM068369.1, read as the reverse complement.
GACTGTGATGATTTTTCTGTTCAAAAATTCTTTTGCATTTGGACAAGTCCTCAAATTGTTCCTTATACAGAAACTTACAACACACATAAGTTTTATGCAATTTGTTATGTATTTTTCTGTGGCTGAAGATATCATAGTTCTTCTCCTCTTGGAAACATATTTTACCGTACAAACATAAATTGTATTTTAATCAGTTAGGCCTACTCAAACTGACACAACATAAAACATCTTAACCTAAAGGGGACAATGTTAATTATAGTAACAATTGTTTTGTTGTTATTTTTGGCTATGACTCCACAATCAACATAAATACTACTGTATACTACAGTTTTGCTGTTACCATTTTACCATAACTACTAAATTCCCCACAGGAAAGAATATGGAAGGCCACAGGAAACCCCTGTAACAAAACATATTTGTCTTGTTGATACATCCTCTTCATTCACTTTTTTAATATTATATATATACAAACTTTCACTAGTGAACACTTACTTTTGGTTTTGTCCCAAACGTTTCGATGTGGTGTCCGTCTTCGTCAGTGGGATTTGAAATACAGAGTGTCAGTACAAAGTAACCGTTATGGGTTGTAGGTGTGTGTGGTGGGGGTTGCTGGTAGGAGGGAATTGGCGCTAGGATTCAAAGTGTGTGTTTGAACAAGTGTATCAAAAAGTATATGTGATCTATAGTGTAATTGGTCATTTAATATGTTGTTTGGTTGTAGTGTGTGATGTCTGTATATTTCATATTGTTCTGCTGTGTTTAGTTTTCTACTTTTAGGTAAGTAGTGTAGTATTTCCATGTTGTGTTCTATGTTTGTGTAACCGTGGTTTTCATTTTGTAAATGTGTGGCGAATGTGGAGTGTACGTAGTTTGTGGTGAGGGCTTTTAAATGTTCAGAGTATCTTGAGGAAAAAGATCTTCCCGTCTGGCCGATGTAGAACTGGTTACAATCACTACAGTTTAATTTATAAACACCTGTTTTGCTGTATGTGTCTGTGTCTTTGTTAGTATTATTTATGTGTTTCCTGATGGTGTTGTTAGTTCTGTAGACTACTTTATAATTGTGTTTCCTGAATGTGTTAGCAATTTTGTGTGTGTTGGAATTGTAGTATGTGAGTGTGATGTACGAGGGGCAGTCAAAAAGTTAGTTGCACTGGACCGTATTTTTTTTTCTACAAGGGATATTTTGATGAAAGTTGTTGGCAACACTGGTTTGAACTTCCGTTTCCTCAGCTTTATTAACGCGTCTACATGGTTGGAACAGTTAGTCCATTGTTAGCCATCAAATATGTCGCGTCATTTGCAAGTTGCATCCAAGTTAGAATTACGCGCAGTGACTCGTTTTCGGTGGGCAAAGGGGTGCAAACCCTACTGAAATTCATTGCCAGTTGAGAGAAGTGTATGGTGACATAGCATTTTCACGCCAGGCCATCTCAAAATGGTGCGAGTTGTTTGAAAATGGCCGCACAAACATGGAGGACGATTACCGGCAGGGAAGGCCGTCAACTTCGGTCACAGATGACAACGTTGAACGGGTTCACCAATTGGTGCTTGCAAATAGGCGAATCACAGTAGACGAAATTGTAGCCGAATTGTGTATTTCGCATGGAAGCGTACACTACATCATCTCTGAGAAACTGCAATGTCGAAAAATTTGCGCTCGATGGGTGCCTCGTTTATTGACAGAAGAACACAAGGGAAAACGTTTTCCGTCACGTCTCAAGTTTTTGGATCGATATGAGAAGGAAGGTAATGACTTTTTGGACAAAATTGTTACCGGAGATGAATTCTGGGTTCATCATTTTTCACCCGAAACGAAACGAAGTTCGCGTGAGTGGAAACATCCTCATTCCCCACCTCCAAAAAAGTGCCGAAAGTTCCGTCTGTCGGAAAGGTGATGCTGACCATTTTCTTCGATAACAAAGGTGTTGTGCATACTGAATTTATGCCGAAGGGGTCTACGATTAATTAAGTATCATACTGTAATACCTTAAAAAGGATGAGAAAGGCGATTAAAGATCGACGGCCCGGAAAACTGACAAAAGGGATTGTGCTTCTGCATGACAATGCAACACCTCATTCGGCACGCATTACGAAGGAACTTCTCGAAACGTTTAAGTGGGAGGAGTGGGAACGCCCTCCTTACAGTCCTGATCTTACGCCGTGTGACTTCCACGTGTTCGGTCCTATGAAAGAGGCCCTTGCAAAGCGGCGATATTTTACCAATGAAGAAGTCCAAATTGCGACGCAGGAATGGCTATCAGACGTTGGACGGGATTTTTTCAACAAAGGAATAGAGAAGCTCGTGTCCCACTATGATAAGTGTTTGAATAAACTTGGGGACTTTATAGAAAAGTTGATCTTTAATTGTACTTTCATATAAAAGTTTTTTTCATAAATAATCTACATGTTGCGTTTTTTATGCAAGTGCAACTAACTTTTTGACTGCCCCTCGTATTTACTGGGTTGTGTACTGCTGGTTTTATGTGTTTTACTTTTTGTGTTTAGGATGCGTTTGTGTAGTTTGTTTATTAAATCGGGATTGTATCCATTTTTGACTGCTATATATTTGATTGTGTTGAGTTCTTCTTGGTAGTCATGTGTGTTTTGGGGTATTGAAGTGAGTCTATGGAGCATGTAGTTGAAAGCTGCATGTTTGTGTTGAGTTGGGTGGTTGGATGAGTTATGTATGACCATGTCTGTTGTGGTGGGTTTTCTGTATATTTTGTATGTGTGTGTGTTGTTTGTTTTGGTAATTGTAAGGTCCAGGAAGTTTACGCTATTGTTTTGTTCTAAATCTAGTGTGATTTTTAATTTTTGGTGTATAGTGTTAATGTATTTGTGGAAATTTTCAATTTGTCTTTTCTTGCTGTTGTATAGGAGTAACTCTGTATAGCCATTTACTCCTATGCAACGGCAACAAAAGACAAATTGAGAATTTCCACAAATACATTAACACTATACACCAAAAATTAAAATTCACACTAGATTTAGAACAAAACAATTGCATAAACTTCCTGGACCTTACAATTACTAAAACAAACAACACACACACATACAAAATATACAGAAAACCCACCACAACAGACATGGTCATACATAACTCATCCAACCACCCAACTCAACACAAACATGCAGCTTTCAACTACATGCTCCATAGACTCACTTCAATACCCCAAAACACACATGACTACCAAGAAGAACTCAACACAATCAAATATATAGCAGTCAAAAATGGATACAATCCCGATTTAATAAACAAACTACACAAACGCATCCTAAACACAAAAAGTAAAACACATAAAATCAACAGTACACAACCCACTAAATACATAACACTCACATACTACAATTCCAACACACACAAAATTGCTAACACATTCAGGAAACACAATTGTAAAGTACGTTTAATGAAGAAATTTGTGTTAGTGGTTGAAATCACAAGCAGAATGATCACTGTTGCACACCACTATATAAAAATTATCCCGATTAGCGCTTTCAAGCTTCACAGCTCATCGTCAGATCGGAACACAGAAATTATGTGAAAACAAACCCTTCACCCCTCTCACCCCACCCTGCTCACACACAACAAGCTAAAATATAAATGGCCCTACCCCACCCCCTAAACCCTGTCCCACCATCTGTACAGTTACATATTTTTCTAGCAAATTCCTTGTGTGTGTGTGTGTGTGTGTGTGTGTGCGTGTGTGTGTGCATCCTTTTAAACTTACCCTCTTCCTCTCCACACACATGGGTCAGTCACACACCCTTATTTTAAAACATCCAATTAGTACTATGCAATATAATTCTTAATCTTATCTATCTGTCCTCTATCATTTACTTCTTAATTATAAAATATTTCTTCATTGTCAAATTTAATTTTAATATTAATTAAATTGTCTAACTCTTTTTCTCTTTCTTTCAATATTTCTAACTCCTCTCTAAGCTTCCTTTCAACTGTATTATTTACTACTTTTACAATTTCGTATTCTTCCAAAGGATTTTCAACTGTATTATTTACTACTTTTACAATTTCGTATTCTTCCAAAGGATTCGTTATATGCAAGACATTTCATAGAAGACAACCATAAGTTTGTTAATCCTTTGGAATCTTTACAAATAGCTTATCACATTTATAGTCCAACACCTCTTTAACATTTATAATTCTAAATGTAATGTGCCTTAAGGAAAACTTTCCTGTTCACAAACTTTTTTTATGGTGTAGGTGAAATTTAGTACTATGAACTTATTTTGGTAACATAAAGGTATGACACAATCTTAGCGTTGTAATAAATGAAATAAACCTTTGCTATATATATGATTACTGATCTCAGTGTTTTTGAATTTACTTTCAACAAATCGCATAACCTTTGCTTTATGCTAACTTATGAAATAATATTTGTAAAATAAAATATTTTTTCCAAAACAAATATTTTGTAGACAATGCATTTTCCACAGATTATTTACCTCCTTCAAAAAAAAGATATAATTTGGGTCACACTTAAAAAATAATATTCAATAAAAACTTTATAATTATAAATAATAGTTTTATAACAAAATATACACACGTATTTTCTAAACATTCTGGTCGACATTATATGGCTGAAAATCGGAATACAAAATTTTTCAATCGTCAAATTACCTAAATTATTACAATATGTTTACTTGACTTTTTTTATGCTTCTGCGTAGTAAATTGGGTTTGGAAAACTAACCTCCTTGAAAAGAACAAAGTATCTGATCAGTAATCAATCACACTGGTTTTAAAGATGACAGTTACAGGCTGGTACAGGCCTTTGTGAATGAGTATTTTACCTGATCAAGGCCAAGGTAATTTGAATTTTTTTTTTTTAGTTTTTGACAACATTTTTATAAATTATGCACTGTATACAAATGATAACGCTACATGCTCAATATTATATAAAACGTTAACAAGCACTATTATAATATGACAAATATGTTACAAAAACTTGTAAATATTAACAAAAACTTGTAAATACACTCAAAATGTTAAAGTTTAAGTAATGAACATAATTCATTAACTACGTTTTTTTATATATTAAACCATGCTAACATATATAACTATTACTAGTAAGTTTTCACTGTACAAAAGTCATGAAGCTTAAAATTTAATAATGAATGGACATTTTAATAAAATATTTAACAAGAAATGGTTCGACTTGATTAAAAATTATTCCAAAAGGAAAAGGAAAAATGAATTCAAAGGAAGAAATTTCAAACAAAAGAATATATGCGTATGTTAACTTGAGGATGATTTCTCCAACAGGAAAGCAAGGAAATGAAACAAAAGAACAATGTTTCATATAATTTATTAATACCCTTACAAATGCAGTAAGACAGAATATAGTTATTGATGTTAACAATATCAGGTACACAATTTAAAGAAAATAACGTATTCATCGAAATTAGAATGACCAAAACTTTATATTTTTGAACTTATTCACAAAACCTATATATGAAACACAAATATACAATATTCACAGTTTGATTTTTACATTTCAACCAACATAATGATTTTATACCAAGTAAATTTTTTTTATAATTGTAATTAACACAAACAAGTAATCAACTTACATACAGAAATAATACATAAATGCACCTTGTTTATTATATAAACTTGCAGTATACATTGATTTTCATTTGAAGACTGAAAATATTATCAATGTACATAAATTGTGACTGATTCGCATTATGGATTTACTTAGCTTTACGATTAACTGTTAAACTGCATCACTGCTACACAGTTAATTAAATTTATTACCAGTTTACAAAAACTGTTTTTCCTTCACTAAAAAAAGTAAATTACAAAAATAATACAACAGTTAAAAATTGTATAAATAATACATAAAGTGCCTAATTTTTAAACTGCAGCCTTATAATACGACATTATGGGGATACACCAGCAATCTCATAGCAGAATGAAATAAGTCAGGTCTGTGAACAGTTGATGTTACTAACAACGTAAATACATGTATGTGTTTTAAGATGGGTTAATCTGTGTTGCAAGAAAAGAATTTACAGAGAAAAGAAATAGGCAAAGCTATATTAAAACACATTTTATACAGTCGTAATTTAGTCTAAAAAATTGTGTTATACTTTTAGCCAATTAAAAATCGCTCAATACTTTCATCTATGATGACAAATTCCAACAAAGGGCTGATGAAAACACATTTCACATGTAGTGGTGAAAACAAAACAAAAATCAATGATTAGGGCATACAATCATACCATTTACCAGTTTTACTCACTTTCATTTTGTTCACACTCCAACTGAGTTACAAATTGCATCTATCAATGTTCCTCTAAATTTTGTCTGCCTGTCTCTCTCTCTCTCACACACACACACACACACATGCATGCACACGCACACGCACACAGTGGCAGATTTATGCATAGGCAAAGTAGGCAATTGCCTACGGGCGGCAAAGTTTGAGGGGCAGCACATTTTGGAAAGGTGAAATTTGACAGCCGTTATGTTGTTTTTATACCTGAGAGATGTTTCAAATGCCGCTCCATTTCGTCCCAATATGATAAGAAACTTATATGAAAAGAAATATATTTTCTTTAGTAATTATGCTTATTACATATAGAAAATAGTTTGTCATTTATTTCTGATATGTATATGAAGTACATCGTTTTACGTTATATAAATTGTTCTACAGAAATGTGTTAAGAAAAATTGAGAAGAAAATGTTATATAAAGAACAAATTTTTGGGTAACTGAAAATATGAAGGATTGAATTAAACCCATAAACGCACCCTCCCCCCAAAGAGTTGGAGCTGCAAATTTACACTGCCTATGGGCAGCAAAATGGTAAATCTGCCCTGCGCTGATTTACACACACACACACACAGCGGTTTCCCTTAGTCAGTTGAGTTTGTATATAGAAGAAAAGTTCAATATTTTATTTGTACCCACACAACAGTAAACACAGACATAGAGGAATGGGAGTACAAAGTGTAATCGGATTACGTTAAGGCCCCAGTATGATATCTCCATGAACTATTATGTCCCTAGTTATCGCGAGTTGGGACTAATCAGTAGCAAATGACAATCTGCAACAACAGCAGTCATAATATTTCTAGCACATTAATGAAGTGTTGCTTTATCTATACATAATTCATCCTTAACAGTAAATATACAAAAAATACTAATGCTTTTTATTATCACCCGTGTATGTTTTTATTCTGTGTTGCTTGAAATATTTCCCCACTTTTCTTTAAGTTTTTTCCAGTTATGACGTGATTAATACCCTTCCCTTGACTCACAATTCCTGTGTTCACACGATACAATATGTGTTCTGAAACAGTATGGCTCCTTTTAACCTTATTCACATGAACTTAAGAGTGTATTCTTTATATACTTCTACTCTCAACTTTCAGTAAACATAATTTACTTTAAGTGCGACTGTGGTACCTCGTCAGAAAAACGTTTACTACCTCTTAATATAATCACACTTACTGACTTATTTCTTTTTACACCGAGATCATCTGAATCTAATTCTAATTATAATAATAATAATAATAATAATAATAATAAAATATTAATAATACAGCTATAATTAACATCAATAAGTACTAGATAGAAGGACCATATCTTAACTATAATAATTATTATTAGTCAACATATACAACAAAACAACAACATGAATGTAGTAACACACTACGTTGAAACTGACTGTTTATATTTATTGTATATAAAGTTCATTTTATATGATGCAAATATATTAACATTATATACACTTATATGTTATAAATGTTTCTATATAAAATGTATTCTACTTAAAAAAACATTTATGTGAAATAAACGTGTAAGTGATCACAGAACAAAAAAAGATGTACACATATACGTTTATTTTTATAATGTCTTTTAAAATAAGTGTAATATTCCTACTGAGAGCAATATTTCATATAAATGTATGCCTCAACAGTGGTATACATTTAGTATTATACAATCTAAAAAAATTACAAAACTTTACCAACAACAGATAAAGTTAATGGTACTATGATAAAATATTATGAATTTTTTAATCATTTACATTTCATTAATCTCGAGTTAACTGAATGATCTGTATAAACATTTAAAACTGACATTCAAAAAATCATAAAGAATGTAAATTACAACACACAACAGGTCAGCACTGTAGTCTCCAGTACAGACGTCTACAAAGCTGAGGAGCCCTTGACCAGCAAGGACAGCAGAAGTGAAAAATCAACAAATAATAAGTGCGTTAATACTGTGAAGAAGTAGTTACAAAAGCACACCTACCAATTCATTGTGTAATCAAAATTGTGTATTACACAAACATAAACATACTTTAACCCTATTCTTCATAAAATCATTGTTGCACTGTTAAATTCGACACACATTTCTTTTTATCTTACTTTTCATAAATACATAAACAGTTTGTTCTTAGAAGACACAGCAACTAATTATGGCCAGGATACAAAGCGCATTACATCTTTCATTTTCCTGACTAATGTTTCATCACGAATTTACACAGCTTTGCACAAGACTCTTTAAAGTGTACAATGTTCTATTTCTTGCATATCTTTCTTACAACAAGCCGTTCAGACTAAACAATGTAATTTGTGTTATAATACACTAGTACAGAATGATGTCTATCTATTTTCACTAAATGACAGACTGTAACTAGTTTTACTAAAATTTAGTTCTTGTTTTGTAAATTCTGGATAATTTTATACACGCAGGCATTACATAAACTATTACACACTTTTAATAATTTATGGAAATATTTGTGTTAGAAATTAAATACACAGTTCGGTACATAATGTTAACAAAATATTTTATAAATTCAATTGGTTACATTATTTATTATTTGAAAAGACAAATAAACATATTTAAGCCGTTCTTTCCACTATATTCTCTTCCCTTAAAACTGAAAACTGAATACGAGGTTCAAAACAAAATCTTAGTACAATAGTAAGCAGGTAATAATGACGGTTGGTTCCTTGTAAGTTGTTATAGTAAATGAATGTCAGCATCTTGTGTCTGTTGTGGGTGTGACAATGATTTTAGACCCGCAATAGAATGTGGCTCTTACAGACTACTGTTAGAATGAATTGTAATCAGCTGGAATAAACTCTGTACAAATGGCATTCTTAGAAGGCCCCCTCTCTATAAACATGTGCTCTCTCTCTCACTCTCTCTCACACACACAATGCATAAAACATGCATGTGTGTAGTAATTAACTGGAAATATCCCTTTTTATATACCTTTGCTTCTTCTAATTACTTAATATAAATGACTAAATATTACTTTAATTTTTTTTATAATAATTTCATTTGCTGTACCATCCATAATGACAAATGGTTGTCTTATTAAAATTGAATTAAAGATTGTTTTACGTTAGAAAAATGTTCACTTTCATATAATGTTACGAAATCAATCCTTAATTTACCGTCAATCAATAAATTTAATGATGAGGTTTGTGAGGATCGGTCAAAAAAAGCATAACACAATTTTTAATTTTTAAAGTACAAACAAATCTGTGTCAACGATATGTATTGTCATTATCAGGACAATTGTCACTGAGTTGTTATGATGCCAAACACACACTGTCACAGTATTGTATTGTCACTGCACCGTTGTGAGAGTGGAGAGTGTGTGTTTGGCATCCTGACAACTCAATGACAATTGTCCTGACGATGACAATAAATATTGTCAAAATGTTGATACAAATAATTTAAAATTTGTGTTATAGATTTTTGAACGATCATTACAAACCCCTCACCGTTAAAAGTTACAAAATAAGTTTGAATACCAAACATATCTGTTATGCTTAACAACATAGGAATTATAATAATAAATACATGTCTTTAGAAAATGTTGCAGTAAGTGCCAACATTTACAATGAAATGCGCCAGTATTTCCAAAATATTTGTTCAAACCTAAAATGGTGTATGAAAACAGTATTTACAATATGACTTTAAATGATCAAAGAGCATAAGCTGAATATGAAAATACACATATTTTAATACAAAGTGAACTGAAAAAAATTAATAAGGAAATACGACACTTAACAAAAAAGTTTTTGATAAGACAACCAGACACAAAGTAAACAATGTTACAGCTATTATATTATCTAATTTAAAAAAAACAGATATTATAAAAACTGCATTGGGAATATAAAAATTTATTCGATTACGTATATAACAACTCATTGTAATGGTCCTAACAATCAGTATCAACATAGTGCGGGTATGGGGCAAAACTTTGTGCACGTATGGAATCATGGAATGCGGGGACGGTGTACGTGTATCGGAGACAAGGTGTAACGTGTAATGACAATGATATCAGTGTACAAAAAAAAAATAATAATAAAATAAACACAACATTTATGGCGCTGATGATAATCGATTAATTCACTAAACTGTAACTGGTGGTCTCAGGTCCTTTTTGACGATATAGAACTTGTGTTTTTTACCGAACAGACCCCAGATGACGGCCACGTTCTCGATGAACACATTCACTGGGATGGTACAAATCGCTCCGCAGATGCAGAGCAGGAACCGTATCGCGCTGAACCGGTACAGCGAGAACGACTTGATCACGCCGAACACGTACATGTAGATGTTGACGGCGCCGACGAAAGCGCAGAGGAAGTCCATGACGGAGGGACAGGGGATGGGGCATATGGCGGCCAGGATGATGTTGGACGTCGACAGAGGCATCGTCACCCACGCGTAACACGATATCGCTAACAGGATTTTGTTCTTCAGAGGTATCCGGTCGGAGTGGACGACCAGCAGAATACCCTGTAGCCATCGCTTGCGCTGCTGCACGAAGTCGCTGAGCGTGAACGGCGATTTCTCCCACATCTCGCCCTCGACGAAGTTGAACGTGTACCCTTCCTTGTAGGCTCGCATCGCGAAGAAACAGTCTTCCGCTACCGAACCGTCTAGGCCGTTGTCAAAGGATACTTTGCGCTCCGCCTCAACCTAAACAAACAAACAACACAATATTTTAAAAATTACTGTACTTTCTTTATAGGCAAATACTGTACTTGAATTAAACACAATAAAAATAATGTAAAAATTAAAGAACAAGTTCAAAATAGAACAAAAATGTTTATTAACAATTATCAATATAATCATCAAAACAGCTGACACATTTCGAGTCACGATGTTTAAAGAATTAGGCCTACGTCGTCTATTTGGAATTCGAAAGACCAGGACAACACCTCTCCATCCTCATTCCGACGGAATTGAGAGGTTCAGTAGGACGCTTGAGCAGCATCTGCCGAATGTTGTGGACGAGAACCAAACAGACTGGGACCAGCGCATACCACTATTTCTAATGGCTTATAGGTCATTAGTACACGACACAACCAGCACGACTCCAGCAAAATTGATGTTTGGGCGAGATTCGTTTTCTGTTAAAACAGGGGCGCAACCAGGATTCCTTCTGCGGGGGGGGGGGGGTTCTGACAGGTTCTGGAGGGAGGATTAGATTGTTATGAATACATCTACAAAAAATTAAAGAAAACAAATCGTTATTTGTTATTTATTTTGTTGTAATCAAGAAAATCAGTGTGGAAACATAAGGGCTACATTAAAAGATTTCCAAAAATTAACAAAGTAACGAAACAATAAATATGACAGATTACATTACAATATAAATAAAATAAATGATGGCATAAAACTGGCACGGATTTTCTCTCAACCTCTGCAGACGCTGACAGTGTTAAACGCTGTTTGCAAGATGTTTCTAAAACATCGCCTTAGTTACGTGTCTGTAAATAACTGCAGCGAATGGAATTAAATCGATCTACTCGTTTTCCCGCGAATGAAGCAAAGATTATCATGAAATGAGCACTACAAGTTCTCATAAACAAACATTCAAAATCGCGCTAAGGGGTGCCCAAATGTGTGGTTAGCCGCCAGTTCGCCAGTAGACGCTACGGAGCATGGGCGGTATTTCACCTACGGATTGGAGGGGCAATATCTTCGAACCTTTTTTTTTTTAGCAAACTGAGGTGAAGGTTTCCGTTTGAAGAATTTGACTAGAAAGGCAGGAATTATTGCCAGTGTTCGGGTGGAGGTGTTGGCATTACCCTAGAAAGACACGCTGGATAGACAATGGCTAACCTGTAACGGGCAGAAAGGTAGGCTAGCAACAATTCTAACGTCCGAATGGGCGGAAAGGCGGGCTAGCGAGAATTTTAACCTCCGAACGGGTGGAAAGGGGTGAGCAAAAATTCTAACCTACGAACAGGCGGGAAAGCGGGTTAACGAAAATTCTAACCTCGAACAGACAGAAAGGTGGGCTAGCGACAATTCTAACCTCCGAACTCGGTAAAGCGGGTTAGCGAGAATGCTAACCTCCGAACAGACAGAAAGATAGGCTCTCTAGCCCGTCTTCCTGCTCGTCTCTCTGCCCATTCGGAGGTTATGGAGGTTATATTTTTTTGCTAGCCCTTCAAAAGACACACATACGCAAAAACACACACACATCCACGCACAGAAATATGAAAAAATTAAATAATATGGAGGTGACCTCGTTTTTTCTATGCCGGACAAGATGGTTAATCCGGCATTGGATGTGATAATTCCCGAGAAGTTCTTTATTTTACCAAGTGGTTAACTTAACATCTGATATAGCGTAGCTTGAATACGTTAAACTACGCAAGAAAACTAGATTTTAAAATCCTTGCAATGCCTTGTCAAATACTGCACAAAGCTACGGTTCACTGATTTGTAATTTATTTGATAAATATTGGGGGGAAGCAAGTGTCCCCTTGCCATCCCGAATCCCCCCCACGCTAAGGAGGGTTGTAAACCGCGTTCCGAACGTGTCGTTCGGTCTTCGGTTTACACAAGTAAGAAATAACAGACACGTTATAAGATTTTAGTTGTTGATATGCTTGGAAATGGTAATAAAGAATTAAATTAAAAAAAATACGAAAATATTTGTTTGCTCATGCTCGTACTCGGCATCAGTGCCACGAAGCGCAGCGTCCGCACACGCGTTGGTGAACACAGGCGCTGTTGTCGCGTTCTGTTTGAGGAGGCCAAGATCTTGTCCTCCGAGTCCGAGAGTGCCTACTACCCTGTCTGGAAATCTTTAAACATGGTTCTGTCGTTACGAATCGAAGAGGAGAAAGCCTCCTATTAAATAGGATTTGGCCAATCAGATAGCACTTGATGGTGACCGGTTGATACTGCTTTCCAGATTAGATCGTGCTGGTATGTTTATGCAAGCAGTCTACCTCATCACTGGGATGAATTGGTGGACACCGTGCCAACTGTTTCAGACACTGATGATGGGCTCCGAGGCGAGGCCGCAACGTTTGTCAACAACAATTGTGGACCACGCCCTAACAGTCAAACTAACAGTAACAATTTTAACAATACGAAAATATTTTTAAATATGGAAAGACAAACCGTGTACACCAAGACTGGAATGGCAAGCAAACAAAATTAATATAGAAACTTTATAAACCGAGTTGGGGTACAGCAAGGGTTCTCTTTCCTACTTACGACGACATAACCTCGACCCCGCCTTCGTCAACAGACAACTATCAATGTTTACACGAACGATTTCGTAGTCCCAAGATGGCTACAGCGTACCATAGTTAAAAATCTTCGTACTCACACAACTAATTAGAGTAATATCGTTGACTAATGTAATTCAACTTATTTATGATTACATTTTTTTCAATTTTTGACATTAAAATTTTTTATTATCCCTCTGGAGGGAAGGTTTTCACTCCCCTCACCGGGCCACTGACTAAATAAACAACAACTTGAATATTTATATCAGAATACAAATCTGTTATTCATTAATACATTTGTGATCTTTGATGAAGCAGAAGCAATCTGTAAAATATGTGTAAAACAAAATAAAACAGACTCGCTAAAGAAAACAATCATTGCTGTGACATTTATTACTAACGCGCGCGCGTGCACACACACACACAATATACTTAGCAGTTCCAGATACAAGAATCAGACGTATACCTATTGTTACGACGGTCTACTCGATCGTCGTAGGTACAGTGGAAACTAAATAAGTACAAGACACCAATCAAGTCACTAATCACACCTTTAATTGTTACAGTTAAACAGTTCGTAATTAACAACACAGTCTCTACAACAAATCAAATGAAAATTGTTCACACACTGAGTACCGGTATTTATAGCTAGTCGAATATCTACACGATTCCTAATTGCGTCGTAACGTGCGTATGAACTACGTAATTAACTGCGGCCTTGACACAGTCCGCACGGCTGGCGGCATCGAGAACTTTCTCGTAGATGCGTATACAAGCACGTTTACACTCTGGATGTCTCTGGAACGTTCGATAAATACGTAGATTGTTCGTGATGCCGTAACACTATAAATACTAAACTATATATCGTAGTATTTCTGTTATTTAATATTAATATTGTTACGCAATACGGAACATTCTGGTACTATGGAGAATGTTGTTCTGCCAAGGCCGCGCTTAAGTATCCTCTAGAATTTACGAGTGCTTGTTAAGGACGCATATTATGGAACCAATAGCCAACAACTGCCTCTTGGAAGTTAAGTTTAAGTGGCGATTTATTCAAGTCAGGTTCGAAATATTGTGGCGAACTGTTATAATTGTGCGGGTCTCTTATTAGCTGGCATTACTATTGCGTATGGACAAATTTTCCTCGGATTATTGTACAAGTTTATTATAAACTGTATTTGTGATTAATTAAAGCTGGTGATTGGTGACTTCACTGGTGTCTTGTATTTTGTTTTCCCACTGTACCATAGGGAGACCGTCGTAACGATATGAATATTTATGTTGGTATCATAAACATCACAGTAGCATGAGATTATAATAGCACGTAATTTGATTTCACTACGGATATATAAAATCATAAGACAGAGCACGCCTTAGTCAAATTTTAACAACATAACAAGTCGTACACGAGGAAACACTGTCCTGACAGGCCACAAACCATAATCGAAATGCGTGACTACAAGAAATTGATATTCATAATTGATTATTAAATTTACGCAGTCACGTTATCTGTACAACAGACTATTGTTTTATTTCGAAAAGTCGTTTTGAAGGCCACAACTAACGTTTCGTTACACGACTCCTATCTATGACAGAGTGTGACGTTTCTTCGGAACGAAATACGAATACAGGAATACGGAATACGACTTACAAAAATGATTACTTTGTAAAAATAAAATAAATCAAACGCGAAACAAACAGTTTGTTAATATGTGACCGGAAGGACGTGACCCAAAAATGGCATACCTATAGGGTGTTCCAAACCGGATGGCACCTAAGGGACTAGACCCTTACTCTCGCACGCGCACTCACAACCGGCCCGGCCCAACCAGGCACGATCCGGCCGGCTCAGGTATTAGTATACGGCCCAATTCAAAACTATACAATTTTTAATTTAGCGTATAATCCAAATTAAAACTATAATTTTTGTAATCTCCGTGCAATTGTGAGAAAAATGAGTCCAAACAACACAGAATTGCGATAAATATGAGCATTTTAGGGATTTCTAAAGTAAACACAGAATTGGAGTACTTACCCAGTAGATGATTCATACCCCAGGCGTGCGGGCCAGCTGCGTTTGTGTGTGTTAGTAAGGGTCTCCTAACCCTCAGGTGCCATGCGACTTGGAACGCCGTGTAGTTGCGAGGCCATACTATCCCCCCCGAATGATACGACGGGACAAAACCATTCCCAACTCGTGACTCAGGACTGGTGGTACCTTTTTGGGTACGCTGTGTGCGCATGCCGGAGCCGGTGACCCAAGAATGGTACAGTATACCGATCCGCGACGGCATACCCCCCTCCCGAATAACACGACGGGACAACTCTATTTAGCTTGGACGAAACCATTCACAACTCGTGAAAGAGGAGTGGTGGTACTATTTATGGGTACGTTGCGTGCGCATACTAGAGTTGCTAACCCAAGAATGGCATACCGAGCCGCGAGGCCATACTACCGCCTCAGAATGACACGACGGGACGAAACCATTCCCAACTCGTGAGAAAGGACTGATGGCACCATTTACGGGTACGCTGCGTGCGCAGGCTGGAGTCGGTGACCCAAGAATGGCATACCGAGCCGCGAGGCCATACTACCGCCCCGAACCCCTCACAATGACACGACGGAACAACTCTACTTTAGCTTGGAACGAAACCATTCACAAGTTGTGAGACAGGATTGTTCACAATTTGGTGGTGCACACGATGCCCAGAATGGTCGCGGGCCCGACCTCCGATCTCCGGGTATGACACCTAGTTTATCTAACAGTGTCCTTTTTTTGTTCTGTCCCAGAATCTTCGCGTCATCCTTGTGTATCCCTCCCTTTCCACAGCGGAGTCCCGTTTATTCAGATTTAACCAGCCAGAATTAACAAAACTCCGGATTACCCGGAAACAGTACAAAAATCTTCTTACAACTATTTGTAAGTCTAGAGCTAACGGTTAAAGTAGTAGAAACAGCGAAAATAACAAACTTTTTACCCACACTGTTAATGCTTACTAACATTAAAAAAAAAAAAATATGGACACGATCCCAATTATTATCTGGAAACAGAAACTGCTCGGGAGTCAGCCTTGTGTGTTTTCACTGAATTAAAACAAGTTCAAGATCAAAGGCTGAATGACCGAAATAAACGCATTGTTCTGACCTTCATATATAGCAGGGACAGGCCGTGATTACTCTTACCAGGCTCGTGTTTTGCTTTCCGTTTTTCCCTCAGTACCAAAAACTCGTAGCATTAGTATGGCTCTACAAATTGATGTAAATTCTTTCATTTCCATTTACCGTGTAATTTCTTGTTTGGTTATAAACGTTTTACGCTTTGTGAGATACAAGTTTAACGTTTTCCTATTGTATCTCTGGCTTCTCGTGTTCCTTCTTTATTTATTGTCGCCCCACCATACAGTAACGTTTTCACTTCCTCTGACATTATTCTTCAAATTCAATTTTCATAATTTTCCCATTTTCCTCCTTCAAACGTCGTGTTAATTTTTTATTAATTATCGATTTTCATTCATTTCGCTTAATGTGCTGTGTTCCACCGTGCAAATTCTTTTTCACTTTCAGTCATCAGTAGTGTACACATCTATGAATGCCCTTCATATACCCATTTGAATCAAAACGTCCTACTATATAATTTTTTTGGAACATTTTCACAGAGCATTTTCTGTTCAACTTAACCATAACTAGACACATTTACAAATATTGATGGATTCAAATCTTCTCTTTGTAGCTGTCTTCCTTTTTTTTACAAAAATTTCTTTGACATGGAAGCTAATATAAATAGACAAACCTGAAACGTAAATTCGTTGGTATTCTTACAGTTCTCAGCAACGTACGTACGTGTTATTGTAAGTTTACGTCACAAACCTTCACAATACACGCTGATGGCCGGCAGGTGACATTCATCGAGTCACATATTGAATTTCCAACTACCAGCGAATGTCATGTGTTGTTTGTTAGCTGCTGCGGGTTAAAAAGGTCGGAGCTGACAAAGATGCATCATTACCACGATAACAACAGTTTTATCGGGTCAATTAAGTACATACTACTATGGCATAAATTACAACACAGCGAATTATCGTTTTCGACCGTTTAATCTAAACTCTTTGAATGAAATAAATGCTAATAGTCAGCTGGCATTTAACAACGATTGTTATTAATGCGTTAAGCGTAAACAAAAATATTATTAACATGTTTTTTAAATAGCAAAATAAATTCCAGACTGTGGGCACCAAACAGCTCCGGATAATATTTTACGTGAAAAGTTGTCACTTACAGATAACTGTTCCATGGTCAATATATCCCATCGTTTCCGAACGGTAAGTTTTGATGTTAAAAATTTAAATATAAAGAGTACAGTATTCCCTTGCCAACCGCGGGAGGTTATGTTCCTACGAAGACAATCGGGGTTGACGAGGTCGATTTTATATGGGAAAAGAAAGGTTAGGGGAGTCGGACAGCTAAAATACAAAATCAACTCTTTATAGTAGACTACACTGTTCTACTGAAAATAAAAACAGTGTGTACAACAGCCGAAAGTTACTTCATAATAAAACAAAACTGCACCTAATTCAGAAAAACAGGAGCCGGTTTTTAGTGTTACTACAGCATTTACCAAAATTTATAATTACTACAAATTTTCAACTTGTTTTAAAATAAAAGCTAACGCTTTTAATCGCGACAGAATCTGAAGGCAAAATTTTAATCAAAGTACTTTTAAATTAAGGCAAGGGAGTGTCTTGTATGTACACACTTGCACACTAACGATTAGGAAAGTTTAAACGTGAGCTCTGAACCTTCATGTATGAAGAGAATAAATCACCAAAACTACGTTTGAATTTTATCCTTATTTTGACTGTTAGCCAAATGTAATTATTAGTTTGGCTTTCCTATTATTTGCTATGGTATTTGCCTTATATGGTAGAAAAGCAATGGGAACTGACTGCATGGGATGTGTGCACGAAGAGCTGCGTTAAGCCAGTGGTTCCCAAACTTGAGATGACCGCGGACCACTGAGTAAAGCGCTCACCTTTCCCTCCTACCATCTATATGACCCGCCATAAAGCCCCCCCCCTTAAATTGGACAATCAGATACAAAACCCCCCACATTCCCCTCAGGGAATCCTATCCAAACACGCCTGGACGCACTGTTTGTTGCTGTTACTATCGCCACCACCACGGAGGCTCTCTGCCTCGATCAATGCGTCTGATAATTGTACTTCAGACGGGCGATACCAGTCGTACCAATCGGCAACACAGGAAGTGCCACGTCACTTAAGACACCATCCCTTCGAGTTGTAGATGTGTCAATTGACCAGCTCGAGCCCGACGCTGCAACTAAGGGACGGGTCAAAACTCACCCCGCCTCCTACAACGCAACATACGCGTACTATCCTGGCATGGACTTCAGGTACTAAGAAAAAGAGCAACGTATAAACGTATTTATTAACTAAAACTAATTTAATATAATTAAATTCAACTATTTTAAATCGTTGCTACTGTTATTATGTATTACGTTCTATTAGTCTACTTCACGAATTGGTTTAATGGTATTTCCATTTTATACATTTTGTGGACAGTTTGCAGGTGGTGTAAATTCAAGTACATCATTGTATAGGTCTTTAACGGTAACGGAAAAAATGAATCAGTTCAAAAACCTACTCTGAGAATCTTCTTCTAAATTAGCAGCCCACAGGCTGGTTGGTAGCAGCTCGCCGTTCTTCACGCTTCTCTGTTTTTCTTTTCAACTCACAACATGATGTGCATTCATATCGACCATAAGGTGTTTCATGTAGTCTAAACGGGGTCGTCCTC
Source organism: Magicicada septendecula (assembly GCA_034769895.1). Taxonomy (NCBI): domain Eukaryota; kingdom Metazoa; phylum Arthropoda; class Insecta; order Hemiptera; family Cicadidae; genus Magicicada; species Magicicada septendecula. Next base: position 72,884,789 of record CM068369.1, on the reverse strand, counting down.
TGTGATTCTTCCCTTCAATTGAGGGAATAAAAAAAATAAAAAATTTCCCTTCAACTCTGAGAATAAAAACAAACAAAAAATGCACTACACAACAAAAATTGATAAATTATTATCAACTACCCATTGTTTTCAGCACATAGGTCTACCTCCTCCCATCAGCGGTTTGTTTCCTGTATGCGTCTTGCTCACATGTACGCAAACTGGGTCGCAGTTAATAAAAACACGAGCTTAGCAAAACGTAAGTAAAATAAAACAAACACTTCCAAGCCATACTGGATCTAACAATAAAGAAATTTTCAGAAACGTTTCCCTTTAGGAAATAATCGACTACCTAAATCGAGCACGACTGGCTATTGGAACTGACGTTACCACATCATCAACGAGTTTATAAGTTCGTAGTCACATGGCAGACTTGAGAACATAATACCGGTACGGTACTTTCAATACACCGAATAGAGAGCCTTTAGAGAGACGTAATTTGAAATATCTAATCTATCAATTAAATGATTTTGGGTTCGAAAATTAACCAGTAATTACCATTTGGAACGTAAATCAACCCTGAAGTTATTACATTACTATACTGTTATTAACCAACTTGTACCAGTTTATGAAGCAAGTAGTAATTTAAGATGATCCATATTTCATGGTATGAATTGAATTCTATCCTCAAATAACTCATTCCGAGGAAAATACGGGCCTTGGACAGGCCTTCCCCGCGTTGACTAACGCCGAGGCTGGCTACGTGACTGCCGACGGCGCTAATCATCAGTCCTAATTCTGACTTCTGCTGGGAACTGGTGTAACTTGCTCTATATTGCATCTCGCGGGACTCGTGTCGCAATAGAGAATGTTAATCATCAGCCTAGGGAAGAAGGAAGCCTCTATTGAGTTGAAGTAATTACTATCGTATAATGATGTAAACACAACACACGCGCGCGCGCGCAATTACTTGAAGGAGACTTTCACATACTGGATCATCGTTGACATCTCTCTCTGTCGTCTACGTCTACAACCCTAGAGAATACAAAATCCATTACAGAAATCTAAAACCACGTCCTACCTTTACAATGTTTCGGATGTTTGTAAATTGAAGCACAGAGCAAAAGTAGTATTAGACCTGTTAGTTATTTGTTGGTTAAATTATTTCTCTGTCGTCACAACTTTAAAATCATACATAGACTGAAATACATTTATAAAAACATAAATAGACTCAGGGAAAAGCTTAGCGGTTATAAATCGACACCGTACAGTGTGGTCGGTGGTTTATTTACGTTTGTCTACTACGCTAACTTTCTGCAATGTTACTTTCTACTACTAATTCATCTTTTTTCTTTCTCTAATGTAAAAAAAAAAATGAAAATTAAATTAAGGGAAGTGTTCCTACAACCGATACACCGATATCACCGCGCTCTCATACGCGTAAATAAGATATAAGATATGCGTCTTATTAATATAAGTGTGCGTTTTGAAATAGAGGCGATTAATACAACCTAAAAGTTACATACTGTTACGATGGTCTACTGATCGTCGTACGGTACAGTGGAAACAAAATACAAGACACCAATTACGTCACTAATCACCAATTTTAATTATCACAAACAGTTTGTAATTAACAAGACAGCCTCTCACAACAAATCAAATAATGCGTGTTGTTCACGCGCAATAAAAAATGTTAACTGATATAAAACATAATTGTATTAAAATTGTCTCACACAATTATAAAACACGTAATACTTCGCCAAAATACTTCAAATCGCAGTTTGTAAATCACCACTTAAACGCACTGTGTATCGCCCGTCAATAATGACCGAACGTCGCTGAGTACTTGTATTTATACCCCGCCGAAAACCCAGAACATTCCACAACTACGCATCAGCTCAACACTACGACGTAATTGATTGCGGCCTTGACACAGTCCGTGCGGCTGGCGGCGTCTATAAAAGTCTCGCGAATGCATGTTGAAATCACGTAGAAAAACAACATTATAGCCGGATTCTTCTGGAACATTCGAGAAACACGTAGATTGTTCTGTAATGTCGTAACACTACTTACGGATCCAAAATTCTTACGCCACGAATAATGACCATAATAAAATTTATCCTAGCGTGACTAGGAAAAAAGGATGGAAAGACAGAGCCACAATTTGTCTTTTAACAAATTGTCAATAATAATGACAAAATTCAAAACAATAATTTACTATATTAATAACCGATAAATTTATTTTTGTTACAGACAACGCAAGAAGCAAATTATTCATGCTTACGTGATACAATTTATACGCCACGACAAACAAACACAACCTTGAGAATAAACGCTGGAGTTTCATCGAACAAGAGGGGTATGAAACAGATAAGAGAATAAGAACGCGGTGGAAATTCAATGCCAAACTGGGTCAGACGTAGTCAATAAAGAAGACTCAAAACGGTATGACAAACCTCTAATGGAATATAAAATGCATCGAAACTCACTCGATACTATAAAATGTCAAAACGATTCAGAAATTCCATCGAATCGTTTGGTTTTCAGCTCTATTAACAGACAAATATGTGTGTGCGCGCGCAGTCACATTCAATTCGACTAATTTACTGAAACACAGACCTGTTTAGTAGCATCACAAAAGTTTCTATTAAGTATAGTAATTATTAATGAAATCGTTTTGTTCTCCACAAACTTTATCACGCAAAATTGACAACGCAAGAGATGGTTCTTTAAAAGGACGACAATACAATAAACATTGTACGTTTATTTGTATTCATCAACCGTGGCTCCACAACCCTTGGTGGGTCTTGGCCTGCTCCAAGAGTCGATTCCATTCCTCCCTGTTGCGTGCCCTGCCTTTCCAGTTTCTTGTATTCAGCTTTCCGAGGTCCTCCTCTAGCTGGTCTTTAAATCTACTTCAGGGTCTTCCTCTTTTTGTACTACCCATTGGTTTCTGGTAGAAAATATGTTTCGCAGGCTGTCCTTCCTCCATTCTCTCTATACACCTTAGCCTGTGTATTTTGATTATCCTGACAATGGCGGTTTTTTGTACAGATGGTATAGTTCATAATTATAGCGCCTGCGCCACATTCCATTTTCTTGTACTCCTCTAAATATTGTTCTTAGAATCCGTCTTTCACAGCAACCTACAAGTCTCTCGCTATTTTTTGTCACTGTCCAGGTTTCTGAAATCATATGTTAGCACTGGCCTGATAAGTGATTTGTAGATTTTGCATTTCGTGCTTCTTCATATGAAGCTAGGTGTCAGGTGCTTTTTTTAATCCATAATATATTTTATTTGCGAAATATATTCTTCTTCTTATTTCAGTGTTGATTTATTTATTACACAATATAAAAACGAATAATTCATATAAATGATTTCCAAACAAAATTAAAAAATCAAACTTAACGGGAAATACGTTCTGAAGTGTCACAAATCTAAAACTACAGTTGTGATTTTGAACTACCTTGCGATTTCAACAAAATATTGAAAACTAAGAATCGGGACCGCTCGAATCTTAATTTTAAATCTTAAATGGGGAACCGATAAAAGTTTACATAAAAATGAATAAATTAGAGTTTTACGCGTAAATACGCTTATCGATATTTATTATGTTATAAAATGTCTAAAGGGCTGTTCCATTACTGTATAGTTGTGAAGCCTTGACGATACGGATTGGAGCAAGTTTGGGGCAGCTGAAACAACCAGCCTACGAACGATAGTCAATGGACGATCAAAGCGGACGCAAAACAAAAAGGAGGGGGGTTCAGAAGAGGACCTGAAAATACTCTCAGTTAGTATGAGACAAACCTCAACGCCACTCAGTCATTCAGTAGCGTATTTAGAATTTGCCCTTGACGGGGGAGGGGGTCCGGTTGAGTCGGCTTCGTACTAAAGAAAAAAGTTAAGATTAACGTAAATGCTGTGTTGCTACTGAATTAGCGTGCACCTCTGAGAAATTAATAAGACAGCTTAAAAATTAAGAGAAACGAAATTTCTTGACAATTTTCAACGCTCTGCTGGGGGGGGGGGGGTCCCGTTCGTGCACCCTCCTGTATTATACGCCCCTGACTCCGTGTACATAGGATGGATAGACCCCGCGTTCCATGGCTACGTTTATCAACTTCGTGGGAGAAGAAGCGATGGAAGACCTCAAAGTAGTCAGACGGTGTGAGATACAAGGCCGGAATAGGACGACGCTTTTAATTCTTGAAGAGATAATGATGAAGAATGCCTAAATCTAATATCATATTTTTATAAAGTGCCTCCCTCAAATCTATACCCTCACAAATTTTTCGCGTGCAACAATATACAATAAACAATTTTTCCACGTGTATAGTAGATGTATTGTACACTAATTTCAAAATGAGCATAACATGTGTTACGGATTACATCTAAAAGCATTCGCTGTCTGTGTATTTGTACCGTCAGAGATTAATTATTGTTGCGCTCCTTTCTCGACAATACGAAACGCAAACCACGTTTTAACTTCACAAACACAGTACAACTTACATAAAACAGATCTCTCCGTAAAGTGTTTGTACGGACACAAAACAATACTGGTACACTGCCAAATGCCCCGGTGAGTGGTTAGTCTGTTGTTTCTTCTTTACCTCCCGCAGCCTGACCCGGTTGGCGCGCTTGTATTCAAATACAGTATCACTGTGAAATATCGTAAAACGACGAAGAACATTGTGTTTCATTATTCTGGTCACAATAGCTCCGTCTCTATCATGGCTTTTATAAAATCACAGCTATCTTATAATTCTCTGCTGTATTTTAAACACTTTCTTTCAACAATAAATCTATTAAAATGGACTTTGCTATACTTTCTGAACATCTGACATCTGCAGTAACACAAGTAAATTTTTTAGAGGGCATAGCCAGTAGAACAGGCTTAAGAATTTCTGCACAAAAAACCAGATTTCTCACGAACATTAAAAATGAGCCAAAATTCCTGGTAACAGATATTGATCGAATAGAGAGGGTTAGAAAATTTAAGTATCTAAGGGAAATAATTCAAGAGAATGGTTTAGAAAAATCTGCTATAGAAGAAAGGATTCATAAAATGGTAAGATCATATGGTATAAGTAAAGATATTTACAATAAAAAGCGCATATCAAAAATGCGAAAATAAGCCATTACAGTGCAGTAGTGAAGCCAGAATGCCTATATGCAAGTGAATGCCTAGCAATGAATTACAATTTAGACAAACTAGAAATACTGGAAAGACGAATCATTAGAAAAATATTAGGCCCACGAAAAACTTCAGAAGGTTGGAAATTAAGAAGTAAAGATGAAATATATCAAAGTATAGAAAATAAAACAGAAACAATGAGAAAAAGAATACTATTATTTTTTGGGATTTATATAGAATGGACGACAATTGGTTAACAAAGCAGATCTTCAAATATCTGTGGGGGAAGAAGTCAACATCAAGTTGGATTAAAGAAGTCCAGAAGACTTTAGAAAAAAATAATATAAACGCAGAAGAAGGAATTGGAAGACAAGTTTTTCGGGCACAAGTGTTGCAAATGGAAGGTAGTCCAGGGTAGGAGAGAGAAAAACGCAGGTTCAAAGTGGACTGTAGACAGGAAGGAAAGACACAGTGAAAAGATGGAAGAATATTGGAAAAAAGAAAAGAACAAAGAGTAAAGAATTGAAATTGGCATGTGATCCTTAGATAGCCGATACAAAAAAAAACGTATTAAAATGTTTACGGTTTTCAAAAGCTTGAACTGCTGAGCTCCCACTGGGCTCAGAACAATAAAACGTAAAAAACATGTAACATTTCTTGCATCCGAGGAGCTAAAAATAAGTCGTATAAACAATCCTTCATCAAAATGCACATACGAGTATTAACTGACAATGCAGTTTTAAATAATTTTCGAAAGATTTACTACAGAACCTCTGCATACAACCAAACGTCAAATGAAGTGGCTGCTTCAGAAAATTAGCTAAATATATCAAGTACGAAAATTAATGTTTCTGTCACCAGCAACACTTATTCTAATGGTACTCCCTTACAGAACGTGCCAATTCTCTCAGAATTTATAAAAAACAAAATATCAAGAAATCACGCGATTAGTCTACTTGAATAAGTCTGATGGAGGGAAAGCAAGAAAGACAGAAATATTGCTAAAATATCACTACCGACTCGGAACATAAAATTTTTTATTGGTAAAAATGTAAAAGTTTTACCTTATAGCCTGAACCAGTTTTCGCTTATTATAAGCTTCCTCAGAGGCTGCCACTGGGAGCGCTGTCCGTCTTGTTCTTGTCGACGGCGCCGTCTTTTGAAGGATCGATGTTATGTGTGTGGGGTGTGATATGTTCGAATAATATGTGCGACTTCAATCGTTTAGGATGTCGTTTTTATGTGTTCGTAAATTTCCAGTTGTTCAAGAGTGTCTAGTTTTCGGCCTTTTGGGTGTACGTGTAGAATATCCATGTTGTTGTCGACGTTTGTGTATGTGTGGTTTGCTTCAACGAGCTGGTTTGCAAAGGTGGATTCGGTAGTGGAGTGTAGCGCCTTTATGTGTTCAATGTATCTTTGCTTGAACCAACGTCCTATCTGGCCTATGTAAAATTTGTTCCAATCTGAGCAATTTAGTTTGTAAACACCAGGTAGATCAAATTTGTTTTGTTCTTTGTGTGTGTTTTGATAGGGTGTGTTCTGTTTTGTTTGTAGTTTTGTATACGATTATGTATCCTGCTTTTTAAATTTGTGGGCTATTTTTTCAGTGTGGTTATTGATGTATGTCAGTGTTATGAATTTGTTGTTTTCTGTCTTTGTCTGTTGTTTGTTTTGTGTTTTGTGTATGAGTTTATCGACTATTGTTCTGTTGTATCCGTTGGGTTCTGCTAGATATTTTATCATGTTTAGTTCTAGAAATATTGCTTATATTACCAGTAATGTGTCAGGAAGAAAGTGTATCACAGAAAGGATGGGAAATCGTAACACTTTTCAAGCGAGCGAACTATCCCCAGTCAACATACAAAATATACTTCGAAATATACATAATTGTCACGACATTACAGAACAATCTACGTGTTTATCGAATGTTCCAGATGAATCCAGCTGAATGTGTGTGGCGTACTTGATTGTCGACGCATTAGCTAGAGTGTGCCAGAAGCCGCGCGAACTGTGTCAAGGCCGCAATGGATTACGCTCTAACGTTTTCCTTTATTGTTAATGCGCAGAATGGAATAATCTAGTATTTCGGGGGAGGGGGGTATAAATACCAGTACTCCACGACGTTCAGTTTCAGTTAAAGTTGCGATATATTACAGTGCGGTTCGAGTTTATTGTCGGCCGATACTGTGTGCCTTCAAGTGGTTATTAGTGAAGTGTTGTGTTTTATAATCGGGCGGTATAATTGTAATACAATTGTGTTTAAGATTAGTTAACGTGTGTGTGTGTGTGTGTGTGTGTGTGTGTGTGTGTGTGTGTGTGTGTGTGTGTGTGTGTGTGTGTGTGTGTGTGTGTGTGTGTGTGTGTGTGTGTGTGTGTGTGTGTGTGTGTGTGTGAACAATTTTTATTTTATTGGTTGTAAGAGACTGTGTTGTTAATTACGAACTGTTTAACTGTGATAATTAAAGCTGGTGATTAGTGACTTAATTGGTGTCTTGTATTTTGTTTTCCACTGTACCGTACGACGATCAGTAAACCGTCGTAACATAATTTTGATGTCCCTGGAATAGGCTAAACCTGGATTTAACACTTACTGCACAGACATAAACACTTTATATAGTGTAAGAGACGAAGCAGGCCTATACAAATTATCTTCTCTTCTTCTTCTCCCCCCCCCCCGTTGGCGGGGTTGCAAACTTCTTCAGTCTCTTAATAATAAAATACCTTCTTCCTCCTTTTATCTCATCCAAAGGCTCCTGTTTGGGGCTTCCCTTCCCCACATACCCCTCAATCATTCCCTCGGTCAGTCACGAACCAGTTTGATTTGCATAGGATGTAACCACCTATACTGCTTCTCTATACAAATTAGATTAGAGAAAACTAATTCCCCTGTGATCTGATAAGAGTGGATGAAGGAAGAGACTGAAAATTTTTCGAAAGAAGGATAATATAAAAGCGACATAAAATATTTTATAAATACTTTTTAACGTAACTAACTGTCCAGTTGCTTCAAATCTGGCTCTGTGAAACGGAACGTTGCAAACGTACTGTATATTCACGCACGTGCGCTCACGTTGGTCAACGAACAAAACAGCGACAAACAATAAATAATGGGTAATGTTTGAAATAAATCCTTCAGCGCATTCCGGCCGCCGCTACGCAACTATACGATAGTAGAATAAGCTTCAGTGAAATCGACAACAAACTAGACAATAGACGAGTTAATGTATCGTACGAAAGGTGTTTCACCAAATGTCATTCTGCGTACAACTTCATTGTTCATGAGTTGGTATAAACTTCACAGACGGCTGGTTCTAAACCTTATCCGTTTGCACGGAAGCAAATCGGTTTAAATACTGGAAAACGTTTACCTAATAAGAACAATTAACTTTTAAATTCTTCAGTACAATGTAGGCCTACATAGTATTTATTTATCTTACTGTCACCACTGGTATGCAACTAATATAGTTAACCTAATAACAAAACAATAGAGTTTTGAAAAGTCGATGCTGTGGCATACGTATCAATGTGATATACGTATGTGGGCAAAAGCCGGAAGAAAGAATCACAACCCTTACTAAAATTATACAGCACCATCTGGATTACGATACAGCATTCACTCGGCTAACAGTCTTTTCTCTATGACAGTTTAATGGTTACAAAGAAATGTGTTATTATTATTATTACATTGGTTTATACAAAACGAAAACTGTTTCAACAGTTGCATGAAGAGTATTGAAAATGGGGTCTGAAAATCTACCTTGTCAAAACAGATTACATGGTTTACGGTAGACGATCAAGTAGCGACATGAAGATGCTGATATCTAGGAACAGCAATAACGTACACCGGACATACGAAGAAAAAGAAATAGGAACATGAATAAGACAAGGAAGAACAGGGGTAAGGAGACTACATCCAGACGAAGACTGTAGAGACGGGATACCGGAGGCGATGATGGGCACTGACAGTAATGAGATTATCTCTGCCAACCTCCTCTACAGAATGCCAGAAACAGAAAGGGCTAAGACACTAACACAACACAGGAAGAGAGCAGATCTAAACTTTTATCGAGGCAAGGTACAGAAAGTGTAATGAACAACAGGGCATCTAGGAAACGGACTATACGGATAGAAGGCTACAAAACTAGATGCGGATGACGTCGTAAGATACAGAAACTCGGAATATAAATAATATATACACGAACATAGATGCGCGCGCGCGTGCGTGCGTGCGTACAAAAACGGAAAATTGATATGTTTAACAGTGTTCCTAGCCTCCATGCCTGCACCACTTTTTTTCCTGTAAAACACACGGTTAGGCGAAAGTACGCTTTGATAAAGCCATTGCATCTGAGACTCGTGTGCCCGTCTCGTGTTCTATATACTACTGTGACGCAATAATCCAAACCGCACAGCTGATAAATGTCTGCTGCATAATAATTACAACTGTAATTATGTCTGAGATGAAGATTACGTTTTGATAATAAACCACAGCTTGGCAAATACCCATAGCAGTTTCATCTTCTAGTCGCCGGTAGCATTTCTGTATTGGATTGAATTGTACTGACCGGTGGTTGATTTCTAAAATTATAGTTGCCGGAATGCATCAATTCAGAAGTTGTACAGACACAAACATACTTATATTTTATATTAGCGTATAAGTTTACATCAGGTTGTTACAAAGGAGGTCTGCATTTTTTAAGCCTTATAAAATATGTAACATACGTATAAACTTGTATCTAAAAAGGTAATAAAGTTTACCGACATTTCTAAAGAGCTTTACCGTCAGGTTAGCCCCACAATCGAAAACATGTCACTCACGATGGCGTCAGCCCGGAGCCTCAATCAAACTCTAAGAAGTGATGGTTTCGGTGGTCCGGACATTTAAAAAAAGTTTCCATAGTTTCATCATTGTGTCGTCATATTGTTTGTTTCTTGACCTTTCCTTACTCTTTGTGTCCAATGCTGAATGATGGCCAGAAATCAGCCCTCTCACATTCACTTGAACATATTGCAATTGATTCAATAGCATATTTCAAGGTAGAAAGACTCTCCGGAAAAATTCTGGAATGCACATATTCTCGGAAGCTCCCAATCAGCTGCCTTTCATGTAGTTTTAATTTTGAAGCAAGTTTTTTCGTTCCATTTTCTCCATACGTTATTGTGACATTTTTTGAACGACAGTAGTTAAGATAAAGATTAGTGCTGGTGTTCGATTTAAACAAATGTTTAGTTTTGTAATTGGACTGATGAGGAGCACAATTTAAAAAGTAATAGTAAATTTTTGTAATAATTAGGTCTTTCTTTTCATAATATATTTTTTCGGTAATTTATTTTTGGATCCATGAGGTTCCGGAACGCCGTTCCGGCGCGTTCCCCCTGAAATCAAGCCCTGGTACTGACTACTAACCTTAAGCCACATATTTCTGTATGGCTAGCGGGTCTTTACTCCACGCGATCGGTTATTCATACTGTACTAACAAATTATAAAAATATTTACAAAAAGAAAAAGCCATGGTACTCACTTCCAAAGGCTCAGTCAACTCAGGTGTTTAAAAAAGCACCTTGATTTGTAGTGCTTCGTGAGACTTTGTAGTCAACCTGAATTATTTGCAGATCAGAAATGTAATATTTTAAAGGCAGACCTAGTAGACATTTCCATAAAATGTTATAATTAACGTAAAAACTCCACTTCTTATACTTTATCTAAATGCATAAGTACTTGCAGAACTGAAGTAAATTCTACAATATACGAAAGAGCGGGCACACATTTTGTATTACAAGTAATTTAAGCTACGGACTAGTCACGACTCAAAGATAATGAAAAGTCGACGAGAACGAAAAGAGAAGAGGACGGAGGAGTACGAGGGGAAGCGACCAGACAAAGAAAACACAGACACACCCATAATAAAGGAGTAAATCCCAAGTTAGTGTTTAGCCGTTAACGATGTTACTTCAGAGCAAAGCAAAAAGTACGCCGTCCTGGTTACGCCTATAAAGTATTGATCAGTCGCCTCTTTTTTTTTTATCCATCCCTACAATGCCAGATGTATAGTATGCCGTTGTGGACTTGCTTCAACGCCCACACACAGAAAACCGAACAATAAGGATTTCACGTCGCTAATACGATCGAAACAATGGCACGGAGAAGAATGACTAACAGTATTTGTGTTTGTTTCAGAAGTCACCCTGTCAGCGCAACGCCTGTCTATACGAAGCTTTTTTCTCGTGCTTCTCAAATGAAGATAAAATTCTTCTCGTTAAAATTCATAAGTGCCTGTTACGAGGACAAGGACAACTGTCATTATGAAGATGATCAGACCAGAAGAGTTTGGTTTTACTTCAAAATAGAATATCATCTGCTGAAAACTTATGTTATATCTGTGAGTCGTTGACAACGGTAGATATAAATACAGCAGATTACCCGCATTAATTCTCGGAAAGGGTTTGCGCATGAAACGAAAACAATGTAAAATCACTGTTAATCCAAAATTGATGATACCACACTAAGTTGATACTTTCATTTTTATTTAGGATTCCACAACGTTGTGGTTTCCCTCAACCAATGGCGAAGCGTCCGGTTGTCCAGAGATTTGGGGATGACCGAGCAAATGAGGGGAAGGATACAAATTACTGTGCAGTATTTGTTTTTGAGAGCAATACATATTGAAAAATCTTCGTGAATTGAATGAAGTTAGCATATAACACAACGAAACATTAAGATTCGCAAAATCGCGCTACCATCCGACTCACAGTCTTGGAGAAGTTCGGTCGCTCTCACAGCTTACGACTTCTGCTCGACTGTTCACAGAGTTTGCGTGCTGTGCGTTACGTTTTACGAAACAATGTACTCTTTCAATTTAAGTAACGAGTGTTTCCAGTTACAATCGAACTGGACGTCATTCTGCAACTGAAGGTGAAGCCTTTTCTTCACTTATTTTTGTGGAAAAGATTAACTATTTAAAATGGACGAACTTGCCCATCTCTGAACAGTGCTGTTTTCAATTAAAGTAAATCGTATCAGACTCAATTGAATATTACACATCACGATTTACATGCTACTCTGCTCAGCCAAAAAAAAAAAACTGCAAAGTTAAAACGTATTTTCCTGTACACTGTTCTAGTGCGCTGGGGCCGCTGTGCTCCCCAACCCTACCAACCGCTACTCCACCTTCCACCCAGTCGCCCCCGACTTAGTCTTTCTACAGTGCGGACACTTAAAACCACAGTAACGCCACCAGAAACACACCTTTTATCTTCAACAGCTTTGAATAACCCAGCTAAACGAGCACTGCAATTCCTATCAGCAACGACATAATTCTGTTTTCAACAACAGACAATGACGTATTATTTGGGGTTTCCTCAACGAACTCATGGTCCGGCCCCAATTCTTCATAACCATGCTTTCTTCAGAAGAAGGTACCATATGCTTCTGACTGAAAGGTACTATCCTCAAACATGCCATAAGATTGGTTCAGGACTTAATGTTTTGTACAATAAAACACAAAATACAAAAAAAAAAACAATACTGCCCTTTATTTTCATCAAACCTTTTTACTGGAGCTAACCTAACCTAACCTACTCACAAACATTATATTTAAACTCAGCCCCAGTTTTTGGTAATTGCACACTTTTAGGGGGGTTTGTACTTAGTATGTTAAACTATCTTTCCATGTGTGCGGGAGTCATTACAAACATTCCAACTAGTGGGCTGCGACCCTCTCTATGCGCCCGCGACCTCTTAATCTTGGGAAACCAATTTAATATTTACTCTATTTACTTACTGAAAATTACTTTACGTCAATTAATTAAAAATTACCACTTTAAAATTACTTTATATATGTCGCCAAAGCTTTAACAACCTGGAAAAAGAAATGCAGTGGAGTGGGCATCCAAATCGACGATGACACCTGTCTATATACACTTCAGTTTGCAGATGATCAAGTAATATGCGCAAATGACAAAGATAACTTAGAGTACATGGCACGCAAACTGAAGGAAGAATATGGAAAATGGGGACTGAAGATGAATGTGGAAAAAACAATATTTGTGTACAGGAGAGGACACGACCGACATAGTATTGGAAAGCGGTGAAATTGTAGCAAAACGTGAGAATTACAAATATCTGGGAATAAATTTTAACAAGGAAGGGACAGAAATAAAGTGTAGAGTAAACAATGCAAGAACAATAATTAACTCTCTAAATGGAATACTGTGGAGCACCGAAATAGGAAACAAAGGAAAATAAGAATATATAACACAATGATTAAGAGCACTTAGTGTATGGGTCTCAGAAATGGAGAATGAAAGAACATCTGAAAAGAAAGATAGAAGCCACAGAAATGGACGCCTTAAGAAGAATATGTAGAACATCAAAATCAGACCGGGTCAGAAACGAAACAATTAAGCAACAAGTGAATATAAAAGAAACTGTTTTAGAACACATCGAGAAAAACAATTAATTTGGTATGGGCACGTGCAGAGAATGGGGGAGGAGAGGTTGCCAAAGAGAGTGATGAAATGGATAACACAGGAAAACAGAAAAAGGGGAAGGCCAAAAGTAACATGGATACAGGGTGTAAGGAGATCAATGAGTGTACGAGGTCTAACCGAATAAAACTGCAACGACAGGAGATATTGGCAATTAGGCATCGGACAACGTCGCAGGACGTTTTAACCCGAATATAAAAAAAAAATTACTTTAAAGATTTTCACATGTTATTTAAAAAAAAATTGAATTGGTTCATTTTGCAAGCTGTCTGTAACAGCGGAGATTTTAAAAATTATGAAATAAATGACTTTCTCGGAATTTGGTGGAAATATTCAAGAAATCATACACGTGTTTAACACAAGATTTAAAGAATTTGAAATGCTGAAAAACAGTGTCTCCCTACTTAACAATCCTTTTGGTAGTGTCACTGAAGAGCAACCGAAATTCAACTAGAATTGTGTGATTTACATCCTCATCCCTTGCTGCAGACCAGGGAAGAAAAGGGGCCTGATTTCTTTAAGCTGCTACCTCACGAACGATTCCCAAAACTGGAACGAAAGTTTTGGACAGTAAAGGACGTCGATCTTTCGAAGAAGATGCACCCGAGAAATCGTGTTCTTCATGAAGTTAATCAAGAACCACAACAGAAGTAGCCTCACATTCTTCTCTACTTCACCTACTGCGATTAGTAACACTCAGCTCAATGTGGACATTCCTGCTTAGTGGGCTTAGTGGTTGCAGCAAATTGACCTCAGGTTTTAGATTGAAGATTCTACGTAAATACGCAATGTTTAATATCTTTCCAAAAACTTAATTATTATACTGACATAATAAACATCGTACCGTTAAAGATATGCAGTAAGATATGTTAAATGTACAATTTACCTCTTTTTACTTATTTAAAATTAAATATTGACATTTTTTATTTTTACGATACTTGTCGAAAATCGACCGCTTACGATGCTGGTAGGTTCCTGAGTTTTTACTGTTGCCCTCAGGCGCTTTTAAGTTGGAAACCACTGTTATAAAATTTACGCTTGCTGACGAAGAAGGGGTGTATTTTGAGCATTTTCAGTAAAACGACTGCTGGAAAGAGTCACGCTTCACCACTGCTCTCAACCAAACAACACATAAATCACATGTGCACGTTTTCGCCTCGCAAAACAAGACACTTTCTACGATTGCTTTTGTTCTAACCACCATATTCCCACTACACAACAATGAATTTAAGATTTAAATCACAATTCCTTGATACACGGTCCTTTTTATTTCTAATTTTGAAGATCGGCCATGTTATATCCCTGAACCAAAACTACATGAAACGATCAACTGCGCTTATTCTAATTTTCTAGTTTCTATAGCATCGGTACTTGATATTATCTGCTCTGGTTTGGTCAAAATTTGTTTTATGTCCACTTTTTATACTCCTGTAATTTCTTAACCATATAGTCACCACAATCCTCCTGGGCGACAATTAGGCCTATCTGGTCGTCTGAGAAAAGGAGACATGATACGAATAACATCCCTCCCGTTGTGAGCTAAGTTTTAACTTGTAACTAACAACTAAAAGTAATTAATATAAACGAAATTATTACCTTAATATACTGAAACAGTAGAGGGCAATGTGACTGTTAACAAATATTTTTCACAGACACTTGTTAACATTAAATGTTTGTAAGTCAACTGCAGCATATACCAAAAAATTGCGAAAACAAGTTGTATTATTTTCCTAAAGTATGAAGTGATCGCCTCTAAATTCGTAGCAGCAAAACATTTTTTTCTTAACGCTAGAATGTATGTCCTGTCATCAGTAAATGAATTAATTAACAGTGTGTCAAGATATCCCAACTTGCGTAATCCTGATGACATAATTCTGCTGGAAAATACCAAAGAAGAAACGGTTCTGTTTCTCCAAAGAATGCGCAGGTCTTGTGGATGGAACAAATGACACCTGACAGTCTCGACAAAGCAAGAATTCTGCAAAAGAGATTATCACTGATAATGGAGATCGACAGAGAAGAAAAAAATATTCTGACGCTTGAATTACGAATGTAGGAACGTAAGACGGAAATCACGCAACGAAATGGACCGTCAAAATCACCAGTAATAAAATTAACTAAAATACGGAAGATGACGTCAGAAAAGGGGGTACAGAATCTCTGAACTCTGATACCAACGTAGAACTGCAACTTCTGGAAAAGAATGTTAAGAATTACCGTCAGCTGCTCGCGGAGCTAACGCATAAGTTCTGCATGACCTGAAAATGGACGGTAAAGGCCGGCTGCTACAAAGACAGCTCTGAGTTCTTCAGCTACATCTTAAAATGAAGCGGAACTGAAACGCTGGCCATTGGAAAGAAAACAGATGTCGGGTACGTTTTATCAACTAACCTGAAACAAAATTGGCAATGGAAGATTTAACGAGAACAGCCAACGACACCGCAGCGCGAAAAGATTAACCGCTGCAGAGACCGGAGGCGCCACAGATGTGAGACAAGTGCAGTTGCATATGGCTTCGCGCTCACTCAGTCAGAAAAACGAGGAAAAGAAAGACAACGAGCGAGAGAAATAATGTAGAGAAGGAAGCGAACTGCTTATTTCCACTTATTCTAAATCCTTCCAGTTTGTTTTTAATATTTCTTGTTAAATATATTGTTACGTCGGTCTAACTGATCGTCGTATGGTACAGTGGAAAACGAAATACAAGACACCAATTAAGTCACTAATAACCAGCTTTAATTATCACAAATAACAGTTAATAATCAACGTCTACAATAATCCAAGTTAATCTGCCCACACAATAATAATGTCAACGGTAAAGAATTGCGCGCTATAATCACTTTTCACTAACTCACCACTTACGACGCACTGTGTAAATAGCCCGACATAACACTTCGCTACAATACTTCGACCCGCACTGGAATAAATCGCCACTAAAACTGAACTAAGCGTCGCTGAGCGCTTGTCCCTATACCCCGCTGAGATTTCAGAATATTTCATACTATGGGTTAAGAACGCTACTAGAAAACACTACAGCGTAATTGCTTGCCGCCTTGAACACAGTGTGCGCGGACTGGTGATATCTGGAACAGTCTCGGCTACGCACGCGTGACAAGTGTCACGTAATTGTCCTTCATCTCAAAGTAGCAGCAATATGTACGCGCGCACACACACACCCGCTGGAATAGCCGAGAAACACGTAGGCATGTTCTGTAATGTCGTAACATATATTTACCTAAACATCGGCATCAAACTATAACGTTATGACTAGCATAGGTTTAGTATTTATGCCATATCTTTCACACCAATTACAAGAGAGCTGAGACGAGAGACAATAATATGCACACTCCTCGTTAGTAAAGCACTAATCGGCTTGCGGATAACCAAGAGTTGGCTGTACGAGTATATCACACGAGCACGGTTGGTATATTCACTATCTCCACTCCGTAGGAAGCATGTAAATACGTTCTCTGACGTCACGAAGACACGACTAAGTCAGGAAGTACATTCAAAAGTAATGCATTACTGAACGAGCAAAGCGAGATCTCAGTTTTAACACGACCGTTAATCTGTTTGAACATGCCTTACGATAACTTTTGAAACACACCTACCGATTTTCGTAAACTTTACTATGTGTGCTGTTCATTCTTTTACCCCACAAGGTCCTACTGTTTTTGAGATTGGTCCTGCAAAATAGGGATGCCAGAAGGCTAAAATGCGAAGGGTCCAAATTTTTAAAAAAATTGTAATAATCCGCGTGGGCATCAACTTAAAGAGGATGTTTAACTAAAATCTAAAAATAGTGTTCGATTTTAGAAATTTCATAATTATTGGATACCGGGTCCCAAAAAAGTCAAAGTTTTGAAAAAATTGTAAAAATCCGTGTGGGGTATCGAATGAAGGGGAATTTTAACCCAAACCCCGAAGTAGTGTTTATCTTGAAATTTGTTTGACTTACCCACGGGCCAAAAACGGAAATCAAAATTTATGCACGTAATGCACTTATGTCTTATGCACGATATTTATGAGACAACTGCAGTACAATACTGTAATATTTTTATTTTGTATATAGAATGATTCGTTTGATACTAAGCATATTATCTGTAACCTCTTAATTGTATATGTATACAACAACAAAATATTGTATACGTATAAAAATTAAAAGCAAAAAACAAATTGTGCTAAACGATACCTCCTCGTCATGTTTCTCGACTAACCATACATATCAAGAAATACATCCAGTTTTAAAAACCTAAAATTTATTAATTTGATTTTATCCAATAACAAGAGTATTTTGTTCAAAATAGTGAGCGAATTGTGAAGCCCAGGGAATTTAATAATAAATAATTATATTTAGATTATGATCACTGTCCTATCTTTATTCATAAAAACACTTTCGCACTAGTTTTTTACAGAAAAGGGTCCGTATTTCCAGCCGATTTACGACAAAAATTCAGTTCTTGTATCCGAGTTATTTCCAGACTGTATGGAGGGAACAGCAACGTACGTTCACGTAGGGTAGGTAAACTGTTCGTACTCCGACTGCCAAACGGGTCAAGTGGAGTGTCGAGTGCTCACTTGTCTCTTTCCGTCACACTTATCTGTGCCACGTATCTGGGAAACACATTAACTGCAGTAAGACTCAGTCGGTAACTAAATGCACAATCTCCAACTACTGTAACAACGACGCTTACATTAGCAATAACTGTAATAAAAATAGTAATTACATAAACATATTTTTTCGTAATTAATAACAACGCACCATTATTTTTTCGTACCACAACGTACGTTACCCTCCATGACGCTACAGAAATAAATAATGGATAAATTACAATTTATGAAAGATACAGAAAAGGGCACCTACAAACGTCAATGTATTAAAAGAGGCTCTGCACACAAAAAATTCGACAAGTTTTACATTCTACGTTTAAAAGTGAAATTTAGACTTTAAACGTTTTTTAGATGCCAACACTTTTTGCTGAATATTGGCGTATAGTGCATTCGCGAAATATAGTAAAAGTCGCTGTGTAGTAAAACCTTACCAAACATCAGCCGGCTATCTGGCAAAAAACGCAAAACTTTCCATCCCACATGTACAATATTTATTTTTAAACTACAAGAAAGTTCACTCAATTTTATTTGTCTCTTTGTTCTTCGTTCTAAATGGACTCGTCAAAATTCTATTTCGCACACAGAACTTAATTAACCTTAAAAAGGTCATCCTTTTTTTGTTTAGTAATTTTGTATCTGCAGAGATCAAAACAGTATTGTAATTTATTTAAATATTTCACGAATTCATCACTTACGTTATTAGTTTCACTAAATTGCGTTAATGATTTTAAACGAATGTTAAAATGCTGAATTGTAACGAACTTTTGTTAGACCTTAACCCAGGAACAAGCCTACGATAAAATGCTCGTTATAACAAAGTCTCTAATGCGTTCCTACTCGTTAAAAGCGAGTTTAATTATCATTACTAAGATACTAGGAGTAACCCAAAAGTAAGGTCTACAAAGGACTAGAGCCGCAGGGAAATATTTTGGGCGGCAGTTGGCAGCACTGCTGTTGCGGCCATCTCCCCTCTTTCAAACAAGCGGTCGCTGAGCTCGCTCGGTCGATTAGTCTAGGCTTGGCAGCCGTTAAGAATAGAGCTTTCAATTGCTGTTCCCGCCAAGTGCGGATTTCGCGAAGTCATTCGATTTCTTAACGCAAAAGGTGTCAAAAACGTCCGCAAGTGGTGTAGAAAGTTTAAAGCTGGTCGTACAGAATTTCATGATGACGAAAGAAGCGGGAGACCGTCAGTGTCAGACGAGACGATCAGGAAACCTGACGAAGTCGTGCGTGAAGATCGGAGGATCACTATCCACGAGCTCTCTTGTTTCCTTCCTGACGTTTCGAAATCCACCATTCAGAGGATTGTGACTGAAAAGTTGAAATATCGGAAGGTGTGCGCAAGGTGGGTTCCGCGAATGCTCACAGAAGACCACAAACGGCAACGCGTCGAAGCTGCCCGTGAATTTCTTGAGCGCTATGCAGACGAAAGAGACGACTTTTTGAATTCCATTGTCACAGGTGACGAAACGTGGGTTCACCACTTCACACCTGAATCCAAACGACAATCACTTGAGTGGCGGCATCCAACTTCGCCAAGGCGGCGAAAATTCAAACAAACACAGTCTACCGGCAAGATCATGGCGACTGTGTTTTGGGATCGGAAAGGTGTATTGTTGATCGATTTCATGCCTACTGGGACCACAAATAAACGCAGACGCATATTGTGAGACACTCAAAAAACTCAAACGGGCGATTCAGGACCGGAGAAGAGCAATGCTCACCAAGGGCATGTCCATTCTTCACGACAATGCTCGCCCGCGCAACCGCCGATCTTCTGAACCAATTTGGATGGGACATAATCACCCACCCCCCCTATAGTCCGGACTTGGTACCTTGTGACTATCATTTGTTTACACATTTGAAAGAACATTTGGGAGGAATGCGATTCGACGACGATGACGAGGTGAAAGACGAGGTCAAACGCTATCTCAATGACATGGCGGCGAGTTTCTATGACACTGGCATACTAAAACTGCCACAGCGGCTCGAAAAATGCATTGAACGTAACGGCGATTATGTTGAAAAATAGTGTGTTATTATGCTTCAGAACCATGTAAAAAGTTTTGATAATAAATTTTTTTTCTATTTTTAAAACATATGGAGACTTTATTTTTGGGTTACCCCTCGTACAATACCAAACAAATCTCGTACTTTTGCTTGTTACATTACATCCGAGTTCTCATTATAAGCGAGCTCGTTATTCACGAGTTCCACTGTATATACATACGTAGTCACATTAACACAAACGAGCGTGTAGGTGTTTTTACCCATATCACATCAGGAAAACAACAGAAGACAACCATTAATTATGAACACAAACAAATTATATACTTAATCTCGGTACTACGTGTTTATAGCAAAACGGAATGGTAATTTGATAAATTATTGATAAGTAACTATTGACTACTGGATTTCCGATGTTTCGTTGAGTCGCCCACTAACACCAAACCAAGAATTACTAACCATACAGAAAACAAATTCTTGATCTTGCCACTAGCCATTCCGAAAACATACGTATCTCCGAAACCGTGCAACAGAAAACGTACATGTTTTGAGACAACGGTCAACTCTGATCCATTTATATCATCTACAAAAAAATTAATGTACTATTATTAATTCTAAATTCCACACCAACTAACACTAACAAAATTTATTCAACCAACTGTTTTGTGCATAAAATACGGTCTTTAGATTTTAACATCACAATTCTAGAGAGGCTGAAAATACACGCAACGAAATTTTATACATACATATAAGCAAACTTTTGCTTTTCCCGATGGTTTATTTTCCGATAACACGGTTCATATTTATTTTCAACATCGTAGACGGATTCTAAAATTGCCACATCGCAAGTATGACGTCTCCGACGCTTTGAAGTTCAGCGTCACCGAAGTTTAAAAATGTGTGTGTGTAGTATAGAACTTATATGTACTATATTATTATTATTTGATTCCTTTGTAAGTAACTCGTTGAGTTTCCTGCAGGTCTCCTATGTAATATCTTCAAATAAATACACTGCAAGTAGGTTTATTTTCTCAATTACATTAAATTACAGTTCAAACAAACCTCTGAAGATACAGAATAATTTCTGTGAAACGTGCGTCACGTGAAAATAAACCTACCTGCAATTTATTTATTTGAAGATATTATTGTTTTATATATAAGCTGAACGAGTGTTCAGCCGTATTTAATGGATGACAACCGCATCCCCAAACAACTATGGAACTACAAGCCGAAGGGACGGAAAGGTGTGGGACGTCCGAGGAAGCGCTGGAGTGACCAACTCCGATCTTTGCCTGTTTGAGACCGGAACAAACCACCCTTGGTTTAATCCTTGCAGACGATGATGACGTGTTTTTTTTTGTTTACTTTAGCAGATGGGAAATAAATTTTTTTTTCAAGACAATCATTGAAAAAACAATCTCATGTCACCGTAATAGGATTCATTACCGCTGTCTAAAACACACAACAGTTTGTAATTATTTCTTTAACGGAGTTAACTATTTCATAATAAAATCTGAATAACCGTTTATTAATACACATATATAAAGTTCTTTTACTTTTCTACGTATCACGTAACGATGCAATCAGCTGTGTATATTGTAAATTTTTCCAAATGTTCATTATATTTACATATATACAAACACAAAACAAACTAATACCTGAACAAATACAAATTAGTACGAAAACATGACACAATTTTCAAAGCACTCAACATTGAAAATACACAAAATACTAATATATACACCACAATCACACACAATAATACCAATTTAAAATACCAAAAACCAACAGGAAACCATTACAAGAACCAACCAACACAGAAGTACTCTACAAGATTCAAAATTAAGAAGGCTGAGGATGGGAACACTGGGTGTCCCGAAACATCCAAATAAAGAGAACATCTTGAGGTAAAATTATTATAAATATTAAATATATTATATAAATCAAGAAATAGACTGTACCAAAAAGTGTTTGAACACACACAATGTCCAGTGAAGGGGTAGCCACCTGGCACCACAAAATGTTGATCACTTGCCAGGAACAAAACACTCAACCACCTCCCCACAGACATCACATACATAATCACGTTGAAACGGCAGAGCTTTGCTACCCTGCATAACGTTAAGTATAGCGTATCATCGTTGAGTGAAGTACGTTTCTCCAAGCGTAGCGATATATCCAGTCCGATGTGGACGCTTTTACCTGAATACGGCTTTATCCTCAACACATTTTTCACACGTGTATTTCACTCATTTATTTTACCTTTAAAAATACACACTCATACACTCTCCATTGTAAGTTTTAAATTCTCTTGCTTCGTACGGATTCGCAAAGTGTGTCGTAAGGGATATCTTTTAACGACACTTTCTAAGACATTCACTAACATTTACTAAAAGAATAACACTTAAACAAAAAGTGTCTGCATGACACTACAGTTTGGGATGCGTTTCTCATTGGTATGCCACATTAAATATTTACATAAATACAGTATACTGTAACATACTATACTGTAATATTCTTCTCTACTCGCACGCACCGTTATTTTTTCGATTTTAAGGATTCTTATTGATTAATTGACTACACTAATCCAGCATCCAACACTCACACGGATCACCTACAGAATTACTGAACGGCGAGCCCTTCGACTTATCTACCGTAGACTTCCGAAACCAAAACCAGCAACAATGCTCTGTATGCCCTAGACTCCTTCCTATATAAGCTTAATTGGAAATATTCCCAAACCGCAAAGCAACGCGCTTCCTCCCAATCCATCGTAACCTCCATCAACAGAACTTCCCGGAACTCCCTCAGAAATCCTCGCCGACAGAGAAATAGAAATACCTAAATCTCCTCTTCAAACATACACCAACTGGCATCCTTCTTGTTCTCATAACTTCTTAAATTTCCCTACCTGCCTTTAGCCCTCTCCTTTGTGCCCCCACCTATTCCTTGACGCTGCACTGACACGCTTTCCTCCATCTTAGGCGTACTACGGTACACGAACCCGTCTTGGCTGTCCATTTGAATATTTTTTTTATGGCACTTCCATCAGCCTCTTCCATCACCCATTTGGCTCTGCACACTACATTAACACACAAGTACACATCCACGCACTACTCTTTCTCCTGAGTGCCTCCGCTTTCTCCGCCTCCGGCCCGCTCTGGAGTGCGACTCCTCACAACATTCCATGCGGCTGAAGGGGGCTTGCCTCACATCAGCCTGACACTTGTCCTTCGGGACAAGTCTCAAATAACTCGGAAAAAAAAACAAAAAAAAGGATCACACGTTTTTGTTTATCTTTTTTGTCTGGCTCCAAGTTCAAAAATAAGCTCTTTGATATTTTCCGAGCCTTAACGAAGTCTTCGTTTTCCTATGTGTCTTTTTCCCCATTCAAGACAATCAAGCCTCATCCTACTTGCTCTCGGTCGATTTGGCAGCCTACAGTTGAGTAGCTGGTTGTAGTCCACACCAACCTAATTGTTAAACCTTCACAATCTCTCACAATACTCTATAGGTCATAATGTCCATCGGATGGTTACATTACCCTCTTGCCAACTCTTCCGATTAAATTATCTAAGTGTGACAAAAGGCGGTTAGATGTTTGCTTAGTCAATGCCCATGATTCACAGCTATAGATCAGGACTGGCATTAAATACATCAGGGGCGTAGCCAGGGTTCCTTTCTGGGGGAGGGGGAATTTATGCACTTGTGCATGTATATTTTTGCGGTGTTCGACCCGTTCGACCCTTTCCCTATGGCGGGGTTTACGCAGGTTTAGAGTTGTGTGAATAAACTACAAAAATAAAAAAACTTGTTATTTGATATTTGTTTTGTTGTAATCAAGAAGCAAGTTTCAAATAATATAGGGATTAAATAATAGGCATCTAGCGTTTAATAAAGTCATGAAACAATAAAGATGCCATCTTATATTACAATATAAATAAAATAAACGATACTAGAAAATTGTTACAAATTTTTCCCCTCTTCTGCAGACGCTAATAGTGTTTAATGTTGTGTTAGACATTACTAGGGTTTTTATTATTACGAAGTGTATCATCATTTTGGAGATTTCGTATGTAATTTAATTACTACTCAGTGGTAGCCCTTTACGCAACACATCCACATCATCTGCAAATCAGAAATGGTGCAGAATGTTCGCACAACTTTGCTTTCGAAATTTGGGTTCGTTGCTCATGATTTCCTGTTACTTCTTCTCTTCATAACGACGTTTCTTATTGTAACGAAAGAGTGTAACTCATATTTATACGTTACAGGCTTCCTTAACATTGAAAGTGATTTTTCACGAGTGTCATGCATTCCTTCCTTCCTTTTTCTGGTGTTACAACCCAGCTTGGGGTTTAGCCTCCACAATGACTTTCTTCCATTCCGTCTAATTACACACCCGTCTCCATCACCTCACGTTCATACATCTCAAATCTTTCTCCACGTCATTCACCCATCTCTTTCTGGATCTGGCTCTAATTCTTATTCCTACCGGTCTCCAATCTGCAATTCTCTTAGCCATTCTTCTGTCATCCATTCGCCTTACGTGGGGCCCTGCCACTCAAGCTTCCTACTCTTAATAAACCAGCCGGCACCCTGAATCAGTTGGTCCAGTTCACGGTTCATTCGAATCCTCCAGTAGCCGTCTTCAGTTTGTAGAGGTCCAAAGATTTTTCGCAAGACGTTTCGTTCAAATATTCTTAGATGTTGCTCGTCGGTGCTGGTTAATGTCCAGGCTTGGCATCCGTATGTTACTACCGGTCGTATAAGACTTCTGTATATAGTCGGCTTAAGTTGTTTGGTTAACATCCTGGATTTGAAAAGCTTTTCACAGGAATAATAACACCTGCTGCCACGTACGATGCGGGACTTTATTTCGTTGCTGCAAGAATTGTTCTGAGTAATTTGTCAATCTAAGTAAGACAATTGTTGTACACGTTCAAATGTATAATTGATAACCGATAGACATGCCTGTGACATTCCATGTATTTGTGTTGGCAACACAGTAACCCCTGTACTAAAACACAGTAAACCCTAGGAAGTGTGCAAGTTCACAAAATGAGAGAAAATTTTATATACTTGTATTGGCAAAAAATGGGAACTGGCAAAAACGGAGTCAATAAAAATGCCGTAGCCAAACACGCCACGGTACACGATGTGACCTTGTGGTGCGCCACCCAGGCAGGCACCACGCCGTCTTGCATGCAACGCTGCCTGCGCCCCAATACACCACACAAAATACAGTATAATATTGCAGTATAAATTTACTCTAATATTCCAATCCGCATAATTTGAATACTCCGGACATACGTTGTAATATTTCGTACTCTCACGGCAAATGCCGGTTTCTACACCGTAAATTACCGTTTGTCGTGCAAAGTTGCCAGACCTGTCAGAACAACGGAACGAAACTATCGGTAATGTGTATATAATGTGTACCTGACAATATTAACTTACTTCTAAGTAACGTCAGCGACTCTTGACAGCGTTTCTTATGGTACGCGCAGAGTGCAGGCAGGTCGTCAGATTCCGATAACCGGTACAGACAAGCAGAGGTGCCCATCCCCCCCCCCAAAGGCCATGGTGCAATCCCCCCGAAGTATTACGAAATCCCCCCTAAATTTGATTTCGTTGGTAGCCGGATCACAATACCCGGGTATGGAATAAGTTAACGGTGGATCTTGGAGCTTTATCCAAGATTTTTTTTTTAAACTAAAGCCATTTAAGCAATTATTGGAATCAAAAAACTAATGTTATTCTTTTTTAAATACCAAAAGGTTTTCTGCATAATCAATAACTAAACGAGAAATGTAAAAGCCTGGTCAAACCTGGCCTAACATAATTAGTAGTACATTACGTCTTATCAAGATAGGCTAATCTAACTTAATTTTGTAATTGCATTCTTCTTCTTCACTGATTTCTTTGATTAACGACGCTTGTAGGAGGGGTAACCGAGCCCCTGCTTACGCAACTGGCTTAAATTCATGTAACTTTATTTCCAACAAGGGATTATGAAAGGAAAAAGATGATTATAAAAATCCCCCCCCCAAAATTCCACTGGTGCGACTTGCACCACGCTGTGGGCACCGTGTAAACAAAGGTCGTCTAATGAAGTGAGATTATATTATAGGCGCTAAAACACTGCATATTCGTTCATGTCATGGAGTTAAGCAGTGAAGGAGCTATGTGTTTAACCACTGCTTCACACGGTTTAGGTTAAATCTGGAACAAGAGGGAAGTGGTGTTCACAAAATTAATCTCGCATCAGCTTACCTGCAACACCGATTTCCATTTATATCTTGCCCACACGCATCTACAACGACCCGGCTGGAATATTCCTCGAGTCTCTTGCCCCAAATTTCAGTTTTCATTAAAACTTTTGATATCAGTGTTTCCGTACCCATAAGGTAAGTAAGAAACGTAACTCAAACGAATAAAACACGAGCTGAACGCTCCGACTCGGCGCTGGTTTATACTGCACGAGGTACAGTCAGATCGGAAAACGGAGTTGGTTTAGGAGTGACCCTCATATCTATTAGCTTTATGATCATGGCCGACTTGAGGCTATGGGGGGCCCTGGGCTATTTAAGAGCAGGGGCCCATGTATGATATTTTCGCGTTTTGCACAATACTTTATTCAGACTAAATATAATAAACAAAATATTGATCTTAAACCGTATTTTTACTCACATATATTTTTTTTATTTTATACTGATTAAATAGATGCTGAAACGATATTTTATTTCCCAGATCTTTTTACAATAATCAACAGTACAAATAAATTAGAGAATACAAAATTATTTAATTAATATATTTCTTTCTGCTCTTCTTTTCGGCAAACTCTGCTATCCAAATACAATGTTTTTAATAATTCTGTTTCAATAGTTAATCTTGCTAAATTAGTTAAGCTGCTATCAAGCATTGTTGATCGGTACATGTTCTTGATTCTTTTAAGAGTAGAAAATGATCTCTCAGCCTCGCAGTTCGCTATAGGAATAGTGAGAAACAATCGATACGCTATATAAATATTTGGAAACACATCAATAATGTCAGAGTTAACTATCCAATTTAAAACAGACAGAGGATACAGTGTATTATCATTTTCAGCTTTATTTTTTCGATCTGAAAAAAGCCTTGGTGTTGCAACTTCAACACTGGTGTAAACTGTTCTTTTTTTTAAATGGTCGCGCATGGGACCCCCCGACAAGCGGGGCCCGTTGGTTTAGCCCCCCTTAATCTGGCACCGTGTATGACCCACTGTTCACCCGAACATACAAACGGCGAATTTACTGCTTATATTCGCTACAGTCCCGTAAACATTTTGCGAAATCGCGTCCTGTGATTCACTGTGAACATTGCTCAAGTGTACAGTTTTACTCGGAATTCTGTTTAATTTGGTTCTTGTGGACTGAATGGCTAGCTAAGCTGTCGCCGACAGTACCATTAAGACTGAATGGCTAGCTAAGCTGTCGCCGACAGTACCATTACGACTGAATGGCTAGCTAAGCTGTCGCCGACAGTACCATTAAGACTGAATGGCTAGCTAAGCTGTCGCCGACAGTACCATTAAGACTGAATGGCTAGCTAAGCTGTCGTCGACAGTACCATTAAGACTGAATGGCTAGCTAAGCTGTCGCCGACAGTACCATTAAAAACCAGTCGTCTGTACTAAGAAAAATATTTCATTTTCGGAAGCAGTGAAATATTAGTGCCAATGTCGGTCCGGATATTAATATCCCTTAAGCATCGGGACGAAAGAATTATTAAATTAACTGACTGGTGACAGGTCGATCAGCGAGACTCACTACTTCAAAAATGATTTACTTTTATTTAAAAAGTTAATAATTTTATTTTACGACACAATGTTTTGATCTGTCGGGCCGTATTCAGTGAGATCAATAGAAACTGACACCCAGTACTCTCAAAATAAAGTATAAACTAAAATACAAAAAAAAATTCAAAGTAAAATACATTTATGTAGTAAATTCTTAAATTCTATGAAACCGATTTGGGTAGGTATACTGTAAAGTGTGTACGTTTTAAAAAATTTAGATAGAAAACGAGTTACTGTGTGTAATCAAAAAAATCTTTATTTTTGTAATTCTTCTACATATGTTTCTATATTCTTAAGTAAACTTTCTTACTGATTTATTAAATAATGAAGAAACCTATATCAAGTGCTTTTAATGAATAACGATTTCTGTAGAACACAATTATCCTGGTACGTAATACCATTTTTTTATTATAATTAAACAACACTCAGAAATGTTTTTTTTTATTTAACGGTTTCTTCTTCAATCCTGAAACCCGAAATTTCCGTCATGTACTTCGCCTGCCTACGATGTGGTGATCGTCTACCATAGTCTTTCACACGTTCCATCGGGGTATTTTTCCTTTTAAATCTCGTTTATTTAAAAACAAAATAGACGGGTTATCACGTCTCTCGTTTGTCAAATATAAAACGTTCAATCGACCCGGTGTGAGATAGTTTATCAGTGTTACTGCTATTCTTTTTTAATTTTTAACATTTTAAAGATTAAATGCTACACCTTGTAATGAACTCCTTATCATTCCTTATAATGAATTCCTTATCAGTGGCAAATCTAGAATTTGGTTTTGAGGGTGGGAGGTCCGGGGTCCGGTCGAGTCGGCTTCATACAAAAAGAAAAACAAGTTAAGACTATAACTAACATTACTATCTTTAAAGTGGCTGAAAAACGTGTGACAACATCCTGAAATCAATCCCATTAAAGTAAATGGTAATAACACAATAAAAATATGCATTACTGAAACGCTGTTTAGAAGATACTGACTGAATAAATTTTCTTGTATTTCATATTTTAAACGTGTTTGTATATTTAAAATAGTATTATTAGCTGAAAAAATAATAAAACAGCCTAAAAATTATGAGATTAACAACGTTCCTCAATTTATTTCGACCTCGGGGGGGGGGGGTTCGATTCCCTTTGCCCCCCCTGTATACCTCCGTTTAACCATCTCACCAAACCCAGTTGCGGCCAGCATTTTGCTCTTGGATTATTCGTATTCCTTCTGCCAACAGGACATACTAACAATGACAGGTTAGCAGTCGAACATCGCAACACCATTCCCGATGAGGAGCAATCTTTCAGTCAATGCTTTATCATTCGATGCGCCTCCAATTTCCAAACTGGATTGTACTGTTTAATATTTTATAACATCGCGATCCAAGCAAAAATTGAGTTTCAGTAATTTGTAATTTTCTTTCTCTGTTCCCTCTTTTGGTAACCCACATTTAATAAAACGAGTGGCTACAATTGTGTTAGAATATAACTGACTTATCCCCAAGCTATTAGGCCGCGGTCGTCTCCTCTGAAGACCATCTTCAGTGTGACAAGGATCGGTAACTGACACGATCTTCGCCAGTTAACTACAGTAATGTGGCAAAAGACCGTAAATTTTGCCTCAGTTTAGTGGCTACAATGCCGCAAATATTGAAATGTGCCGTCTCGGTTTGTTCTAATGAGGTACCCGCGCTCAATACGAGCGACTCTGCACGTCAGAATTTTTTAAATCCGTTAATTAGGAAGGTCACACGTAATTTGCAGTCCGCACGAACTCAACTGAATCTGTATATACGAAGCAATAATGCAGGGCGCGTTGCTAACACACGGTACACATTTCGCGTTAATGTTGTTACCGTCTCGATGTGTACGCGCGCACACACACACTCTGTTACGTACCGAGGAAAGACGGTCGTAGAGGGTGGCGGAGGTTGTGACAACTACGGGCCCTGTTCGTGTACACAACAGCTAATGAAAAGTGGGGTTACCTGCGAAGAATAATGGACGAAACCAGGGACAGGTGCCATTAATCAACGTACTACAGAGCCTTTGAACAAACCAATACACTTAAAACAAATGCTATTAGCAGGTGAGTGGAAATGAAAATTTATCACCGCTTGGCACGTTTTAATTCTTAATACAGCCTCACATCTGACCCCAGTATTGTCAGATGACCAACACCTAGTCCTGTCCAGTAATCAATTTTAATAGCAGTTTTATAATGCATTAGCATATATATGATGCAAGGTCTTTATAGTACTACGGGTTTGGCCGTTATTGAATCAGGAAATAAAAAAATTCTACTCCTAATGGATTATAATAATATTAAGTACCTTCGTAAACTCCTGTAAAAGTTTCGTAGTTTTTATGGTATGATTGTGGTTGAAACTTTCAAGTCTTCATGAAGAAATACATTAACATTATGCGAATAAAGACCAGTTTTCTGAGACGGGCGACAACAGTATCGAAATAATATAACACAGAATTCAAAGGATATTTTTGAGAGGTGGAGAAATTAGACAGAAAAAGTTCTTTGAGGGAACGTTCAATGTTTCGCACAGGAACGTAATAAGCAAGTAAGATATCCTTAGAATAACTTATAATTAAATATAAACTGTAGAAAACACTTAAAAATCTTTCACCACCTACTACACGAACGCAGTACGCCACCTTATAGAATATCGCTTTCGTCATAGGCTGTGCTGTCGTCATAATAGCTGGCGCCAGAATTGTTGTCATTTTACTATTAGGTAGCAGAATTCTTTGACCCAACGTTGTCGTAGTTTGTACCGAACCTATAACTGTTTCTTACTAGAGGCTGGTTTTCTGTGAATTCATCATTTTCGAATTGTAAACAACTTCCAAAACATCGAAAAGCTTCATCCAATGCGAAGAAATTAGCAGTTCGGAACAACATTTTTCTATTGTAGTGTATTTATTGTTCATAGTAAATTGAGATTATAGGTACCATTAGTAAACAATATGTGTGTGTGTATATTATAAATACATCACATTATCATTAGTAACTTGAGACAAAAACGGAACCTGACTGAGAATTCTTTTTATAATTTTTGTCTGTACAAGTGGCGCAGGTCGGCACGGGGTAACGTTCAAGACTCGCAAACTAACGTTTGACAGCTCGAGTCAAGCCTGCCAGCCTGAGGACATATTCATACAGCGGTCTTGTCTGCCATGCCTTGGCTAGATAAGTACCAAACGCACACCACACTTACACTACACACAATTCCCTCTGTGCTGTGTGGCTCGACACCGCACGTGTTTACTGCCTCGAGGTGGTGAGCCGTATGAGTTTTACAGCGGCCAGAAGGCGCCAACAGACCGCAGGTGTAATGCCTGCAGAGAGAAGAAGACGATAACTTGTACAATTACGGACAACTGTGATCATATTAAGAAAAATTTTTAACCAAAGGAACTATCGGATATGATCGAGGCAGCAATGGTGGTTAAAGATTCTAAGCTCGCAGTTACCTTTCAAACCCATTCGGAGAATTTTCACATTCTGCAGCTTTCTGTTTTGCCAATATGGTTGGTAGTTTTCTTAAAAAAAAAAAAAAAAATCTGTCAGAGCAAACCATCGATGTATACTATATGGATCGCGTGCTGCATTCACTGAATTCGGTCCGACCGCTGCACCAGTGGTGGGCAAGAACACTGCGTATGCTATATACTGTACCTGTACAAAGTATGACTTTTCTGCTTTGTTATAGCTTTTGTTGCTTTAGCGGAGCATATTTTGCGTTAAATGGCATAGCTATGTCATTTTAACAATTAATGACTCCAAAGTGGGAAATTTTTAATAAGTTCTTTTTCAAAATAAACACATTTGTTTCACTGTAAGATTTCAGTGTTCTGATGACACATTATTTCAGTTTGTCGCTAAGTTCTGTTGCGTTCATAAACAGTTCGGTTGCGTTTTTATTTATGAACATTTAATGTTGAAGCCAGACGAAGAAAGATAAGAATAAGGGAAACAAAGAATAAAAGACGTGAGCCGTAAACTTTAAAATGTTTATTGCGTAAAAGAAGCTGGCGTATACGCTCGCCATGGTCGTTAAAGTGTTCAATTAGCAATGCTAATTTATATTTAATTTTTTATTTTATTAGCTACGTATTAATTGTATAAAAATTGTTTACATTAAACATTACTAAATAATACAAATTTACTTAACTTTTGGCAGGCACCAAGCTTAGAGAAGGTAGCTGCAGCGGTTCTTTCCTTAGCAATATCATAGCACAAGATTTTATAAAATAATTTCCCTATTAATTTGATAAGTTTCACTTCATAGCTGTCTTAAGAAAAATCACTGTTTGAAATATATTTTCTAAACACTGCTGGCAAAGTTTTTGCAAGCTGATATAATCATTTTTTCATTTTTTTGGTATTACGTTTACTGTCAGATAAATCAATAAATTATACATATATTTTTCAATCTTTAAAACGTCTGATGACGCTCTAATTAATTTTCCGCTTGACACAAAGTCAGTAAAATGAGTGTAAACCCTCAAGTTATTGTCATCTGTTATCAGTCAGACAAAAGTAAAAACGAACTGTTATAATAATAAAATCTTCATAACCACAAATTTTCAATAGAATGTGCCAAATGTAATAATTGTAAGGTGTCAAAACAAGTGCATTACTGACTGAATGACTCGTTTAATACACGTGTTAACTTAGCGCCAAACGCTTTATTGCCCCCCACTGTGTGGGAAGCTGTACGCGTTTCGGACCGTTTTCTGCAGTTCACTTTGCCTGTCAGCACGCGATCCATATAGTATACATCGATGGAACAAGCTGATACAATCGCTTAAATACCAAATTATTTACGATCCATGCAAATCTCACATGGCATTTGGATATGACTTGTCGCGCATGAATAAGTATAAATACAAACAAGATATTTAGGCGTTCAGATCAAGTTGTGTGCTAAAACGTTACCGCCCCCCCCG
Organism: Magicicada septendecula; assembly: GCA_034769895.1. NCBI lineage: Eukaryota > Metazoa > Arthropoda > Insecta > Hemiptera > Cicadidae > Magicicada > Magicicada septendecula. The sequence continues at coordinate 72,851,773 of CM068369.1, read as the reverse complement.
GTTTAAAATACGTGATGACCCTATGTTTGAATATAGGCAAATTTTTTTAAGGGATGTCTGTAGGGCATTTTGGTCAAAAAATTCGATTTTTATTTTTTGTTTCAAAATATTGTAAGGATATCCTACAAAGCCTATCTGCTTTCATTTGATATTAATTTTAAATTAATCGGATAACTAGAAAATGTTTTACAATTTTTTTAGGTGATGATATTAGGGATAAACTCAGTCACCCATTCGAGCTTATGCATATTTCGGTTTGTTATAGTAGGCAGAACTATTGCTTTTCGTTCTTACTTCTCTCTGTATTTATACTACACATGTGGATGAGTTTAAACCTATATTTAGAGACCTGGCTAACCCAGAACTTTTAAAAAAGTGTCTCCATGGTAAACGTCAAAACCCCAATGAGTCGGAAAACAACATAATTTGGTCGCGCACTTCTAAAACTGTTTTTGTTTCCCTGAAAACATCGAATTTTGGGGTTTATGATGCAGTTTCATGCTTTAATAGAGGCTACTTAACCAGGTGCTTAGTGTTGAAACAACTAAGCATGTTAGTAGGAAAGAACTGTGCTGAAATTATGAAAGGAGTGCGGAGAGCTGAACAAGCAACTGCGGAACTACAGAAAGAAGCCCGGCAAAAGAGAGCAAAGGCAAAAAGGAAGCTGGAAGAAGAATTTCAAGCTGCAGAAGACCCAGGTAAACCTTCATATGCATCAGGACTTTATTATGCAATGCACACAAATTCATTATATTAATGATTAATCTTCAACTGCTATTTTCCGAAAATTTTTATTTTCCACACAAAAGACCCATTATCTCTGGAACTACTAGAGAGACTGAGCTCACATTTTCTGTACATGTCTAGGGCAAAAGGGTACAACTTTTAACGCAAGGAGTTTTTGATACAATGTGCTTGTCACGAGAAAAAATTATAATATGCGATTTTTTTGAAGTGTTAAACATTGCACTGGATTAAAAACTTTTAAATAGCTCAACGTAATATCCTAAAAGCCCTGTGTTAAAATTTCTATTGAGGGCCAATCAATCTAGTAAATTAACATGGGCGAAATAGAGCTCACAATCGCCCCTTAAACTAAATAATACAAATTCTGAGCGAATTTTTGTAAAGAATACTGTCAAAACGTATAAACACGTTTCATATTACACTGCATGACGAAATATAAATAATACTCCTTCGGCCAGAAGGTTGACAGTCGGCATCAAAGCAACCGTTATCAGTGGAAATTAATTTTGTATTTCGGATCAGTGTAGTTACGTTATAGACATGTATCTGTATATCATTAAACAACGACTATACAGACAGGAGAATGACGACGACGCGGGGATCGGCTCAATTAAAAGTGATTAGCACTGGCCGATGAATACTAATTGTGGCAACGCAGCGGTAACGTGGACTCATATAGGCAATCTCATCCTGCTACCGGTGCATATGATTGGTGCAGAGAGTGTCGGGAAGTGCCACACTTTTAAGAACACATTATTACATCACGGGCTTCCGACAGTCATCATTGGCCCAGCCAGTATTACCATATAGTCGTTTATTACTTTTTCACGGTATGGAGTGCAAATGCTGTTCACCTACGCTACTTACTATATTTACTCCTGCACACACATGTTATACCAATGAGACGCTGTTTATATACTAAAATATCCTTTAAGGCGGGTTTTGGTATTTTTAACGACTATTTATAGATAAATTTTTTTATTTTCTGTTTTTACAAATGCAACTCTCAAAATGTAAGATACTGTACAGTCACAGACTATATTTTGATAATATATTTCATAATTAAAAACGGAAATATTGAACAATTTATCCGAGGGATACATGGAGTGTTTTGAAACACTGACAACTTTCAGCGATAACTGGTTTTGGTAAAGTTGGTCGACCACCCGCGATGTGAAAAGGTTAAAACGAATCCTCCCCGTTCGACAACAAGCACGATGTGAAAAATTAAAACGCAATAAATAGGGGTTTAGTAAAGTTTCCAGTCCTATCTCACAGTTTAAAGGCTTAAACCCGCCCGCCTTTTCGTACATACGTACAAAAACTGAGCGTCCCTTACTTAAGTGTCTGTAACTTTGATTTGTGCAGTTGGCGTCCTCGTAATTCCCCGGAGTTGTATGGTCGAAATAAATCCGCTCGGATCATTGCCACGCCGCTAAGCTAAACGGATTAAATCTGCCAGCTGGGAATAATATGTTTACACAGACAGTAAGTTTCTTCTCGAGATTCAGAGTTAACTCATTTATTGTGATTAAGTTCTACTTCCGTCCCAATACGTCACAGTATATTTTATCATCCTACTAACGAAATAAAAGTTGGACATTGTTATATTACGCTCAGAACTAAAAAAATTTGAAACCTCAATTTTCTTAATCTCCTCATTATCCGTCTAGTTGTCCCCACTGGTAGCTAGTGCAGTAATCTAAAAACCTTCAAACACATTACAATTCTACTAACCACTATTATTCTTATCACATAAATCTTCTCTCTCTCTCTCAAAAGGATTTTCATCGGCTATTGCCGCATACCAACACCTAACCGCCATCTATTTCTGCTAAGTTATGATGTTCCATGGCCCTACTCATGTTTTCATACCAGGAGAGTTTAGGTCTGCCCCTTATTCCTCTGCCTGGGGGCCTCCACTGAAATATTTTCCTCGGCCATCTCTGTACATCCATTCTGAGTAAGTGACCGAACCACTTTAGGCCTCTTCGCTCTACTCTGTTAATAATTGTGTCTTCTGCATGCATCCTTCTTCTGATCTCGCTGGTTATTCTCTCCCTTCTTGAGACTATGGCACTTCTACGGAGATAATCCATTTCCACGGCATTCAATTGTCGTATAATTTCCGTGCTCAACGTCCATACCCCACAGCCGTAAGACAGAACTGATTCAACAAAAGCTTTTCCTATATGAATCTTTGTGGCTCTCGAAATATGTTTGTCCCACCAAATAGAGTTCAAGCTTCCTACAACTTTCCTGATCTGTTCTATTCGTTTTTTGATTTCGGGTTTTCCTAGGCCTTCCCGTGTTATTAGTACCCCTAGGTATTTAAATCCATCGACCTCTTCAATTGACGTACTGTCTTTAATTAATACTTCAAATCTGGTCTCGGGATTAACGACTAGATATTCTGTCTTATTTAAACAATAAATCTTCTATGTCCAATTATTATTATTATTATTATTATTATTATTGTGGAGTATGACAATCGTAATCGCCGAGCCTTACGTGTTGCGAAGAAAGATCGAACGTACAAAGTTGTTTGAATCAGAAATGGTGTAATTTAAGTATGAGACAGAATTACGTTGCTTTGGGTACTGAATGGCCTGCTAAAAACAATTAAAACAAATTACGCTTTCTTCAGAACGAGTTCCGGTTGTATTAAGCTGTACAGTATCAAAGGAGAATGGCGTTTATTATATAGGCCTACCCTCACTCCATAACAGCCTCCACCCACTCTCGGTCTCTCCAAGTATCTCAAACCGAGTTCTCGTAAGCTATGCTTCTTTGCCGCAGTATTGATGAAAAACATTTTCTGTCTGCGCGTCGGAAGCGCCCATAATTTCAAGTAAACACCTTGGTTTTAAGTGTGGATATTTGCAATCCAGAGGCTTTGCAAACAAATGTAGGCCTATACCCACCTACAATCTGTTTTCAGAATCCGACAGAATGGCCTGATCGTCCGCAAACAACAAAGTTTCAAGACACATCACGACACGTCCAAACCAAAATCGGAAGAGTACGAAAGCGGAGAACAGTTAGTTAGGGTATACATACAGCAAACTCGTGAACTCTGAAATGTGGCATCGTTAAACGTTTAGCTGACCGCCTGGAGTCGTAAATACAGCACTGTAATTACCTTCGTAAAACGCCTCCAAGTAATTGCTGAAAGCTGTAATGTACTGTGAACGTGGACGTCGTAAAATTTTATTTCTTAAATGACTCATCGGACGGCATCATAAATGCCTGACGTTTATTTACCGTAAAATCGTTGTTAAAAAAAAAAAAAAACTTTATAACTCATATAAATTCGATGTCAGAGATAGTTGACATTAAGAAAAGTGAGATTCGTGGTCTCTGGGCTGAATGACATCAGTCGGTCTAGACGGAGTACTACTCACATTACTCTACGTGTGTAACTTACGCTTCCAATTCGTAGCTGGATAAGCGGCCCATGCTCGCACGTTCTGTCCATGGTGTGTATTAGTGGGAACGGCCCACGCCGTAGTGGAACGGGGATGGATTCGCCCCATTCTTTCATCTGGAACGGCATGCGGTAGTTTTTTCGTTGTTAAAGTCACATGAGTCACGTTCCGCATAGCTCAGAATTTTCTCTTTAAATCCATATTTGATCATGTACTGCATGAGACCGAACTCTGTGTCTCAGATGGAGGGGATAAAGTATGAGTGAGTGTGTGTTAGGAGCGTTAGCTTGTCAAGCCCAAAAATTCATGGCAGCTGCCACGCCCTGTTCACAGTCAGACTCGCATACACTCGCTTAGGATTAGTGTACTTTTAGTTACTTTCAGTTAGTGAGTGAATTATCATGTTTTTTGTTTATTTGTAGCCGTCTATTCGCAATGTCTCTTCAAGGGTTATCGAAAGAAAAAAAATTAAGTTTTTTGTTCACAGTGAATGTCACGAAATTATTAGTAATATATTGTAAAAACATGATGAAGAAAAACAACGAAACTCACTGACATACCCACTGAATCAAGCAACAAAACGAGATGCGTATTACTGTAATAAATCGGAAGGCTTCGTTAAATATTTGAGAAAGCAACGGAAACGCAGTCCAGAAAGAAAACTCTCCACATCGGGGAAAAACGTAACACATGTGAGAAAAGGAAACTATTTCTTGATGATTTTGATAAGTGTGTAGTACGGAGAACTTCCATTGGTCAACAACGTAGGATGTGGGAGGCAAGGAGAAACCACCACATTAAAGATCTTTATGGATATCTCAACACGGAAAACTGGTCCCTATAGTCCGGTTTATGGAAGACAACCCAGACAGAAAATCGGGCTGGACGTTAAGCCTGAAGGTGGCATCCCACCGTACGTCTTACCCTACGATATGCTAGTAACATATCCAGGGGACATATTCATTACTAAATTGTTGTTCAGAAGTCTTATAAAAATCAATATGTTGCGCCCACTGTTAAAAAACTCCTACCTATAACGAAAGAAAGAATCCATTTTCGATGGGGCACTAAATCATTAACGCAAGTGTTTAAATGTGGGATATTCAAGTGGGAAAACTGTAGAAAAAGTGTAAAAGAAAAGTGTTAATTGAAAAACCAGAAATTGTAATGAAGCGTTATAAGTACCTTGTGTAAATTAATAGTTTTTGGGAAAGTAGGAGAAAAAATTTATTTAGATGAAAGTCAGCGCTGAGTGAGTTTTGATAATGTAATGTGAATCGGTATTTCTCAGTAGTTGTTGGTTTGTTTACACCACTGCGCGTGCCTACGCGTGCGAGTGTCTACGCGTGCGAGTGTCTACGCTCTCTCTACGTCGCATTCCATTCAGGGACATAGAGTTCAGTGCAAAGCAATACTTTACCCTTCTGATAAACAAGAGTGAAACGGATATACTGTTTTCATGTCGCACTGTTGGAGTGTAAAACTGTATTCTGAACTAGTGTGTAAAAGTATTGAAGAACTCGTGTCGGTTTGGACTGGACAAGTTGTAAACCTACAATGTTTCTTGCACTTTTACGTTGAAAAAGAAAATACCTCCCCCCCTTCCTAAAATTACGTCCAGAAATCGTCTACTCTTCGCCCTAACAAGTCATCGTAACGGTTTACTTTTCTATAATAATAATAATGGCTCCCATGTGTACTACCGAAGCACCTAAGGAGTCAGGCAGGGTAGGCTGTCTTACGCGAACCGTACGGCGTACGGTATACAAGGAAGGCAGTGTGGCTTCAGGCACTACGCTTCAGCCGCCCATTATTATCCCAGGATGTTATCCCAGGTACTCATTTTCAACAGGCTGAGTCGACCTGGGGACTGAAAAACACACAATGATTTTATGGTGCGGGCCCGGGACCTCCAGATTAGTAGCCAGGTCCCATACCCACTGGTCTACTGAGCCCCCTCCTGGTCTACTTTTTCTTACTTCATTTTAAATAGTTCGTTAAATCACACAGCGGCAACACAAAAATACATGGCTGTTGTAAGGGCGGAATGCATCAGCCAATTACCATGAACCATTAGCGCTGACAGAGCAACAACTAACTCACTGCTCCTAACGAATCGTCAATCGGGCGTACGTGTTACTAAGGGATGTCACACGTGTTGACAATCGCATTACCGCCAGATTTAGCAACCAACAGGTACGCGTTTAACGTGGACCGTTGGTTTGTGGGGCAAGGCTAGACGGGACGTAACCGTGTTATAGAGAAGCCCGATAAGGAAGCACAGACATGTGCTCGAGTTATGCAACACTTTCGACCGACGGAATGCCGTTAAACACAAATCTATACAACGGACCGGTTTACACACGCTATTATCGCTGTCAGCCCGCGTCATAACACCTCCACCGAACCTTACGTACTTGCTGCAGTGATAAATACGCGACTACGCACATTTACGCATGCGTTAGGAGACATTTACGGATGAAAGCTAATCTCTTCACACAGAATATAGTGAGCGGAAAGCAATAATATAGTTAGGTTACAGGTTATATAATATAGTTAATATAGGTTATATAGTTTTATGAATCCACTTACACCATTTTATTATTTTTGTTTCGTTTTAGTGAACTTCATCAAAGCGGTAGAAACATACAAAATGTTCATACTCGTACAAACGTTTTGTTCCAACAAAATGTTTCTTCGGAGCATTTATCCCTTTCTATCACAATTTTTGGAAATTAGAAGAACAAATTTGTTTCGTAGTTCTTATGTTTTAAAATGATAAACATCATCTTCATCACATGCAAGGATTAAACCAGGGACGATAGTTGTTCCGGTCTCAAACAGTCCCTCCTCTATTTGTCATTGTCAAGTACAGGTTGGGGCACCTTCTTGCCCTTGGGTAAGAAATTGCCCCTAGACGGATGACCTTCCATCGGTTAAAGACGTAGGATGTGGGAGGCAAGGAGAAACCACCACATTAAAGATCCTTATGGATATCTCAACAGGAAAGACGAATCTCTTTAGTCTAGTAAGACAGTCAGTTTATGGGAGAACACCCAGACAGAAAAATCATGCTGGACGTTAAGCCCATCTTACCCTGCGATATGCTAGTAACATACCCAGGGGACATTTTCATTACTAAATTGTCTCAAATGAGGACTAGCCGGAGGGATCGAAGATTGCCTTACGAAACATAATATATATTTTTTTTAATTTCTTCCTTTACAAATACGCTCTGCAGAGGGAAGTTGTTTTAAAACAACACTGAGACACAGAGGAGTATGTGGAGGGCGAAAGAACAGATAACGCTAACCATTTCTCCCCTGGTTGCTGGTGTGTAAAATCTGGAATTCTATTAGAAATACTCTTTGTACAAAAATTAACGGACTATTTTTTCATAAATTAAGATGAAAAGAAATTAAAATTGTGTAATATAATTATACATGATAAATAACAGAATTATTCTATAATTTCAAAAATATAAACTGGCAATTACCAGTATGCTACTCAAAGAAACCGTATTAGTTAAAACATAAACAGTTCCATCACATATGCTGAGTTTTAGGCAACTAGTTATGCAAGTTCACCAAATAAAAAATATGAAAACAGAGTAATGAACATGGGAAAATTACGACACACAAAATTTAAAACAATCGCTTTGGATAGTAGATTATAACGGTTTTAGAAAACACGCAGTTAGATTGCATTGAAAAAATATATGTAAAACGTTTTGGGGGCTTACTTCTTGTCTAAATTTTGTAAACATTATATCACTTTGTTTAAATTTGCTTATTTTGAATTATATTTTTAAAAAACAATTTCTCTTTGCAATCAAACAGTGACGAACACTACATTTTATAATGATATTTTGGTATAAGCTTTCACACAATTTATACCAAACATATTTTATTTTACAGTACACTGCATTCGGGTTCCATCTACTAGTAGTGGTATATTTTAAAACTACACAAATGTAGTAAACTCCGCCTGCGGTAAATGAAAATGTGTGGATTGAGTAGCACACTGGATACCACTGCCGGTGCCAAGCCCGGATAAAGGAGAAGGGTTGGTGGACAAGGCTAGCCACCTATCCAATGGAAAAATATGGATGGCTCAAAGAAGCAACGGACACCATCGGAATTGGACGGATGATACGGTAACGACCATAGCGAGAAACATGACAATGAATATTGGTACATGGAACATATATACCGGGTAACTATAGTTAGAAGAAAGTAATGCTAAATTAAAATAACACGGTTACAATGCTACTGTCACTAAGAATGCCAAATTTCTTTTCGTTGCAACACCGCGGCACTCAAACCGAATCGTAAACTAATGCCATCGAGCTATTGCCGTGTTTACCGACGACCGTATGGAGTCGTGAAGCGGTTGTCTTTGGGTTTCCTTCAGGACTGTAATGGTAGAATGAATGGTAGTACTACGACTACCACCACCACCACCACTACTACTAATACAACTACTATTACTACTACTACTTACTACTACTACTACTACTACTACGACTACCACCACTACTACTACTACTACTACTACTGCTACTACGACTATCACTACTACTACTACTACTACTACTACTACTACTACTACTACTACTAATAATAATAATAATAATAATAATAATAATAATAATATGGCTTCTTTTTTACACAAACGTAGTTTGGAGTGCTAAGCAAAGAAGACTGTCTATCGATGTACAAGGAAGACTGTGTGGGCGGCACTACGTATCAGTCACCTATTAATAGCCCAGGATGTTATCCATGGTATTCATTTTGATCGCTGTCGAGGTTTGGGCACAAATAACATAGCTGATTTTATGATGTGGCCCGGAAATTACACCCAAGACCTATAAGTAGTAGCCAAGGCCGTACTCAGAATGAAGATCGTAAAAAAACAATTCGTTCTCATAAACCGGTTCAGGCACACTCACAGGTATCTTATTTTTTGTTTGCAATGAGCCACATCCTCGTAGTGCCAACTGCTGTTTGGTAACTAGATACTACATCGAAACAAACTACGCCAGTAATGGGAAAATTTCCAATAAACAGACTAAGAAACCAAAACCTTAGTTGAATAACGAACCTGCAGTTTAGTACTCCTATTTCTAGTTCTAGTACATAATAAGAACTGATGACTCCGTAGTATTTTCCAATGGCGTATCTAGAATCTGGCCTTGGGGAAGGGGTCGAGTCGGCTTCATAAAAAAAAAAGACAAGTTACGATTATATCTTTACAGTGGCTGAAAGATGAGTTGTTACACTCAGAAATCAGTCCCATTAAAGTAAACGGTAATAACAAAATAAAAATACGCGTTATTGAAACATTGTTTAGAAGATACTTATTGACAGAACTGATTCCTATTTCATATTTCAAACATAGGCCTACACGCTAATGCTGTGCAATAAACGTGTTTCTATATTTAAAAAAGAGTTACTACTATATTAGCATACACAGCAGAAAAAATAATAAAACAGCCGAAAAATTAAGAGTTTAACAAAATTCAACTTTTTTCGAACATCTGGGGGGGGGGGAGGTCTCGTTCCGTTCACCCCCCCACCCATAAATATACCTCTGGTATTTTGCACAATAAACGATAATCATTCAACGTCTCGCAGAAAGCGTGCTTATTAAAGTCACAACATTTACGACGCTGACAGACGATCCCCGGTCCCCCGACGCGACTCACCGACAGCTGAATCATAAGTTCTACACACTCACTCCTACACCTCCATTCATGTGACGGATATTTCTTAATCATTCATACTTTTTGTTGCTCCCTTGAAGTTCGGTACTTTCACCGCGAGACAAGTTGCGCAACCTGTTTATACATGTTTCTGACACACGATACTCGATCCCTGAAAAATTAATGGCTAAAAATCATATAATTTTAATAAATTTTGTTAAAGATTTAGTCGAATGGCCGAAAGGTGCCACGGAATTTCTGTGACATCTTTTGTATTTAGTCTATGTATTTATTAGAGCATGAATCTACTATCTGATTGAGAATCGATTCCGTTTTTTTTTTTAATTAAAGTTGAAATCACGTTTTCTGAATGAAAATACAGTCACGTTATTGTATAACTTACACTTATTACACTAAGTATTGTATAACTGTAACTACAGTGTTCCGAGGTTTTAATCAATGAAACTATTCAGCATCTGTCCAATTAGGTTGTCCAACAGTATAAATTATACTGTAAATGTCACACGGTTACAATGTAACGATCGATACGTGCTTTCAAGTGTCAATAACAAATTTAATTTCGCTGAGTAATTTCCATCGATGTATACTATATAGTATACATCGATGGTAATTTCACAAATGGGGGACATAGTAGACAAGTGGGTATTGGCGCCTGCTACTAATCTAGAAACCCCGGGTACGATTCTCGGACGCACCATTAAATCAAGATGGAATTATCAGCCTCCAGGTCGACTCAGCTTGTGGAAACGACTCCCTGCAACAACATCCTGATGTAACAATGGGCGGCTGAGGCGTAGTGCTGGGCACGCTACCTTCTTGTATGCCGAACAGCTAACATAAGGCAGCCTACATTACTCGACTCCTAGACAGCTTACGCTTACGCGGGAAACAAGAAGCCATTAGTGTTATAATTTCACAAACGATTTACAAAGCACTTTTCTGGTCGTTCTATGTACATATCACTAAATATATTACAGTTTTCGTTATTAGTTTACATCGCACAATGAACTACTTTGTTTCAAAAAACTACTTTCTGCCTACTTATTTTACTTTAGCCTACTCTACGCAGACTTAAACTCACACTTACTTATACATATGCGGCAAACGAATTATAATTCGTAGAAAGGGTTGTTTCACATTGACTGTCTCACCTGAAACAAACAATAAATTATTACATAATGGCCGTACTCGTGTCTTAACCTCAAGTGACAAATACACAAACATTACAATATCGGGTCCAAACACACAAAATAATACAGTTCCTAAAGCTTTGGAAACATTATGAGGCCGTGGTCTACAGCCGTTTCGGCCTCAACATCCCCACGGTGTCCGCCAATACCCCCCCCCCCAGTGATGAGGTAGAGACTATTACTCAATTCTTTCCGACACTGATGATGGCCTCCAACTATACGCCACGGCCTAACAGCCTGGCTAATAATGTTTTCAAAACAAAGTATATTTACAATGTGTATGTGTTGAAGATGTTACAGATTATTAATTCACTACACTACTGGTGGAGCAGCCTACATCTTACGTAGGCGTGGTTTTTGGAAACGAACAGACTAAATACACGAATAAATACCCCGGCTTTTATTAGATGTGTTACCGTTTTAGGATTATGTAGGCCCACATCAAGAGAACTGAACAGTTCAGTTTCCAAATCTCGATCGTAACCATTCGTGGTGTTCACGGTTAATAGCAATTATGCTTTTCTTCTTCTTTAACTTCCTTGTTAAGACTCTGTCCTGTTCTATAACAACGGTCCTACATGCTGTCACTACACCTCTTCCCTGGCCGACCAATGCTCCTCTTGGTGTTTGGTCGGCTAAGGTTACTCATGCATCCGGCAATTCTTCTTCATGTTCCATTTCTTCATCTGCTTTGTTGTTACTTGTAAGCCTTGTCCTAAGTAGTCTATCCGGAAATTCTGCTTTTCGGTGTGTTATTTTATCAGTACCAAACGTATCACCCACTGAGCCACTACGGATGCCTCACCGTAGAATGGACGAAGCAAAAAACAATGTGCTGGAATGTGTTCGGAAAAAAACAAAAGCGGGTATTAAAACGAAAAACTGTTAACAAGTTCAGTTTGCGTTTGTCTTCCGATACGGTATGACTACAACGTAAAGTATTTCACAGCAGTGTCTCTTAGGAGCACAGATTACTGGTAAACAATTCCTATATACTGGTGGTTAACAATATAAACGACTAAAGAAGTATTGCCATGGTCCTGTGGAAAGAAACTAAATCCAGAAAACCTGGTTATAAAAATATTTTGAGAATTCCTTGAATAAGTTTTCTCGTTCGTGCTTTATGAGATGCATTCGAGCGACCCGTTGTGGAAGGCAGGTCACAGAACTACTGTAATACTATGGTATCTTAGGCTTTCACGTGAACTCTGCAACTATTAGCCCGTGCTCCAACGGTGCCTCATAAAACCGACGTTTCGGCCCCACGCATGCTGTGCTGCGGGACCGATCATTGTGCGTTTGATTCTGGCTGGCTAACGCTGAATTTAGCTAGCAACGTGCTAACTCCACGAATGCATTTAAACGGTCCTGCTTAGGACTACAAACTTAATCTTCTGTCACAGCACTAGGGAAATTGGTGAAGAGCGTACCGGTTCCTTGTCTCAACTCGGGAGCCGAAACGTCTGGTTTATGCAGCGGCTTAATAGCCCAGTGAACTGTCAAAGAGTTAATACTATGAATAGGCTACTAAAATGATAATGTACGATTGTCCGAAGAAGATACGTTATGTGTAAGTTAACTGATCGATCGTAGATGCCAACAAAAGAACGCAGCGAAAGAGACTGATTCTGAACTATCGGCCAGACGTCCTCATGTAATGACGGAATCCTAATGTTTGGGAAATGTGTGCGGTACAGTTTGAACTTCATCGCATTAACAGCGACATGATATTGTAAACCGTGAATAACGCATATTGGACCGTTGCATTTGTTAATAATTGTTTACCAACGATTCAACAAACGTTAATAAAATTTGTGTTACACTTTTTTTCTGATGACGATTCACGTATAAATTTATTGAAATCTTATCAACGCGGAGACAATCTCAAGTAACGTATATTTATGCGAATAAATTTTAATTTTCCAGTGACCTGTTTTTTTACCGTCTGGCGGGCGTGGGAGATACCGGGCGCCACGATATCGCGTCCAATGAAAACAGAACGAATAAAGCACAAACAAGGGCGGGGATTCTTTCGCAAAGAATGCACACAGTTTTAATAAAAGAAGAATTACGATAGCCCACATATTCACAGGCGGAGAAACGTGCTGATTATAATACTACGTACGCCAACCAGTCCTACTATTATTTACATTATTGATCGAGAAGCGTGGGTGTGAGTACGAGGAAGGTTGGAGAGCTGGGACAAGGCACAGCACCTTGTGCTAGGTTCAACGAACTACCGCCACCCCCTCGCGACGAAGAACATTATGTTTCTGTTAGTACTTTAATAGAGTTAATCTGACGCGCGTCGCTCCCTCGCCCTGTGCTTGTAGCACACGGCGCACTTCTCGCGTTAACATTACCCATACTGTCAGCAACTAAAGTTGTAGTGAGTAATTCATGTATTGCAATCACAAAGATAACTTAACTGTAATTATCATACAGATATTAGATCTATCAGGTAATGCGTACATGTGAAATAACTGTACTTTATCAGTAACAGGACACGAGTAACAACTTAGTGACACGTAATTCAAAATAAATTACAATGCCACTCTGTTTTAGCCAAATCAAAACAAGATTTAAACATATCGTTACGGGGGGCGGAGAAATCAAAAAGAAAGGTACAATAATATAGTCTAATAGAAAAAATCATTTGCGGAAAAGTCTAGAACAGAGTTGCTCAACTTGCAGATCAGCCGAAGTCTAGAACAGAGTTGCTCAACTTGCAGATCAGTCGAAGCCTAGAACAGAGTTGCTCAACTTGCAGATCAGTCGAAGTCTAGAACAGAGTTGCTCAACTTGCAGATCAGCCGAAGTCTAGAACAGAGCTGCTCAACTTGCAGATCAGTCGAAGTCTAGAACAGAGTTGCTCAACTTGCAGATCAGTCGAAGTCTAGAACAGAGTTGTTCAACTTGCAGATCAGCCGAAGTCTAGAACAGAGTTGCTCAACTTGCAGATCAGTCGATCGCCGTAACATCCTATATCATCGATATTGAGTTTGCTTTTTGGAATTTTGCTACGTTTACAAATTCGTACAACGTTTACATTTTATGTCAATCGTGCATTATGATGTGCGATTAACAAAAATATTTTTTAAAATCTCTAACGACCGACATGTAGTAGGTACTAAATCCACTACCTGAGTCAGAATCACTGATAAATAATTACTCATTAGCTCATTACTGTTCCTCACAGATACAGTGTCCAGACTATTCTTACACGCCAAACGCCGGGTCGACAAATTTTAAGGAATCGCTTCTTTAACAAAGCCTAGATGCTGCCTCCTCGGCTCTGCCGTCAGATTGCTACCCAGGTTTAATATCAAACACAATGAACATATTAAACGTACGCTGGAGTGTGTGTGAAAATTTCCGTTTAGGTAATATACGTATGTTACTAGTAACTTAAAGTCACGGTAGATCTCAACAGTTTGGTAGATCTTCAAGAAACATGTAAATTGTATTTAAAGTGAGAGCAGACTTTGAAAAGGAGTGAGCAACTCGGTGTAGAACATCTTTTCCTAAAAGCCATTGCGGGTACCTTCTGTAATGCGGCTGAGTGACCTGACAATCCCAAGGAGCGTATCTGCTGTTGTAGATCGGATATGCAAAACCGAAAAAGTTGGCATAAAATTATGATCGGTGACGCAGAATTACGATGAATCAACTCGAGCGGTAGATGATAGTTTTACAATTCGGAAGTATTGTCAAACTACATATATTCACAAAATGATAACTTCTACATTTCAAAAAGCCTACGGTGGTTTCTGTTCGAAATTCTTATATACAGTATATCTATTCTATAAAATGTTTACTAAACTCTGGTGTTCACGAATTACACGTCAAAAAGAATATTTCGTTTATTGTCTGGCTTTCAAACACGTACCTTCCGATAGCGAAATCGGTTGGGGTTTGTACCAAATTATTGTACGAGATATATATAAATGTTTATACCTGACGAGAACACAATGATTATCATTTCTCCTTCTTCTTCTTCTTCACTACATGGCTTGGGCTACAGCCTGTTCCGACTTCACAGAGTCTCTAAACATTTTTTCCAGGGTCTTCCACGATCTTTCGTTCCCACTTGCCTATATTCAAACGCTTGTTTAGGAATACGCGTGTCTACCATGTGTTCCACATGGGACTTCCAATTCTGCCTGTATTCCTTTATTCTATCCAGACTGTAACTTCATGTCTTTCCTTATGTCATCGTTTCGTAGATGAAAAATTTCGTTTCCAAGGCCTGCATTTTGAAATATTTTTTTGCAGGAGAGTCCATGTTTCACATCCCTACATTAAAGTCAGCACAGACACGAGCTTACAGAACTTATAGCTGTGTCTCCCTCTGCGTTTCATTCTTCAATGTTCCACAACTATAACTACAATTTGCTTAACTTTCTCTCGATACCGTTGTTCTTCCTATATGGCATATCACATCCCAAACAATTACAATGTGATACCCGCTCCAAAACACTATTATCAATTACAATGTGATACCCGCTCCAAAACACTATTATCAATTACAATGTGATACCCGCTCCAAAACACTATTATCAATTACAATGTGATACCCGCTCCAAAACACTATTATCAATTACAATGTGATACCCGCTCCAAAACACTATTATCAATTACAATTTTTGCTCTTGCAGGGTTCTGTCATAGGAAGGCCATTGTTTTTGTGTCAGTACATACTGATTATAATAATTAAAATTTAACAACCGTATAATATATTCACTCAGTACTAATCATAATAATCCTAGTTTTGACTGTAACGATGCACACTCGCGCGCGCGCGCACACACATTTGTATACAAGAGCGTAATGCCCCACGGCAACGAAGAAAACAATGAGCAATAGAAAATAATAGAAGGAAAACAAGCTTTCCGAACAATTTAATATGGTTTCCAACCTGCTTTGATGCGATGTTGTGAACGACTAGATTTGCGTACGTACAATGTCGTGGCGGCTGGTGTTATGGTTGCAGCGTTGCACAACCACTAATATAGAACACCTGACTATAAACTAACATACGAAAACATAAAGCAACTAAAAGTGTCATAAATTTAAACGGAGAGCGTACTAAATTCTACGGGGCAATGTTTAAATGTGGCGCGCAGGCTGGTGGTTGTAGGCCGCTTGCAACTTCAACAGTATATGGCAGAGCTTACTACTACACAAACATATGGGAGGACGTGCGCTACTCTTCACAATTCCCCTATGTTCCCAATGTAAGCTTGGTGGTTGCAAAGTTCCTGCAACGCTCCACTAGTAGCGCAACTTTGTGTCATGAAATCAGCACAGCTTTCTTGATTTATAACTTGTGTCAGGTTTAGTGTTTAAGTTGGTTCAAGGTAAACGTTATTCGTTATTTGAGGTTATAAAATTATAGAAATAATTTTGTTGTATAACTGTGATTATGATAGTTTAATGTCTTTTGACACCTCTCCCATTCACTCAACCAACTACTTACTGCAACACCAGCCGCCACTGATGTATACAGAGAAGCACGTCTACGGAGTAAAAGACGGGACGTCTACAACGTGCAACTACAGTAACTGGAAGAGCTGTTTAAACCGGCGTTTGGCGTGTATGGGCACTGTGTCCGTGAGGAACAATATTGAGTAATTATTTATCAATGATTCGGACTCAGGTAGTGGCTTTAGTACTACACGTCGGTCGTTACAGATTTTGTGAACTGTCAATTAACTAACTGTGGATATCATAATGAAACCACATTGTACACAACAAAGTGAAAATACTGAAAAAAAAACTGAGGCGAATGTAATAAAATACTTTTTTCTTTGCTTCAGTCAATACATTAATGCAATTTAATGCCATCGTAGTTTCAAAGACACAGAGAAAATTAGAAATGAAGTTATTTAGCACAGAATGAATGTGAAAAATTCAATTGTTGATTTTATCCAAACAAAAAAATTACAATGGTGTGGACACACGATAAGAATGACACAGGAAAGATTGCCAAGGACAGTAATGGAATGGACCCCATCAGGAAGAAGGAAAAGATGAAGACCACCTATCACCTGCACCTGGATAGAAAAATTCAGACTATATTGAGGGAACGAGAAATTGAAGATCTTTGGATGGACAAGCAGCAGTGGGAGATGAGAATGCAATCACTTCTGTAATCTTTGGTCCCGGAAAATGTGTAAACATTGTACAGCCGGAATAATAAATAAAAAAATTTGTAATTGTAAATTTTTTAAAGTAACCCAAAATACGTAAGGTAACATTATTTACAACGCATGACAGGATTTTATGATTATTTTGAAATTAATTTCTGATTACAAATTTTACAAGTTAACTAGTATAGGCAACCGGTTTCTCCATAAGAACAATATATTTTCCTATATCGCCCATTGTTTCATGTGCCTGTTGGACTGTTATTATTGAATGTGAAGAATAACATTCAGACTTGGTGTACGGGTGTACAACAAAATTTGTGGTTACAGTTTGTGCCGAGTGAAGATTTAATTTCTACACTGAAGATGTTCTCAACCCACACAAAGATACGTACATCGGAACACAACGGTAAACAGCGAAGTTTGTATCTGATGTAGTAGGTAATAGTTACGTTACCAGCACGTTTACTGAATACGCTGTAAAACCCGATAATATAATCTGTAACGCATTTTATAGCTCGGGATTGGATTGATCGGGGGAAAACGAGACGATACAGATCCTTTATTGAGACGAAATACAGTCTACATAACTGTCACGTTTTATTGCACTTGTGACAGTAAAAAAGACGCAGCGCTACATCGGAAGTACTGAATAAGAAAATAATTTATATTTTCAATTTGATGAAAAAAATTTCTTTCGAAAAATTATTTGCACCTCCGAAAGCAATAAATACTCATGTCGGTGGCACAACTATCAGCTTGTTCGTTTTATTTGCCGCCTGATTATGAATTAATTTCATGATCACAGGCAACGCATTTCAAACAGCTTGGGAAGGAACTTCTAACCACATTGTCTATGAGTAAACGATAATAGTTTGTCCATAGTCATACTGTAACAGGTCAAGAAAAGCTTGAAAATACAAGCAAAATGGGCAATCTTTTGTTTGTTCAAATACAAATAAAGTTCGGCACTTGTTTTTTATAGCTGATTATTTTTTAAGTTTACCTGGAAATATGTACCTGCTGGTGAAGCAGATAATACTATTTTAATTTTTTCAGCAGTTAACTAAGTTTCCGGTATTTTAATTTACCCGAACATTACCAACAAGACGTTACCAAACCATCAACCAAACATTAAAGTCATAAATTCTTGTCGGTTACCATTACAGCACTGCAGCAGTCCGCACAATGGTCTCATCTAACGTTTTATGTTTTCATTGCTGCAGCGCTATTGCTTAGTTTTTGGTTTACATGGGAAAATTACCACAATTTGGTTACAGTAGTACGAAAAGGTGAAAACATCAAAAAACGCGAAGGACAAAACTTAATACACTTCACCGACAGAGTTGTGTTCTGTAACTGCAGTGAAAAATAATGACACAATAAAAAAACGATGATTAACTTTATTGGAAGTAGAAAAAAAGTGATAGAAAAAAAACGAAATTAATGTATCAACAATTGATAGGAAATTTCAAACCGGTTAACACAAACGATCGTCAGCATGAATTAAAAACAAAAATTGAGACTGAGCATTGAAAATCATAAATACAGAACAACAAATTTTGTATACAAATTAAAACAGGGAACAACTGAATTCAATTTAGGAAGAAGTTAGCTGTGTATGCAATACTTTAGAAAAAATTGACTACAACAGAGCCATCCTCTAGCTTATCTGCCGCTGGGGTCCAGTATTATGTGCTGCCTCCTATAGGTGTGGGATACGAACGGTAAGTGATTAAAATCAGGGTAATCACTCTTAATATAAACGGAACTCTTTCGTTTATTGCTACTCTCAGAAAGTGACTAAATCAAACTGCCAGTTACAATATTGTGTTTATTTGTTAATTTGTAACGAACAAGACTCAAAACTTTTATTTATTTTCTTACAGTATCATTTACACGTATGCCAATATTTTTAATATTTATTTCGGCTAGATTTTATACCTTTTATTTTACCAAATATGATCTTAAATCAGTTTTTATAATTTTAACCTCGATCTTTCACCCTCTGCACTAGTGAGTGCAGAGGGTGAAAGTGAATACCTTAAGTGAATACCCAAAACAATCGACAAATTGGGAACGTGATAATTCAGACGTTTTTAATCAAATATTTCTATTACGTTTGTGGCTAAATTTCTGAATTTAAAAAAAATTGTAACCATTTCGAATTTTAAGGAAATAGCTTCTTTAACAAAGCCTAGATGCTGCCTCCTACCCTCTACCGTCAGGTTGCCACCCAGCCTTAAGACGCTTTGGATCGTGACCAGCTTTACACTGTTACAGGAGTTATCAACTGCTCTTTGAAGCTCTTCGCACTCAAGAAAACAACATTTAGGAGTGATTAAACCAACTCAATCGCAATACGTAATATACTCACAGAAAACTTCCAAATACACAAATCATATAATACCAACTTTGTCGTGTTTACTTGCTAAACTGGTGCTTGTCATGTTCCGAACGAGGCCTTTCAGTGTTTCCACCATTTTCAAGTCCTAAAACACGAACCACCTAGAATGGTGGAAACACTGAAAGGCCTCGTCCGGAACATGACACGTAGCAGTTTAGCAAGTAAACACGACAAAGTTTGAGTTACAGATCCAAATAACAAGATGAAAAATCACATAATAGATAAAGTATAGTTTACTAATACAAAATGATAGATTTTATACAGTAAAGGTGAAGAAAGGTGAAATAACAGCTGCAATCGCATAAAATAGGGTCCTTAAAGAAGTTAAAAAAATTATTTTCCGTACAGTCTAAACACAGAACATTATTACGTAGACGTCTTCAAGCCCTTGGAGCTGCAGTGCGGAAAAAATTACACCGAAGTCGTCAAGTTCTCAAAACGTTTTATCATCTCACTTTTATTCAATCCACACTTACTCTTAATTCAACAATTTTTGAAATACGGTAATAAACTGCGGATTATTCACATACAATACTAAAAAATAATCACTACAGTTATTAAGTTTACTAGATCGCTATAAAAAAATTAAACGTTCGTTTCACAAGACACTCGTAGTACTAAATTAAACACGCGAATTATTGTACGCTGCGCCTGAAGACTAGTTTATTCTACTATGTTCTGGAACGTGTTATCACTCGCCAAATTATTAACTGGCATGCCATTTCTATCCTTTACGTCATCGACTCGATGTTGCCAGTGATTAGGGGAAGTTCTTTTCTTGCACTGACATTCAACCGCTTTACTTTCGTTCCTGACGTTCACATGCGTGCGCCACACTCTGGTTCGACCCACAGTTAACCCGATTCAAATATTCTCCTGAATTACCGTTCCCGTTTTCATCGATTGTTGTATTTAGTTGGATATGAACCCAAGCCCTCTAAAAAGTGTCTTACGTTAAGTAACCTTTGTAAAATTGATTTTTAACAACAGCCTACTTAAAGTACCACAATCTACTTTAAATTTCGTTCCATCAATTTATGAAGGCAATATACGTGTCTTTACGATGTGCTATAATCCACTTAGTGTAATAACGGTGAAAATATATAACGAAAAACCATTATCTAATAATAGACGACGCGATGTGGCTGGGGGTGATGACATTATTGTGCGTCTGACAAAGATTAATCTACCTGCTGCGTTATTGTTTATATAACACATGATTTATTTCTTCTACATACATCACTGTCTAACTGCTTTGCATCGCCGAATATGATATTCCGTTCGATCGTTCAAAATGCAATATATTACACTGTAGTTCTTAAAATACCGCACGACACGGCACGGTTTCCCAAACAGTTCTGTCACGTGCGTCAGTCGTGTTATCCCTTACCAAAGGTCGTTTCACACCGCACGTTCATCCATCCCACGGAAGGAATGGATGAATGTTCGAAAAAGCTCTCTCGCAGGCTTGTCAAATGAGACAGTCCGCACAATGACATCCATCCATCCCAAGACCGTCCAGTGGACGGGTGTTTTGAAATCGCTCGTAGGGCGATTCTTTGCAAACGTCCACGTGGACGTTTTGTTCTGCGCGTGCGCACGGTAACACAGCTGCGCCACGTGGTCAACAGGTCGTTTCACTTTTGCTTTGTTTGTATTTATCTTTGGTTGTGGTTTTTATGACTATGGAGCAGCGTATAAAATAAGCGCTGTGCTGGGGGACAGTCAATCCTCTACGTACCAGGATGTCGCTTTTAGGTGAAGGCGTGGGACGAGATTGTAGCCGATCTCGGAAAGGACAGTAAGATCAAAAGTAATTGAAAAATGTTACATTTCATGAAGTGTATTAGTTATTTCATGTACGTGTCATGAAATGTTTAGTTAATTAAACTACACAGCTTGGGCAGCTAAAGTATACTGACGGGAATAGGGGCTTTCACAATAAAACATTCGTCCATCCGTCGTATGGAAATTCTCGGTCTGAAATCGTATTGCATGGACGTCCACAACGTGCAATCCGTTCTCCACTGGATGGGTGGTCGTGGAGTGTGAAATAACTTTAAACGTGTAACAACATTACACACCTTGGTTATGTATCTAAAACGTGTACTTCTACGCAAGCCTCTTTGCACATATTCTTTTATATAACTTTTTTGTGATTATTTATGCGTGTCTGAATAACGTCAGTTAAAATAGTGCAAGTCGATCTGTGACGAAGCGGAACGTTTTAACTGCTTGTAATCTGGAAACAAGCAGATAGTGCGGTGTGACTCATAGGAGTCGACACACTGCCTGTGAAACTGCAGCTGCATAAGCAAGAGAGCAACATTATCAAGTCCATCTGAAAAACTAACCCGAGAGTCCCTACGGCTAGGGTCGCTTACCTACCCTTCAAGCAATGTGTATGAGTATACACATATTTTCACTGTGTACGAGTGTAAAATATTACAAAGTAAAGTCACAAGAAAGATTAGCACAAATGACCACGAGCTGACATGTACATTGCGTCTCAATAAGGGGAACACATTTTCTAGATAGTCAAACACAACTGAGCAATTAATACGTTGTGACATACAGCTTCTTCATCGAGTTAGAGGCTTGTTTCCGAAATCAGAGCAATAATCTTACAAACATACTTCTAACAGCGTTTTTCATTGTGAACGGTGAAAACTTTTGATTCAATTAAGTTCACTTTGACACAACTGACGTTCTCTGAGACTACCTAAACCAACAAAACACTCTTAAGTATACGTATACATTTATTTATATTAGATTTCGGGTTAAATTGTGCTTTTTCATTGACGGTTTTACTTCGAGCTAAAAAGATACAGAACCATCTCTGCCATCATCAAGCTAATTCCTCTTTCACCTCCTAGGCGAAAAGATGAAGAATATCCTCCTAGAACACAAGAAGGAATCTGAAAATTTAGCCCATATTCAACGTAAAAGCGTAACATGGGGTTCAAATTTTGTTCTATGTCCTAATTTTATGGCAAACTGACACTTTTGTTTTTAACGGAAGGAAAACAAGACGTACGACATCTAAAAATTACTAATTTCTCAAAAAAACATTTTTTTAAAAATGCCTCAAAATAATCATTCAAAATTAAAAGAACAAGTATTACGTAACAGAGCGATTTAATAACATTATTTAAAGTCAATTACCTAAAAAGAATAAAATTATGAAACTCTTTCACATTCGAAATGAAAATGACTTGAGCATTTTCCAGCTCGTACACTCCTTTATATCTTTTTTGTTTGAAATAAAAATTGAGTTTTTGGAGTTACACATTTATTTTGTTGATATTCTATTTACACAATCTATTGTAATCTACTGGATATCTTTAAGAACGCTTTCTTAACAGAAGTGATTTTTTGAAAAATTATTAATTATAGGTTTTGAAATGTCTTCCCTGATTTCCTTAAGTCATAAAACGTAACAAGCCGTAAGTTGAAAACGACTTATAACTACTTTTTATTTTAATTTCAACTGTAATACAAGCCCTCAAAGTTTTTCCGTTACTTTAAGAAACAGCCTGTATGTAGATTTAACACCGAAATGGTAGAGGAAACGCTTATAGGATCCACTGAAAATTCTCCAAACTCGGAAAAGTAGTACAGCATCGATTATTAGCCCTAATCATTATCAGCACGTTTCCGTATAACAGAATTTTCTGGATAACTGAACAACAGGCATAGTAAAAAGGGTTACACAATTTACGCAACATTTATGTAACAAAAGAATATAAATACCAAAATTATGCATGTGGATACTGTGTGAAGAACCGCTACATTTTCGTTCGTTATTTAAAATCAATGTAGTAGTACCGAATTCAGCCTGCTGTAGATTCCTCAGTATAACCTCTGAAAGTTCTAAGTAGGAGTAATTTGCTATTACCACATAGTTTTTTGTTTCCTATCCGCACTACTGTCAAATGCCTTACTATGCCTTACTATGTGAAGGGTCTGACATTTCTATTAAACTTTAATTCTCCAGCGGTTCTCCCGAGAAAACTGCAAAAAGATTTTGTCGACCTCCCACCGCTTGACCTGTCCTGCACAATAAACGACACACTTAACGTCCGTCATCACATTCCTAGTATTGCACGCTGGTAAGCGAATAACACAAAAAAAGGAAGTGTAGTATGTGGGTGTTCTCCCTTGCAGGCGACTGACAATTTCCGATGTGCATATGTTCTACATCTTTTTCTGAAGGCCTTTCAGAAAACGTTTGCTCCAGCCAGTACTTGCTCAACAACGTCGTACAGATGAAATAGTAAGACATGAAACGGTTCGCACAGATCGTGGGGGTACGGTGCAGGGAAGGCAGTGCAGGAAGTGGGGTTTGAGGTGACCAACATTTACACACAACCATCTGATACACTATTCATGGCGTTATTCTCAACACAAAATAATCGGCCAGAAAACTACGCGTCAAAGCTACGCAATGAGATCTTTTGACATAGCGCAACTAAACAGCCGTTTCACGACTAATTATCATTAATTTTTTTTTAATCCGCACGAGAAATTTGCCGTATAATTATTGATGTTCGGTTAATTCACTGGTCGATAATCGACATTCTACTTAATGTTATTTAGTCAAATCTCTACGCATCTTTCGGCTAGAGTAAAGAAATAATACTGATAATAAACTGATAAGCAAATACGTAAGGGCGTAGGAATTAGATACGTATCGTACGGCGTGACTATAACGTTGTAGTTCTCGAGAGCAGCGCCAACGGGAAATATGAAACTTATATTTTACCCCGACGCTAGGTGCATAAATAAACCTTTCATCGCGCGAATACTGTGGTGGTACGCGTGCGCGCGCACTCCAAGAGAGACGATTTTTCATATCGTACAGTTGGAACTCCTCCCACCCACCGTGCTCGGTACAATGAATAGTATTTCTTGGGACACGAGTCGTTTTTAAATCGTACTTTTCTCATTTCATCTCGTCAATAATGATAAATGCAATTTCCTGCGAGTAAATCCACTTTGGGTCGTGCTGTCAGTGTAATTTATTGAGGTTAGTGGTGCATTGCGGGCCGACCAACGTGCATGCGGCAATTGCGTTTTATTAACTGTCGGACGTCATGAAACTGTGCGCTTACAAACGACCGTATGGAAATCAACACTTGCGTGTACAGTAAAAAAATCCGCTTTTATAACGTGCCTCTATGCGAAGTTCAATTCGCACCGAGTGTCAACACAGTCCGTTCCAATAAAAAAAACTGAACTGAACATTATATACTGAACATTCAATAAAACTAAACAAACATAGCATCAATTTACTTGACCACGGCTGTCAATAATGTTTTCAATACATGCAACGTATATTATTTAAATTAGGTTAAGGCTATTTACATTATATTCATTCGAACATATTGAAAATCGAATAGGCATAAGGGGGCCAGCCAAACCGTGCAATACTGACTAACAGCGTTAGGCAAACGTCATCCTTTTCAGAGTTTATCTAATAAATTGATATTACTTTTGGTGCATGGTGCGACGCCTTCCCTACCATTTCTCTGACCAAAGGACCGACTTTTTACGGGAACGTATCGTAAACGATAGATTCCAGGCCAACGTCCATCCAACGGACTGCAACCTACCCTGGGAAATGACAAAAGTGCCTCAGCTCTATAGGTGCAGGAACGGGCAGCAGTCGTTAGTTATTGGACAGAAGAATCAATCTAAGTAGATTCTGCTTGTCGAGAAAAAAACATGCAAAACAAAAAGCGGAAATCTAGCCAAGCATTCGTAAGTTATTGAGACCACATTCTCAGTAACGGCGTAAAACACACACACACACACACACACACACACACACACACACACACACACACACATTACGAATCTGTTCTAATGTGAAATGCACTACAATGCACAATACTTCAGTTACTTACAGAGACACTGTAATGACCGAGATATATTCTTTTATCAGGTAAAGGCTACTTTATTATGGTGATAACGTTAACATAAATTTGTTAACATATCTGAGGATAGGGGTTGAAGAAAAGGTATAAAGAAGACGGAGAGGTAGGGAGGGTATAGCGAGAAAAAGAGGGAGAGAGAGCGAGAGAAGGTAACAGGGCACAGGCGCACATAATTACATTAAGTGTGTGTGCGGCCGCATGAAGTAGGCTACTAGTAAATTTTTACTTCGCGAACTGTATAAAATCAATCTAGCTAAGAAAAACGTTCAGCAAACGAAAACGAGAAAGCGAGAAAACATAATTTATTGATTTCGCTACAGGGCGCGCCGACAGTTCGCAAAGGTTAGTGAAAAATACGATTTTCGGTAACACTCTTAAAACGCTGTATAAAAGCGCAAACAGGAGAGAATACACACCGCTTGTTGTGTTGTGTAAGCATGCTAAAATGTCACAGTCACTGAGTACCGGCAATGATTAGTTCAAACTATCTGTAAAATCATTTTTATCAGAAGAACTGCTAGAAAAAAAAACTTCAAAAGGAGTCTTACTAGAAACCATGTTATTTACACGAAAAAGGAGAATTACACTTATTCTAATTACTTAGAACTGCTTCTACCATCAACGCCACCGCCACTACCACTACACTACTACTACTACTACTACTACTAATTCCTGTCGCTCTCTGCAGAGCATAGCGCCTCGACGAAGCTACGCGCCAGTGGACTCTCTTTTTGGGCGAGGACTCGGAGCTCTCCAAAGGACTTCCCCTCCTTTTCTGCTTCCATCTTGACAGTTCTCCTTCACGAGATTTTTGGTCTTCCTCGTCTTCTTCTCCCCTAAGGGTTCCAAAAGAGGCCTTGTCGCTCAATCGCAGTTTGGTTCTTTCGCAAGGTATGCCCAATCCACCTCCATTTTCTCCTTTTGATCTGAGTAGCAATGGATTCCTCGTTTGTCCTCCTCCAGAGACCTTCATTTGAAACAATGTTTGTCCAGGAAATTTGAAGTAAAAAAAAAAAATTAAACTAGATAGCAAGCAATTAAGATCATTCCAGCTACAAACGGAAATCTATGGACAATTGTTAAGCTATTAACTTGACACTGACTAATGGCAACGAAGTATTTCTACTATATATCAACTGAGATTAATCCCGTCAGAATGGATGAAATAAATAATTTAATCCTAATGCCTGGGTCCTAAGCTTCCGTCCCAAACATTCTCGAGTGTAAGCGATATGTAATTTAACTAGGCTACGTAGAATATTTATAATCGATTAAAACTATAACTCATTTATTAAAACACACACACACAAACAGACTCAAAAGATATAAGCTTTCTTGTTGTTGACAGAACAGAGATGAAGTCAAGAATATCCAGATTCGATTAGTACTCAACTTATGATTAACAAATATACGAAGCACAAACAACAGTAAAATACGAGCCTCAGAAATTGCGTTCTTAAGAGGAGTTAAAAGGTGTTGTAAGCTTGACCGGGCAGAGAACGATGCCATAAGAGAAGAGTTACAAGTTTTTAATTTGAATGAAAAATTAGAAGATTACAAACAACGGTGGAAAGAACACTTCTGAAAGAATGTCAGATTCCAGACTGGCCAAACAAGTCTGAAAATACAAACCTATAGGACGCAGGTAGAAGCATTAGGGAAGAGGGATAGTGGGGAAATAAGGTATAACAGAGAGTTCTGGTTATCTAGATCGCCTGATATTGTGACATCAATTAGGATAGCTAGGCTGAGAAGGCCAGGACATATACAGAGAATGACTGAAGACAATGTTCTTAAGAGGATTATGAAATGCACACCAGAAGGAAAGAGAGAACCTGGAAGGCCTACACCACGATGGACTGATGGAATCCTAGAAGATGTGAAAGTATTTGGAGTGAAAAATTGGTGGGTGTCGGCTAAGGATAGGGACGCTGAGGCCCACGGTAGGCTGTCGAGCTACTGTTGGTGATGATGATGATGATGATTATTATTATGATAGGACACAGATGTGTGGGTACACCAAGGGGGAGATGGATGGAGGACTTTGAAGGCGGATCAGGCAGCACCTTCCCTATGCCGTGTCGTGAAGATGATGATGATGAAACGTCACATTAAAAAACGTTGATCGTTGTGCCGTTATTAAACATAATAACATGTTAATACGACGTAAAAATATCAAGCCATCAAATGGAAGAAATTAATAGGCTGTCAAAGATTTTAAAATGTCATCAACAGAGGAAACGAAAATTTATCTGTGAATCACAACGTAGTAACTGGACCAAAAGTGGACAATGTAAAGATATTATACGCATACCATTCGTTAAACGTTTTCCAAAAGCATTTACATTCTGCAGTTTGAATGCGTACTAAATGATTATGCAAATGTTTTAATTATTATAATTGGAAAATAAAATGCACAGACGTTTGCACATACCACCCGAACTATGAACGTACTATGAATTACGCTTGCGTATATACATCGATATTTAAATTCATCGTTTCATAATGTTCTACTATGCTTTGGAAATGAATAACAATTCAATGACGTTTCCGTCTAATGTAATCTTGCTTCTACAATTTGTAACCCCTATTAAACGATAACACACATTATACGTTTATACTGGACACGACCTAAAGCCTTGATGTTTTATCAACACGGTTAGATACGGATACAACATAGGTACCTATTAACTGATAACGTACTATAGGCCATGTATTTATTGGACACGCAACAAGACTCTAAAAGCCTTGATATTTTGTCTACACCGCTAGAAATTCCTTCAGCAACTCTAATGCACGTTACATTACAGGTATTTATTTGACACGATTCTGAAATCTTTGTATTATCACAACCAGTGCCGGATTTACCACTAGGCTGAGCCCTCAGGGCTCAGAGGGGACCGCAAGCTACAAATTTTTTTTAACAGAAGTATTTTAATAAAAGTAGGGGGTACTTTGATTTATTCAAGCTACATAGTCATTGAATATTAGTTAACAATTAGCTTGTTGTATCTTTAGTCAAACAGTAAAAAATCATTAGACCTTCATATAATTTCATAAAAATATATGAAAAAAATTAATGTGTTATACCTAGACAATAAAAAGAAATTTTGATGTTAAATTTCTGAATAAAGCTTAGTTAAGTTACTCTACTTAAAAAATTAATTAATTTGCTCAATTATTATGGAAGGTCTTAATATTTTGAAAAAGTTTGCTAAATGAAAGCACGCTTTTTTTATAGTAGCCTACTGGTTTTAATCATGCCACCAAATTAATCTGACATCAAATTACTTCTGCAGTACATATATTACTTCAAAGTCATAGCGGGGGGGGGGGGGCTCAGAAAACTTGGCCTAGGGCCTCAAAAATCTTAAATCCGGCACTGATCACAACCAGTTGAAAAACCCGTACAATACGAACCTGGTTTCAAACTTTTAACCTGAAGTTTGTCAGAAGATACGGTTTCACAACTGCGGCAATAAACTAGAAGTATTTTCAGAACTAACTGATAAGTCTTTACAACATCTAACTAGAAACTGTTGTGGAACGTTTTTGTTACAGCACTTCTTTACGAGCTCGAGTTCTTTAAGTTTGAATTTTTCCTAGTAACAAATTTAATTTTATCAACGCGCGATAAAATGTTTACGGTAGAAAAGTGTAGCGCACATACGCGGTTCCTGAAATACATTACTTTCGGTTGCTTACAGTAGCGCTGACACAACACGTCATATCTGACACGCTAAGTATTAGTAACGTTATTTATTTTTGTACTACTATACCCGCAAACAATGATGGAACTGTTAAAACATAATTTTTGCGACACGAATTTCATTCTACGGGTAAAACTATGTGAAAATTAAACAGGTTCTGGTTAACAAGCTCTTACCGCTACTCATTTTAAAATTACAAAACATAATTGTTTTAAAATAATAAGCATGTAAGTGTCGACTTATACGATACTACCAACCTTGCCCAATATTTAACATACTGTATAACTCAAGAAGTTAAATTTATGAATACTGAAATTCATGCGTGTTAAACAGTACGGCTGGTATTATATTTAAATTGGTTCACACACGCTATTTAATTTTCGTTCAAATATTTAGGGACAACTGTATACATTAAACTTAGCTTCTGTGAATTCTTTTTAATAAAAAACCCATCTACGAAAATCGAGGTCAGAAAGAAGTTGGGAGTGACAGTGATTACGAATAGGGGAACGATAAATGTACGTTTCCAAACCGCAGGAAAATCTCGATCCAGTTATTAATTTACTATTTCTTTTATGAATTTGCTAACTGCTATAATTTTTTATTGTTCGACTAAGCTTTTCGTCATTGCTGACATCTTCAGGTCTTAAACAACGTCTATCAACTGTACGTTGTAGGCTTTTATACTTTAGGCCCCTCCCCTTATGTCATTGCCCCTCCTATTGGTTCTAGCTGCTACCGCTCTTCACGGGAACTTTGTCTACCTTTTTCCGTTAGGCATTTTTCTAACGTCCGTCAAATTGTTTTAAGAATCTCCCGTTAATTTCTTCATTCTTGACTTATAATTTTTTTTTTTTTGTAACCATTTACATTTCGTCATTTTTTAGTGTGTTATTCTTATTATTTTAATTTATTTTTGTTTATTGTTTAATATATAATAAAATATTTCTTCATTTGTAAAATCCACTTTTATATTCATTAATTTATTTTTATTTTTATCTTCTTTTTTATAAAAGTGGATTTTACAAATGAAGAAATATTTTATTATATATTAAACAATAAACAAAAATAAATTAAAATAAAAGAATAACACACTAAAAAATGACGAAATGTAAATGGTTACAAAAAAAAAAAAATTATAAGTCAAGAATGAAGAAATTAACGGGAGATTCTTAAAACAATTTGACGGACGTTAGAAAAAAGCCTAACGGAAAAAGGTAGACAAAGTTCCCGTGAAGAGCGGTAGCAGCTAGAACCAATAGGAGGGGCAATGACATAAGGGGAGGGGCCTAAAGTATAAAAGCCTACAACGTACAGTTGATAGACGTTGTTTAAGACCTGAAGATGTCAGCAATGACGTAAAGCTTAGTCGAACAATAAAAAATTATAGCAGTTAGCAAATTCATAAAAGAAATAGTAAGGATGGCTGCTAATTTAAACAATACGAAGTATTAATTTACTGACCTTGGCTCACAATAAAAAAAAAAATACTGCCTGATCATCGACGACATGCATAAAGAAATTAATAACGCAGGAAGACAAAACAATATATTTCATACTTTTACGCCTGCCGTTTTAGTTTGGGAAGAATTACGTCCGTGAAGTTCTGGGATTACCGTTAATACGTTACTTCACTCTTTTGTATGGTAAGTGAATACACTGTTAGTGAAGTCTGCCTTGTAGGTATCCTGAAATTATCTACTCTCCTGTTTAATCAAACACAATACAATTCAATTTCCATTAAACTTGCAATGACAGATGAATGAATATCTAAATAAATCTTAAGACAATTTTTGCTTGCTAACTTAGAAATCATTGATGAAGAAAGATTATTGTTTATGTTTTCCCTGTCAATTCTGAACATTTTCATTAATTCTTAAAGGGTTTTGATGTTTACTTTGTGGCCTTTTAAAGAGAGCAAAAATTTTCAGTTCTTATAAAATATTCCGTAATTCAGTTTTAACCTAATTCGGAGTAGCTTCCGCCCATCTAAGCCGAATCAGAGAGGTTTTATTGTAACACTATCAAGTGCGTGACTATATGACTATTTTCACACAGTTTTACATGATTTAACGTAGAAGAATGTACACAATATACATCGAAAAATAAAATATCGGTATGGAGAACCATACATGACTTCCATGTTCTAAGATTTATATTTAAAATCATTTTCTAAATGAAATATTTCCATAGAAACTACTTCTTTCTTCAGCCTTAACAACAGTACTGTGGTCACTAACGTATACCACCTCACGTTAGCGCACTCGATTTTCATTGATGATGGGAGTCGATGGCACTGCCGAAACGTCTGGTTTTGCAGAAAACATTGGACCACAGCCAAACAGGCCGGGAAAGAATTGTTAACAAACTACTTCTTTGTTACCGATAACGTAGTCACATATAAAAAATTATCCCCTCCCCCTTCATCTATCATTTTCATTTATACATATTTCATCTACCTTTCTACAGTGGATTATTATGACCTTCTTTTCAGGATACTTTATTTATCAAAATTAAGTACTTTACTCTTGTTAAAACATAAAAAGTTGCAGGCAAACTACCCCTTCCCCTTACCCGATCTTCACCAAAATCGATAGGCCTTGAGTCCTTCTGCAACACAGGCACATATGCAAAAAATTGTTTGATTCTGTTTGAATTTGCGGCAGTTATCTTTCGCCATAGAAAAAAATTCTACACACAGACACACAAACACTTTTCGGAAAATGACTTTTCTTCATGTTTCGAGGATAGTACAATCGGAATCAGCCTTTATGAGCTGAAACGTCGCTTCTTACAGCAAGAGTTACAAAAACTGATTTCTTATGTCAAACTACATAAGACAGTATCTCCCGCTTATACGGAACGACCATGTAAGGAATGCGAAAATATGGACACATATGTGAATGACACAAAACACATGGTAAACGGATCCTTGCAAGTATGGACATATTCAACACAGGATAGACTATAGGTAGGGGCGTATTTATGGGAGGGGCGTACGAGACCGGACCCCCCTAGGGCGAAAAATTTGACGAATCTTGTTAACCTCTTACGTTTTAGGCTATTATTTTTTCAGTTGTGTACTCTAATGTAGTAGTAACTACTTTTTTTTTTAAATATACAAACAGGTTTATTACACAGCATTACAGTTGAAATATGAAATACAGGAAAAGCGATTCAGTCAGCAAGTATATCGTAAACAATGTTTCAATAACGCCTATTTCTACTGTTATTACCGTTTACTTTAATGGGACTGATTTCAGCCACTTTAAGACTGTAATGTTGATTAGTCTTAACTTGTTTTTCCGTTGTATAAAGCCGACTCGACCCCGGACCCCCCCCCCCCAAGGGTAAATTCTAGGTACGCCACTGAATATAGGTAGCCAAACAGAATACTGAAATGAAAACCGTACGGGACAAGAAGATAAGTACGACCATCATTACAATAAATAAGCATACATCAAATCGCAATGACTGACAAACAAACGTTAAATGTTTAGGAAGAAAGCTGCGACTTTTACGGTCAGTACTAGGAGTATCACGGAGGGACCGGCTAAGAGATGATAACATAAGAAACATCCTTGGAATATACGAAAGGCTCCATAAGAACAGGATACCAAAAAGTTTTGTTTATAATCCGAAAGGGCGACGGAATATTGGAAGACCAAAGAAAAGATGGTCGGACCAAGGAGTGCGCAACGGAATGTAAGCCTGAAGAAGAAGAAAGCTGTAAAATATTTAAATTGTACTCAAATCCTAACGATACACTCAAATTATACATTTTCATATTTCCCAAGAGGCGACTGCTTGAACAACATATATACGTTCAAAGGGAATGATGTTTTCCTCACGCTGTGACAAATTATCCTCTGTTTATCAGCTATTCAGAGCAGCTGTGTAATCCGTTAGAAATATTAAGGAGTAGCCTACACACTACAGACATCGCTTACACCTCCTGTACTGTTTGAACGAGGAAGCGTGTGAGACCTACTCTTCTTCACTTTACGTTACGATGAAAGCAAAGTTTTGAAACGAACACGTGTTCAAGTAAGTGTTCATTAATTCAAGGTAAGACAGTGAGAACACACTGTATGAATATTCATACCCAGCTGCTACTTTACCTCGTTTGGTGATAGCGCGCACCTGTGATATGAATTGATGAACATGAGTGCGCCAAACACACGAAGAAAACAGGATTCTTTAAAGACACGAAGTACAGAGTTTTAAAGGCATCTGAAATCTTGTTTACCGATAAACTAAAACGCCCACGTTTACATAGAATACAAATTTAGGAAGAAATAAGGAAGCCAGTAATTTACATTTCACAACTCTCAAACGCGCTAACACCAACTGTAAACGTTTCAAGCAAGCAGCCTAGAAATCTACTTGTGAACACTAGCAACTTAAAAAAATTCCATGAAATCTCAACAACTACGAGTTCTATTTAACCAATATGAGTGGAATTTATGCGCGCGCGTGCACACACGCGCACGCACACACACAGGGCTGATTTCAGAGGGAACGCACCGGAACGGAGTTCCGTAACTTCTTTGATCCAAAAATAAATTATCGAAAAAGTATATGAAAAGAAAAACCTAACTGTTACAAAAATTGTGCCCCTCCAACAGCCCCACTACAAAACTAAACATTTGTCAAAATCAAACACCAGCACTAATAAATCTTAACTACTATCGTTTAAAAAATGTCCCAATAACCAATGGCGAAAATGGAACGAAAAAACTTGCTTCAAAACTGAAACAACATGAAACACCAGCACTAATCTTTATCTTAACTACTATCGTTTAAAAAATGTCCCAATAACCAATGGCGAAAATGGAACGAAAAAACTTGCTTCAAAACTGAAACTACATGAAAGGCAACTGATGGGAGCTTCCGGGAATATGTGCATTCCAAGAATTTTTCCGAATAGTCTTTCTACCTTGAAATATGGTACTGAATCAACAGCGATATCTTCAAGTGAATGTGATTTCTGCCCATCGTAAAGCACAGGACACAAAGAGTAAGGAAAGGTCAAGAAACAAACGATATGACAACACAAAGCTGAAACTATGGAAAGTTTTTTAAAATGTCCGGACCACCGAAACCATCACTTAAGAGTTTGATTGAGGCTCCGGGATGACGCCATCATGAGTGACGTTTTCGATTTTCGTGCGGCTACCCTGACGATGAAGCTCTTTAGAAATATGAATAAACTATTACCTTTTTAGATACAAGTTTACACGTATGTTACATATTTTATAAGGCTTTAAAAATGTAGAACTCCTTTGTAATAACCTGATGTAACTTATACGCTAATATAAAATATAAGTACATTTGTGTTTGTACAACTTTTGAATTGATGCGTTGCGGCACCTATAATTTTAGAAATCAACCACTGTGTGCGTCTGCGTGTGCGCGCGCGCGCGCGTGTAATGATTATGTATGTAAAATAACTGTATAAAAATATAAATGTACCATGTTTCAAGTTGCATAGTTCCCGACCCACTAGAGCTGGGGCTGGTAATCGATTGATCTTCGGGTGTAAAAGCGTGGCCGTGAGCAACACCGAACTACTGCGTGCGAAAGCAGATAATGCTACACTTCATAGTACATAGGCTATCTTGGTCTTAATTAATACTCAAGGATACCGGATACTGATGCATTTTTACCTGTCATGCCCATCAGTTGCAATCAAAGACTTTCATAATTACGTAGAAACAATATTTATCTTTACACTTTCCAACAGAGATAGTGATATCTTTAGAAAGTAATAATTTCTTTTACTTACTATTTCCTCAATAGAGTATAAAGAGAACTTATCTATAGCTCAAGTGTTTTCCATTAACCATTTTCTGCACTTATGACAACAAACATATCTTACTTTACTTAATGTTTATCGAGACGTTTC
Organism: Magicicada septendecula; assembly: GCA_034769895.1. Classification (NCBI taxonomy): domain Eukaryota; kingdom Metazoa; phylum Arthropoda; class Insecta; order Hemiptera; family Cicadidae; genus Magicicada; species Magicicada septendecula. The sequence goes on along the minus strand of CM068369.1, from coordinate 72,816,570 downwards.
TAGACAATTTGACGTACAGATCTCTCTCTCTCTCTCTCTCTCTCTCTCTCTCTCTCTCTCTCTCTCTCTCTCCTTCTCCCTTCCCCCTCTCTAATATATCTTAGTTTACGCTCATAAAAATTTACCTGCGCAGCTGATGATAGTATCGCATTATTTGAAGACATATAATACTATGTTATATATTATTTACAAGAAGGATAAAATATTTTCTACCAACATGTCTTAAATACGCAACGAAATAATGTATGACACTTCAGCATGGCAATTATACGCTCAAAATCAGCAAATTATTAAGAAAGCGCGGACTGTTTCATGCGCGGAACGATATAACTAAACTTATTTTTAGCATACTGCCTCAAAGCGTCGAGACGAAGTCTCAAGGACTGTTTTCTATCTACGAGGTAGTAATTAATTTTCACACTTCACAACTGCATTTCAGTTTTTTGCTGCTAGTCACTCTTTTCAAACACACAATTAGTGTTTTCACAAATATGTGGTAACGAGGAAGTTGAACTGTCACAGTCGTGACACGGCTGAAGATGATTTATATTCGGCTGGAAAAATATTCTGTTACATTAACTGTAAAAGTGACGTTCTTCGCAAAACAACTCAAGAAACATGTTTAAATATTTAATATCTTTAATCTTAGCAATTTTTGTAGAGGAAGGATGACACAGAGAGGTTCAAGGATCAATAAAACTTTCACTTGAAATTAATCAGCATCATCATCATCTGCAAGGATCAAACCAAGAATGGTTTGTTCCAGTCTCAAACAGACAATGTCAGCGCTTCCTCGGACGTCCCACACTTTTCCGTTTCTTCGGCTTATAGTTCCATAGTTGTTTGGGGATCCGGCAGTCATCCATTCAGCAAATACGTTGCCACCGATTCAGCCGATACTGGGCAATCCTGTCGAGTATACTCATATTCAGTTCCTGCCGTGTTTTTCTATGATCATGGAGATCCATGATCATCTGCCACGTGCCTAAGAAATATCATTTCAGCCACTTGGATACGACTGATCTGGCCTTTCGTTAAAAGTCCCATAGCCCTTCAGACCCATAAAGAAGTGTGGGAAGGGCCGTCTCCTTGTAGAATTTTAGGCGTGTCCTTTACTTGCTGACTTAAAGAGTTCGCCGCACATAAGGTTGAACTTAAACAACTTATTCATAACGTCGTTGCTTGTATTATAAGACACACTGTAGTCCAGGTATTCAAAATTGCTGACCTGTTCCAGGACAGTACGGTCTATAACAATTTTTGCCCGTACGGAATCAGTTCCACGAAAAGCCATCACCTTGGTCTTAAGCGTGGATATTTGTAATCCAGAATCTTTGCAGATTCAATTTAACAAATATATACCCATCTGCAACCTTTTTTCCGAGTCCGACAGAATAGCCTTATCTTCATCAAACAACAAAATGTCAATTGCAGAGTGAGCAATCATAAATGTTTGTCTCGGGAAGAGACATCTGCCAGTTTTGTATGACATCGTCAGTATATAAATTAAAAAGAGAAGGTGATAATGGACACCCTTGTCGTACTCCGCAATTGATCAGGCCAACTCTAGAAGCTGTTCTCGGTTTCCCTGCTTCAATTAAGTTATTATTCTCCATATAAAGACTCTTCATAGCTCTAATTAGATGTTGTGGGATCCCTTCCCTTGTCATTATTTCCCACAGTTTGCTCCGATTCACCCTGTCAAACGCCTTCTCGAAATCGATGAAAGCTATGTATGTGGGCAGTTCATACGCCCCACGCTTTTCAATGAGCTGGGCTATTGTAAATATGAAATATAAACATGAACTGCCCTTCCTGATACCGTTCTGGGCTTAAAGTTAACATTTATGTCTAACAAAACTGTACGCGCGCGCGCTTGAGTATGTTTATTATTTTCACACACACACACACGCGCGCGCGCGCGCGCGCGCGCACACACACACACACAGAGAGAGAGAGAGAGAGAGAGAGAGAGAGAGAGAGAGAGAGAGAAAGAGAGAGAGAGAGAGAGAGAGAGAGAGAGAGAGAGAGAGAGAGAGAGAGAGAGAGAGAGAGAGCTATTTGTAGACCATTTTATTTACGTGTGAATGAATATGCCATAAAGTTTCAAAGCGTGTTGTAAGTATCAGGCCTTCAGTTTTATCTTTAGAGCTTTCGACTGCCTTAATTAGTTTAATTACTTTTGACTGTTTGCAAGCAACTAGGCGTTGCCATCGACACATATGATAATTGTAATAGAAAAATCTACTGATACTGTTTCTTAGAAATCAGAACTACTAAGGTAAATAAAGTTAATATTTCCTATTTGCTGGTCATACAGACAGTTAAATTTGAGTGAGTGCTGAACATTTATTGTGTTAAGGATCAGTTCGATTCAGAGATTCGGCACCACCTGAATTCGTTAGAACCCTACACATTGCACGTGCTACAAACGGGAACACTCTGAGTTATCGGAAAATACTAAGTACTTTCCATGAACTGTCAACTCCGACTATGGCCTACTGCCAAAACACTGAGTAGACGCTTCCTCTCTCCACGCCCAACAGCCATTAAAACATCGAAAAATTGGAGAAAACAATTTTAATGGCGACATCAAAATTTTTTAAACTTTGTAACTTTAGATGTCATTTTTACAACAGTTGACTTTATCCATAAAAGATTTTGAACAGATTACAGTAAACAAGAAAAATTACCACTTTCGTCCTTAAGAAAACTTCTTCTGTCCACAAATTAACACTTGTACACAGACTGGTTGTTAAAAATAAACTTTAATTCCACGTTCCATAAGGAAATGGAAGTATGGTGATGGCGAAAAAAATCGTGTTCGAGATAAGGGCTGATTCTGATTGTACTACCCTCAAAACATGAAGAAAAGTCATTTTCCGAAAAGTGTCTGTGTGTGCGTCTGTGCGTAGAATTTTTTCTACGGCAAACGATAACGGCCGCAAACTGAAACCTAATCAAAAAATTGTTTGCATATGTGCCTGAGTTATAAGGGACTCAAGGGCTATTGATTTTGGTGAAGATCGGTTAAGGGGAAGGGGTACTTTACCTGCAACGTTTTATGTTTTAACACGAGTAAAGTATTTTGATAAATAAAGTACCCTGAAAAGAAGGTCATAATAATCAACTGTAGAAAGGTAGATGAAATATCTATAAATGATGAGGGTAGTTGAAGGGGAAGGGGGTAATTTTCTATAAATGAAAATGATAGATGAAGGGGAAAATTATTACAACAAAGAAGTAGTTTGTTGTTAAATAAAATTCCTTCCCGGGTTGTTGGGCCGTGGTCCAATGATTTCTGCAAAACCAGAGGTTTCGACAGTGCCATCGACTCCCATCATCAGTGAAAATAAGTGCACTAACGTGAGGTGGTATACGTTAGTGACCACAGTACTGTGGTTAAGGCTGAAGAAAGTAGAAAGAAGTAGTTTCTATCGAAATATGTCATTTCGAAAATGATTTTAAATATATATCATAGAACATGGAAGTCATTTATGGTTCTCCATACCGATATTTTAGAGTTCGAATACAATTTCTAACATCAGAAAATATAAGGAGCAACTAAAAAAATTCAAGTACCGTCTGCCTAGTGGCAAAAGCTAAAGAGCATGATAATGTCTTTCAGCCGCCAGCAAAACGCAACATTATTATGGTTACTAACTGACTGGTTGTTTCTTTTGCGCAAATGTTGCGTTTAGTTGCCATCTCAATATTCTTATTCAATCTACAACGTTTTACTCGTTCGTTGGTTTCCCTTCGCTTCTCTTTCAGTTTCATGTTGTAGAATGCATCGATTTTCTCCTGCTCAGTCATCATCGACGCGAACGGTGTATTTATTAAGTACTCGTTCAATTCTTCGCGCATCAAGTCATCTTCCTTTCGTTTTTGTTGCGATGGGGCCGCTGGTACCGAAGCTTCACCGCCGACAGCAGCCGTTCGTTGCTGTTCCTTCTCGAGCTTCTTTCGTTCCCGACACTTTCTTACTCGCTCGGGATTTTGTCGTTTCTTGATCTGAGCCTTCTCGTCGCTGCTATCCATTGTCGAATGCTATTTTAGTCAGTCGTCACGTTTGTTTACTATATATCAACAGCAGTGTATTTCGCCACAACACAAAACAAACTTTTATTTACATATTGCGACGTATCAAAACAAACCTTTATTTACAATACAACAATCCCAATGACGTCATGCAATGATGACGTCACGCAGTGATGACGTCATACAGCGTTACATGTTACAGAAAGTTTCAAACGACGCAGTACAGACAAAAGAGCATGTAAAACCAAATTTATTCTCACTAAAACGTTTGCTTAAATTCAATGTCAGCAGCCATCATTTCTGTCTTGATGCGTTTACATATCAAATTTCTAGACTGTGGGGAATCGAAGTGTGGAAGCGTCACGCAATGATGACGTCATACAGCATTACATGTTACAGTTTCAGCGTTACAGAAATTTTCAAATGATGGCCAGCCAAAAGACATTATCATGTCAAAACCGTGTTATTAAACTGAGAGACTTAAAATCTTAAGAAGGGGGATCCCATTTAAACACGGTCCTTGCATTGTTATCCCGTTAGTCACGCCACAGGTCACACAATGTTTCCAATGAAATTTTACTTATGACCTTTTCTCTTTGTGTATTTAATTGGTGTAATTAGCTTAAAGCCCATAAACCGTATATCTACTGTGGGATATACCAGTGTTTATTTAGCTTTCATTTCGCATAAATGATGTTCCGAATAATTATTTCTGTGCGTACTTTATGTAACGAGACTACACATTTAGCTATCACAAAAAGTGTCACACAATGGATTATCGGATATTCTGTGAACACATATATACATTCATGTATACTTGTTCATAAATTAAGAGTTACACGATCGCTAAACAATATATAAAACCACTATTGAAAATTTATTTATTTATTTATTTTTTTAATTTGTATCGGTCATCTCAGAACCATATACCAATTTCAAATCTTTATTCTTTCATCTTTTCACTGTGTCTCTTCTTCCTGTCTTCAGTCCACTTTGAACCTGCCTTTTTCTCTCTCCTACCCTGGACTCCTTCCATTTTTAACACTTTTGCCCGAAAAACTTCTCTTTCAATTGTTTCTTCTGCGTTTATATTATTTTTTTCTAAATCCTTTTGGACTTTTAATCCAACTTGATGTTGACTTCTTCCTCCACAAATATTTGAAGGTCTGCTTTGTTAACCTATCGTCGTCCATTCTATATAAATGTCCAAAAAATAATAGTCTTCTATTTCTCATTGTTTCTGTTATATTTTCTATACTAATGATATATTTTATCATTACTTCTTAATTTCCAACCTTCTGAAGTTTTTCGTGGGCCTAATATGAACTGATAATATAGTAGTAGCAGTTCTCTTTTAAATATACACAGGTTTATTACACAGCAATCGGGTATACGTCTGACAATGTTTTTATTATTTTAAATATTATTTTTAAATAATATACAAAACTATTATTAGTAACAACGTTGTTTAAGGATTCAGGCTCATACCAGTTTGTAGTATAAAACTTTCGTATTAGTATGGTACACGTGAATGTGACGAAACCCTTCGAATCATTTCATTTCACGGTGAAGTGCTTACAGGTGGAACGGTCTGCACATGCCTACCTACTTCCGCTGGAAGTAGTCAAAAAACTAAGACAACGACAACAATGGGTACCAGAGTGTGCTCTCCCAGAAACACACCAGTGGAGCGTCGACCTTGGTAAGTTTATTTTTTGTTGTTAACCGCGTTTATAATTAAGGTGTAACGTACGTTTTTGCTGGTCACGTGAGCGCAGACAACACCGCCGGCGTGCTGACGTGCGGGGAAACACGGCCGGTTCCATTTTTTTCTTAGATTTTTATTTGTAGAGAAAAACGCCTCTCAGCAAAACTTTATGTGGGCAATTTATCGCGGACGACGAGTCGGGGGAAATGTATCTCTCGACGAGACATTTACCTCGAACCGACTGCTGCGTATGTGGCCATCGATTCCTGCTGTTTTTGCTTACTACGCACAACAGATACCGCCCATTCCACACGGGGGAAATGTATCTCTCGACGAGACATTTACCTCGAACCGACTGCTGCGTATGTGGCCATCGATTCCTGCTGTTTTTGCTTACTACGCACAACAGATACCGCCCATTCCACACGGGGGAAATGTATCTCTCGACGAGACATTTACCTCGAACCGACTGCTGCGTATGTGGCCATCGATTCCTGCTGTTTTTGCTTACTACGCACAACAGATACCGCCCATTCCACACGGGGGAAATGTATCTCTCGACGAGACATTTACCTCGAACCGACTGCTGCGTATGTGGCCATCGATTCCTGCTGTTTTTGCTTACTACGCACAACAGATACCGCCCATTCCACACGGGGGAAATGTATCTCTCGACGAGACATTTACCTCGAACCGACTGCTGCGTATGTGGCCATCGATTCCTGCTGTTTTTGCTTACTACGCACAACAGATACCGCCCATTCCACACGGGGGAAATGTATCTCTCGACGAGACATTTACCTCGAACCGACTGCTGCGTATGTGGCCATCGATTCCTGCTGTTTTTGCTTACTACGCACAACAGATACCGCCCATTCCACACGGGGGAAATGTATCTCTCGACGAGACATTTACCTCGAACCGACTGCTGCGTATGTGGCCATCGATTCCTGCTGTTTTTGCTTACTACGCACAACAGATACCGCCCATTCCACACGGGGGAAATGTATCTCTCGACGAGACATTTACCTCGAACCGACTGCTGCGTATGTGGCCATCGATTCCTGCTGTTTTTGCTTACTACGCACAACAGATACCGCCCATTCCACACGGGGGAAATGTATCTCTCGACGAGACATTTACCTCGAACCGACTGCTGCGTATGTGGCCATCGATTCCTGCTGTTTTTTGCTTACTACGCACAACAGATACCGCCCATTCCACACGGGGGAAATGTATCTCTCGACGAGACATTTACCTCGAACCGACTGCTGCGTATGTGGCCATCGATTCCTGCTGTTTTTGCTTACTACGCACAACAGATACCGCCCATTCCACACGGGGGAAATGTATCTCTCGACGAGACATTTACCTCGAACCGACTGCTGCGTATGTGGCCATCGATTCCTGCTGTTTTTGCTTATTACGCACAACAGATACCGCCCATTCCACACGGGGGAAATGTATCTCTCGACGAGACATTTACCTCGAACCGACTGCTGCGTATGTGGCCATCGATTCCTGCTGTTTTTGCTTACTACGCACAACAGATACCGCCCATTCCACACGGGGGAAATGTATCTCTCGACGAGACATTTACCTCGAACCGACTGCTGCGTATGTGGCCATCGATTCCTGCTGTTTTTGCTTACTACGCACAACAGATACCGCCCATTCCACACATTCTTTTAGAAACACTACGCTACAATATATTTTATAAGGTATACTTTACACAGTAGTCGAAAAAATATTATGATAAAATATGCTCGAATAAAGCACATATCAGCTCGAATATTATAGTGCAAAGGAATTCGGAGGAATACAAACATATTAATAATACACGTTAATAACAAAAATTATAAAATATACTGTAAAAGAACATAAACTGCAGCTGGAGAGTCAAGGAGACCAGTGCTTCTGTGTCAGTAGTATATCACAACTGAAACCCACTGATAAAAGAATACAAAGACACTGACGACTTAAGACATTAACATGTGCTAATTTTAGCTAGCACCATGCTAAAGGAATAATCTGCGCTAATTTCAGGTCGAGTAAACTTATCCGTAACGTTCTGAAGAGAATGTCTACAAAATACTTTCAGACTGAGGTACCGATCCACGGCCGAGTACGTTAAACAGCAATATCGACAGCGTACTGACAGACTCTTTCGTCTCCGGCGACGAGGCCGGCAGCACACTTGAGCGACATTTTGCATCGCGACAGAACCGTTTTGGCGCACTGTGTCGCAAAGCGTCGCAGACGTCTCTTACTACCATTAGGATCTACAAAGCGCCACACGCTGGCTGCGACATTGTTTACAGGCCTCTCTCCTCCGAAGCGACGCTTTGCAACACAATGCATCAAAACGGTTCTGTCGCGAAACAAAATGTCGCTCTAGTCTGCGGCCGGCCGAAGACGAACATAATAAACCGTAACACATGTATGTACTTTACCACGCTCAAGCGTACTAACGAACAGGAAGAACGCTTCCTAAGTCACGCAAAACTGCGTTCTAACGAGGATCGATTCGATGTATTTTACAAATCCACACAACAAACAACATATAATCATGAATAAATAAACGTTCTAGAAACCGTACTTAACGTAAACTGATGCAAACGTGCATCAGGCGGCATACTGGTGGCATACGTGCTGCAGGTCACGATACCGACCAATCTCGCTTCCTCGATGTTGGCAAAATTTACGAAACCGTCGGTTTCTAATAACGCAGCGTTTTACCAGTAAAAACGGTTTGAGTTACGTCAGTGAACACGGGGCTTGCATAACGCCACTACACGCTAATTAGTTACACTCGCCTCGTTACACACTGCATGTCTCCTCTGTTTTGTTTTTGGATTTCCTTAATCTACCTTCGGTTGACGGAGGAGTGATCATATGACAGGCATTGCGCTGCACCTGTCGCAAAGCGTGTTCGATGAAATTACGAAACGGTCGTTTATTTCGATTCACGCTTAAGAACCCATTTTAATAAAGTCAAAAAAATGTTAAAACCTCCCGTACTTGATAATACAATCATCACGTATACACTTCACTTGCCTCGTAAGATGGCTCCCGTCACATATGATTCATTTTTACTTTCATGTTCCGTAAGGAAACGGAAGTACGGTGATCGCGAAAAAAATCGTGTTCGAGATACGGGCTGGTTCCGATTGTACTATCCTCAAAACATGAAGAAAAGTAATTTTCCGAAAAGTGTCTGTGTGTAGAATTTTTTCTATGGTGAACGACAACTACCGCAAATTCAAACAGAATCAAATAATTTCTTGCACAGGTGCCCGAGTTGTAGAGGACTATTGATTTTGGTGAAGATCGGTTTAGGGGAAGGGGTAGTTTACCTGCAACGTTTTAACAAGAGTAAAGTAACTTAATTTTGAAAAATAAAATACCCTGAAAAGAAGGTCACAATAATCCACTGTAGAAAGGTAGATGAAATATCTATAAATTAAAAGGGTAGTTGAAGGGGAGAGATAATTTTATGTATTGATGTTATAAGTTTATTCGACCGAAAACTTAAAAATGTCAATAAAATATTAACAATTGATATCGTTCCATGCTATGTAACCACGGATACATAAACAAAATAATTTTTCGTTTTCAGATAGTCACAGAAAACAAATGCTGGGCGGTATTTCTTTTTTTCGCGTTGTTTAAATAAAAGATAATTTAATCAAATTAATTATTTATTTTAAAAATATTAACAACTACGTACAATTCGTATTTTGATTATCTATCTCGGCGTTTTTACAAAAAAGCTTGTAGTTCCATAGTTGTTTGGGGATGCGGCAGTCATCCGTTCGGCAAAGATGTTCCCACCAATTCAGCCGATACTGGGCGATCCTGTCGAGTATACTCATAATATTCAGTTCCTACCGTATATCTGTGTTTCTTCTATGATCACGGAGAGTATACCCTGCCACGTGCCTGAGAAATCTCATTTCAGCCGCTTGGATGTGACTGGCCTGCCCTTTCGTTAAAGTCCAATTCTCAGACCCATAAAGAAGTGTGGGAAGAGCCATCACCTTGTAGAATTTTAGGCGTGTTACGTATTAAAAATAATTTTATAATTAGAGCATGGAAGTCATCTATGGTTCTCCATACCGATTTTTCCTTTTACATGATAATATAAAAGAGGGTTCGTTTCGACTATGACATAATAGAAATGACAGCCAAATTACTTTGTGTCTGCTGTTAGACATTGCTAAACAAAATGTCGTGTGATTAAACCGTCGTGGCTCCACCTGTAAAGTCACATGCACTAATAAAAACCAAAAACATATTATGCATACAACACGGCGCTTCGGTGGACCTCTACACATGTAAAGCACACACGGTAAACATTCGTTTCCGTCTAAATAAAAATAAAAGGTTATAGGCTATACCCGAAAGCCGTTCCAATGGAAACGATGATCGTATCAGCCTCACTTCGATGTCAATGGGCAAGTAATCGACTTTGGTCCGTGCAAATCCATCGGTACCCGGGGGCGCTTCAGACCTGAATAAGTTCAAACTATACGGAATAATGACGCTCGCTTATGGCCCTATTATTACTGAATCATATGAACAACGCGTAGGCCAGACTCGCACAGCGTATCTTAATACTGGTCAAGGATGTAACGTAACACTACCGGTTACAGCCAGTTGTGTGGTAAAACACATTTATAGCAGTAGTATATTCTGATGTAGATTATTAATATTAATTTTAGTAATGTTAGTACGTAGACATACAGATGAGAATTGTACCAAGTATTTGTTATATAAGGAAGAGTTATGTACTAGAGAGGCGACACGTTGGCGCCGAGCAAGTGTAAAATTGTATTGTATGTACAACTTTCTAAGTCGTAAAGATATAAAACGCTTTGTTTGCACAAAACAGCAAAAAATATGAAGTACCGTTAGAAAAAGTATTTTCGGCCTTCAAAATACAAAGAGTGATACGTCATAACGGGGGTGGTTTTAGAAAGCAAATTTCTCTTTTTTAACGAGGTAACGTTCTGGCGGCAAGAAGTGCGCGTCTATAAGAGTTCTCCAATCAGGGATAGCGTCACCTCTGAGCGCGAAGTTATTTCGAGTGTTAACTGGATAATTTCAAACTTACCGACAACACGTTTGAATTTTGGCCAATGATGGTAATCTTAAGAGTAGCGGCAGTATGGGAAGTCTATGTGAAACTATAAAAGTAACTCGTGAATAGAGGAGAATCGAGAGAATCGGCAGTCAGTTACCAGTTAGCAAGCAGTCAGTCCGTTTGTTAGTGGCAGTTTTACTAGTTGTTGTTCGAGAGAGTTAGAAGTTATGTCTTAAACAATCATTAAGCAATCTAAGACAGTCTGTAACGTATTCATTCAGTCAATCAGTATTCGGTCATTAGACAAACCAGTTAGTTATCGTCATGAAGAAGTCAAGTAAGTAGTTAGAGGAAGTGAAGAAAAGAACAAGCAGTCATTAATAAGTCAAGCAGTATTATTTATCCTGTGCAAGGCATCAAGAGCGAAGCAGTATTATTTATCATGTGCGCGGTCGTATGAGAAAGTCAAAGTTTCGGAGGGCGTGGAGATGAATGCTTATCGCGATAATGTGTGAATAAAAGCAGAGTAAGATCAACTGTGTTGTGAGGTGTAAAGTGTGGAACGAGCAGGACGGAGTAATGGATAATCAAACTCAAATAATCATATCAAATTAAAATGTTCTAATCAAATAATTTCATGTAGTATAGTTGTCTATCTAAGTTTAACCCGTTTCATTCTAAAAGGCCCCATGAAGTGTTCAGATGCTGAAGCGTATTTTATATCTTACGACATAGAATCAGAGTACAAAGTTTAAATATTTAATACAAATTTGAATGATAGTTCGATATTTATGATATGTTAGATTTTAAGTCATGTCGCTGATTAAAGTTAATTTATGATGAGAATGAAGGAGATTTCTAGTTCCAAGAGTAAATTCGCAATGTTATAAATAATATTCAATGTGTTAATTAATCTCTTATAATTATAATAATATTCAATGCGTTAATTAATCTCATAAATTATTAGAGAATAGTCAATGGACTAATTAAGCTATCATAAATGATAGATGATATTAATGCGTAAATTAAGTTCTTATCAATGATAAATGATGTTCAATGTGTTCATGAATCTCTTATGACAATTCGAAAGTGATAAGAAATTTAATATCAATTGAGAAGTTATTTAATCTGTCAATTTGTAATGATAATGATGTTATATGTTATATTATTTAAATGTACACAAGTGATAAAAATAGTATTGTTTATTTAGCATCTGAACATAAGAGTTGTTATTAACAACAAACCCTGAGATTCCTAATTATCTCTGGCGCCCAGAATTTTATATTTAATAATTATAACATAAATTTAAATAATTGTACATTTGGCGTACGAACGTAAAGCTTATAAAAGAACCGCGTCCAGCGAGACGTCTATATTTGGCGCACCAAAACGTGGAGCTTTGCGATAATTTTATAAGGATATAAGTATACACTGTCGTGTAATTAACGACACGAAGAAAAAACAAAAAAATAAAACTATCGCAACTTAAATTAATTTGAAAACTATAATATAAATTTAAAATAAAAGTTATAATTAGAGTGTGTATTTGGAAAATTTACACCAAGGTCAAGCAGAAGCCACCAAGGTCGCAATTCATACTAACCGCACAACACAACGCTCCCTTCCTCGCTGATACATCAGATTTCTTGGAAGATACATTAATATTACCGACAGTCATCTTAAATATATACAGTGGAACTCGTGAATAACGAGCTCGCTTATAACGAGAACTCGGAAGTAACGAGCATAAGTACGAGATTTGTTTGGTATTGTATCTTATTAATGATAATTAAACTCGCTTTTAACGAGTAGGAACGCATTAGAGACTGGGTTTTATAACGAGTATTTATCGCAGGCTTGTTCATGGGTTAAGGTCTAAAAAGTTTGTTACAATACAGCATTTTAAACATTTCGTTTGAAATAACACAATTTAGTGAAACTAATAATATAAGTGATGAATTCGTGGAATACTTAAATAAAATTACAAAACTGTTTTTATATCTACAGATACAAAATTACTAAACAAACAAAAACAGATGGCTTTTTTAAGATTAATTATGTTCTGTGTTCGAAATATAATCTGACGATTTCATTTAGAACGAAGAACAAAAAGACAAATAAATTAGAGAGAATTTTCTTGTAAGTAAAAAATATATATTGTACATGTGGGATGGAAAATGTTACTTTTTTTATCAGATAGCCGGCTGATTTTTGTTAAGTTTTCTACTACAGAGTCAATTTACTTATATTTCGCGAAATGCACTATACGTCAATATTCAGCAAAGAATGAAAGTCTAAATTTCACTTTTAAGCGTAGAATGTAAAACATGTCAAAATTGTATTGTGCAAAACCTCTTCTATATTAGACTTTTTTTGTTATGAGTTCGATAATCACGGTACAAAATTTAGGCTTGCTAGTCGATAACTCGGATGTAGCGAATACCCGGTTTTAACGAACACATTTTTCCGGTCCCTTGAATCTTTGTTATAAGCAAGTTCCACTGTATATGTTTTAGCTCGTTACCAGGACGCTGGTTTACTCGTTTCGAAGGGTTAATTATACGGTAGACGCCAGTAGTGTTAATGTAAGCAGAAAGAATTTATGATTAAATTTGCTGTATGGATTGCCTTAACATAAGCGTTTATTAAAATAGTATATGTGTACGTAAGCACACGTTGGTTCACACAATTTTTGCCCGTTGTACGTAATATGTCAGAAACGTCGGTTGCACCACATTCACACAAACATTTCCAATCACAAAGAAACAAAAGTTTTCCAAAACATGCCTGTCTTGAAGCGTTATAAATAAAGTAAACACTGAGTACAAGGGACGCCTCCGAAACGCGACCGCATTCTTAAAACATTTCCTACAATGTGTAGATTAATCAGTTTTATGTTATGACAAAGTATTATTATTTTCAGAATGATCACGTTGCACACACTATATAAAAATTATCCCAATTAGCGCTTTCAAGCTTCACAGCCCATCGTCAGATTGGAATAGACAGGAAATTCGTAAAACCAACCCCTTCACCCCTCTCCCCCACCCTGCTCACACACAACAAGCTATAATATAAATGACCCTTCCCCACCCCCTAAACCCTGTCCCACATCTGTAGAGTTACATATGTTTTTTTTTCTAGCAAATTCCTTGTGTTTCAGTGTTGTGTGTGTGTGTGTGTGTGTGTGTGTGTGTGTGTGTGTGTGCGCGCGCGCATCCTTTTTAAACTACCCTCTTCCTCTCCACACACGTGGTTGAAATCACAATCATTCACAAATTTCTTCATTAAACGTCTATTATTTTTTTAACGTGTATAATAATATAAACTGACTTAATTTTGTATAATAATAGTGTATTATGTACAGTATTATATAGTGTATCCTGATAGGAATTATGATATTGTGTTAAGTTAGGCAAGTTCCAGACGATCTGTGTACAATCAACCGTATTTTTACAAACAGGTACATCGAGACACAAAATTAAAGTTCTACAAAGTTATGGCAGTCCCTGTACGTCCTATGGGTGTGAATTATACACAACAACCAAGAAACAAGACTGTAAAATGCAGGGGTCGGAAATGGCGTTCTTGAAGAGTTAAAAGGTGTAAACTTGACTTATAAAGGATGAGGCCATAAGAGAAGAGTTACAAGTTTTTAACTTGAATGAAAAATTAAAAGATGGAAAGAACAGGTAGAAAGAATGCCAAATTCCAGACCAGACAAGTCTGGAAATACAAACCTATAGGACACAGGTGTGTGGAACAGGCAGCACCCTGCCTATGCCGTGTTGTGAAGATGATGATGATGATGATGATGATGATGATGATGATGAAGATGTAGTACGCCAACTAGTTATATTGTAAGGTAAATGAAATAATTGTACACACTATTAATGAGTTACAAAAGTAAGTGTTCTTGTACAAAAAGAGTAAATTAATAAACTTCAATGTAAATTAAACGTAAACCAACCTACTGTTTTACTATGGTGGCCAGTCGTTCTAAATCTATTTCTAACACATTTTTGTCTTCGTTTCTCTGTCGTCACAAGATTTCACGCAGATACGATTAAAGTAACTGTTCGAAAGTTCCGCACTGACTTTGGCCCGTTTTTTTGACGGCCATAAGGAGCCAATACGTTTGGGGAACGACAAAGTTTCTGTTAAATACCGAGAATCTGTGCCAGACGAGTTAAGAATATCACCGCGGAAGCTCATATGTGGGTAATACGGTCGTATCAAAAAAAGATCTCAGTACAAATCATGGAAGGAAGAATTCTTTACAAAAACTTTGTATATCATTGTAGAGGGATAATAATTCACAGAAGTACAAAAAATACGACGGGACATAGTACATATCAGTGTCATTTATTCTCTCCTTAAAATGATTGTCAATTGTCATCAAAGTTTTGTACATCTGTCGCCGCGACGCGTTATACCCAATCTACAACTCGTATTTCGTTTCCCCCAAAACAAGTCATTCTTGCATTAACTGCACGTAGGTTTAGTTATTTCTATCGTTATCTATGATTTTCCTTTTGTAATTTTAATTAGCAGTCTCCGTAATTCCAACTTCGTCGTGCTTACCTGTCATGCTCCCGCACGAGGACTTTCAACGTCCCCACCTAAAGGACGAGCCTTTGGTGGTGGTTTAGAACTTGATAATGGTACAGACATTGAAAGGCCTGTAATAGTAAGTTTAACAAGTAAGCACGACGAAGCTGGAGTTATCTATGTTTATTTTCTCCGTAGTCTGTATTGTCACAGCACCACAAGTACAGGCCTATTTAGACCCCAAAGTACTGTCTATTTTAGACAGAAGGATGGTAAAAGAATATCAATAAAGCAAGACAATAACTAGACGAACACGTAACTAGACTGCATTAAATCTGCAGAATTACAAACTCAATTTGGAAGAGCGTAGTACATTTACCTGGCTGAGAAAATGGTAAACGGTAAAGAAGGTTTTTTTATTGCTGAGCTAAAGGCATCAAGAGTCGACCTTTATTGGATAATTTTAAATAGGTTAGATACCTGATAGTCCTTATCCAACTTACTTTGGTCGCTGTGCACGACGCGTTTCAGGATCAAGGTCCCATCTTCAGGTGCTCACTCGGGTCGACCTCGTCAATTCATAAAAACACACACATAAAACATAAAAAACACTGAATTCAAACACTCATACTGCGCGAGAGGGGACGATGCGCATCGTCGAGAAAGTAAACGTGCACATAGGATAGGATAAACTTTATTGGATAAAGGAGGATGACGTGATTAAGGAATGCGATAAGGACAGAAACGTTCTGAACAGAAATCATCGAAGGATGACTCGACAGGTATGACTAACCACTGAACAGACAAATGAATGTTGATGATGAATACACAGTGCAGCAACAGAATCATTTCCGGTAACATATGGCTTAATCAGTTTAATTAAGAAAATAAGCAATATGGTCGGCAGAAAGCACCACGCTGCACGTCAGTGAAAGCCAGTTTACCGTTGTCTGGCCACTCATCGCTCTGTTATTGTTACGCCGTACATTCAATGATTCAAACGCTGGAGTGTTGAATGATCCGGCATTCACCTAATTGATAACAACAAGCTGACACCTACGCCTTCATCTAGATATCCATGAATTATACAACAAAGGTACGTCATGCAAACACTGTCACTATATGGATCTAAACTGTATTTTCTCAATTTCAAACAAATACTTTCTACAAATGACATATTTTACTTCTTTTAAGGGGATTTTATGTGCGATTTATTGATTCCCATTCATTGGTTCCCACTTATTGTCAGTACAGTAGAACCTCCATTAACCGAAACACTTTTAACCGAAATACCGTTTAACCGAAGCGACCGACCAAAAAAAATTATAGGCTATATTCCTGATTTTTACAATGAAAATTTGTTTTCCGAATAAAACACGAAAATCGATGTAATAAACATTGTTTGTGGCAGCCGATTTTGGACTTTGGTTTCTACTGTTTCTGATTGGGTGAAGATGAAAAGAAATTGAAGAGCATACTTCGAAGATGCCAAACAAGTAAACAATGAAGACGTGTCAAAACGAGAAAGTAAATGAGACTGTGTTTTTATGGTTCACGCAACAAAGGGACGACGAAGACGATGACATAGCAGAGAGCATTAGCCATGACTCCGCTGAGGAGATCTTCATCGTCTTCGAATTAAGAGGTTTTTATTTTGGGTTAGGGCATTAAATTAGGCTATATGAAATTCGTGTTTTTCTCATGGAGTTTTACTCAATTTTCAGACAGCTTTACGGTTCGTTGAACAATGTGAAGAGTCAAAGCCCTGAGACGTTCTGGAGTAATGAAGCGATGATGGCGAGATATTGCTACGAGAAACCGATGTGAAAAAAAAATAGAAGATTTTTTCAAACAAAAATCACAAAACTAGTGATACAAAATTACTTTAAGTAAATAGTTTGAGTTTTATTAAAATATTTTGATAATATTGTATATTGCCATCAGTTATTTTACCTCAAACTTTAAAAAAATGACATCTTAATTATTATCCGAAATTTTGGTTATCCGAAACCGCCTTCCCCCTTTGTTTCGGTTAACAGAGGTTCTACTGTATATCTGAATAAACTCGATAAACGTTTTGTAAAAAAAAGGACAACGAATGATTTTGTTTAAGTTATTTCAAACAACCGGCACGTTTAAAAGATGAATATTACTATTATACACAATTTATCACTAATGATTATCATGTAGGATTTATCTATAGGACACATAAAAACGTGACACGTCAAGAACGTGGCACACAGTTCTCTCGTACGACGAATTCTATTAAGGACGACGTCGTATTTTGGAGACCTCTCTATCGCAAGACATCCGTAGGCCTATTCATCTCGACCAATCCCTTCACTTATTTGTTTCACCTTTCCCTCGAATTTAGCATTCAGGCCTACTATGCTTAAAGACGGCATTCCGTTATTAACTCGAAGCGCCTGAATAGCTAACGAATTCCATGTGACTGACGAACCGTTACAGCACTTTCATTATATCGCTTTCGTTTATCATCTTACATTAATGTTTACGTCTGTATGTCGTTGTTGCTATCTTTCTTCACAAATCGTTAAGTGCATTTCAGAGAGTACGAAAAAGGCATAGAACGTAAATTACTAATTACTTAACACTTCTATTCCAATGAAGTGTCTAGCAATAATCGACACAGTCCTCTGTGTTTTCCCGTTGCTCACATTGTACACATCTGGTTTTTCCTACTGCAGTTTACAGAATGACATTTCCCTCCGAGAGACTTCCTCAGTCATAGAGATGATGACTGTAGTTTTCGCCATAATAGTTGACAGCTTTCTCTTGATTTCTCCTACTGCAAGAACGCAACACACACACACACACACACACACACACACACCCCGACTGAACCTTAACCGACAACTCGGACTTCGCCTATCACTAGTACTTGCGTTTAATACGATGCAACATCAATCACCCCTAATTATATTCTTAACGCTGCAGGGCGTCGAGTTATTACTAGGAGAGAAAGTCTAGTGCCATTTTCTATGAAAGTGTCGAGAACCATGTTCTATGAAAAATAAATAGTATATTCAGTACAAATTTAGATACGATTCTCAGGTAAGGAACGGCATTCTAACAGATCTTCGTATTATTTCCATTATAGTAACACCGGCTCAAACGATTAACGTTGCAAAACAGAGCATATTTTACGGAATTTGCACTAAACCAGAGAGAGAGAGAGAGAGAGAGAGAGAGAGAGAGAGAGAGAGAGAGAGAGAGAGAGAGAGAGAGAGAGAGTGTGTGTGTGTGTGATTTTTATGTATACTGAAAATTATGTAATCTGAATTTAACTTGACCACGATCATGTTCATTCTTTACTCCTGAAATTAACTGTAAAAATAGACACTTAGGAAAATTTAAAAAAAACACCACAAACACTCAAATAGATTCATTAAAATTAATTATGTAATATTCAATAAGTACATTACCTACACTGTGATGTGCACATGACTACTACATGGAAGCCTGTTCACTAGTGCCGCCTAGTTTATTGCTTAAAGTATGCTCTTCAAAATCTAACGATGTCACGCGATATGCTCTTCCAACTGACGTTCTACATCTCGTGTCAATTTATGTTTTGAGATTTCGGCACCGGCACTAATGCCTGCCCAAAATCTAACGATGTCACGCGATATGCTCTTCCAACTGACGTTCTACACCTCGTGTCAATTTATGTTTTGAGATTTCGGCACCGGCAATAATACCTGCCCAAAATCTAACGATGTCACGCGATATGCTCTTCCAACTGACGTTCTACATCTCGTGTCAATTTATGTTTTGAGATTTCGGCACCGGCACTAATGCCTGCCCAAAATCTAACGATGTCACGCGATATGCTCTTCCAACTGACGTTCTACACCTCGTGTCAATTTATGTTTTGAGATTTCGGCACCGGCACTAATACCTGCCCAAAATCTAACGATGTCACGCGATATGCTCTTCCAACTGACGTTCTACATCTCGTGTCAATTTATGTTTTGAGATTTCAGCACCGGCACTAATACCTGCCCAAAATCTAACGATGTCACGCGATATGCTCTTCCAACTGACGTTCTACATCTCGTGTCAATTTATGTTTTGAGATTTCGGCACCGGCACTAATACCTGCCCAAAATCTAACGATGTCACGCGATATGCTCTTCCAACTGACGTTCTACATCTCGTGTCAATTTATGTTTTGAGATTTCGGCACCGGCACTAATGCCTGCCCAAAATCTAACGATGTCACGCGATATGCTCTTCCAACTGACGTTCTACACCTCGTGTCAATTTATGTTTTGAGATTTCGGCACCGGCACTAATACCTGCCCAAAATCTAACGATGTCACGCGATATGCTCTTCCAACTGACGTTCTACATCTCGTGTCAATTTATGTTTTGAGATTTCGGCACCGGCACTAATACCTGCCCAAAATCTAACGATGTCACGCGATATGCTCTTCCAACTGACGTTCTACATCTCGTGTCAATTTATGTTTTGAGATTTCGGCACCGGCACTAATGCCTGCCCAAAATCTAACGATGTCACGCGATATGCTCTTCCAACTGACGTTCTACATCTCGTGTCAATTTATGTTTTGAGATTTCGGCACCGGCACTAATACCTGCCCAAAATCTAACGATGTCACGCGATATGCTCTTCCAACTGACGTTCTACATCTCGTGTCAATTTATGTTTTGAGATTTCGGCACCGGCACTAATACCTGCCCAAAATCTAACGATGTCACGCGATATGCTCTTCCAACTGACGTTCTACATCTCGTGTCAATTTATGTTTTGAGATTTCGGCACCGGCACTAATACCTGCCCAAAACCTAACGATGTCACGCGATATGCTCTTCCAACTGACGTTCTACATCTCGTGTCAATTTATGTTTTGAGATTTCGGCACCGGCACTAATACCTGCCCAAAATCTAACGATGTCACGCGATATGCTCTTCCAACTGACGTTCTACATCTCGTGTCAATTTATGCTTTGAGATTTCGGCACCGGCACTAATACCTGCCCAAAATCTAACGATGTCACGCGATATGCTCTTCCAACTGACGTTCTACATCTCGTGTCAATTTATGTTTTGAGATTTCGGCACCGGCACTAATGCCTGCCCAAAATCTAACGATGTCACGCGATATGCTCTTCCAACTGACGTTCTACATCTCGTGTCAATTTATGTTTTGAGATTTCGGCACCGGCACTAATACCTGCCCAAAATCTAACGATGTCACGCGATATGCTCTTCCAACTGACGTTCTACATCTCGTGTCAATTTATGTTTTGAGATTTCGGCACCGGCACTAATACCTGCCCAAAATCTAACGATGTCACGCGATATGCTCTTCCAACTGACGTTCTACATCTCGTGTCAATTTATGTTTTGAGATTTCGGCACCGGCACTAATGCCTGCCCAAAATCTAACGATGTCACGCGATATGCTCTTCCAACTGACGTTCTACATCTCGTGTCAATTTATGTTTTGAGATTTCGGCACCGGCACTAATACCTGCCCAAAACCTAACGATGTCACGCGATATGCTCTTCCAACTGACGTTCTACATCTCGTGTCAATTTATGTTTTGAGATTTCGGCACCGGCACTAATACCTGCCCAAAATCTAACGATGTCACGCGATATGCTCTTCCAACTGACGTTCTACATCTCGTGTTGATTTATGTTTTGAGATTTCGGCACCGGCACTAATACCTGCCCAAAATCTAACGATGTCACGCGATATGCTCTTCCAACTGACGTTCTACATCCCCGTGTCAATTTATGTTTTGAGATTTCGGCACCGGCACTAATACCTGCCCAAAATCTAACGATGTCACGCGATATGCTCTTCCAACTGACGTTCTACATCTCGTGTCAATTTATGTTTTGAGATTTCGGCACCGGCACTAATACCTGCCCAAAATCTAACGATGTCACGCGATATGCTCTTCCAACTGACGTTCTACATCTCGTGTCAATTTATGTTTTGAGATTTCGGCACCGGCACTAATACCTGTCCAAAATCTAACGATGTCACGCGATATGCTCTTCCAACTGACGTTCTACATCTCGTGTCAATTTATGTTTTGAGATTTCGGCACCGGCACTAATACCTGCCCAAAATCTAACGATGTCACGCGATATGCTCTTCCAACTGACGTTCTACATCTCGTGTCAATTTATGTTTTGAGATTTCGGCACCGGCACTAATACCTGCCCAAAATCTAACGATGTCACGCGATATGCTCTTCCAACTGACGTTCTACATCTCGTGTCAATTTATGTTTTGAGATTTCGGCACCGGCACTAATACCTGCCCAAAATCTAACGATGTCACGCGATATGCTCTTCCAACTGACGTTCTACATCTCGTGTCAATTTATGTTTTGAGATTTCGGCACCGGCACTAATGCCTGCCCAAAATCTAACGATGTCACGCGATATGCTCTTCCAACTGACGTTCTACATCTCGTGTCAATTTATGTTTTGAGATTTCGGCACCGGCACTAATACCTGCCCAAAATCTAACGATGTCACGCGATATGCTCTTCCAACTGACGTTCTACATCTCGTGTCGATTTATGTTTTGAGATTTCGGCACCGGCACTAATACCTGCCCAAAATCTAACGATGTCACGCGATATGCTCTTCCAACTGACGTTCTACATCTCGTGTTGATTTATGTTTTGAGATTTCGGCACCGGCACTAATACCTGCCCAAAATCTAACGATGTCACGCGATATGCTCTTCCAACTGACGTTCTACATCTCGTGTCAATTTATGTTTTGAGATTTCGAAAACTATAAAACGCATAAAAAATTAACGAGCCAATAAAAATTAATATACTAATGTAAGTTACGTAATTCATTCATATGCACTGATATGTCGTCCTTATGCACCTCCAATGGCTCTGCGCACGGAAGTTACCATTTATCTTTTGTTTCTCAGGTCTGGACTGACCTATAGGGCATGGTGGTCACTTCTGTCAACTATCAACAGGCGTACACTGGAAAGATTCCAATCGAAAACCCTCCGTCCCTTGTCGGGATCTCCTTGGTTTGTCAGAAATGATGTAACGCGAGGAGGTCTTCGAGTTTCTACCCTGTCTGCTTTTATGCGCTCGCTAGCTGCAACTCTCTTTGCTTCACCTGCAACCTCACCCTTCCCTTACCTAAGGACCATCATCACCACAGGACCTCCACCACCGATTCGGGTCAGACGCCCTCAGGCGATTCTTGATGGCCCGCCATAAAGACGTCCTCGTTTGTAACTTCTTGTCCCAGCCCTGGCTGTCCTTTCTGCCTTCGTCGCACGCTGTTTGCTGTTGTTCCCCCTATCACCGGCACGGAGCCTCTCTATCTCGCGAAGAGCGATCGACGCCTCACGTGGCACCAGCAGCGGTGTCATATATTAAAGTCTTCTCCCCCCCCCTAGAGCATTTAGCGAAAAATCGCTTGGTGGTTTCCAGGCCAGTATTAGGCACCTGTCTACTGTACCAGCACTATGTTTATCGTTTGGCAGCCATTGAGCTCGACCCAGATGCTGCAATCCTGCTACGGGTGCAAAGACATCTCGCTACAACGATGCAACGTCAAACTGAAAACAAGTTCGATTTATCGACGACCGTTGGTCGTTTTAAAAATAAATAAATCTTCCAAAAGTAATTTACCTAAAGTGCACAGAAATGTGTTCGCTCACGACAGTAAATATGCATTTTGTAAGTAAATTTTCTTCGCGTTACTAACGTTGTTCACACAGAAACCAGGCGACGATAACAAGCGCGGTTTAAATAATAACATTTATAAAACTATAAAACAGTCTGATTCTGATCCGTATACTGAACTCCGTCTCCCCGTTTATGGGAAAAGTTTTCCCATCTTGAATAACATTGTTTTTATACACTTAGCCTATTATACATGTACTTTTTATACAATTGATATACAAAACACTTCGGTAACAACTACCATTTTATTCACTCTTGTTTTATCGCTTCAATTTGTTAATATTTCAATGAATATAATTACAAAAACATGTTGTTTACAGAAAATGGCACGGTTTGTTTCTTTCCAAACGTAAAATTAAATTTTTTAATTATCATATATCTGATATATTATTTAAGTTCGCTAGCTAAGGAATCAAAGAATAGCTAAGGCAACGAGTAACAATCAAAGAAAACTACTACGAATTTCACAGGCTGCCGACTGTAGAGATGAGGTTCCTTACCACAACGAATGGCTCCAGACATGGAGACTGACCGAGAGGTATTCGTGCTGAACTAAATATCTTTACTGTACATGACAAACAGGAGAAGGTAAAGAAACTGGACTGGCTTGAAAAGCATAAGAATTTATACCGGAGGATTCCAGAAGCCAATCGCAACGTATTAACTAGTGTTGCACATGGCGCAAAGGTGTACAAACAAATTGCAGTGATTCAAACGGATTGCTTAATACGATCTTGTAGAGTATACAGGCTGCCAAACACGGCAAGTGTTGTTTCTCGATGTGCTTGGTTGTATATAGAATTAATATAATGGAAATAACCTCTATTACATACCGAGCGGTGAGATCCAAACAGAATTCTTTAACTTCTTAATGGTAAATATAATTATTTCACTACCGACTCGAACACAAAGTTTTTTATGGGTAAAAACATAAAAGGTTATAAACTGGAAGAAGTTTTTTAAAAGCGAAAACCGGTTCAGGTTATACGGTAAAACTTTTACGTTTTTACCCATAAAAAACTTTGTGTTCTGAGTCGGTAGTAAAATAATTATATTTAGTTAGGTAACGGACATGGACAACGAAATCCAAGAATCCTTAATAGTAGTCTATTTCTTGCTTGTATATCTGACATCAAAATAACTGAAAATTATTATTAAATTAATTTTTATAGTGTAATAATTCAACTAAATATAATTTATATTTGTTTGTAACCAGTATATATATATAGTTAAATGTACATAAGTAAATTTACATGTGTTATAAAAAAACTCACATTTATATGTAATCACAATGTATTGTGTATTAATACATATTTGTATTGATATAGGCCATATTTTTTTCACAATATATATCTTTGTTGTCAATATCATTTTGTTAACGTGTCTTATTAATTTACTTACTAATTACGTCTGATAATCCATAGCTTTCAAAACTAATTTATGAACCCTATTCATACCTAGCACACACACACACACACACACACACACACACACACACACACACACACACACACACACACACACACACACACACACACACACACACACACACTTAAGTTTCGCCGCTCGAAACATGCCCTTTCTCTTCAGTCTTCTCTCATACGTTTCGACATCTACTCAGACGTCTTCCTCAGGAGTGTATTAACAAGGAGAAACAGGATGAAGGACGCAATCACATCCGGAAACCAACTATATCGTTAATACAAAGGTTGCAAAAATCTACAATAGTACGAGCACACATACACACACGCCACTGGCCTATTAGAATGAAGTGACAAGTTTCAATATTTCACGGATAATGAATGTGACGCCGCACACCAAGCGGCTTGGGCCACTGCGGGCAAAACTTTTCGAAGATTTGCTTTCCCCTTTCACAGTGATGGCAAACCAGCGACCTGTATCCTGGCATAGTAATTCATCTTTACTTTTTAGAAAAGTATCGTACACCCTGTTCTCGAGTAAGGCATTCAACGAACAATGACGAAACCGGAACCCACACCTTAAGTTGGCTAAGAATTTTCAAACACTTTATTTTACTAATTTGTTACCGTTCTAACATTACGTTATTAACGGTCTACTACAGAGTTACTGTTTCTATTAACTTCTATTCAGAACCAAAACATTGGCGAGTTGTTGATACACTTTACGTGGAACTCATAAAAAAAAACAATAAAAAACCAACAGCAATACACACAATATGCTTCACGAATCTGCAATAAACTATTAAAAACCAAAACGCCAGCATATTTTATACGTTTCATAACGCCCGCTGCGCAGTTATATACATAAAACTTTATTGAGCATATCTCCGTCCCGGGAGCATAAAGCAATGCAGTACACGGGCATTTAAAAGGTTTTTATGTAATTTCATTACTTTTTATCTAAACGCGTACTCACTCGTTAAAATGAATCATTTGATGTTTAAATTTCGGCGAGAGATCGACGCAAGCAAGGCTGAGATGGAAACCAATACAAAAGGGTGGGGGGGAGAGAGAGAGAGAGAGAGAGAGAGAGAGAGAGAGAGAGAGAGAGAGAGAGAGAGAGAGAGAGCACAAAAAATAAAAGTGCAATCGTTGTTCAGTACAGTAGTTCTCGGCCAGACATATCTATTAAAATTACAAAGATGCAATAACCGGTTCTGTGCGGATGGGTGACGGGCTTGCACCGTGGCAGGTGCGCGCTCTCTTAAGTACAAACAAGTCCTCACCTACCAGCCATCCATCTCTCGTCTGGTTACTGACCTCAATGCCTGCCCCGACCAACTAAAATCACAATAAACTCATTTTAAACAAGCTCCTCTCTGCACACACACGCACAATCTGACATGTCAAGGTCAATTTCAATTCTGTCAAGGATACAGTATATTGGGTAGGCACGAAGAAAAACGTGACCACTCTAATTGAACGGACTGATTTGATATTATACTGCTAAGGCGTACCGAACGGGGAATTACTTGTTCCGTTTGACCTGATTCCGTTAATATGCTAAACACGTACTTCAAAACAAATACGAATTTTCGCAACGCTGTTCTCGTTTTCGGCTATAAGTTATCACGCCTTCCTGTTGCCAAATTTCTGCGACAACGTTCTGAGTCCGTAGTTAGCGTAACCTGACGCAACTGCTGCAAATTACAAACCCAGCGTTGTACTAAAAATACAATTTCATACAAACACCGCTGTTTGGCGTGTGCGCACCTCAACATTTCATTTTCTTGCTAGTTCCAATCTTTACGCAACACACCGACGGCAAATTTGTAATTATTATGCACGTTATTATTGCTATACATCTATAAACGAATTTCTATTCGAAACGTTTCATTACACGTGTAAAAAGTAGTATAGATTTCTCTATATCTATCCCATCCGCATCTATCTATAGCATATCTATATCTAGTATAGCGCTAATCCGCATCAAGGCTTACTCGCCCTGCAGTCAGAAGAGCTAACAACTTATCAGATTTGACTTTCAGCAAACCTTATCAGATTATCAGATAAACCTTTAGAGCAAGAAGCGTTTGGATCCATTATCAAAATCTGAAACACACCGCAGACAGAATTTAATTTAATCTAAACACTGTCACGGTTGATTGAAAATATTCGCCTATTCGCTCTCTTCGATTTGTGATATATGAAGAATTTATCTTTTATTTATAACCGAAGATTTAACCTCTGTTATGAGTAACATTAAATGATCTTGTATTCATAGCAGATAATCGATTAAAAAATATAATATCACGATTTTCATAGAAAAGTGAACTCGTGATAAAGTTGCACCAGACTTCACGTCGACGGCGGTTTCTAGTTTGTAATTTAGCGGGTGCTTTAAGTTACCGTCTTTCTAAAGCGTGAAACCCTCTATTCCAAAAACTTTATTCTACAAGTTGGGGCAATTTCCAGTTCAACTGCACTTTGCTAAAGAAATTTCAGCAATTTATTATTTTGCAGTACTATACAATGGAAGTTTCAAAAATAAAATACACTAGCACTGCCATGCGGATAGAAATGCAATTATCATCCCGATGCTGTTTCGTTGCAAGATTTAGACCCATCTAATGATAAGTGGCAGTGGTTGTCTGTTGTTGTTTATGGTGAGGTTATGTCAGTCAGTTTAAAACCAGACCTGTGTAGAAGTGCGAGCGGCTATGCGATTTCTGAATGCAAAACAACAGAATCCAACAGCAGTGGCGTGGCGTGGGTACATAACACCTGTTGCTGGTTGTGATAGGCCTAAAAAGTAACCTAAAAATTAATTGGAATTTTTTCTTGTACGAAGAAGTGTTCTTTTTAGAGCATTTTCTATAATTCGCTAGGAGAAGAAGAGGGTCCTGGTTCAACGGGATCTGACTCCATTATACTTACACAGAATAAATCAGAACAAAAATAATCGAATTAAAAATAATAAAGACAAACACATGAATAAACGAACAAAACACAAATAGGTACGTAGTATCTGCTGTACGTCAGTTCCGAAAACGAACATAGCTGCTAACTGAGCGTTTTGCCGGTTTATACAGCGGCGACAGATTGGGTGGACGAATTTGTCCCCCCCTCCCCAGTTTGTACAGTGACAACTACTACGAGGTCAATGACCGTACGCAGTAAAACACTGCCAATGTCTGAGCCGGCAACACAAGACGGTGCAAGGGCCCAGCAATTCGAAAGCAATGTTTCGCTTTCCTTCAAGTTTTCCTAATATTGTTCGGATTTCAAATTATTCAATAATTAAAAGTACTTATTCTGTGATATAATTAATATTATTTTCTTTTATTTATAGTACTGTTGCCACCGGCAACAGCAGATACATGGACGCCACGCTACTGTCCAACAGACATCCACAGAGTTCACGGTATACGATGAGAGTGTAGTTTCACGTAAACAAATATCAGTGTGGTGTAGTCAGTTTAAAAAGGGAGGACATTAGGCCTACTGTTTGACGAAGAACGCGTAGGAACACCATAAACTGTATAAAATGCTGAAAACGAACGTGTTATGAACCGATCGACCCCATTAAACTAAAGGATATTGCACACGCGCTTAATCTACCAGAAACGTCTGTTTATCGCGTTGTTCACGAGGCTCTAAGCTACCGAAAAGTTTCAGCACGATGGGTACCCAAAGAACTGATTGAACAAGACAAAACACAACGAATAGATATGTCCTGCTGCGTTCTCGGGAAGAACCGTCCTTCCTCGATAGAACTATCACCGGGGATAAAACATGGATCTAGCACAAGAAATGATGTGGAAACATGATGATGTGGTTACGAAAAATTCAAGATAACATCTGCTCGGAAAATTTAATTCATAAAGGAGACATAATTAATTAATAACGAGTGTTACAATAAGACTGTACTTATGGGAAGTCAATTGTCTAAAACGCGTTGGAATCCTGACCCGAGGTGTAAAGCTTTTGGATGACAATTCAACTCCCCATACTGCTGAGACAACTGTTCAAGAAAT
This sequence comes from Magicicada septendecula, assembly GCA_034769895.1. Lineage (NCBI taxonomy): Eukaryota > Metazoa > Arthropoda > Insecta > Hemiptera > Cicadidae > Magicicada > Magicicada septendecula. The sequence goes on along the minus strand of CM068369.1, from coordinate 72,787,992 downwards.
CATAAGGACGGGGTAGTGGAATTTTGAACATCTCCCTCACAGTCCCGATCTGGCTACGTGCGATTTCTACCTGTTCAGGAAGACGATTTTTCGTCTAACGGAAAAGTGAAAAACGAGACAATTGACTGGCTGACAACTTTAGACTCAACATTTTTATGAAGAGGGTTTATTAAAATTAGTGTCGCATTGGGACCGTTTTGGGGAATACGTTGAAAAATTAGCAACAAATAACCTTCATTTTAGTATGTAATTTTAAGTAGTTAAAATAAAATTTCTATTTGTTCTTATCAAGTACGGTATGCCTTACTTTGGGACTGTTCTCGTAGATGTATTGAGCATCGAAGACGTGAGATGGGGGAAACCCTTACCCATAGAATGCTAGAACAGAACCCAGATACGCCTGTCAATAGAACTGTTCACTTCAATTTGTGTAAATGGTAATTACCTTGTGAAAGAAAGTTGGGATATCTCTGTGTCTCCTTCAGTGTGGTACTCCACACATTTGGTTTATACCTTACTAAAGTTTCTCGTAACGGCGTCTCTACTACATCGTTATTGCGACGCAGTCTCGATAAGAATTTCTAATTTCAGATGACATGGCAATTATAAGTTGGTAATTGTACAGGCATTCTAGAGAGCGAAGCTCCTTTATTTAGCTCCACACTTCGTATTTCCGACTGAACCTACTGTATTTGGAATCAGTGTCCTCATACCAAATATAACGGTATATCCAATATACCTCATACGAGTAACGGTAATACTACTTTCGGTAAACTGGTTAACATTTTCGTCCAAACAGTGGAAAAGTTACTGACACGAATATGCCAAAGTGACAACGCATAAAACGTTAAGGGTAATACAAACTTACGACTACAATAAAAAAAGACGAGCATTTCGACACGGATGGGTGGGTGTACGTGCTAACAACGAAACGTACGCCTCGGACTGCAATGATGACATTAACGCAATGATCACAACCCACAGATCTCCTTCAAGGTCTTGATAACATCGTTGCTACCAGAACGCGTTTACTTTCTTCTCTACGAGGATTACGTCCCGGTTTTATTACAATTCTTCGCTTTGACTTATGCGTCTTCTCTTTGATCTCTTTGCTCAACAGTCCGTAAAGGACCAATGCATACCTCACGGTTTTAGTGATTGCATGGCTAATACAACGCGTCGCCAGCCGGTACTCAAGAGTATAAAGTATTAAGAAATATCACCATCCATCAACGCGTTTCGGTTCATCAGGAAAACTCCTTAAGGACTTCATGACTCACTGATGACTAGGTAATAGGATCGCACTACTGAAACACGAAGCTCAACTTCCACGACAACGTCTACGCCACTGATTCGCAAACATGCTGCGAACAACCAAGCGAGAGAAGTTATTCGAAGTAGTATCAAGTATCGCACAAGCTGACTAATGAATCTTGCGTAAATGTAATGCACGTCAAAAAAACCATACATGACTTCCATGTTCTAAGATTTATATTTAAAATCATTTTCAAAATGAAATATTACCGTAGAAACTACTTCTTTCTTCAGCCTTAACCACAGTACTGTGGTCACTAACGTATACCACCTTACGTTAGTGCTATCGATTTTCACTGATTATGGCAGTCAATGGTACTGCCAAAACGTCTGGTTTTGCAGAAAACATTGGACCACGGCCAAACAGCCCGGGAAGGAATTTTCACAACAAACTACTCCTTTGTTGCCGATAACGTAGTACACATAAAAAATTATCCCCTCTCCCTACAACTATCATTTTCATTTATAGAAAATTACACCCACCCCGTTCAACTGCCTTTTCATTTATAGATATTTCATCTACCTTTCTACAGTGGATTATTATGACCTTTTTTTCAGAATACTTTATTTATCAAAATTAAGTACTTTACTCTTGCTAAAACATAAAATGTTGCAGGTAAACTACCCCTTCCCCTTAACCGATCTTCACGAAAATCAATAGGCCTTGAGTCCTCTAGAACGCAGGCACATATGCAAAAAATTATTTGATTCTGTTTGAATTTGCGGCAGTTATCGTTCGCCATAGAAAAAATTGTACACACAGACGCTTTTCGGAAAATGACTTTTCTTCATGTTTTGAGGGTAGTACAACCAGAATCAGCCCTTATCTCGAACACGATTTTTTCGCCATCACCATACTTCCATTTCCTTATGGAACATGGAAGTAAAATGAGTGCTGTGAACACAGATAAACTGGTGACTGATCGGAAGAGTTTTGGTAGTTTTAAACTGGATGAAATCGCTTATTGCTTAAAGACTGAATCACAATAAATTAAGAAAAAGGGTCCATATCTGGCGTAGTCTTGTACAACGCTGTCACCAATTTTACAAATTCTAACTGCTACCAAATGAATTTGGCAAACCTGTGTGAAAGTAACATTCAACCATTAAACCAAATCGATGTATGAGACGAATAGCCAAGTTGTAATAGAATAAATCGTTATCGGAAGGAAGAGACTTTAACGGAAGTGACTCACTTCCATACATAGGTCACAAGTAACCGTGATGTGTAATGCTTACAGATGAACCATAACTTATTATTAAACACGCATAATAACGCGTACGAACTTCTATATATGGAGAAGTACATGCACGTCCTGTGGGTACAATTGGAAGCGTAGATGTTATCATTTCTAAAATCTATTCCACTGCTACGTTGTAACACAACACAATGCCCGTAAAACCTTTTGATGTTTGATTTATCAGTAATCGATACAAAATCAATCAAACTGAAATAACATTTCATTTCAACAAAAGCGTACGATTTTCTGTCTGAACTTACCGTATCATATTTTTCATTCGGCTTAAAGAAACAGAACACGCTCTTTTATTGTTTATGAAATCCGTGCAATTTCTAAAACGAAGGCCACTCAAACTGAACAAACGCAATCGACTAGAAATCGGACTAATTTTACGCGACCCAAGTCTACAATACTCCCTCTGTCAAATTCGGGTTACGTAAGAATTCGCAAGGCAATTCGGTTTGCGAAACTACGACAAATTTATCAATATAAAAAAAAGCATTGTTTATCATATTTACGCTATCATAGTGACGACTGCGCCAGAGAATTAAGTAGTTTTCACCTGAATAACGGAGGCGCGTTTTATCTGTTAGCTTCAATTTAGAATTCGTCAATTTGTGACACGTTGACTTAATTCATTATTTGCGTGTGTCTCATAATCTCAGTACGGTACTAGAGAAGTTAACATGTTTTAATTCCCGATTTCTGTTTTCACTGGCACAACCCTCCGCTCTCCCCGGTTTGTCAGAAACGATGCTATCAGGCGAGGGTGAAGGTTCTTTCTCTTACAGAATTCGTTCGGTCCCTACCCTGTTCCCACCTCCATGGAACTGTTCCTGTCCTCCATGTTGGACTCCATTGGAACACACGAAGTGAAAGTTGCGGAGTATGACCTTGAAACAACCGTTGATGTATAAGGCGACTGCAGTTCCAGAGGTCTTATATGGATAATTTTACGAAGATGTACAACATTTTAGAAATATTCAGAAGTTACCTTTCCGAAGATATGTTGTTAGTTACAAGTGAACTCATAAATCGTACAGGTTTATATGAGGGTCACTCAATAAAAATCTTCGTAACGAGGTAAATATCGTTAATTAAAAGTTATCTGAATGTGATATTTTTATTTTCAGTGATACGTTTGTCATCAATTTAAAACATATGATTGACAAGTACTATAATAGTCATAACTTAAATTAATTATTATTTAATTTAAGTTGACTATTATTTAAGTTATTAATATTAATATTAAGTATTTAAGTTATTATTTAACAATGCCGAGCCCTTTTAAAAAGTACGGTTTTAGAGAAACAACTTTTGGTGAGAAGCCTTCCAGTTTCACAAACTTTTTTTAAATTTATTAGGCCTCATTTACGACGAAACTTGGATCTTTAATTCAAGCGTAACGCTCGCAGTGAAAGCATCTTAGTTTTTCAGTTAGGAAAGAATTCACAACCCAATCATCAGCCGATGTGATGGTGCAAAAACCTTTTGGGACTGTAAAGGTTAAATTTCCGATATAGTAGCCCAACGGCTGCACACACGGGCTGAGTCAGTTAGCCTACTGCGACCGGGCAGAGAGAACTCGTCAGCTGAGGTGAAAGCAACTCTCTAGCTGAGGTGAAAGCAACTCTCTAGCAGAAGAGCATATCGAAATCAAAGTTCCTGGTCCTCCAGATTGGGGGTTGGATCGAATAATTCACATATCCCATCTGTCAAACTCTTTTATGGGCAGAAACCTATCAGTTTCTCAGCCACTCAGTTACACAAATATGAATTTGATGACTAATAATTTATTCCCCGTAGGGGCCCGATCGGATCCGGGTGTGGGGGCAATCCTCACAACTTCCTGTTACTGCCAAACAAAGAACACACAGAAATCACCAGACTAATTTTAACATCGGACTGTGGAATACACCCAGCTTTCCGACCAACTTGATGCTTTTGCAATAGACATAGCTGTGATACAGGAAATCCGGTGAACAGGCCAGGGAATTCTTGAGAAGCGGAGCCACACTGTCTATTACAGCTGTCATGATAGGCAGGATCAATATGGCACCAGGAGAGTTGGTAGACCCAAGTTACGTTGGGAAGACGGTGTGAACTATGATGCGCGCCATATCCTTGGGAGCCGGAACTGAAGAGCAACTGCACTTGACCGGGACAACTGGCGGAGCTTGTTAAAGGAGGCCTTGACTCAGTAATGGGTTGTCGCGCCGCTGAAGAAGAAGAAAGGTTAAATTTCCGAGATTTCTCGAAGTACAGCACGCTATCATATAGGGATTCTCTGTTAAACCTGAGACACTTTGGAATAAAACGCGGTTTTCAAAGTCAGGTCTTCTTCAAAGTAATACATACAGTGAAACCTCAACTTCCGGACACCTCCGATAAGCGGACAACTCTCTTATACGGACACTTTTTAAGGAACCAAGGAATTTTCTATATTTTACTATGCATTTCCCCCCTCCTATAGACGGACACTCTCTTGGCCGGACACGGAGTTATGGTATTACGTGTCATTAACCTCCCTTTTGCGGACAAAATTCTAACACGTTCGACTGGATTTTATTTTAACACTTTAAGTTACAATACAATAATGTAAGAAATACGCCTATACAGCATAATTTTATTAATTTTCTTGGAATAATGGATGGGTATTGATCGAAAATAACTTGTGTTTATTGTTTGCAACGAACGTGACTTATGTTTAGACTGCAGTAGGCTGTAAATAATACTGTACACAGTAACTGTTGTACGCTTAATTTTCCAAATTCCAGGAATGAACCATTCTTTGTTATGAAAGTTGCTAAACAGCATAGGGGGGGGGAGGTATTTCCAGAACTAGGCCTGTTTTGATTGAATGTGCATAACCGTAAATAGCGGGTACTGTATTCTATTTTCGTAGTTTAGTTGACTTTGGTCGGTCGTTGTCTTTGGTCACTCACTCGAACAAGTGCTTCTGTGTGCGTATTGCGATAGTACGCATTACGAGCTTACTTTTAAATAACAGTGCAGTTATTTTAACTAGTGATTTTATATTTGTCAGTACAGTACAGTACTTCAGTGTTTACAGTTTAAAGTGAAGATTTGAAATTACGTAACTTTTTCACAATTTTTTATCACCAATTTTTTTTATAAATGGCCCCTCGAAAAGTTTTAAGCCGAGTGAAAACATAAAAATTATCGAGTACGCGACGCGAGAAAATTGTGGTGTTCGTAAAATTGCGAAACATTTTAAAATTGGTAAAACTTGTGCGGCTGAAATTATTAAAAACAAAGATAATATTTTAAATAATTTTCAGAACGGAAATTATAATGTTCGGCAAAAATTTGTTGGACCTGGTCTGGGTACAACAATTGATAAAGTAGTTTTTGAATGGTTTCAGCGGGTAAGAGCCCAAAAAATCCCCGTTTCTGGGCCAATGCTTCAAGAAAAGGCTCTTGAAGTCTCTAAGGAATTAGGGGAAATTGATTTCAAAGGTTCTAATGGCTAGTTAGAAAAATTTCGAAACAGGCATTCTATTTCTTTTAAGGCAATCTCGGGTGAAGCAGGTGCAGTGAATGTTAATGTTGTAAACGAGTGGATACAACATCTGCCAAATCTACTGTCAGCCTATTTGCCGGAAAATGTTTTTAATGCAGACGAAACAGGTCTGCTTTTTTGAGCCTTACCGGATAAAACATTGTGTCTAAAAAATGAAACGTGTAGTGGGGGAAAAGTCGCTAAAGAACACTTAACGATTTTATTGTGTGCCAGTATGACCGGAGAAAAATTGATGCCTTTAGTTATTGGTAAGGCAGCTAGACCTCGGTGTTTTAAAGGACTTGATATTGATAAGTTTCCTGTAGAGTGGGCGAGCAATAGTAAATCGTGGATGACACGCGACATCATGAATTCGTGGCTAGAAAAACTTGATAGATTAATGCAACGTAAAAATCGCAAAATAGTGCTCTTCATCGATAATGCTGCTTGTCACCAACGATTAGCGCTGCAAAACATTGAACTCGTCTTTTTCCCACCTAATGTTACCGCAACATCACAACCACTAGATCAAGGGATCATAAAAAATTTTAAGCACAAATACCGTAAGCTAGTTTTAATGCATTTGATATCCAACATAAGTGAAACCACAACACAGCAAGATTTGGTGAAAAAAATAGATGTTCTTCAGGCCGTAGGATGGATTGATAAAGCATGGAAGGCCGTCACAGAAAGTACCGTTGTTAACTGCTTCAGAAAAGCGTCTTTTTGCAAAGATCCTATCCACTGTGAATCAACGGAAGCAGTACAGGTTCACGAAGACTTCACACAATTTGAAAGCCAATTTAATTCATGCAATTTGCAAGAATATCCTGAAATCGACTCCAGCTTAGCTATCGAGGACACAAGCACTCAGGTGAGATGCCGTTATGTTATCGTGTTACTGTATTCGTGTTCAATGTAGGCAGTACCGTACTGTAAATTTTGCTTGTTTACGGTGTAATGATTATCCTTACAGTAGGTTTACTTTTTTCTTTCATATGCCCTTAGATTTCCAACCTGATCAATATTGCAACAAATGTTGATGATGATAGCGAACAAGAGGAAGAAATTGAAACTAACGAAGATACACATAATCCTCTTAACACCTACCAAAACACGCTACAAGGACTAAACGATCTTAAAATGTTTTACAAATTTAAGAATGATTCTAACGGTTTAAATATGATCTACGATTTAATTATGCACACTGAAGAACAAATTGTAAAATTAAAATTCTCTACACAAACTAGTTTGACAGACTTTTTCAAACGGCAATAATTTTTTGTAAAAGACTGCAGTTGTATGATTTTTTTATAAACTTAATAATACTGTATTTTAGTATTTTTTTATTATACAGTAGTACAGTACATTATAAACCACGTACTGTTATTTTTTCATATTTTGCTTTAAGGATCTGTTAAATAAAAATGTTAAATTGAGAAATAAATTAATTATTAGTACAGTAAAAGTAAAAGTGCATTTTCATACTTCATTTAACATTTCCTTAATTATGTTAAACAATTTTGAAAACTTTGTCACTCCCCATAGCCGGACACTCCCCTTATGCGGACAAAATTTATTTCACGGTAACTGTCCGGACAAGGGAGGTTTCACTGTACTCGTATGAACACTGCGAAATCAATACTATAAAAAATGTTAGTTTTTACTGCTTCATTTTATCCGTTAAGTCAGCAGTCAAAGCAAGCAACATCTGTCGTAAACGATTTTCTTTAGCTCCGTGTACTTGTGTTATTGACACGTTTTTATGTCACTCAAACAAAGGCCCACACCGAAAACAGAATGGCAACGACAGGACCGCGACGGCCATTAAGTTCATTGAAGGCCATTAAGTTGCCGCAACCACGTGGACTCTTGATTGGTGCACAGAGATAGTTTTAAGAATATATTACACCAAACTCTTCCGACCGTACACGTTTTGGTTGAGGCAGTTATTCATCCTTTGTTGAGTCTAACCACGGTTTATCAGACATATTTTTGTTTCGTCACCTCAAGGAATCATTACATAAAATCATGTTCTTCCATAACCAAGAAGAAGCGAAACAGCAGATGCAGAAACTGACTCCGACTTGAAGGATTCTTTGCTGCACCTGGAAGATAAAGAATACATAATATTGTAGCTGCAGATTAAGTTGGAAAACGTGTAGATTATTACAATTTATTTGATAAGTAACATAAGTACTATTAGTAAAACAAAAGTCATGTGTACTCATTGAATGAGCCTCATGTATGGATGATCACTTACAGGGGTTACTGGTATTCTAGGAATTAAGTATAATGCATTGGGGCTATTGGCTTCTACAACAACTGTATACCGTCTCATTATACTAAACGTTCAGCTCTTGCCCTTACTCACACACGTAACTGACATTTATGATACGAGTAATGGTAGTGAGCAAACGCGACGCGATGTGGGCGGGCTGTGTATCCTTACCGGCACCGGCAGACTAATGTGTTTACCGTTGTGTCACTGTGACGCACATTAACACTATACCGCAGTGTAAACATGAGTAATGGACAGTCAGCGCGCGCGCGCGCACACACATTTACTGTTACTCATTAACGTACAGTTTAAATCATTGATCTCCTAATTCATCCCGATGTCTATGTCCATGCAAAGCGACCTGGTACTAATAACTCAAAGTCTATCGACTTTTAATCGTTCTTATACTGAACACAATGAGTAATTATTATCTCTTCTTCTTCTTCTTCTTCACTACATGGCTTGGGCCATACCCCGTTCCGACTTCACAGAGTCTCTGACCATATTTCCAGGGTCTTCCACGATCCCTCGTCCCCACTGGCCTTATATTCAAACGCTTGTTTAGGAACACGCGTGTCTACCATGCGTTCCACGTGGACTTCCAATTCTGCCTGTATTCTTTTATTCTCTCCAGAACCGACTGTAACTTAAGGTCTTTCCTTATATCGTCGCTTCGTAGGTGATCTCCCAAACTACATCCCTTAACTGCTCTTAAAAATTTCATTTCCGAGGCCTGTATTTTTGAAATATCTTTTTGCAGGAGAGTCCACGTTTCACACCCATACATTAAAGTCGGCACAGCCACGACCTTATAGAACTTTAGCTGTGTCTCCCTCTGCGTTTCATTCTTCAATGTTCCACAACTATAACTACAATTTGCTTAACTTTCTCTCGATACCGTTGTTCTTCCTATATGACATATCACACCCCAAACAATTACAATGTGATACCTGCTCCAAAACACTATTATCAATTACAATGTGATACCTGCTCCAAAACACTATTATCAATTACAATTTTTGCTCTTGCAGGGTTCTTACCTAGGACGGCAATAATTAATTTTGTCTTAGTATTTGCGATCTTAAAGTTGTATTTCTGGCAGATTGTATCCAAGGTATAAATACACCTTTGTAGCTCATTAATTATTATATATTTCGTGTAAATCTGTTTTGTCGCTGTCGTATGAAACTTCGTAAAAACAGACAGGTGGTCATGCTTTTGGAACACAATGGAGTTTTCTTGTCTTCTGACGTGCTCTAACTAGGATCTTCATTGACTGTGACCCTTATCCGTTACGCCTCTCTTTGACTTATTTGACAACATGAACAACTGATATTATTCGATTCATTGTTTGTAAATAATATTTTCCGGGATGTCCACCATATAAAACTTGGAATTCTCATTTTCCACGACATTGTTTAAAACGTCTGGGCCATGAATCGCTGGATATCAATATCAACATCAATCCACGATCGCTGGATATTTCAATGGTCATCTCCAACGGTGTCCTGGCCCTGGTCCCCCAGTTCTCGACTTCCAATAACTGAGAAGTTGTAAACGAAAGTTACTTATCGGTATTAGTCCGTAACAACGCGACATTTTCAGGTTTGTCCGGACAAAGAAAGGCCATTTTACCCACAGCTGTGTGCTTCAAACAGTCACGTAAATTATTCGGTTTAATTCCCACTTAGTATTCTCTGGCGGTGTCTACGAGCGGGTTATAATGGGCCTCAATGGCTATTGGCATATTAACGGCAATAGGCGGGCCTCAGTACGTAACAACGCGACATTTTCTGGTTTGTCTGGGCAAATAAAGGCATCTCCTTGATACAGCTGCGTAAATTATTCCGTTTAATTGCCACTTAGTATTCTCTGGCGCTATGTAAAATCGCGAAATATCAGTCATGGGCCTCTATGGTTTACGACAGCAGGCGGGCCTCAGTCCGTAAGAACGCAACATCTTCAGGTTTGTGTGGGCAAATAAAGGCCTCCTTCGCTGTAGAGCACAGCAGCGGACTACGGCTTCATAACCGGACGTCATACGGCTTTTTGGCCCGACCATTCAAGTTTTAATGAACTGTTAGTGGTCCGTGTGAATGCTCCAACGCCACAAAGCGTCGTCAGTAGTGGCGGGGATCGGCTTCTGCCTGCCACTAAACGGTCGTGTGAAAGGGTACAATTTAAAACTATGGAAAACACACGAGCGCGACTGAGTGGCCCGTGTGTAAGGAGCCTTTGTTCAATACGCAGCCTACTCACAGTCGGATGTTTCCAAAATATTCTACAAATAACACATTTTAGTTTTTTGAATTAAGAAACGATATGTTCACGTCATCATAGCGTTCAGTCAAATGCATTAAAGAGATAGGTAACACCAGATATTACGTACGCCATACTGCAGACTCCGGTGTCTACAGTGAACTAAGACGTTTACCGCAACACGGGTAACAATGATAACGGGGTTGTGTACTCAGGCGACGCGGTATTTACCGTGAATGAAGACGTCTGCCGTAAGACGGGTAACAATGAACTGATAACGGGTAGTGTACTCAATAGCTTGCAGTCTGCTTCAACTAAACTTTATTATCCTACGCCATAAAACACTGTACCAATCTCGTCTATCTTACCACTACGTAACAAGCGAATTCCATATGACACTGCAACATCATCAACATCAAATCTTTGACTCTTTATGTAGGTCAATGTACATAGAAAGTCGTCACCTCGTCTACCATTTTCCAATACACGATTCCTACCACTGTGGCAGTTTGATTTGTAGGCTGCTATAATTTCTATATTCATAAAAATCAAATTATCCGTCCTCCATCTCATCACATAGTCGTGCCCACTTTCTTCACTCATACAACAAAGACACATAATGAAGTAAAACCTTTGCGTGGGTGCACAGAAGAATAATAACGACAGAACTCTTCGAAACGGGTTATTTACTGCTTCACTCACACTCTCCACGATCATACAATGATACTTTTTTATTTACGATTTTTTTTTGTACGACCATTAATATACGTTTATGGTGAAGGAATCAGTATTTCCTTTTACGCTTTCATTTAATGTGTAACGTTCGTTCACAGCTTTACTGGGTAAAAATAAAAAAAACTCGGGCAAATATTTCTTTAAAACTGTCACTACCACTAAACGTAGGTGTAAAATGAAACATTGTATAACTGGGGTCACGTGAATATAATTTACATAGCAGTTTCAAACTCAGATGAAATCCAAAAAAACGAATTAAAGCCAAAACTGCTCGAACTAAAGTTTTCTCGATTAATTATTGAGGTACATTATTCCGCGGGCGGACCGTGGTCGGTTCCGACGCAATCGTATAAAACCCGGTCAATTGCAACCAATTGTATTTCCATGTTATTATAACACTACAGAAATTACGATTATAATTAACTATTTATTCCTAGCCTAACCTAACCTAGCCTAATCAAACCTAACCCAACGTAACCTGACCTAACATAACATAACCTAACAAAAATAATGGAAGAAAAAAGTTACTCATACAAATGCAAACTTGCAGAATTGAAATTTCATCAAAGTTTAGAATAGAAACGTTTCTAAATGACAGATTCGGTCAGTAAGTGAAAGTACGGGGCGCAATTGACCGCGAAAGAACAGTTAAAAACGTAGTTTCGTCGCAACTGCCGAGACCGTATCATTTAAAATCACAGTAGTTGCGTTTATAATACAATGATACTAAACCCATTCTAGCCTCTGTAAAATAATCACAAAATTATAAACTGTACTGTGGAGCGCAAGCTGGGAGATACGTTGCATAACCATCTCGTAAGTAGTGGTCAAGGGCAAGGGAAGCCAATGAAGTCTGGCCGTACAATCGCGTTACTTTACGGTGGCCTCTCCTAAGCTGCGCGAAAAGTGGGGGTAGTGGGGAGACTCAGTGTGCTCAGTTGTAACACTTCATTTCAAAAACATCCGTCTTACTGTTGCTACAGCCGGCTTTATGGGTGCCATTAACTATTTAATTATTACAACTCGGGTTTTACACATTGTTAACATTTCCGGATTTTATTCAACTACTATTTATAATTCTACTCAGTATTACTAGAAATTGTATCAAATATGTATTTGTAATACCACAACAATGTTGTTTGTTACATAATGTAAATAATAAATAATTACTAGCGTAAAGCAAGCAAGTGGAATACTAATAAAAGAAATAGAGAAATATAAATCTAAAATGACCAGAAATATGCTTTATGCAAGTGCTGCTAAAATAGGACCTAAACGAAAAAAGTGGGTAAAATATACTTAACTACGCATAAAAATATGCATACTGTACATAAAATATCACAAAATCGAGCCCATTAATTTTTCTTGCATTTAATACAATTATTAATACAAATTTTAAAATTAATACGTAAGTAATGAATGTAAGTAACTTACCGACTTATAAACAAGTATAGGCTATACGAAGTCAGAATGAACTGGGAATTCAGTATCATTCTCCAAGTCGGGCGATGTTTTTCTGTCCAAAATTGCTTCAACACCGGATATAGCTGCCATCATCTGAAGAAGATTCAGCGCTTGATAGGTCATCGTCATCATCATCTTCGTCCAAGTTAATTACAAGCCTATCTTGCATTTCATCTATTAATCCTTCTCTTTCCAAATATTCGTCTTCAATTTTAATTACATGTTCACACACTGATGTCCATTGTTGTTTTTCTATTGATTGGCATGCTTGGCTAGTTAAATCTATTATGTTTTTATTATCAAAAGTGGTGTTGTTTTTGCAACAGAGTGTTTAAGTTCAGCCCAAATAAGTTTTATAGGGTTTAGGTCAGGATGATACGGAGGTAGACGAATAACAGTGTGGCTATGATTTCCTAAAATACTATCTATTTTATAGGGGTTTTCTAACGGTTTATTCATTTTTACTAACTTATATAGCTCTGGTTTAAACATATTAGGTGTAAACGGAATTTTTTTATTAGATAACCACTTCATTAACTCACTTTTTGAAGAATTTGATGTGGGACATTTTTCAGATTGGTAATTGTGGTATGGTGCATAATCTAATACTAACACTGAGTTTTTTGGTAATCCCGGAATTAGCTTTTCAACTACCCATTTCTCGAAATTTGTACTATTCATATCCTCATGATAATCACATGTTTTCTGTCCCGATTTAAAAACCAATAAGGCACCATCGATAAACCCTTGATCTGTCCCCGCGGATGAATCTGTCTCCTTTATTTAACGGTACACTCGCTCCTTTACCACTTTCGTCGTACCACGACTTTTTTACTGCATGAGACGTGTGTATATACGTCTCATCTGTGTAAATGATTGGTCGGGTTTCTGTCCTGAATCGTTTTATTTTCCTAAGGTATTCAATTTTTTTGGCCTTATCTCTTGCCGTTCATTTAATACACTTCTATTATTTCTAATCTTCTTCCACTTAAACCCTACGTTTATAGTAACTTTCCTTAAACATGATAAGCTACCTTGAAAGTTTACACTAGACTTAAGAAGTTGATGAAGTTTTCGTAGTCGTAGGATATGTTTTTTGTGTTATCGAAAAATTGTAAATTGTTCGTCTTATCACACATTAATCAAAATTATCAATATTTGATTTTGTTGACCTCCTCTTTCTTTCTTTACGAGGTGTTATAAAGTGTGGTGACTGTCCATTTTCTATTGTTATCCCCTCACTTTTAATACGGCGGATCGTTCTTTCAGAAACTCCTGTTGCTGACGCTATTCGTTTTTGAACCTTTTTTAGTGGAATACTAATTCAATTGTTTTCATTTTCCATAAATTTACATACATTAGAAATGACTTCCCGAGCTTGGCTATGCACAATCTTTTTACCTAACTTCGATTTAATAGGAGGCATTTTTCTGATTACGTAATGAAATAAAATGTACTGTAAAAGTACATACTTTAAGCAAAATAAAATTTAGTTTAACTTAACGTGATGTCTGAAAACACAACCACAGACAATATTAAATGAAATTTAAAATGTAATTAGATTATTTAGCACACGTCACAGTCCCAAACTTAGGCTTAGGTGTAAAAAAAAACTAATAATAATAACGTGGAGATGTTACACAATACCTCCGCGTCCAGTATTGATATTTACCTGAGTGGGTTCCTCAGACCACGACTCATGTGAAACCAGCCACAGCGAGTGTCGATGACAAAATTTTCAACCACAAAAGTGAAAAGGTTGGTCTGAAAGTGTATGGCCTGCAAGTTGCAGATCAGTGGAGTGGCGTGGGTACATAACATCTGCTGCCGGTTGTGATAGGCCTGAAACTTAACCTAAAAATTAATTCGAATTTTTTCTTGTACCAAGTGTTCTTTTTAGAGCATTTCCTATCATTCGCTGGGAGAAGAAGAGGGTCCCGGTTCAACAGGCTCCGACTCTCATTTTTCTTACACAGAATAAATCAGAACACAAATAACCGACAAACAGAGAAACACATGACTAAACGAACATCGCTGCTAACTGAGCGTTTTGCCGGTTTGTACAGCGGCAACACATTGGACGGACGAGTGTATCCCCTCTCCATAGATTTTATAGTGACAACAGTACGACGTGAATGACCGTACGCAGTAAAACTGCTGATGTCTGAGCACAAGACGTTGTAAGTGCCCAGCAGTTCGAAAGCAATGCTACTCTTTTCTTCAAGTTTCGCTACTAATATTGTTCGGATTTCAAATTATTCAATAACTAAAGTATTTATTCTGTGATATAACTAATATTATTTTCTGTTATTTCCAGTACTTTTGCCGCCGGCAACAGCGGTTACATGGACGCCACGCTACTGTTGCAAATACAAACTTATTTTCTAAAGCTGCGCCAGCTGAAGTGGTTAAGGTCTGACGGCTTTAAATGAAGTAAAATATTTAAGTAAAATGGTAACCATCAACAGAGATGTAATACTAGAAATTGTTAATCGAGTAAGTTCAGGTTGATTGTCTTTGTAACGAAGGGCAATCTTATGAAGAACAAATAAGAAACTACGACTGTGTTTAAAAGGGAAAGTTTTTATCCTTACGTGATGGCAAACGATGACAGAGATTGCTAGACTGGGCGTAGAGATCGCAACGAAGGCCCTTTGCAAGCTGAAGGGTAAGCTAATTGAGTATTATGGTACTGTAAACTTGGCAAGAATTGTACTGGGCGAAATCGCTGGAGAATGACTGAGGAAGCATTCAATCAGCAGTGGGCGATGCTGGTGCTGGTCTGTTTAGAAGAATTTAAAGAATTTTTTTTAAAATTAAAACAATAGGTTTTGTCTGTAACGTTTAAGGAAACGGCTTTGTAATCAATTACTATTTTTCTTCACTTATTCACTGCGGAAAATCTTAATCTGATCCCATCTTTTAGACGGGTGTGTTATAATGGAAAAATATACGAAGGAATCAACACGTTTTTGTGCCTGCACTTCTAAAGAATGTGTTTGTGTTTTGTGTAATTATAGCTTTAATATGATGTGTACATGTATGTAGATGTGTACATATATGTAGACTTCGCATGATGCAATTAGCAGTACGATGTTGATGCGATACCAGTCATATAAATCAGTTAGGCATAATGTTCTTCTTCGCCCCTATTCTTATTACCGTTCGCCATTTCGAGTTAATACCCAGGTTTCAGAAGCAGTGGTTCCCAAAGTGGGGTCCGCGGACATTTTTAAGAATAAAAATAGAATGTACCGTAATTTTCTCCGATTTTTGTGCTCTAAAATCTAAATGTTAGAGTCTAAAAACAATTAGTAGAAGTAATTGTTTAAGATTCTAGCTGTCAACTAACCTCTCTCTTACAGACTGTTAGATTTTTGCAAATTGTTTTTGCAATTACAGCTAGCTGACGTCTGGTTGTATGTAATGACTGACTACCCTGAGCTCGGAATAAAAGCTTTGAAGTGTTTAACTGTGTTTCTCTTTACTTATTTGTGTGAAACTGCATTCTCTCAGCTCACGTAACTGAAGTCAAAGTTAAGAGGTAAACTTGATGTCAAGAGTGACTTAACACTGAATTTATCAGAGATTGAAACCAATATTGCAGAAATAATTGTCCAAAACCAGCTTCAGTGTTCACATTAAACTATGACTAATATCATTAATACTATAATTTTGCAAGCTAAGAGAATTTTAATTTTAATACAATTTAATTCAAATATAAGAGTATATATCATATTTACTGTTTGTTTTATTTCAGAAGTCAGACGGAGTCCGTGAAATTTTTTTTTTTTTTTGGGGGGGGGCGGACTGAAAAGTGTGGGAACCACTGTTCAGAAGCATATGTTACAACGGGTCTAATTATGTTTTTGTATATTTTCAATTTTATTACCTGATCACTGCTGTCGACTTCATTAATTCTGAGTAGGCGTAGTAACATCGGTATACACTAAGGATACTCGCCTGGATATCACTGCTTGTGGTGTTAGTGTAGCTTATAATTTGGTCTCATTCTATACTAAAAAATAACGGTCAGTATACTTTATTAGTCAAAAATACCAGACTATGAAAATGGGAAATATCAAGAAACGATCCATCACCATAAGCAGATGTAATGGAAAGAAATTTCCATGCATTCATTATTTTTCCATCCTGGGACAGTGGATGCGAAAGACAAAATTTTCTCTGAATCGTCAACGTAACACAATAATCTGTTTCAAAACGTGAGCGCTGGGCATGCGAACCAATTCGTCTGGTTCTTTTTCACAAAACCAGTTCCAAACGAAACTGGTTTGGTTCGGTTCGCTTCGTTTTGCCGCACGTGCTATACTGACGACATCTGCACCTACTCCCCCATCCACAATCCGTACATTTATATCGCCAGCTGGACGACGTACATAACGTCTGGTTCAGCGTAAAACATAAACCAACATCAACTTGATATAACGTGTCTTGGTACATGTATAAAACTCTCGAATCTTTTCGGTTTAGTAGCAGCATGCAGTGAGCAATTACTCGACGTAGCTATCGCCAGTAACAACGCGTTTTTCCCCTCCACACATAGCGATAACCAGCGACAGTTTGTACTTTTATTTTCATTTTGATCTACATATTTTTTAATATTTATTTTGACATATTTTGTATGTTATTTTTATATTTTTTATATTATATTTTATTTATAATTTACAATAAATTTCCTACATCACTAACAACTACACATAAATTACAATTACAAACATAATTTATAAATACAAATACAACGATACATTTCATAATTTATTATAGCTACAAATACAATAGAATATACATTACTGAGGAGGCATAAATTGAGCAATGTTTTCAATAATTTTTTTCAAATTTATCATCATTTCGATACCTTTGCCGCCAAAGAAATTCAGCCAGGTAGGAATCCAACATCAGTCGCGAAGTACCCCATTGCCTTTTGTTCCTCATTTGGCCTTAGCCCACATACTTTGTACATTTTGGGTGTGGGCTTGGCTTACTGGATTTACAAATTGTATCGAGTGGTTCACTGTTAAATGTTGATAAGTTTGGTGTAAATTCTGATATCCCTTCCACTCATCGGACAAAACGGTTGTCCCTGGGGCAACATACTGGTTTATTATAGGCACTAAAGTCCCTGCGGATCTGTCTGGAACGCTCACAAGGAAACAGTCTCTTGTTTCACGACAAATTCCACCAGACACCCATTGATTTAGTAAAACTCTTACCCTATTATATTTTCTTTTCGTAAAACAAGTCTCGTCCACTTCTACATGCAAATTAGGTCCACCAATAACCTTTGGATTTGGAATGAATGGTGCTCACACACTTCTCGCATGTATCAATTCCAATCCAAGCATGTGGAGTGATTCATTTCCAACTCATCTTGACAGTATTGGACGGCTGTGTACTCCTTACTCCAACAGTAAATGAAGTATACGATTGTGCGGAAATCTAATCGAGAATTATTTAGGAATGTATCCTGTCGCAATTGTTTGGATTCCCGGCAGAACAAACCCAACGGTCTATACCTGTCGTATGATGGTCGTTCGTACAAATTCTTGGGTTGGATAAAATATTTTTGTCTCTTAGAAACTGTATCACTGAATCTTTGTCGGGAATGCGTGCTGTTAACTGAAGGAAATTCATGATACGCTACGATACTACTACACTTGCGACTGCGGCATACAGAGTGACAGGGCATGGAATGGCTGCAAAGTGCGTTTTGGCGATGCTACGTCGAGTAAATTGCTCACTGCACGCTACCACTAAACCGAAAAGATCCACACTCTCTTTTAAGGACTTACTTGTAATAACTCGATTTCTCAGTTGCTGTTAAATGAGTTTTACTCGTCTTCTATTAAGCAGCTCGAACAACGAAGACGTATATTCCACAACAATAAAAGGCGAGAGCGGCATCGTGTGAGAGAAAGCGAGGGAGAGAGGGGGAGAGAGTGAGCGAGAACTAGCACATTAATTCATTACATACTTGAACGAGCGAAGCGAGTTCTCAGTTTTAACTCGATCGTTTGGAGTTTGTCTGTCTGTCACCTGTTTGGCATATGTCTCAACAGCATCAATAGGTTTTTGTAAAACTTGGCATCAGTATCTATATTTTTACCCTATTAATTTTGATGACCCCCCCCCAGAAAAAAAGGATGTTTAGAAACTCCCGCCTCCCGATCGTCATCTAAATTATATTGGGTTGATAAAGTAAGGAATGATGAAGTTTTAAGAAGAATAGGGGTAAGAGAGAAGAATCCTGAAGGTAATAGAAAATAGGAAAAGGAATTGGTTAGGTCATTGTTTAAGAAGAGACTGCTTGTTTACAACTGCCATGGAGGGTGTCACAGAAGGAGAACAAAGAAGAGGGCGTAGTTGAATGAAGTTAACAGATAGCATTAAAATCAGAGAGTGTTACGAAGAAACGAAAAGACAGACATGCGATAGGATAGCTTGGAGAGTTTTTACCATTTTAAGACCTTAGGGCAGAACACCAAATAATAATAATAATCATCATCTAAGCATTCCCACTACAAAACCAAGTGGGGTAGCAAAATTAACGGAATTTTAACCACAATATGTTCATTTTTAAAAAGTTCACAATTTTTTTACTCAGGCCCCAAAAACGGTGAAATTTTGATAAAATCGCAAAAATTCAGGTGGCGTATCAAAAAGTAAAGATAACTGTAACTAACATCTGAATGTAGGCCTAATGCTGAGTTTTGGAAGTTTCAAACTTTTGGACACCAGGCCCCAGAGGGAAGAAAAATTTGAACAAACTGTAAAAACAGCAGTGTGTCAGACTGAAAGGAATTGTACCCTAAATCCGAATATTAAGAGTACTGTACGGCTGTCTGCTCTACTCTTGTTATATTACTTTGAAATAATAACAGTAATCGAGATTATTTTAATTTTTTCTATAACTGAAAAATTATCTAATTTTGAAATGTATATGTAGTAATAAATGTAGTTCGTTTAAAACAGTGAACCGAGTTCTGCAGCTCAGGGAGTTTTACTGGTGACATTTACACTACTTTCCAAAACCTGTCAATATATGTACAGAGTGGATGCACGTGTATGACTGGAACTCACTGTGTATATGGTACATGCATGTACCATCCACAATCAGGTACATACAAACGTTTCTCTCTACACAACTTGGAATTTTCCTCAACACAAAAGTGTCAAAATGGTAATGATTAGAAATTCCTAAGTGTAAAAATAATTATGTTTAAAAACCTCATACTCAAAATACAGAAACAAGTACGCGTAACATGTCAAATACTTGTAAAACACAACAATGATGTATCAAAATTATGTAGTGGGTGGGGGGGGGGGGGGAGGAAGAGAGAGAACGACTACGCGTTTGATCGATACAATGGCCAAGAGTAACCTTGTACGACTCTCTCCGCCAGATATCGAACCGCACTAATGTTTGAATAATGTTCTGTTTGGTCCGAACCGTGACCTTAACAATGTAGTAAATAAAATACTCACTGCTCGAATCTGGCCAATCGTGTTTAACGTCTGCGAACGATCAAATTTGTGATTTTAAAATATCACAAACATACCCTGACATATTCCATCAAGGTGAAACCGCCCCTATCATGCCTGCATGAATGTTTCGGTTGGATTTAATTAAATTATATTTGTGCATCATCGAGGACAGCGGGCAGCGACGGCCTTACAAAATACTTTTAGCCGGGCAACAGTGATCGTGTTTACGTATTGTCTCTCGATTACGGGGAAAGTTTCAAGGCTACACGTTTTGCATAATTGTCGGCTACAAGGCGCTAACTCTCTTATTACATCACCTTCACTCCTACGTCTTCTGCTCCATTTAATCCAGACTTGTTATTACCAACAGTAAACAAAACGTACTTCAAGTGTACAATTGCAGTGTAGGACGTGTTAATTATCACACCGAGAATGCTACGAACTGACTTTCCACTGCAACCAGCGTTAAGAAATTTACATCAATTATATCGATTTCGATTTTATCGAAACAAGTACAGTAAAACAAGTACGAAACAAGTTCCAACGACGTTTTAACGTAAATTTATATTCAACGCTTGAGATTATGTTGTGTAGTCACCATTAAACTACAGCCTACTACATGATTTTGGAAACACGACATTCCTACCTTATCACAATGGCGAATCTAAAATTTACCCTGGGGAGAGGGAGGCATCCGGGATCGGGTCGGCTTCATACAATAGAAAACACAAGTTAAGACTAATTAACGTTACTACCTTCAAATGGGCTGGAATCAATCCCATTAAAGTAAACGGTAGTAACATAATTGAAATACGCGTTATTGAAACACTGTTTACAAGATACTAACTGATTGAATTGATTTTCCTATATTTCATATTTCAAACGTAGGTATACGCTAATGCTGTGTAATAAACCTGTTTGTATGTTTGAAAAAGGGTTACCACAATATTAGGGTATAAACAGTATATGGGTTGTGTATTAAAGAACCGTACATGACTTGTGTACTTACACTTTTCCTTCCCCACTGTTATTTCCTTTAAATGCCAACCACTAAACGGCTTTCTGACTTACGATAATTTAAAATGTACTTGCTCAATTAAATATATCCGACTACTTGTTATATTTTGCTCAAATTCAAATTACTGAATCGATTATTTAAAGATAATTTTAAATTCCCATGTCTCAGTACTCTCACAATGAAAGTCTAAGAAGGCTACATACTATACAAGACTTTATTAACTGTCCGTTCAAAAATGTAAAAATAAAAAATAAAATAAAAGGGTACCTAGTTTACGGCGTAAAGACAAAAACAGATCCCAATTTCAGAATCTTTAACAAAACTTTCTCGTGTTGCGAAGTTAGAAAACAGGTTGCCGAATTGTTACTTTTTTTTATGAAGACGTAACAAAACATAATTCGGTAATCTTAGTATACAATATACACTAGGTTTGGTGGAGTGCAGAATCTGCTACGATACTGCTGCTGTAAACGTCTTTATTATACTCATGGCCCCCACAGGTGGGGTCCAGCGTATGCCGTGGCATAAAGGCCCGGGACAGTGGAAAACAATACGACAGACGGGAGTGATTGTTTTCCTTGCGGTGTAGATAGACAACACAACGCAATTTTTGTTTATTGTGAACTTATTTTAATTTTATGATAATTGTTATAAAAGGGTGCGCCCTCATTCACCACATCACATTATTCTCATGAAATCATTTATAAAACAGTGTTCGAATATGCAAAGAATCCACTAAGCCTACTCTAATCTATTTATGACAAAAACCTTGAAGCTACATTTGTCTTGCCTTTAGGCTTTTCTGTGCTATTCCAGTTACAGTTTCATCTGCTGAAAGATCTTTCAGGAGGTTAGCGAATTCACTGAAAACTTGGCAGAGAAGCACTACCTGCCAAGAAAGGCTTAATAATTTGGCAATTTTAGCTAATGAAAATGAATTGGCTAAGAGTTTTGATTTTTCAGATGTTATTGACCAGTTTGCTCAAATAAAAGCAAGAAAAACCTGTGCACTACTTAAGTCATTTTAGAAGCTAGGCCTCTCTTTTTCACTTATGATTGGTTATGATCTTAGACACATTAGTGTTTTTTGTGTATTTTTATAACAATTGTAGGCCTATGCATTGATAAACATAGACTGTGTTTATTTTTTCTCTTATAAAAGTAAATTTTAGTAGATGGTTGAGGTAAAAAGTGAGTTAATTATTTGATTTGATTAGAAAATTAAAATGTTTGAAACGTTGTAGATTTTAATTACTCTAAGTAGTTCGTTAATTTTGTTTTACTTTAAAGCAATACGTCTAAAATTTTCTATCTAATAAAAATAATTTCAACCTATTTAGCATTTTTATTATTAGCCTGTTTACAAAAATGCTTTTAGACACACAAGTAATATGTTTGTCTAATAAGAAAGACTTTAAAATAAGAGGGGTTTTGAACGGGGCAGGGGGCCCGGAAGGTGCTCTGACATATGGGCCCCAGGAAAGATGTGGGGGGGCATCTTTATAGAGTCTTTATACAGTAAAACTCTGATCTATAATCAGATAATTAAACCCACCTGGCTGTATGGAATCCAACTCTGGGGGTGCACGAAAGATAGTAACATCAGGATAATACAAACATTCCAAAACAAAGTTTTGCAGACCATGGTGAATGCATCATGGTAGGTTAGAAACGCCGATATCCACAGACATCTAGGTATTCCAACAATTAAAGAAGAGATTAAAAGGTTTGCGAAGAACCATGAAGAAAGGCTTCATCTCCACGAAAAGGCAGAAGTTCTTCAGCTGCTGGACAATCAACACGTGTTCCGAAGACTGAAGAGAACAAAGCCATTTGAACTTGTGTAGTGTTTTGTGTTATAAAAGCAGAGCATTGTGCGCGGGTGAGAGTGTTTAGTTAAGAACACCAGAACTAACTAAAGGACGTCTTTGGACTTAATTTGGCTGATATGTATTTAGTATTAAGAGGTATTAGAGATAAGTTGATGGTTGGTCTTACAGACCAGTTTTAACATGTTAAATTCAATTAAAAAAAATTATAAACCACAAGTACCCGTTAACTCAAAAACGTTAGGTTCTTTATTTTAGTGTTACTGTGTTATAAGCATACAGTTCCGATGCCGCTAAGTAGCATTTGTTACTATGGTAATTAATTCTGGTCTCCATGGTGTTGTTGACATCTTTATACGCGTCAACAAAAGGGCATAATTAAAAGGGCTTAAATCGTGCGAACGGGGCAGAATATCAAATTCCAAGTTAGACAGTGTTTTTCGCCTTGTGTAAAAGGTTACCTGTTGAAAATTTGGTGGCAATCGGTATAACGCTGTGGATTTGTATTCAATACACAGAAAAATCCTCATACTCTGAGTTTTATAGGCCTATATATATATATATATATATATATATATATATATATATATATATATATAGATTTAAGTCTAGTGTATACTTAAAGAAGTACCGTCTTCACACCGATACTTTCTTATTTAACTTGCACAGTAACAGATATATAATTAAAGAACGTGCTACATTATAACTGATTTTTCACCCAAATGTTTCTAAGTTAACAATTCTCATCAAACGTATAAACGCACACGAGTGCGAGCAACGGCCCTGTCTGAGCTACGGCTCAATTGTTTAATCGAATGAATGAATAAATAACCAGGCGACGGACGAGGGGGACGATGCGTTTGGGGCACATGCCACGGTAAATTCATAACGGGAAACGTATTATTGAAAACGTGTCAATGACACTACGTATGGGTGCTGGTCACCCCTGTGGCCGGATGATGACAACGGGCGCTCGAGCTCGGGTCAATCAATGAGTCATTGACACCTGCGGCCTACTACACTCGAGCTTGTACTCCTCATTTGTATACGTAGGTCTACTACACACACGTTACTACGGAATTTATTTTCGTTATCTCTGAGCAGTGTGACCTGATGTTAGATTTATCTTAGTGTATTCCGCCTTTACAGTCCTTGCTGAAACCATCTCTTTCTACATAGGTCGGCCAACACTCCCACTTATTGATTTACATGTTTAGAGTAAGCTTGTTTCACCCAATCGTGTACGTTGGTTCCATTTCCTTTTATATCTCTTTGTTCTCTCTTTTTGCTTCAATATCTTTACTTCATTTCTGATGCCTTCACTTATTACTTGACTAGTAAGGTATATACAAATCTAAGAACCGTAAAATTTCAAGTTTCGAAACGTTATTTATTGGTGCACTTATTAAATATGATGTGCAACAAAACTCTGGCATTATCATCATCATCTTAACGGTTTTAGGCTTTAGCGGCCTGTTCCTATTCCACAGTCCACCTTTTCTTAGGCCTACCAACTTTTCTTCTGCCTCTACGGTTGTAATCTTTCGCTATCTTCGGTATTCTACTTTCTTCCATACTATCTACGTGTTGAATACTTTTTCTTCTCTATTCTTTAATCCTTTCATTAACTGCAAAAATATCTAAATCACTTCTTACCTCCTCATTTCTTTTATGATCTCGTCTATTACACCTTTTAACTGATCATTATATCCGTCTTGGTTTCCGAGGCCACTGTTGGAATTGCGAGTTGTTGATTGAGACCACCGTATAGGGCAACCAACCCTATGCCGGCTAGATTTTGTATCGACCTTCTCTGGCCTAGATCCGTCATGTTCTGTTATAGGACCACCTCGAAAAGGGTGTGGCTCTTCACCACGCACGACGGTCACCTTGAGTAGGTAGAGGCTCTGGTCCAAACGGCTCTATGTTCAGCATATCCTACTCCTGGATGTGAAAACATCCTGAACTCTGACATAATTATTTTTGCAGGTTGCATCCACTTGATTTTCATCGTTTACAGCTCAGTTCGCGTCTCCCGGAGTCTTACACAACATTTACTGATCAAGATTCTGTAAAACCGATACCGTCAATACGCTGGCGTATACACAACAGCTAAACAAATCGTCAGCGGATAAACAATTCTGTCGCTGCGTAGCGAAGTACACGGAACGCTCAATCAATGTGTATTTTATTGTTGTTTACTAAACGATTACTTGAGACGTTCCTCGTATACTGTCAATGGCATCACGCCAAGTATAATAGAATATAGTAAACAGTGGCATTTACGCATGACAAGACGGAGGTCAAATCCATGAATCAGCAAGTCAAATCAACAAGGAACGCGGGATACAGCACGGAAAACTCAGAAGCTGCCTTTTAATATTGGGGTGCTAACAGAGTAGAATGTTGGCACTGTCAATGTAGCAAACTCCTTTAACTTTTTAACGTTTTTTTAGTATATTTTCTTACAACTGACTTAAGCTGCAGTCAGTATTATTTATCTCCGTACGGGAGGGGGACTTTCCACTTCCTGTACAGAGACTGTGGTAGAGGCAGGACGATGTAAATTGAACACTCAGGTCACGACGTGCAGTAGACAAACACCTCGTTCCGAGGCTGACAAAATTTTCATTCACTTCGCACATGCGCAGAACAGTTTGTGCAGTGTTTCACAGCGTAAACATCGGCTGCAACAAGACTGGCGAGAACGACGGAAGCATGTGTGTGACAGAGAGGGAAATAATATGGAAGTGAGAGAGTGAACGTTATAGCGACGTCTCCCCTCTATTCTCTCTAGAGATAACTTAGCCATACTTGGAAGTGGGGGTAATTCATGCATTGGGTAGCGCAGATGACTGTTCAGGAAAGGTTGACGGGCCTATAAACACGGCATCCATTTTATATGAGATCGAAGTAATGGTAGAAACCTGACGATAGAAACTGAACAGTGGCTTAGAGATGCGCAGTGTACAAACACCTCGACGCTGACAAAATTTTCATTTATTTCGCACATGCGCATAACAGTCTTGTAAGGTGTTTCATAGTGTGAGCATCGATTGCAACAAGACTGGCGAGAACAACGGAAGCATGTGTGTGACAGAGAGGGAGATAATATGGAAGTGAGACAGTGAACTGTTATCGCGTCGTCTCCCCGTCTCTTCTCCCTAGATATGTTAGCTATACT
The DNA here is from genome assembly GCA_034769895.1 of Magicicada septendecula. NCBI lineage: Eukaryota > Metazoa > Arthropoda > Insecta > Hemiptera > Cicadidae > Magicicada > Magicicada septendecula. The sequence goes on along the minus strand of CM068369.1, from coordinate 72,761,641 downwards.
TGTAAGTGGAGGTAATTCATGCATTGGGTCGGCGCAGCTTACTGTTTCAGGAACGACTTTCGGGCCTCTATTCCAAATGGTGTTTCTCGTTAATGTCTATTGAGACCTGTAAAACACGATCAAAAAGAAAGAAACTGCTTTATGCACAATACACTAACATAGTTCACATAATTAACCATTGAACAAAGTTGTTAAAAGTGCTGAAAAAGTGATGACAATAATTTTTTTTGGCTACAAAGAACATTTACTAACATACGATACCACCTCGTTCAACAGTGACGGGTCAGTATTATTTGTCAGTTGTGCGCTCCACGTTAAATCGTTATCAGAAGAAACGTACAAACGAGAAAACGGAAACTTTGTTAGTGCACGGTCCTATGTTGCCAATGTACTAAAGTCTTTTTGACTATGTATGATACCTCACCACCTCTATTGTCCAGATATTGCTACCTGTGACTTCTGGCCGCTTCCAACTATCAGGAAAGATTAAAGGGGGGGGGGCACGATTTTCATCGAATGTAAATACAGTGAAATACGTTGAGGTTATCTTCACAGCCTTTCAGTTATGGGGTTTTTCGTATTTCAGCGTGTTAAACGCTACAGAAAAATGTATACAGTAACATGGGTCTATTTTGAAAAAGAGTATGTAAAACTAGTCGCCTAAATAGGCCTACATACTTTTTATAAAATACGAGGATTGTTCAATAGAAAAACGTTTAGAGGCTGTAAAGCAATTTTTATCAACGATTTTAAAAGAAGTCACCATTAACATTAAGGCACGAGTCCCACTGTTGCACTAATCTGTAGATTCCCTGCTGGTAAAATTCTTGCGGCTGTTTGCGGAACCATTCGCTAACAACAAACTCTACCTCAGCGTCCGAGTTGAATCGCCGACCTTTTGGTGATTTCTTTAATGGGTCAAAAACATGATAATCGCACGGGGACAAATCGGTACTGTAAGGTGGATGTTGTAAGACTTCCTACTTCATACGACCAAGCAGATCTTGAATTGTCTTGGCTACATGGGGTCGAGCATTATCATGCAGAAGAATGACACCATTTGTGAGCTTCCCGGGACGTTTATTCTTGATGCTGACCCGTACGCGTTTCTATTAAACAATCCTCGTTAAATGTGGTCTCATTACTTTGATCACTTTTCTTTTCGCTAAAGGAAAGAACGATTTTATCTAAAGTTATTTCTGGATTCAATTCTCTCCTTTCTCGATCTTTGAACTGATTCTTTTACTTTTTCCCGTAACTCAAAAGAAGCGCGTCAACTATCACACAAAAACGGATGCTTTTCACCACTTGATTATCGGGATATATTTTATAGTCGAGTTCCCACATTTCGAAAATCGTTATCATCGAAACAGAAAAACAAACCTTTAAAACTACTAGTGCGTTAAAAACAAATAAAGAAGGCCACAACGAGGAACTATAAAAATGTGACCTTCATCTCGCACCCCCAGTGTTCGTCTGTATCAGCATCTACTACTATGTCAAATTACAGGCTCTGACGTCAGAAACACTATTTTGGCATAAAAAGTTTACGTATCAAGTAATTTACCTCTCGAAATGAAGCCAGCAAGCTCAGAAGTGAATAAAAATACAATCTTCCCGGAACAGGTAGCGGCTCCGGATAGGAATACGGAGGGAGACGCTGCGGAATAGACGCCGTCTGTTCCTGCAACTACGTGTTACACAATCAGGCGTCACACGTGTTAATCGTAAAACATTTCCTATTTAAAAATTCTGAAAGACTTTTGACGATTATTAAACGGCGTTTTCGAATATTGTTAATTTAAAAGTAAGCTTTACTTTCTGGATTAAAATAAAATAATCTTTCAATATGTTGATGGAATTTTATTTAATGATTTGGGGATGAAGAATTTCAATTACACCTTCCTCCGGGCCTCTTGTCTGCCTATTCCTTGGTAAGTCGAATAGACAAAGAATCCTGAAGTACCACAAACGAGTTTGCGGTTACAAAGTACTGCAATTGTGTAACAGTGGATAGGGGCATACTGCATTCATAATTATTTGCAGTTTAATTAACATATGTGTATAAATTAATGTTTCATAGTGCATACTATTACCGTGCGTACGCGCATCCAACGACCAACAATGGACAGTGAGTCTGCGTGTGCGTGGGTGCGCGGGCTTGCGCTAGGCAGGAAGTGCACGCAGCGTATTCAAGGCAAACCAGAAGGCAAAGTTGTCTAAATGACCTCTGCTAGGACGACATTAGCGCGTGCACGCGACGCAGTATACACTATGTTTAACTCTCGCTGAAGAATCATCGCCAACACGTTCTTTGTCATCTAATTTCGAAATCGGCGCGCGAAATGACGTTTTACCGCCGCTTGTGGATTGACCGCTTTCCCGGCAATCAGCGTTTCTATGCTTAGGAATCGTTACAAAATAGTATCACCGTTCTTTGATAGATTTAACGTCTTCGTTGTGTCTTCAAGTAAATCGAAAAATGTGTCTTATCACACGGGTCCCTAGTCACACTGCGTGCTGAAATTGGTATCCGCTGAACTGTAACCTCAAGAAAATGAACAGTTGATTTTTACACTTAAACTTTCGACTTTTAGATTTTTTAGGTGGAAAACGTCTGCTTTCGTTTTTAACCTGAAGTACTACAACTCACACTTCAACTTGTAAAGCGAAAGTTGAAAAATCGGAGGCAGAAAATCGTTTGGACGAGGAAAAACCCCGTGAGAACGGTCGCATATGGAGCAATGGACGTACTCAGACCGGCTCGGATGTACCAAAGGTCCGGACAAGTATAGCCATGATGATTTTCAACCTCCGCTGGGAGACGTCACCATGTAAAAGGTGATAATTAGTACGCAGCAGTGACAGATTTAAGCACAGGGTACATAGGCTGCAGCCTAGGGCCCGCACCACAAACAAAGAGAACGGTCAAACTAGCATAGAAATTATTTGGTTCGTGTTTCAGAGAACGAACTAGAACATGTTAACTAGAAACGAACTTCTTTCCAGAAGTTATTAGAAGAAAAAGTGGTATTATGAGCCTTTTAGTAATAGTTTTACGTTCTTTTTAAAAGCTACTTTAATTTGTGATAATTATATTTACATTGTATTTACAGTATTTTCCTTTGGAAATCAGTTGTTTTTTATTTTTCCTACATTTTTATTCTGTTTAGAGTCTACTGAGTGTAATACAAAAACGAGTGCAATCTTTTATTATTATTTTCATAGATTCCAGGATGCCATTTACACTGAGATACCTTGAAGAAACCGTTGAATTGTTTAACATAGAATTTAAAATTTACAAAAAAAGACAGTTTATCCCAATTTAATTTGTACACTTAACGATTTATTTGCAGTTCTGGAAGATATATTTTTCACGATTTTTCGGGGGGGGGGACGCGGGCACCTCTTTTACTTGGGGGGCCCCGCACCACATGTTCAGCCTAGGGGCCCACTAACTCTAAATCCGGCCCTGGTATGGAGTATTGTCAGTCAAGGGATAACTACACAACAATTTCCGATGAATTTACTTGAAAAGTACAAACGAACTGGAAACGCAAGTCTTGATTAAGACAACTGCATAGACGTTACAGATCTCTGAGGTTTTACAGTATCGAAGATCCACTATACCGACGACGACTACGACCACACACACACACACACACACACACAGTCATTACGATTACATAAAATAATTACCAATTTAATTTTTTAACACTAATCCTAATCCAGAAATAGTGTGAGAGTGGATTTAAGCTATCCTATGTGAGAGTGGAGATGCACTATTCTATTTCTGAATATTCAGTCTGATCAACGAAATATACTAAAATAAAATGTACTATTTTTAGTTTCTTGTACACTCTCAAGAACGGCATTAAAAAAAAATTCATTTAATATGAAATCGTTTTTAACTGAAATAACTGTCGGTAACAATACAATATATTAGTGTCTGATAAAATGCGTGAATAAAAACAAACAAACAAAAACAATAAAGAACTTCATTTGTACCATCGAAATGTGTAGGCTATAGCAGGACTGCTAGCTGCTAAGTTTGATCTGTACCAGTATACAAGAACGTTTGCGTTGCCAGTAGTACGATTCAAATGCTTATTATTATCCTAAATGTTATTCTACGGACTTATTTTAAATCATTCATTAAAATAACATACTTATAAAATACATTTATCTAAAGCTTTGTTTAAAATCCGCTTACTACAATATCGCAGTTAACTACTATTGACGAATTTACATATAAAATTCAACAGAAAAGGGACTGTAGATTGAAATCAGTATTTTAGAGAGAGTAAAGCATATGGTTAGCATAACGTGAGTAGGCCCTAAAGCAATATGAGTAGATTAACATGTTACTTAAACCATTATTTAGGAAAAGGGAAACAGATACAATTTACGAACCAAGGTTAAACAAAATTAGATAAACTCGCATGGGAGAGTAACCACATATATCCGTATAATCGGATGTTTCGAAAACCCCTGTGTCCAAGGCCGAACACGAGTCCATCCGAAACGTGTCCACAAAAGCGTTGTAAGCACAGATTATTACGTGTAATATCAACAATCTATTGGTTTCTTTATTCTGTTTCATTGTTCACCACCTTCTTTCTGATCTCTCCCCTCCCTTCGCTGCATGGCATCACACCTCACTGATGATATACTTAAAAAACAGAACTGTTCTACAGGGACGGAGCGGCTTCTTCTCAATTACATCAGAAGCTGAAACGATTCCGTAGCGCTAACAAATTGCGGAATCTTTTACGACAAAATTTTGTGAATTGTGTATAAAACTCCAATGACATTGACACGTTCCTGCAATCTCCGAATCATAGGATGCTTAGCGTTACACAAAATATACTGAATCACTCTATATTTCTGAGTATTAGAACAATAAAATTCGTAAACCTCGTCAACTCTAGCCAAATGACTTCCAAAATATAAAGTCAGCAAAAACGATGGTAAATATGTACCCGCTAACCCTACATTTTACAACGAGTCTTATACTGCATATCCAGATCAGAGCTACACACAGAACACATTTTTTCTTTTTAACTAACGTGTGAACGAAACCTAGGAAAATCGTATAAGTTTGGAGAAATTTTTGAATGCGGCAATACACACGTTGGGCAGCAAAACTGTAAGCCACTGAAAACTATCTGTATTTCCCTAAAAAAAATCACATTTCAGGCCTACAAAATGAATTAAGTTTGTTCGTATTAAAAACTCCTGTAATACGGCAGCGCCCGTAGTCGAGGTAGCGCTATTTCTGTCTACTGTACTGTATGGAAACGTCTACACTAGCTGCGGGAGTATACACGACACTCAGTAAGAAAACACGTGTACTTGTTTGCAACAGTGACGTAAATGTAACCGTATCGTGGCGGGAAACTTGAGTCCGAAGGCCGCTGGGTGTTGAGAAAAATTTAGTAAAGAAATTGTTTAAACTACCATATTAATTTTTCTTGACTAGAACATTATTTTTAAAAATCCACTTGCCACTTTTTATACGCTACACGCACTATATTTTTAAGAAACTGTCGTGTTTTAACCACGGTATTGTTATCAGGATACCACCATATCCATTTATTTTAAATGAATCATCAGGTGTGGCTGTCCTACAACAAACACACTCAACAACCACACTTCTACTCTCTACATAGGTACCACCACCTTGTCAGCTGCCGGCCCGCACTGTGGTGCGTCTCCCCAATCATCAGGTGTGGCTGTCCTACAACAAACACACTCAACAACCACACTTCTACTCTCTACATAGGTACCACCACCTTGTCAGTGGCCGCCCCGCACTGTGGTGCGTCTCTGCAATTATTTTCCAAACCAGCTGAAGGGAGGCTAGTCCCCAGAACAGCCCGAGACTTGCCCTATTGGACACAAACCTCAACCATCACAAAAAAAGTACCTCTACCGGCCAGTGTTGCGATTTCGGTATTTGTAACACGTTCCCCAAGCGAATCATGCTCGAATTAACTGATTCCTGAAATAAGAATTATAACCGAAGAAGTTATTTTACCATTGGGTTAGGTGGCGCCCTGGTTATCTTTTATTGCTGCCTTTAGCTGGGGAAGGGGGGGAGAGTGTTTGGACTAACTCGACCTTGAGACGGACGCACAAAAAATACAGCGAGTTAACGCAGTGTCTGTATGGTACTTTAACCATTCAACCACCCATCACAATTATTTTATTTTGGAAACATAAATATTTGTCTCAGATTATGCGTGGTACTTCTAATTTTAGAACCAAGAAAATACAACCAGAAATTATTAATTCACACGGTGCATCACTTCAAACGTCAGCCCACGGGTTGCAGACATGTTATTGACTTTTTCGTGGTTTATATGTAGGATTATAATAAAATATACTACCTGCACACACTTACAAAATGAGAGACTAAATAACAGCGAACTTTTTAATACGAATATAACTACTTTTCCGAATAACCGGCAATTTTTCTAACCAAATTATATATAAGGTTCATATTTTCCCTTCGAATTTTTCTTGTCCACTTGGAAATACTACGATCTGCTTTCGTCACATTTTTTACTATCACACGAGTTAAAATGGCTTTTTCCTATTGAAATATGTCAGTGTGTGGAAAAGGTTCCGTATTTGTATGTTTACGAAGTTCGCAGATTGCTCGACTTCTTCCATCGTAGTCGGAACTGAAAAATCTTTATGTACGTCAGCGGTACCAATAGTATATTGTGTTCTAGCATATTGTATTCTAGCATATTGTATTAAACTTTGGTTTTGCATCCACATTCCACAAGTGAATGAGCAGCAAGTAAGGAATAAAAATGTACTTAATTTTTTCACCTTTAATTCGAAAAGATAACTGAAGTGCGCAAAGTTTCATAGCTTCTACGTCATCATTAACACTGTTGTCTACGCGGCTGTTAATGTTACTACTTGTTCTTTAAAACTAATGAAGTTCATCTTCTTTGTATTTCTATTAAACAGATTCAAAACCAAAGGTTTGTAAGTAGGCACTTGAGCTTAAACGTGGTCGTACGCTCATTGAAGATGATCCCTCCCCCCCTTGGACGCCCAAAAAATGCAACAACTCCAGATGCGGCAGCCATCTTGCACAACGCTTTTTCACACAAAGTTCTTGAGTTAAAGTATGATGCACACGCTCATATAAGATGCCTAAGATTTCAGCAACGTCATCCACTCATCAGTCTGCGGTCTTCCAACACACTATGAAATTTTTTCAATAATGACATTTTTGTTGCACATTTTGGACGTCCACTGCTGGGATCGCCTTCAGTGCTTGTACGAACCACGTTGAAACTCGAGTGTGCCCCCACTTACCGTTGTTTCTGAAGGCGCAGCATCTCCTAACACATTTACAATTTCGTTTTGATTTTTCATTGGCCCTATAACGTTTTTAATAGAGAATTCACCATAATACGATGTCTGATTTTGTGCATTTTAAAAACGCGTGACAGGAAAATTTCAAATAGCTGGTAAAAAGTGAATAAATTGACAGATATATCTGGAAATTAACAGGTGTTCACGCGAAATATACGTCTTGCAGCACACAGAAGATTTTAGTTCTACCACTGAGCTATAGATGTCGCTCCGAGAACTTTTCAACTGACCCTCGTATTTATTTACATCTCCCCCCTTTTGTTATAAAATCATAACTCACTGGATTCAAATTTACAACAAAACTCATTATAAGTACTGCTGAACTGAAATATTTAACATCTGTTGAATTCGCTACGTAACTGTTCTTGTCTCTAGAAAGCTTAGCCAATACCCGACGGCTTAAAAGCTAGCCACCGGATTTGGTAACTCAGCAACCACCGTGTACCATACACGTGTATACGACTGAACAGCGCACACATGCCAACAATATACGTAAACCCTTTTCCGATACCTGAAATTACGACAAAACAGATTTTCCACGATTTCATGTTACCGCAGCAAAGAGAGTAATATTTCAATCGTTTTGGTCGAGATTGGAATAAGTTTTTACTTTGTTCGCTCTACAAGTTTTCACATTTTTCATACAAATTCGTACGCATCTTCCAAATCAAACACACGATTCGAAACACGTGGTTTCGGATTTTAGAGAAATTGAAAATGTATACTTGCAGTGAGAACAGGATGAAGACTGTGTGGCCACAGCACCTTTCACACAGGATGAAGACTGTGTGGCCACAGCACCTTTCGAATATATTTTAAACATGTAAAGACGAAGCAAAATACACAGAAAGTACAGTATATACGGTCAATTTGATGTACGACTTCGTCGAAAATATCAAAAACGTCGTTTCCAATATGGATAATCCAATTCTATTTTACTACACGTAATACAAAATAAAATACGTGTGAAAAAGAAATTAATTTTACTGTAACTGAAAGAAAATGTGGACTAAGAATTACCATACCGCACCACGTTTTAACAACTTCCCTTTGTACGATAAACTTAAACGGGAATGGGAAATTACATAATAGATAATAACAATGAGGACATTTCTAAATATATTTTAAAACAAGTCGCTTTCTGGATCGCAGAAAGTTGATATAAAAGTTATTTTTCGGCTTCGAATCATTTACTTAATGTTAAAAATTGTGTGATACTTTTTCAGTTTCTGGCAGACATTTTTCGTTACATGCAAACTTCAAGCGCTGTACATGTATTTTAGGATTTAACCTACTTTTCTTTATCGCCTACGGTTCTACAAATTGCAAATTTTACATTTAAATCTCGTATTAACTTCTAAATTTCGTACACAGAAACGTTTTGGTTAGTAGCAGTGGCGCAGCGAAGGGTTTTTATGGGTTAACCCTCTCCCCCTTTCGCCAGAGGGATAGCGCAAAAGGAATTGTCAAAAGTAAAACAAAAGTGTTAAAATGCAGTCATGAGTCAAATTAAACAATTAGGCTAATTAGTTACGTGAGTACGAAATCGCTTTGAGTAAACATTCCTACTTGTCTGGTGGTTGAGGGATGGTCCAAATTTGTATCCTAGTTTTTGAGGTTACGTCTTATTAGCACGTTGGGTAGCCTTTCGATGTTTACTCAGCCCGCAATATATCAAACTCGGTTTACGATATTTGTAATTTAATCCACAGCAACTTAAAAAAACTTTCTAAATTAAACAAATTTTTTGTTTTCTATTCGAATCTTACACAGATGTTCCTATTATTGTACACGTTATTCCGCATTTCATAATTTTTCCGTATTTTTTATTTAGTAGTTTATTACTGTTTCGCATACAAGTCAACAATTAAAATCTTGAAACATGTCCATGCATACTTTGACTCAATACCGAAACGCGATTCTGAAATGTTTTCGAGGACCAGTAGTGGTCATTTTATAAAATCGTTTATTTTATTTCCGTGGCGAAACGAGTAGACAGACGCGGATTTAATTCCATTTGCTGCAAATGTTTACAGACAAGTACGGAATAAAGCTAAGTTTTACAAAACATTCGAAAAATTTTAAACGTTTACCAATAACCCATCGTCTGAAGATGGAAGAAAATTTATTCCAGTCTTCTGGTATTGTTTTATTTTATTTACATTCTAATGTAAAATGCTATCTTATTGTAAGATGTAAACTGCAATAAGATGTAAACTGTAAATGTTCATTATATTGGGAAAATTTACAAATATACAAACATAAAACACAAAAGAAACTAATACCTCAACAAATACAAATCAATACAAAACATGACACAATTTTCAAAGCACTCAACATAGAAAATACACAAAATACTAATTATATACACCACAATCACACACAATAATACCAATTTAAAGCACCATAGACCAACAGGAAACCACAGCAACAACCAGCCAACACACAAATACCTCACAAGGCTCAAAATCAGGAATGCTAAAGATGGGAACACAACGCTTCACGAAACATGTTCCAAATAAGGAGAAAACATCTTGAGGTAAAGTCATTACAAAATATATATTATATACATCAAGAAACAGACTGTAGCAAAAAGTGTTTGAACATATATATATATATATATATATATATATATTGTTACAACACAAAAAAGCCACACCAATACCAGGGAAAAAACTATGAATCAACTATATTAAATGTTTAAACTAATGAAAATAAAATGACTATGACGCGACAAACGACTATGACCCAACCCAAGTGATTGACTCAATAAAATGAAATCAAAAGAGAAGGTAAATGAAAAGGAAACAAACAACAAATAAAGTGAAATAAAATGATAAGATATAATAAGACACAAACAAATCATAAAGGAAAGGAAATGAGAAATAATAAATGTAAATGATAATTATTAGAATCAACTAAATAATAAATATAAATGATAATTATTGAAATCAAATAAAGTAAAGACAACCAAAGTACACTAACCAAAGAAATAGAGATTAAATGTTATAAATAACTCTATAATGATATGAAACTTGTTAACAGTATAACTAACCATTGTGAAGTGAGAGATAGATAGATAGATAGTGAACATGATTAAGTGAGAAAAAGAATTTAATGTTAGGAAATACCCACTAGTAACACTTAAATACCATAAAAAGTGCAAAGTGCTAGTGTAAACCCACAACATAAATAGAAACCCTATTGATAGGTATAGACACCTAAAAACCAGTGATAAACACTACGGTTTAATGGTGAAAAGTGCTAGAAAATAAGAATATTGTTGTTATTAGGATTAAGAGTAATTGTAGATTAGGAATACAATGGTATTCAGGGGAAAAATCCCTTGAAGGGTCAAAGTAATAGTGTTACTTAAAGATTAGAAAAGAAAAATATAGTAAAGAATAGAAAAGCAAAATAAGTAAAACATCCTATGTTCAAAGGGATAATTAGGTAGATAAAGTAAATGGTGTGATGATGTTTGTCACCAAAAAATAAATAAGAATAAACAAAATATAAACAAGATTAGCATAGTAACTATTAAAAGATTTGTTTGATTACGTTTATGAGTAGGAATATGGCTGAAAGAATTATACAGACCATAAACCTAAATGTTATGTTATGTTTTATAAATAATAGTAAATAATAGACAAGTTATAAAATAAAGAGTTAAATTCTTACAAACTTAATAATACTGGACAAACCAGTTAGAAAGTAATAGACAAACCATGATAAGTAAAATAAGGGAAACATACAATTATTATAAAACAGACCCAAATCAATTCAAAAAGTAACCAAATCATTTATGACACAAAACAAAACATGTATATGGGTAAAATAATATTTAATTTGTATAAAATAAGAAAATATAGCCAATTACTACTTAGGCCTGTGAAATGCCTAACTGTATAAAACCAAAATCAACAAATTGTGAGAAATTAACTATAGTATTAGCAAATCCAGGGCAAGTAACTAGTTAATGATAATTAGTGGATCATATTAAGATGTAAACGTTAAATTAAGGACATAAAATAAGAAAGAAATGTAATTACATAATATGAACGTTATTGTCAAAACATTAATACACAAGCAAACCCAGCTTTGAGGGATGTCAAAATGATCTTTGAAAGAAAATACGAACAGTTGTGATAATATCTCAGACATTGATAAGAAGACAAAAGAATAATAGCAATCAGAAGATATTTAGTCATTTTGAATAAAAATTCAAATATTATAACAATGGGCTTATGTTATGAATAGCCAATGAGAGGCAATCTGTTGCCATAACAACCAAACGTTATTTATTATTATTCCGTTAGGAACAGTGAGTCCATTATTGAAGCTCGAGACGAATAGACGCCAAGCCGTAAATGACTCAAATTTTAATTTAAAACGATAAAAGGTAACCAAAATTACTAACATGAAGAACCAAGCAGTCTGATGAGGAACTAATCAATTCAACAGAGGCCACAGACCAGATTATTAAATTCCAAATTAATAAATTTCCATCAACTTATCCGAAAAAGACGTCAGGCGTAATTACTTTCCCAAATGATGGAAGATTGATGACAAAAGATGACCCAACCTATTTCGAAGTGAATGACTCTTCACAATAATTCAACCATTTTGATAAGTATTGCTGAGTTACCAGAATTTTTGGAATAAATTCTTTTTAATTTTTTCTCACAACACTTTTAACTCTCACTATAAACTGATGATCTAATTTCTTTCAAGGATTAATCAAAAATAATACACTAAACTTATATGAAACTAGAAAATAACCTGTATAAAAATTACGAACTTTTGACATAGACTTTTTAACACTTCAGGAACAAATTGTAATTACACCTTATAGTAGATAAGTACCAGTAATGTAAGGTAGTGTACTTTATTGTAATCAAATTAATATTTTTTCGTAAACCACAAGAATCCAGATTCATTGAACGAAATTAAGAATAAACATTCAGTAGACGCCATGTCTAAATAAATCGTTCAGAATCGACTTCGCCAACCCTTGAGAAATAATTGTCTTAATACTGCCGGAGCAAATTTGTTTAAAATCCAGATATAATTCTGTATAATATTAAATAACAATTAATTACAAGTTAATAAACTAGTACAGAATTGTAACCACTGTTCTTTATTTCATAGGAAATTGCATTATATGATTTGTGTATTTTAGCGACGAGCGAAAAGTGACGGTAACCGCTAGGCATCGGAACTTCTACGAACTACCAGCTATACGAATCAACCTGCACGTGGCGGGAGTAATTTGAATTCACCATACCGTCATAGAACGAACGCTCGATAGTCCTATTTTTTAATTGTTTTCAGATTAAACAATTTGGCGCCACTCGAGAAATACAACTACATATTAAAGAACAGGTAAGGTTCCCACTCGCGAGTACTGGTAATTCGTGAGATCGCGACGGACATCGTCAGCATAAACCTGAAGTAACGACTACAACGTGTGAAGCGAACACACGAAACACAATCTACACTTTGAAAAAGACAGCATAAGAGTCTAATCGTTACAAATTGACGTCCACAACGTGTGGCTCTAAGGAACGCAAAGATCGAATCGTTACAATATATATATATATATATATATATATATATATATATATATATATTTCAATCACTTTCTGCTATATATATATATATATATATATATAGTTACATGATATTTTGCCACTCATCTTGTTGATAGTAACATACCTTACTAATCCTAGAAAAGTACCAAGAAACATGATGTAGCTTGTTTCAAGAACTATTGTTAAATACTATTTATTTCTTTTATTATTTGATTAATGTTAACTAAGGCTCTAGTAGTTACGTTTAAACTATTAAAGTTAGTAAGTAGGGAGGACAATTTTTGGAAACTACTTACAGTGTTTTGTTGTGTTTATAAAAACTGGATTGTATACAGAAGATTAATAAGAATTGTCATATGTTTACTAATAGTTATTAGTAATTAATTTTGCTATATTGATTAATATTATATGTTGTAATATTAATAATACAAATGTTAATATTAATAGAAGAGTACCAAAATAATAATAACAGATTTGTAAAACTAGGCATGTTAAGCCTACCTAGTTAAGGGATTTGAAAAAAAGAATTTATATTAAAATTAGAATAATCGATGTCAGGTTAAGTTATATTACTACTGATTGTGTCCAATAGTTTTAATAAAGTGAAGATTACTAGAAGAACTAATAAAAAATAATTTTGGTACAAATAATTAAAAGTGTAAAATGGTAACTCAGGAAATATATAATGGAAGATAATCAAGAGTGGTATCAAAATAATCAGTGTTCCATCAGAAACTCAAAGATGCTAACAAATTGAAGATCAAAGATCTTATAAAAAAGATGTAACAATTTAAAGAAAATGGAAAGTAAAATATTAGAAGTTTGTTTATGTTGAGGCTCAGAGAGCACCACAGTAACATACAATGTTACAATTCACACCAATGAAAGCTAAGATAGGCCTTAGCAACTGGGATGTTATAAATTAAATAAAAAGGAGTGCATTATTAGATCTAAACGAGAAAGGTTGATATAAAAATAAGAGTGACTAATCCAACTTCTTGTAAATTTCATATCAGGGAACCTAAAGTTAAATAATATTACTAAGCTAAATAAATAGAAGAAAGAAGTACAACATTATTCAAAAGAAGTAAACCAAGGAACCTATGAAGAAATAAAATCAACCTATCCAGAAAGGGAAGTATGTTTTGATAAATAAATAAACTGAAGAAAATTTGATTCATGGCCTAAGTTACACTTTTCAAAGACACTGTTTACATTTTTGATTAAACTATTTTGAACCTTTGTAACGAGCAGAAAATTTTAAAAATTTTTTAAATTCTCACCTCGGCAGAGTACGTTCACACGAGGCAAGTGTCAACGACTTATGGTGGAGCAATAAATAAGGAGTAATGAGAAGGTGTCAGTGAAGCGTTGCTGACTTGACAATAGAAACGCATTAAGTTCTATCCAACTATAGAATTTGGTGGCGTAAGATGACAGGGAAAGTTTCGTCCAAAATTATTGCTCTCCGCAGCTGTAACAAAGTAAGGAGGACATTCACACCCGTACCAAGAATTGTAGCAGATGTGGCCGTATTACGTCAGTAGACGATAAGCGACAAAAACAAGTAATGCTCCATACTACAATGAAACGGAAACGCTGCACCTTAAGTAACAATACTGGAAGATAGGCTGACAAAAACTAAAGTCATGTTACACAGCTGGAGGTATCGTCTAATTGACAGACAAGAATTTACGAAGGGAAAGTTGGAGTGACTTCAACGACCAGCAGATGTTCGAAATTAGTAATAGCCAGAAAAAAGGGGTAAGAGCATAGAACAATACGCCAGGAAGACTGTAAGTACAGATAATGGGAATCTATAGAAACGCAGAGTTTACTCAGACAATAGGCTGTTAGACAAATTGTTTATAGCCAGAGTTTCTTCGAAGCGGGTCAACGATCGTCTAGCTGGAGAGCAGGGAGACCTACGGACCTATCAGAGACCTTCAGCCAGCGAGAAATTTGATGGTGAGGGATGTTTCCATAGCAACTGAGACGAAAAACCTATCGGAAGAACTATGACGTCGGATTTTGACAGAGTGGGACAGTATTTTCCGAGAAAATCAAAAACTGACCAATCTCGAAAAGAAGTGGGCGTGAAGCGCGCCAGAGACAAAATTTTGAGTAGGGACGAATTAATAAAACTAGCTGTCCAGGAAGACGGAGCGGCAGTAGTACTCAATTTTTAGTCAGTTATACTCAATTTTTACGCAGTCATACTTAAATTTTAGTCAGTCATACAGAATTTTCAGACAGTTTACATTTCAATTATTAAGTAGTTTAACTTCAAGTGCGAGAGACGGTACATCATAAACTTTCCATTGTTACTCGAATCATTCGGAAGTTAGATAAATAACAAGGAACTTAAAACGTAATAATACATTCATATCGCGGTAGTATTACTTTACCGACGTGCGCATTAACGGACTTAGTGAAATTTACACCAAGTGAACAATCAGACCGTTACACTAACAGACAGCATCACTAAACGATATACAACTTATTGGAACTTAATATTGTGTCTCAACAACATAATGAACACGAAACATTAAACAAACTAACCAATTATAGGATCGTTTGTGGAAGCAGCGACAAATGAAACTAGACATGTTTATTGACTTTAAAACGAACACACAGCAAACACAGTAAGATAGAACATTGATTGAACACTAAACTTCAATTACCCACACCTATACAACACCTACGCGAGTGATCGGAAGAATAAAGTGATAAGTGGCAGTGATAAAACAACTAACGACGGAATGTATCTACGAGCCATTTCCATCACCAGAACGAGACTACGTCAACAACTAATGGATATTCACTAACCAAGTAACCATTATTATAATTACTTCTAATTGTAACTTCTACTGACCTGGTTTCTTTCAAAGAATTCACACCTGAGAAATTATTAAGAAAAGTAATGAGTAAAATTGAAATAAGTAGTTAATGAACGTATAAACAAAAGCTTATTTGGGATTTAATGAACGCATTAAATGAGTAGAATATTGAATTGTAACATCATTTGATTTATATATGTATGTATGTTTTCTTTATTTCAGCATATATTGAGATATATCTTTGTTTATTATAAATATGTATGTATTTCAGGTACAGCGACGTATTCTATGTACTATTATAATATGTCATAAATGATAATTAAACTAGTATTTTAGTTAACCAGAAACATGCGTTCATTATTACCAATGCAACCCGAATATTGACTTAAAGTTTGAAAGAATGCAAATAGATTTTAAGAGTTTCTTATGTTCAATTAAATAAATGATATCACGTATGTGTTGATGAACGTAGATAGTTAGAATCATCATTAAGATTAAATTATACACATACTTGTCAGTGATCGTTAAATTTATATATTTAATAATTAATTTATTGTGCTATCAATACGCAGAATAAATATTAAGTTATAAAATGGCGCCCATTCGCACGGCATGATACGTATTAACACAGATTGTTAACACGTACGGCTTAGGTAAAGAACAGGCAGTAGAAGTAGTAGAAAAGTAGTGTTATAGAAGTAGAAGTAAGATAAGGGTTATTAGTGTAAGTCAGTTTGAATGATTACGCGCAGTAGGGCTAAAATGGCGAGCAATTCAGACAGTGTAGAATATGACATTAATAACCAATTAGGCGTAGTAAATACCGAGGACAATACTACACCTAGTGAACCAAGTAGTGTGGTGGAGAGTCCAGAAGATAGGGCGCGAGGACAGACATCGAAACCAGAAGATGGGACTCTACAAATGTTAATGGAGTTCATGCGTCAACAAGAAAAGAAACAAGAAGAACGAGACGAGAAACAAGAGGAACGAAGCAGGAAATTAGAAGAAAATATTAAATTAATTAGCGAAGAAAGTAACAGAAAACAAGAAGAGAATATTAACAGAAAATTTGAAGAGAGTAATAGGTTAATTAATGAAAAATTAGAAAAACAAGAAGAAAACAGTAGATTAATTAATGAAAAACTCGACCAGCATAAGGAAGAGATTACACAAATAAGGTCGGAGATACGTGAAAGCCAGCAGACTTGGGAAAGAAAGGTCGATGAATTACAGAAAAAGCAAGATGATCTCGTGAGGGACTTGAGAGAAGAAGCCGACAAGAAGTACGTAGAAATACAAGAGAAACAAGATAACGATCGACAAGAATGGATGGCGGCGGTACAATCTACCCAGACGACCGTTAAAAAGATTAATCACAAGTTCGATGTTCACGTTAAGGATTACAATAAGAAGCACGAGGAACTTAAGGCCGAGATGCACAATACCATGCTGCAGAGACAACAGGAGCAAGAAGGAACAAATAGTAATATTATACAAAAATTAGAAGACGTAGACGGTAGACAACGTTCAACAGAACAGAAGTTGGACGAGACTACGAAAGAAAAGACAACTAGGATCGAAGAATTAAAGGGACATTTAAATAAGGTAAGAGAAAACCAAGAGAGGTTACAGCGACAACTGATGGAAGGTGATTGTGGAATGTTAAATCGAATTAACGGACCTAACCACAATGATCTCAAATATAATGGCACAGACAGATTCCCTATGGAATTCCTCAAAGAATTGTCCGAAGTTCAAGAGCTATATTATCCCGCTGACAATATCAAGTGGATTGGCAAACATCTGGAGTTAGACGCAGGAATTTGGTGGCGAGTGATACGTGACCAGATATCAAACTTCGCAGAATTCAAGGAAGCGTTCTCTCTAAAATATTGGGGCCAGGAACGACAGGACAGTATTCGGGACCATTTGGAGTTTGGCAGATTTGATTGGCGCGGACCAGTTACTGCTATTCAATATATTGAACGGATTTTATTGGAAAGTAAGCAGTTAACACCTACTTTATCTGATTATCAGTTAATACGTAAGATCTCTCGTCACTTTGGGCGTGACATCCAGCTTGCGGTGGTTACAAGAGGAATTGTGACGATACCAAACTTCGAATCTTTGATCATCGAGTATTCACAGATTCAACCAAGAATTAATAGAGAAGCGAACTATGCAGCGGCAAACGAGGGCAGAAATGCGTATAAGGAAGGTGAAAGTAACTTGAACAAAGGAGGCGGTATACAGAAGAAGACATGGGGTGACAGACCCGCCATAAATAATCAGCCCCGTAACACGGACCGGCGCGCTGTCAACACAATAGAGTTTACAAACACGACAGCTGGTGCATCGGGCATTCAACCTAAGAGAAATCGTCAACAAGAAGAGGAAAAAAAAAATCCCTCCACCCATTAACGAAGATAGCCATCAAAACAAATGACTACCAGACGAATATTATCCTACCGGACTTACGAAGCGATTTATTGTGTAATGATGATGAAGAAATTTCTCAACGAATAATCAGGTGTCCAGAGATAAATATCAAGTTCAATAATAATGTTAGTGTGCAAGCGTTAATCGATACTGGATCGGTAATAGCTGGGTTATCTGAGTCGTGGTTTCACCAAAACAAACATGACATTACACCTTATGAAATATTACCGATGTCTAACACATTAATAGTTAGCGCAGTTGGTAATAAATCAAAGCTAATCAGAAAACAAATATTATGTGATATCTATATTGAAGAAATTAAATATGAATGTGTTTTCCTAATAATACCAGATTTGATAAAACCATGCATATTAGGAACCAATTTTCTACAAGAAACAGGGTGCCTCATTGACATGGGAAGAAGAATCGTCGAGATAAGAAGAGAGGATAACGAAGCGACGTACACGGTGCCTATGATGCATATAGAAGTGGTGGACGTAGAAGAAGAAGAAGAGATCATCAGAAACATTAACAAGAAGATAGAAAGTATAGAATGCGGAGATAGAGGAACGTTGGAAAGATTAAGGGAGATTCTAATAAGAAATTGTAGTTTATTCAGAGAATGCCCCGGAAGAATCGATGGGTATGTCCATGAGTTCCGAGTCACCGACCAAACACCGTACTTCCAGAGAGGATGGCCTGTCCCATTAGCCTATAAAGGGAAGGTAGATGAGGAGATTCGGAAAATGTTACGGTATGGGGTCATTGAGAGATGCAACAGCGCATATATCAACCCACTAGTTACGGTAATCAAGAAGGACGGTAGCGTACGATTGTGTTTGGATGCGAGAAAGGTGAACAGTGTGACTATCCCGGACTACGAGGGAGCCCCTCCAATAAACGACATTTTGGCGAGATGTGGAGAGATGAAGTACCTATCTACCGTAGATCTAACTAGCAGTTTCTGGCAAGTACCACTGAAGTCGGAATGCCGGAACTTCACCGCTTTTATGTACGACGGCAAGTGTTATCGTTTTACAGTTACACCATTTGGCCTGAGTACCAGTTCTGCTGCACTGACCAGGGGATTGGACACAGTACTGGACGAAGAAGTAAAAGAAAATACCATTATTTATGTCGACGATTGCCTGTGTTATTCAGAAGATTTAGAAACGCACTTGCTACATTTAGACTTATTATTATCTAATTTAAGAAGGGCAAATTTAACCATCAATTTGGAGAAGTCGCAGTTCTTCAGACAAGAAATCGCGTACCTCGGTTATCAACTAACAACGCAAGGAATACGAGCAACGGACGAGAAGATAGATGCCATTATGAAGTTCCCTGTACCTCGGAACCAAAAACAATTAAAAGGTTTCCTGGGGTTGACAAATTTCTATAATCGTTTTACAGACAAATACGCTGAAACTACTAAACCATTACTCGAGTTGCTACGGAAAGGACAGAAATTCACCTGGACACAGGAATTAAATGAGTGTTTTCAGCAGGTTAAAAGGTTATTCGTAGAAACAGCCATCTTAAAGTTTCCCCGAATAAACCAAAGATATTATATGCAATGTGACGCCAGCAACTTTGCATATGGCGGACAACTATATCAATTGGATGAAGAAGGAAGAATTGGAGTAATAGCTTTTACCAGCAGGACATTCAAGGGTGCGGAAATAAATTATTACACTACGGAGAAGGAGCTTTTGTGTATTGTAAGATGTCTTGAGCGGTTCCGTATATACATACTAGGACAACCGTTAACCATCATTACTGATAATAAAGCACTGACTTTTATGAATAAGTGTCATTTAAACAACTCGCGTATTACACGCTGGATCTTAAGTATTCAGGAGTACAAATTTGACATTGTCCATTGTAGAGGTAAGGACAATATTATTGCCGATCTTCTGAGCAGAAATCCAGAAGATGCCACACCAGAAGTAATAAGTGACAATATTTCCGAATATTTAATTAACCACCTGACAATCAAAATGGATAAGAAGGTAAGCAAGATCCTAATGGGTATTGGAAGGCACCAAATTCAAGATCATAAGCTTAAGTATATTATTGATAAGATTAGGGAAAATTGTATAGATAAGAAATTAAATAAATTTTATAGATTTGTCGATGAGAAATTGTACAGATTACGCAAAGGAGAGTGGAAACTATACGTACCGAACAGTGTGTCTGGCGAAATAATTGCTGAAATACACCGTATGTATGGGCATCCTGGTGCGAAGAGATGTATCAAATTATTGCAGGAGTACTTTACCATGGACGGAATGTTAAAGAGGGTGAAAAATTACGTACGGACTTGCGACACTTGTCAGAAAAAAAAGGATTCCGGCAACAGAAATTCGTTCGGAGGAACAAAAGCCATAATACCGTTACGCAAGGGTGACCTAGTGAGCGCGGACTTTTACGGACCGTTACCTGCTTCGTCTAGTGGGGTGAGGTATCTGTTTATAATGGTTGACAATTTTACCAAATACGTACGACTTTTCACACTTCGAAGGGCAACGACCGTCGCTACACTGAGGAGAGTACACCAATATTGTGAAGAACTAGGATCTCCTAGAGTGATTATCACAGACAACGGAACGCAATTTTCATCTAAAAAATGGTTAGATGGATTAACTGAACTAAATATCCAACCACGATTTACCGCAATAAGGAACCCTTGTGCGAATCTGGCTGAAAGAATCAACAGACAGCTTGGGAACTTATTTAGGATCTTTGTTGGTGATCAACATACAAAGTGGTCGCGTTACGTACCAATCGTCGAGAGTTGTATTAACGAAACGTACCACGAGACGATAGAAGTAACACCGTACGAAGCTCAGCTCGGAAGAAAACCTCCCAGAGCGTGGGAAAAATACATCAACAAGGATATGCTCCTAGTTAAAGGGGTAGATCATAAACAAATATATATGAAAATGAAGGAGAAGAGAGAAAAACAAGCAAAATTATGTAATGAGACTAAAACCATTACAAGATTCAACATTGGTGAGAAAGTGTTAATCAGAACATATCATCAATCGGACGCGGTCCAGAAAAGAATTGAAAAATTTTGCGAACTGTACTGCGGGCCATATAAAGTGCATTAAATTCTCGGAGAAGCTACTTATCTACTCGTTGATTGCGATGATGACAAGAAACTCCGTGGAAAATTTAATGCCAGACAATTGAAAAAATACTATGAACCAGAGAATTGAAGATGAAGGAAGAGGAAGAAATAGAAGAAGATGTCTTAAGAAGCTAGCCGATGCTGATGAATCAACTGCGTTAGGGTAATTGACGCGGTGATATCATTCAAGCTGGCTTATCCAAGAAAGTTATGTACTTTAATTGTTGTAACATAACATCAAAATGTATTTAGTCAATTAAGCACTAATTAAATGTTAGATAATAAGATAAATTAACATTTAGTGTGACATTTTATAAAATTATTGCAGTGAATGCAAAGGACATTTAATTGATATTAATTGATTTATATGGTAATAAGTTAAAAGGACAAAGTGAGAAAAATGGACACTTAAATCAGATAAGTGATAATATTTAACGAACTAGATAGTGAATGAACTTTATTAATGTGAATGTATGTAATTAGTAGGTTAGGATTATAAATGATGTATTATGAAGTAGGTCAATCATTGAAACTAAATGTTATACGTGTATGTAAATTATTAAAATAATTACAGTTAACGTAGCGATTGTGTCAATTAACAATCTAATTTTAAAATAATAGTTTAAAAGATTTTATTGGTAAGATCATTAATAGTGCACAAAGGTGCATATGTATAGGAGATTTTCTTTGATATCATGTAAAGGTTACATTGAACCGCTTAACTGTTTGATAATATCTTGTGAATATGATATTTTAGAAGGTAAGATCTTATTCAATTGATGAAATTATTTAATTGCTTATGGAATTTATGACTTATCTTATAAATTATAAAGATAAGGTATTTATATGTCAATTCGACAATGTGAAATGCGTTCAGCTATCCCAAATAGCTGGCAATAAATTCAGAGAACCAATTGAAACCAAAAGGGGGTGTACCACTGGTCATATAAGCTTTTGAAAGTAGGTTATTGTGTATACCTTCCCCGAAGAAGATGGACACGGCGAGGCGACGTACAGGGCGCAGAATTTAGATTTGAGTTGTTCCCAGAGGTCACATCGTCAAATCGAAATTGAGGACACTGTAACGAGCAGAAAATTTAAAAAATTTTTTAAATTCTCACCTCGGCAGAGTACGTTCACACGAGGCAAGTGTCAACGACTTATGGTGGAGCAATAAATAAGGAGTAATGAGAAGGTGTCAGTGAAGCGTTGCTGACTTGACAATAGAAACGCATTAAGTTCTATCCAACTATAGAATTTGGTGGCGTAAGATGACAGGGAAAGTTTCGTCCAAAATTATTGCTCTCCGCAGCTGTAACAAAGTAAGGAGGACATTCACACCCGTACCAAGAATTGTAGCAGATGTGGCCGTATTACGTCAGTAGACGATAAGCGACAAAAACAAGTAATGCTCCATACTACAATGAAACGGAAACGCTGCACCTTAAGTAACAATACTGGAAGATAGGCTGACAAAAACTAAAGTCATGTTACACAGCTGGAGGTATCGTCTAATTGACAGACAAGAATTTACGAAGGGAAAGTTGGAGTGACTTCAACGACCAGCAGATGTTCGAAATTAGTAATAGCCAGAAAAAAGGGGTAAGAGCATAGAACAATACGCCAGGAAGACTGTAAGTACAGATAATGGGAATCTATAGAAACGCAGAGTTTACTCAGACAATAGGCTGTTAGACAAATTGTTTATAGCCAGAGTTTCTTCGAAGCGGGTCAACGATCGTCTAGCTGGAGAGCAGGGAGACCTACGGGCCTATCAGAGACCTTCAGCCAGCGAGAAATTTGATGGTGAGGGATGTTTCCATAGCAACTGAGACGAAAAACCTATCGGAAGAACTATGACGTCGGATTTTGACAGAGTGGGACAGTATTTTCCGAGAAAATCAAAAACTGACCAATCTCGAAAAGAAGTGGGCGTGAAGCGCGCCAGAGACAAAATTTTGAGTAGGGACGAATTAATAAAACTAGCTGTCCAGGAAGACGGAGCGGCAGTAGTACTCAATTTTTAGTCAGTTATACTCAATTTTTACGCAGTCATACTTAAATTTTAGTCAGTCATACAGAATTTTCAGACAGTTTACATTTCAATTATTAAGTAGTTTAACTTCAAGTGCGAGAGACGGTACATCATAAACTTTCCATTGTTACTCGAATCATTCGGAAGTTAGATAAATAACAAGGAACTTAAAACGTAATAATACATTCATATCGCGGTAGTATTACTTTACCGACGTGCGCATTAACGGACTTAGTGAAATTTACACCAAGTGAACAATCAGACCGTTACACTAACAGACAGCATCACTAAACGATATACAACTTATTGGAACTTAATATTGTGTCTCAACAACATAATGAACACGAAACATTAAACAAACTAACCAATTATAGGATCGTTTGTGGAAGCAGCGACAAATGAAACTAGACATGTTTATTGACTTTAAAACGAACACACAGCAAACACAGTAAGATAGAACATTGATTGAACACTAAACTTCAATTACCCACACCTATACAACACCTACGCGAGTGATCGGAAGAATAAAGTGATAAGTGGCAGTGATAAAACAACTAACGACGGAATGTATCTACGAGCCATTTCCATCACCAGAACGAGACTACGTCAACAACTAATGGATATTCACTAACCAAGTAACCATTATTATAATTACTTCTAATTGTAACTTCTACTGACCTGGTTTCTTTCAAAGAATTCACACCTGAGAAATTATTAAGAAAAGTAATGAGTAAAATTGAAATAAGTAGTTAATGAACGTATAAACAAAAGCTTATTTGGGATTTAATGAACGCATTAAATGAGTAGAATATTGAATTGTAACATCATTTGATTTATATATGTATGTATGTTTTCTTTATTTCAGCATATATTGAGATATATCTTTGTTTATTATAAATATGTATGTATTTCAGGTACAGCGACGTATTCTATGTACTATTATAATATGTCATAAATGATAATTAAACTAGTATTTTAGTTAACCAGAAACATGCGTTCATTATTACCAATGCAACCCGAATATTGACTTAAAGTTTGAAAGAATGCAAATAGATTTTAAGAGTTTCTTATGTTCAATTAAATAAATGATATCACGTATGTGTTGATGAACGTAGATAGTTAGAATCATCATTAAGATTAAATTATACACATACTTGTCAGTGATCGTTAAATTTATATATTTAATAATTAATTTATTGTGCTATCAATACGCAGAATAAATATTAAGTTATAAAATGGCGCCCATTCGCACGGCATGATACGTATTAACACAGATTGTTAACACGTACGGCTTAGGTAAAGAACAGGCAGTAGAAGTAGTAGAAAAGTAGTGTTATAGAAGTAGAAGTAAGATAAGGGTTATTAGTGTAAGTCAGTTTGAATGATTACGCGCAGTAGGGCTAAAATGGCGAGCAATTCAGACAGTGTAGAATATGACATTAATAACCAATTAGGCGTAGTAAATACCGAGGACAATACTACACCTAGTGAACCAAGTAGTGTGGTGGAGAGTCCAGAAGATAGGGCGCGAGGACAGACATCGAAACCAGAAGATGGGACTCTACAAATGTTAATGGAGTTCATGCGTCAACAAGAAAAGAAACAAGAAGAACGAGACGAGAAACAAGAGGAACGAAGCAGGAAATTAGAAGAAAATATTAAATTAATTAGCGAAGAAAGTAACAGAAAACAAGAAGAGAATATTAACAGAAAATTTGAAGAGAGTAATAGGTTAATTAATGAAAAATTAGAAAAACAAGAAGAAAACAGTAGATTAATTAATGAAAAACTCGACCAGCATAAGGAAGAGATTACACAAATAAGGTCGGAGATACGTGAAAGCCAGCAGACTTGGGAAAGAAAGGTCGATGAATTACAGAAAAAGCAAGATGATCTCGTGAGGGACTTGAGAGAAGAAGCCATTAAGACATTCTGTAATTTATTATAATCCCATGTATTTTGATACTTTTCCTAACATGTCTGTCGTTTATATCGTAGTCAAAAGGACCTAACTTAAAACATTCTATTTGTATTTTATTTAGCAATTATAAAAAAATGCAAATGTGTTTGCCTTGAGACATAAGAGATACTACTGCTGCCATTCTGAGCATATTTAAAGAACAGCCGGTCAGACTTTGTTAATAATTATAATTATTGTCTTTTAAAAGAAATTGAAAAAAGAATAATAAAGGATTTGAGTTCAGTAACAACAGATAAAAGGTTTTCTTTTCTTTATTTAATGGATAAATAAAAGTATATGATATTATATACACTATATTAATGAATGTTAATTTTTTCATCAACTAGCATCGGTTGGTAACACTCTCAACAAGGAAAGTATGGCACCCGATTTGTATCTGCCTTGCTGAGCTTTAGTAGTCCCAATCTTCTGTTACATAAAAGATTAAAAGAGATAGAATTATAGCTGAAAAAGAAATCTTTATGCTATTTTAAAATAATACTTACCAATTTACAAATACATTTTATTTGCAACATTTGATTGCAAATTGGCGCTCAACTAATATTATCCTGACAACATACTCATCCTGAAAATACTAACAAAGTACACTTTAGACAGGTAACAAATCTTGTCGTTACAAATTGACGCAGCCAACGTGTGGTTATTTTAACACGATCGGAGTCTTGTCGTTACAAATTGACGCAGCCAACGTGTGGTTATTTTAAAACGATTGGAGTCTTGTCGTTACAATATATATATTAATGTAACACTTATGTTTCCACATTTACTTTATTGATTACAACAAAATAAATAGGAAGTAACGAGTGCATTTACATTTAATTTTTATTGGTTTATTCACAAAAATATACCCTCCTCTAAACCCGCCACAAACCACCAGAAGACATGAAAACCAAACAGAACACACAACGAGTAGGCCTATATATAAGTAAGCATTAGTACAGACGTGCCGGTTGTTCGAATCAAGCTGGGATTGGAGGCCGTCGATGATTCAATTACGAGGCACTTACTGTACTTTTAATGCAATGCCGTCATTCGTTTGGTTTCAGTTTCTAGTTGAAACCATACAATCAGTTCCGATACACTGCAGGAGACCACAGAATCCTGAGTTCTGGCATCCTGAGAAACCGCTACCTGGCACAAGCCAGTCAACATCCCACGGCAGCGGATTTCCCATGCTTGGCTACTTAGACGGACGTCTGTGTCCATGATTCAGCTCAGACAGAACAAACCAGCTCGAGCCGTCCTAGGAACGGGAACGGCGATGTGTACAAGCGCTTGCTTACGGAAGCCATTCGCCTGAGTGTAGCAGCTCATCGTCTGACCAACGCCTCACGTCAATGCCAGGGCACAAAGCTCCAGGGTTTAAAACCTTAAGAGAACTACTGTACCTCAGATGTGGGGCCAGACCGCTGCAGACAAATTACACAACAACTAAACATTCGATTAAGAAAGTTGTGTTAGTGGTTATAATCACAAATAGAATTATCACTGCTGCACACCACTATAGAAAAATTATTCCGATTAGCACTTTAAAGCTTCACAACTCATCGTCAGATCTGACGATGACCTGAGAAGCTTGAAAGCGCTAATCGGAATAATTTTTCTATAATGGTGTGCAACAGTGATAATTCTGTTTTTAATTAAACATTCAACAGTATGCATCTGGTCGAACCGCCTCGAGTGAACTGTCGTCCTAAGCACGAGAAATAGCAAGATGTGCAAGTACCTCCTCCTTCCGGATACGTGTGGACATGGCAATTCAATCGGTCCGTCCACGCCAGTACGACTCTAAGCTGCTGCGAATGGATACTTAAGCGAGCCAGGCCGGAACACTCGACTCAACCCTTGCTTACACGCCATATCGTGTGAAAAAAACGCATCTTAACTCCTCGTACTGCGAAGAAATGGCCGCACTGAACCGGAAGAACCCGGGCTCCAACGCAAATACCAATGATTCACTGCACCAATGACCTGAACTAATCAGAAATATACTCCGCATGTCGGTTACGTGAAAATAATACTAGACGAATTAAAAATGTTATATTTTTTCAGAGTACATTTTTATATAACCATTTTGTCTGAAACTGGCGTTATGTGGAAGATTCCTATACACGGTAGAATTTTCCTTGTAAAATATACTTTATTCGGTGACATATACATTGTTGTGCGATAAATTATGAAATATTATGATAAAGAAATACGATAATTTATGGCGATTTTCATGGTAATAGAAGTATATTCAATTTCTAAACTTTTAAGTTTTAACCGTTAATCATATCTTCCAATTCGGTCTTGGGCGCTTTGTGTAATCTGCTATCTATAACGGGTAATTTTATGTTAATAAACTCTGCGTTAATTGTGAGTCCCTGTTTTTGAAACGTTCGACATGGGGGAATAAAGTTTACAGTTATAATGATATTAATATTGCAGTAATTACGACATGTAATATGAATCAATGAACATTCACGTTAATCTACATGTCCTTTATAGGGCTGAATAACCCTGCGAAAACGTACAGACAGTAGTACCGTAAACGATTTTGTTTTTCATTTAGACCACATGTTTCCGATATCTTGTAGTCTGGATACATAATTATTTTAAATTAAATTACTTTCCCCGGTAGTTGTTGGTTCATGAAGAGGCGAACTGGTAAACAACCCTAGTCACTAGCAAATATCGGTATGGAGAACCAACAAACATGACTTCCATGTTCTAAGATTTATATTTAAAATCATTTTCGAAACGAAATATTTCCATAGAAACTACTTCTTTCTTCAGCCTTAACCACAGTACTGTGGTCACTAACGTATACCACCTCACGTTAGCGCACTCGATTTTAACTGATGATGGCAGTCGATGGCACTGCCGAAACGTCTGGTTTTGCAGAAAACATTGGACCACGGTCAAACAGCCCGGGAAGGAATTTTATTTACCGGGAAGGAACAAGAATCTACTTCTTTGTTGCCGATAACGTAGTACACATATAAAAAATCCCCTCCCCCTTTAACTATATTTTCATTTATAGAAAATTATTCCCTCCCCCTTCAACTACCCTTTTCATTTACAGATATTTCATCTACCTTTCTATAGTGGATTATTATGACCTTCTTTTCAGGATACGTTATTTATCAAAATTACGTACTTTACTCTTGTTAAAACATAAAACGTTGCAGGTAAACTACCCCTTCCCTCACCCGATCTTCACCAAACTCAATAGGCCTTGAGTCCTCTACAACTCAGGCACATATGCAAAAAAATTATTTGATTCTGTTTGAATTTGCGGCAGCTATCGTCCGCCATAGAAAAAATTCTACACAGAGACACTTTTCAGAAAATGCCTTTCCTTTATGTTTTGAGGGTAGTACAATCAGATTCAGCCTTTATCTCGAACAGGTTTTTTTCGCCATCACCATACTTGTTTCCTTACGGAACACGTAAATAAAAAAAGGAGAAAAGTTTTAGTTGAGATTGACTACTGAGGCACGTTTACGAAGCACACACAGAAATTCAATACACAATTCAAATTGGACCGGCTACAACGACCCAACAAAAGGTTCAGCACAGAATATGCGCTGTAGCAGTCAATTCCATTCCAAGCCAAGTATCCTATATTTGTGAATTATGTTATCGTAATTGACCGGGCACGCCGCCAATTCAATCAATCAACGACCAAACACTTACTGGTTCGAGTTTCTAAGAACATCGTTACTCATAACGCTTGTAGCTGTAGTACGCGAGAAAGCAAAAGAGAAACAGGGCAATGGAAGAAAACTTTAAAGAGCTTCACGCACCCCTTACTTTCTTTCATAGCGTGAGATTACTGTTGTACAATAATTTAAACAAGACGATATAATTTGAAACTTGCAACAGCCGCTCGTCATAAAACCTGCATTAAGTTTCAAGGTAAAAACTATTCGCATTATATCTATCGGTTGTCCCCCCCTCCCTTTCACCAGCGACGGGGGGGGGGGGGGTGATAAAATAAATTAGGTAACAAAAGAGTGCAACGGAAACACCTGGTCGCAATGGGATGTCTGCACGCATACGGGCTCTCGTTATTTGTTTTTATTTATCCCCTAGCAACCGCCGAGCGTTGGCACAACAAGTGTAACAATTTTATTTGCAATTCGTCCTGCCCTCCTCAGGGGTCAATTATTTCGGCGTAACTTGTCGCACCTTGTCAAGGACATGAATTTTTAACGCGACTCAGCCGGCGTCTCGGTCGCTTCGTAAAATTATTCGGTCAGTTCTTTAACGATTTGTTGTTGGTTATTCATACGCTACTGCACAATAAATTTTAAGTGCTGCATAATGGTTTGGGGCACTGCGACCGAATTTTTGCAGTTATAGCCTACTTTGCCTATACATAACGCGTCTTACTGAACATAAAGAAATTCAATGGCCTAGTTGAAGTTCTATTCTTGGAACGTATAAATGGAAGTCCACCAGCATGTAACTTAACAGAAAAGCGCATCCGGATATACTACATAAAATCTGGTTGTCACGGAATATCCATTAATGTTTGAATATTAAAGACATTTAAAGTTTCAATACCCGTTATAAGGTTCAATTCCCGGCACTCAGCGTCATGAGGCAAAACTGAGTAGTCGTAACAGTGGCGCCTCCTGGCTATAACCACAACTAGCGGCTGGCGGCGCGTTCCACTAGCCATGCAACCGTCCCACTAAACACAAAAGCCGTGAGGTATGACTTGGTCCTTAACGGACTGTTGAAAAGAGGATTATTTATTTTTTCATACCGTTATAAAAGCCTTAGCTTCCGTAACACATGCATGTCGAAATAAATCGTACATCACATTCCCCCCCTTCCATTTGAAAGAAAACTGGTTTCGAATAATTTTTTACCAAACGTATGTGAAGGTGCAACCAGACCAATGGAGATACGCGTTCTTCTAAACTTATTCCTATATAGGGCTCTCCGGTTTGCCGAAGCGTGTGTTCTTCCTGGCTGTCTGCTGTCTCAAGACCACTAGAAGTGTTTGTATTTGTATTTACACAAAATAGCACACGCAGGCATATAATCTCAACTAAGAGAAGAGACTGTAGATCGATTTACAGCGTTCACCGATATTTTCCTATTTCAGAACTCAATCTTTCAACCATTCCCAACCTCACCCTGACTCCATATACTTAATTTAGTTGTCTGTTACATTAATTTCCATTCTTCCTCGGGGACTGGCTAGTTATCAGCTTATGGTTGTCAATTTAAGATTTTGGGGAAGATTCTATATTTGTCGTGTCCAGTGCTCACAACCTAAATCTCTTAGTGTCCGCTTCCTGCCACGAGCTGACGAACCGAGGTGTGTCTCTCACGCCTAGCTCCATCACTGCTGTCAAACCTTTCATCGCTGTTGTACGTGTTTTGTAGACTTCCTCTCAAAAATAAATCTTCAAAAAATTACAATAAGTTTGTGAAGTTAAGCCTCCATTTCAACGCTTCTTTGGCAGACAATATAATTAATATCTTTGCTCTGATAATACAACGCTTCTTTCATACAATTAATAGGCTTTCAGAGAGTTAACAACACGCCACGGTATCCCTGTAGTTCGCGCTGATTATTTATATTATGTCTCCAACAGCACTCCCTTATATTGTGATTTTTTCTTAGTGAGGAAATCCATTTTTAAATTTTCTCCTTGGCAAATCTGCTCCGACGGTCATAAAGTGCACAAGCTGTTGTGTTTGTGGTGCTTCAATAATGCCCTGATGCTAAGAGTGCTAACTTCTACAATCTAACACTGGTACTTGGTAGCACCTTTTAATACATACTTACTAATATTAGTTATAATATACTTACAAATATAATTACTAATATATCTTTTATTACTTACTTACATAGTACTATCAGCGTGTCGAAGAGTGAAGAGTCGAACTAAAGTTGCATCAAAGAAAAGATGGCAAACCACCAACAGCGCTATAAGAATAAAAACGCAATAAATATTGTTACTCAACGACTAAATCGATTGCAGTGTACGCGGTCCGTACAAACAAACGAGAGCAATATGCAGCCCATCACGACGCTATTATTGCCGATAGATAACGATTGTTCGAATCATTTTTGTATGTCTTAAGTGAAATACAGTGAGAAAACACGCAACGACGTGACAGCTGCAGAAACGGCAAACCAGACAGAACAAGACTGTATGACAACAGTCACTGATGGTTGTTATTTGTTTGCTAGCAATTTCTCTTTGTTTCCTGCTATTGTCAACGCCAAGCATAATCGATAACTTCGGTACAAAATATTGGTCGATAAAATTTGTGTAGAAGAGCAGCTGTTCTTTTCATACAAACGCTCTAACTGTCTCTGTCAACATTTTGCACACCATCATACGCGGAGAAATTAAGTGCATTCCGTTTTACTAACTACTGTTTTTTTAAATCTTTCTCTTTACGAAAAAAAGACGAGTACATACCGCAAATGACACATTTAATGATAGCAAAAATCTGCACGAACCACAATAACAAAACTGTATCGTATAGCCTATTTACATTTCTGTATGTTCACAGTTTCGAGCAAATAACGAAATTACAAAGATCTTTCAGAAAATTGGAAGCTGGCCGTGTTGTTTTGTCGCAATGTGCCTTACTAACAATAAGGCAGTATGAACAATCTGATGAGATTGCACAATATTCTTCCTGAGCGGTTACATGACTCAAAAAATGTTTTTAGGCTTTATTTAGTAACGGCTCATACTCAGACGAAAGACGCAGTAAGTGCACTTCTTGTTTAAAAGTCAAGTCTGAGGAAACCATTAAGAAAGAAAGATTCATAAAAAACATAATTTACTCAACACATAAATCGGTTATGTGATACCCAGGCCATCTGATTCTTAGCACTTCAGTAACATCTTCAAAAGTTGCAACCAATTGCTGCAGTGAATAATCACAATTCAGATTGCACAAATACAATCTGAATCAGCCTGAATGACAATGGATCTGTCTATTTGCATGGCGATATCACGTGAATAGCTGATATCAGTGTGTGAACTCCTTCTCCCCCCTCTATCTAATCTATTACCATCGCGAGGTATGGTGTTTTCAACATTCATTTATCTTCTCCAAAACTTTCTATCTTGGGCCAACTGTAGAGAGTGTTCTGCGGCTTCGTTATGCCATGTTATGTTTCATTGGAGATCTACCACTATGTGTTTTCTTCATCAGTACTACAGCCCAACGTGAGCCCTGGCTTCCAACACCAATCTTCTCCAAAGTCTCCTATCCATTTATATCTCAGTGTAACCCCTCACATCCAAACTTCTGAGATCTTCTAGCACATCATCCAACCATTTTCCCCAAGGTCGGCCCCTCTTTCTGCTTTTATAGACGTGCGCCCTCAAGATTTTCTTTGGCGTACGCCGATAATCCATCTGCTCTAAGAGACCTACCCAATGTATTCAATGAGCCTTTATGAATCTTACAATGTCCTCATGATTCAATAGCTCATCTATCTCCTGGTTATTTCTTATTCTCAATTCGTCATCTTCGTTAATCGGACCAAAAACACGTCTTATGATCTATGTTTCAAACCTTCTTAGAGTTACTTGTTCCATTTTTGTCAATGTCCACGTTTCGCTTCTATAAGTAACAACCGGTCTGATAAGCGTCTTATATATTTTCATTTTTGTGTTACGACTAATGAGACCCCTATATGTTATATACCTTCCAAAATATTTTTAGTTTTGGGTGTCCTACTGGCTGTGTAAGCGAAGTAACCTAGGTATGTCTTGTTAATATGCATTAATAAACTGGCTTTTAACTGCAGTTCGTGTAAAATGGTAGGACTCGTTATGTGTTCCTCCCATGGCATTCTGCAACAGCGAGGAGTCGTGCGCAGTATTCTTAATGAACAGAAAATATTGTGTTCAGCTATGGTTGAAAGTGAGTTAACAAAAGGTTATTTGAAACATAACTGTCCTAAAAATTAGCACTTTGAAGCTGTAGTAGTTAGGCCTGAGACCTGAAGACTCCTCTGCGGTTGCAAAGCTGACGATTTTCCCCACTGACGCAATTCATGTAAATCGTTCATCATTAGACAATGCGATCTGTTATTTATTTATTTATTTTTATTACAAACGAGTACTACCCATCTAATAATTTACATTTCATAATTAAAGACACTAATCAAGAGATATAACCCATTGGCTATAATCTCCCCATTTCACTAATATCCATCAGATCAGGTGGTTTAGTTCGACTTCGTCTCAGCCTTCTAGCTGCATTAGTTGTATCCAGGCAGTCGCCGTATCCCAGGGTGTTGCCCATGCTTCACTGCCTGCTTTTTTGTTTCCTCAATGAAAAGTTAAATTTCTAAATACCTGTGTAAGTTGTCGTTTCTTACATACCATGGTGCATCAACAATGCACCTTGTTTTGAAATGTTTGAATTATATTTGTTTGATTTCTTCGCACAGCCCCATAGCTATATCCCATAGGTCCAGATAGGTTTTAGCACTTGCTTATACAACAGCAATTTATTATGGATTGACAGCTGGGATTGTCTTCCTAAGAGTAATACATTTTCCTGAACTTTAGATTCAACTCCTGCTTTTTTTTTGACGTGCTCCTTCCATTTAAGTTTTGCGTCTAATGTCATTCCTCAATGCGAAATTCCTGTGACTGAGAAATGTCTTCATACTATGGCTGTAACTAAAGCTAAAACGCAATTCCGAGGACAAATCAAACGCACGCGACCAGTTTGAGTAACCTCTCATGAAACATAATTCCGTCTGTCCTACTTACGATTGCACGCGTCCCAAAACCACGCTATCATTTGTTGACTGCTTTCACACACAGAAATACAATACTCAGTGTTCAGGTCGGTGAAACTTAATACGAAGAAATGATCTCTTATATTGTAGGAAAGTTATCTGGCCGAACAACAGTACCTTCATTCAATTACCGTTCACATTACTCTGAAAATATCTGCTACTGAACAATGCCATCGCTGTTAATGCGTGGCGTGTCTTCTGTTGCGAAGAAAAAGAGAAATGAGAATCGCGTACGCACATTTTATTTACTCACTTAATTCATAACATATTCATTTAACGGTTATCGCCAGCTAACCCTAAAAGGCTAAAAGTGGGGAGTGCCTAAGCAAAAAAAATTCTAAAAATATACCTCCACAATAGTTACCGTCTAAAAAGGATACATCAATTAATAAACAATATTTAATGCGAAAATAAGGCATTACAGTACAGTAGTGAAGTACAGAATTCCTATATGCAAGTGAATGTCTAGCATTGAATTATAATTTAGACAAACTAGAAATATTGGAAAGACGAATTATTAGGAAAATACGCGTATTAGGTCCACGAAACATTTCAGAAGGTTGGAAATTAAGAAGTAATGATGAAATATATCGGAGTATAGAAAATATAACAGAAAGAATGAAAATAAGAAGACTATTATTTTTTGGACACTTATACGTATAGAATGGACGACAATAGGTTAACAAAGCCGATCTTCAAATATCTTTGGGGGAAGAAGTCAACATCAAGATTTAATTAAAGAAGTTCAAAAGGATTTAAGAAAAAAATAATATAAACGCACAAGAAGCAATTGAAAGAGACGTTTTTCGGGCAAAAGTGTTAAAAATGAAAGGACTCCAGAGTAGGAGAAAGAAAAACGCAAGTTCAAAGTGGACCAAAGACAGGAAGAAGAGAAACAGTGAAACGATGAAAGGATATTGGAGAAAAAGAAAAGAGCAAAAAATAAAGAATCGAAATTTGCATGTGGTCCTTAGATGATCGAGACAAAAAAAACACAATATTTAAAAATCAATAATCAAAACACATTTATAAACAATGTTTACGCATTAGTGTACTTTTAAACACGGTATGCTGAAATAATCAAACCTTACACATACAAAGGTAATTTCCTCACACTCGGATGGAGTATAGTACATAGGTGTTATACACTCAGTTACACTACAACACATTGCATAATACTGCTGATCAATATCTACAAGATTACGATCACAGTGAGAACGTGTTGTCAAGTACGATGTAAACACGTGTAATAAAGCGGCACCTGAGATACGACGAAATTAGATAACTTTCATCGCACCGCACCGATTCTATGCCAAAACTTTTGTATAGTTAAATAGTAGTGCCAAAAATTATAAATATGTATTATGCATATATATAAAAATATATATAGTTTTCCCGTAACGTTTTCCGGGCTGTTTGGTCATTAAACCACAGACCACGGCCAAACAGCCCGGAAAACTTTACTTATACAATTTTGTAAACTGTCCCAAGGCTTTCACGGCCGGTGTCAGTTGTATACGTAAAGTTTTCCGGGCTGTTTGGTCATTAAACCACAGACCACGGCCAAACAGCCCGGAAAACTTTACTTATACAATTTTGTAAACTGTCCTAAGGCTTTCACGGCCGGTGTCAGTTGTATAAGTAAAGTTTTCCGGGCTGTTTGGTCATTACACCACAGACCACGGCCAAACAGCCCGGAAAACTTTACTTATACAATTTTGTAAACTGTCCTAAGGCTTTCACGGCCGGTGTCAGTTGTATAAGTAAAGTTTTCCGGGCTGTTTGGTCAATAAACCACAGACCACGGCCAAACACCCCGGAAAACTTTACTTATACAATTTTGTAAACTGTCCTAAGGCTTTCACGGCCGGTGTCAGTTGTATAAGTAAAGTTTTCCGGGCTGTTTGGTCAATAAACCACAGACCACGGCCAAACAGCCCGGAAAACTTTACTTATACACTTTTGTAAACTGTTTAAAAGTTTACACTATGTACATAAAAAATACTCAAAGGTTTCTGTAAACAGAAATGCAACTCGTTTATCAATTATCTTACGGTATTAGGACTACAAACAGAATGAGCAGTTTATTCAAAAGTCACGATTTAACAACAAACACAAAGATGAGACTTTTACCCTGCTACGTATACTAGGTCCTCTGCTACGGTGTAGAATCTTTAACTTTGACTGAAGCCACAACTAAAAAATTGGAATCTTTCGAATCGTGGCTCTACCATAGAATACTAAGCATTTCATGGACAGCACATATTAATAATGTTGAAATTCTTAGAAAGATTAAGAAAGAAAGGGAAGTTATTAACACAGTGAAGGTAAGAAATCTTCAGTATCTGGGACATTTCATGAGAAATGAACAGAGATTTTACTTATTGCAGTCCATACTACAGGGAAAAGTACTTGGAAAGAGAGGAGCTGGGCGAGCGAGAATCTCATGATTGAGAAATTTCAGGACCTGGTTTTGGCATGAATTCAACTGACTTATTCCGTGCACCAGTACAGAAAGTTAAAATAGTCTGTATGATATCCAACATCCGAAACGGATAGGGACTATCAGAAGAATGAGAACTACGAATCGTGAGCAATCCCCAAACATTTCATTCTCATCATTTCCACTAACCTTACAATTTCGGTAACGCTAATCGGTACCGATATCGAAAATCTATACTGAGCACACACTAGCACCTAGTTTAAACATTAACGGAATGTCACGAGTCTATCTTAATACGTTAAAGAAAATCACTTAACTAGATCCAGAAACCGGCTCAAATGGACAATGATTTATACGTATGCGCGCGCAGGCGCACGAGGTTGTGGTATAGAACTGACGGATGATGCGATGCGTTATCAAAGATCGACATGGGATTATCAGCTTACGACACAGGAGACCGGAAAAAGGGGTTTACCCACAAAACAAGGGCAACACAACAAATCCGAAATGGGATTTGATAAATTTACTTGGTGAAGGGTTCCGGACGTTGAGGTAATCCGCTTTCGCCGGTTGAGCCGCCAATGAACTACTTTCCCTCCAGACATTCTGTCCGTTTTCAGTACTTTCTACCAAACGCATTACCGTTAGTCCTAAATTTTTTCCTCTTTAAGTACTATGTGGGACCGTGATAAACGCAGACACAGATGGATAATCATGCGCTTTAATTAAAACAAAAAACCTCTGAAAGCAAAAAGAAATAGCCTACAACCACGTGCATAACACGTGTCTAAAATCTATCCAAAACAAATTAACATATAAACAAAAATATATCAGTTAACTTGACCGCATTAATACACCGCTTACAATGCGTTCTAGCTCAGTGTAATCACGACCAATATTACAGTGGGCCTATATACGCCCGCAACAAAATGTTTACACGTCCGATGTATCGATTATAGCTCGCTAAAATGTCACAACAAATTGTCGGTAAACGTGCGCCGTAATTGGCGAAAGTTAACTGCTGCATTAGGTTTCTCTTCACTACTTGTGAAGTGACTCTGTCCGGACGTGCGGAATAAGGCCAGAACCACGTCGGTACCAACAGTCAATACATTTTTCTATGGAAGTCTCTTTTTCTATATAGAGTAACAAAGATTCTCTTTTTATTATTACTACTAACAACAAATGCTAATAACCAATCTACCCACAAAAATAATTCTGAATTACTTCCGAGCTTTGTGTTCGTAGCTTTTCAAAAGGATTGCGCGCGCGCGGGTACTAAAATTTTATATGAGTTTAGAGTTTTGCGGCTATTAGTTTTACATAATTTTCGATACTCCGTAATTTTTTATAAAGAAAATTGTGTATCAGCTTACGATTACCACAAACATTTAGAAATACGAAGAACATACAAACGGAATAAATACACGATAAAAATGCTGTCTGAATGAATGAACAGATGATGCCACAGCAATGCCATAACAAAAGAGGAATTAATAATAATATAAATACTAGCTAGCAGCAATAATTATCTTCGTAGAACAATAATAACATTATTATTGTTATACGGACCAAAGTTTTTTATAAGCCGTCCACAGAAAGCTTTGCATTTCTTTCCTAGTCTGTTTTTTTACTTTAAGCTACACTTTCCACATATTTTCTTTTAAATATGTCACGTAGAGGAACTTGGGGTATTAAGGAATATTGGGGTAATAAGGAATTCTCTGTTTTGGCTCCATAAGGTGCTTGTACCTATTAGCGACTTCAGTAATTATATGTTCAATGTTCTTTCAAGCGCTAGTACCAGCGTCAGTGTCCAATGGCTACCGGAGTAAGAAGCAATTGTTTGTTTTCAGTGGCTGAAAATTTTCTGTAGGTAGGTTGTAATACTTTGATTTAGATCTAGATTTATGCTTAGCAGTGCTTTTAATGACTGAAATTCGTAAATACAGTGTTCATTCTTTTACTTTTCATTACGTTTTCTATTAAAATATAAACGGGTACATATGATATTGGCCTTTTGTTCCAATATAATGACGTCGGGTAATATGGAATACTGGTATTCCCTAATACCCCAACATAAGTAAAACTGTTCCGTATTACCCCATACATAGATTATTTATTTATGTATGTTTTATTATATACAGGCTGATGTTAATTAACGAATACCTACACCTTATGATTTATGGATGTTTGTGAACGAAGTATAGTTATTTCCGAAATTTCTCAGAAATCCCGAGGCAAAAACCTGAAAGATACACAGTTAGAATGTAGTGAGACCAGGAGCGAATGCAGGCGGCTGTACGAGATGTAAGAGAGAAGAAAATGGGCTTCTTGAAGGCTGTACAAACACATGGAGTACCACGGATTACCTTGTTTCGGCTGGCAAAGGAAATGCCAAACACAACAGAAGCAGCAATTGATCGACCTCTTGGACGGAAACCACTTTTTTGCAAAGAGCTCGAACAGGAACTGGTAAGCTACTTAATAGAAATGGAATCTCTCTTTCATGGTTTTACGAGAACAGAAGTACGGAGAATACCTTTTAAGTTAGCAGAGAGAAATAATATTTCGCAACATCATACACAGCTACAGTATTCGTAAACACAGAACAGAAGGAATCCCAAGCAAGTCCTTCATCAGATGCTAACAACGTTACTGCCGCAACCTCTACAATGTTTGAGCCAAAATCTGGCTGTTCCAAGACCCGTGATTATGTTCTTCCCTATCACATTTCCCCACCACCGAAAATTAAACAATCTTCATCACCTCGTGGTCGGAAAAGTGGTTCAGTTGCAGTTATAACTGATTCTCCATACAAAGTCGGACTAGAAGAAGCCATTTTGAAACAGTCCATTAAATCATTGCCTAAAAAACCTGTCAAAAGAGTCAAGGGAAGTAAAAATTCTTCTGTTATCAAAAGAAAGTTTAAGAAGAACTTATTCAAACCAAGAGGAAATTCGTCGAGCAACACCTCGGACAATAAATCTTTCCGATCAGACCTGGAATTGGCACACTTAGATGATAAGACGATAAGACAGCTGATGATGTAGACGCCGAATGTCTTTTCTGTGAGGGAGAATTTTCGGATGATGTAGAGGCGAATTATGGGTTCAGTGTAATGTTTGCTTCTTATGGGCTCATAATGATTGTGCGGGAGCAGAAGTGGTAAACGTTTACAAGTGCAATTTTTGCATAAAATCTTAAAGCTATACTAAAGAAAACAAAGTTAAATGACAGATTTAATAGGGTAAACTAATGTTTTGATATGACGTATTAGAGCATGTGACCAAAGGTTCGCTAAATCTTCTTTTGGAAAATCAAAAACAAAAAAAAGACTTTTATGCTTATAAATAAGATATTTTTAAAATGTTTCAAATATAGGCCTACACATTTACCTGTTTATTTTCTTCGTAATAATTTGATTTTTAAGCATTATTTGTAAAATAAACTCATTTTAAACTCTAAAATACTTTGTATTCCATAATACCCCAATATTCCTTATTATCGCAAGTTTTTCCCATTTTGGAAAATGTGCTCTTGAATGTCAACGAATAAAAATTAGTTCAAAGTGTTAAATACTTATACGTAGAACAGAGTACCGCATAGACTCAAACTAATATAAATAGCTTTTGATCACAACATTAGTTACAATCAGTATTATAAAAATGGTATTCCATAATACCCCAAGTTCCTCTATGTATTCCACCGACGTTTTTCTTTCTCTCGTCCTCTTATAATCTGTATTCTGGTACTCTCCCAACTATTCTCTGCTATAAGTATTTTTACTCTCCCTGAGCCATAATCTCTCTATAGCTTATGGCCTTATTGATTTTACCAACACACATCATATTTTCGGTTCAGTGCTGAAGTTACGTATCACCTCATGTATCGTTTGGTTTTCTTATACATCCATCGAATTATCTTTCTTTCCCAATTTACACAGTGCCTCCTTTCCATAGCTGTTGAGAGAGCAAAGGAATTACAGTCTCAGTGATGTCTTAATCAATGCTGAAATCTTCATTTGTCAACAGATATTTTTCCCGAAGTGGATGGTTCATTACCCCCGCACAGGTGTTTGCATTCCTCTACCTAGTAAATCTAGCCATATGTTCCTATGGCTGTCACTATTTCCCCCAGATGTATCGACTCTTTCACCTCCTCAAATTTGATCTTCACCAGACTTAGTGTATCTTTGCATTAGCCCCTAAAATTCATAAAAAAGGCTGTGCAGTTAACAGATAAAAGACTTACACACTTTAACAAAAGTCTACAAAAAAACTGTCTGAATACCAAGTACAAAGCCTTAAACGGTGAAATTGTTGATGTTTACAATAAAATACGAATTCAGAATCTTGAAAGAGGTAGCTGTTATACTGTACACCCAAAATAACACACAAGCTACTTCTACTGGGGAAATTTCCTGTTGTTCATCTAAAGTACACGAAACAGACATCTACTGGGATAGAAACCGACTTTCCTAGAACTACTTAATTAAACGGCGGCTGACGGAAGATTGAAAATTCCATAACGTACCGTATATGATGTATAGGCTCCGTCGATATCGCAATGATGAGGGTAGCTTGCTATCAGGCTCGAAGGCTACATCACCAATTACGTTAATTAATAATCTATAGCCATGACATATTATAACCCTTAATAGCAAATGTTACAACACGTGTTACGAATATATTTCTAGTGGTACCCACATTTCGTTTTCACGGATATGGACAAATTAAGAGAAACGAAACAAAATAAGAGAAATAACGTTCGTTTATTATAACAAACAGTGGAAAGAGTGATGGAAATGCGGACGAGACAGAACGGAGAAAATTTTATCAAACTGGAAAAATGTACGTAAGTTAATATCTAACAGGCACACTGCACAGTTAAGTATAAAAGGTGTTTGTATCCAATCAGATTTCCAAAGTCCGTGTTTAACACACGAGTGAAAAAACACAAAATTATGTCGTGTAACTGAACGACGTCGGGTGAAATAATTTTAAAATTATTTTGTAGTTATCAGTTTCACATTTGTTAAATGTGAGTGCAGGGAGTAATTAGGAATGCGGGATAGAGCTGCCACACTCCTGTGTCGTACAGGGAAAAAGTCGTAGCTAGGAAACGAAGCTTCAGCGGTAACAAGATACAAAGTAAACACAGCACAGCACTGACAACAAAACGGCGTACGCATACAAACGTCGTACTGTGTACTACGTGCTGAATACGCAATATGTGCACTGCCTAACGCACATTTTACGTAACTACGTGTTTAGTATTTCTGCCGTAAAACACTTTTTTTGAAACCGTATAAAAACTTTCGTATAAATGTGTTTTTATATACTTCATACACGTTAAAACTAAAAAAAGTACATTAATCTTACGCGTTACTTCAAACAAATTAGAGGAACCAATGTGTGAAATAGAAAAATAGAAGAATATATGGGAAACTGAATGCCACGTTAGAGGAAG
Organism: Magicicada septendecula; assembly: GCA_034769895.1. Classification (NCBI taxonomy): domain Eukaryota; kingdom Metazoa; phylum Arthropoda; class Insecta; order Hemiptera; family Cicadidae; genus Magicicada; species Magicicada septendecula. The sequence continues at coordinate 72,719,506 of CM068369.1, read as the reverse complement.
AGCAGTTCGGTTTCAGGAAAGGTAAAGGGACTAGGGATCCAATAGGGATGCTAAGAACAATTGGAGAAAGATGCATAGAAAAAGACAAAGAGATATATGTTGTTTATATAGACCTTGAAAAAGCATTTGACAGAGTACAGTGGGGAAGACTATTAGATATTTGGAGGGACAAGGGGGTGTATTGGAAGGAGAAACGGTTAATTCGTAATCTGTACCTTGGGCAGAATGAGTGTGCAAATCTGAAAGGAGAGTTCAGAAGGAATTGACAAAACAAGACGTGTAAATTGTCGGTGGAAGAAGAATTGAATTTATAAAGTTTCCTGATGACATGGCTGTTTTAGCAGAAAATGAAGAGACAATGAATGAAATGATAAAAAGAGATTTTAATTTAGTATGCGAGGAATATGGAATGAGGATTAATAAAGAAAAAACTAAGTGTATGGTGATTAGAAGAGGAGAAAAGGGCAAACATAAATATAGGGCAACACAAAATACAACAGGTGGAGCTGTTTAAATATCTTGGAAGTTTGATAAATATGTCCTGCATTCGTGAAATTAGAGCAAGAATTGCTATAGCGAAAGAGGCATTTAATGGGAAGAAAAGACTGCTGGGTGGCAAAATTAATAAGATTTTAAGGAAAAAGTTGGGCAAATGTTATGTTTTATATGGTGCGGAGCGTTGCTTTATATGGTGCAAAGACACGGACACTGAGGAAGGAAGATGAGAAAAGATTAGAAGCATCTGAGATGTGGGTTTGGTGAGCAATGGAAAAAGTGAGGTGGGTTGATAAAGTAAGGAATGATGAAGTTTTAAGAAGAATAGGGGAAGAGAGAAGAATCCTGAAGATAATAGGAAATAGAAAAAGGAATTGATCAGGTCATTGTTTAGCAAGAGACTGCTTGGTTACAACTGCCATGGAGGGTGTCACAGAATGAGAAAAAAGAAGATGGCGTAGAAGAATGAAGTTAATAGATAGCATTAAAATCAGAGGGTGTTACGAAGAAACGAAAAGACTGGCATGCAATAGGACAGCTTGGAGAGCTTTTACCATCTGAAGACCTGCCTTAGGACAGAACACCAAATAAATGTGTGAAATTACGTCTTCCAATCTAATTAAAAATGACAAGTCGTTTGCGATCGTAAGTGGTTGACAGACTTTTAAACCACATTTCTCTTTTAATAGCTACAAAAACTGATATTTTACTTATAGTTTTATAAATTAGTTTAGTTTATAAATTAAAATAACAAATATTTTTGTCGAAACCTTGGATAGGAAACGGCAGAACCTTAAATGAATTGTTTTTATAAAGTGAACAAACATGTCTTGCTACCTAAAAAGCGTGCACTTGCCGTTCTTACCAACGAATACGTCCAATCTGCACTTCATAACTTACAAATACAAATAAAAGAACGACCGCAAGCATCTCTTCTTTTAAAAAACGACACACGTCAAAACAGATCGGCGTTATCAGTTACGAGAGGATGAAAGGAGACTTGACGTAAACTGTCACGTTGTAGAACTATAAGCGTTGCCACACTGGCCAACCAAGTTAGTCGCAACGGAGGTTGTAGTGTAAATTGCCACACCACGACCCGTAAGAAGATAACAGACCTTGTAGGCTACTGTTCGTATGTGCTGTTTGCGTTATACCACCGTTATGTGCCGTTCAAAAGAGTTATCACTTATCACCTGATTTAGTTTTCCTTTCGGTTTAATGCCTCACATAATTTTGACAGAGTAAGCATCAAAATTTGATAGCGCTATCGTAATCCACGCGAAAAACTTCAAATTTTATCATTTCAAACTGCGAAGTATTTGAAAAGGCTACTGCTGTTCCTAAGCAAGCTTTGCACTACGTTTAACATTGTAAGCGTGTTTAATTGAACTATAAACATTAGTGAAAATATTTTTCTGGGACTTAAAACACAAAGTCATACTACATAATATTCATGAAAAAATAGTAATGGGTATTAAACACAGTGACGTAACTAGAATCTGTTCATGGTGAGGGAGGGGAGGATAAGACTACCTTTAACATTGGATCCCCTCATTTTCCTCAAGGTAAATGAGAAATTCAGAATTCTTACACATATAATTCTATAAATATACGATTACAATTAATGTCAGTAACCACGCAAAGTGTTATTTTACATGTCCAAAAGTCAGTAACGTTGATTATTTTATAAATTATTCAAACGTTTAAAAACAACAAAAACTAAGACACACTGTCAAACATTTATAGTCTTCAGTTCGTTTAGAACATTGAACACTTCTTTTGCAGATATGATCACGAATGGTACTTTTACTGATTCAATATTCTTTACCAAATTATAGCCACTGTCCATCACTACTTATCAAACAAGTCAGAAATTCTACACTGGGAAAGCAAATGAAACAACTTATACGAGAACGGTTTACTTCATTAATGGTCAATATATACCAGTTCTAAGGTCATTAAATCCCGGCGCAGTTGTGGTGTGGCAATTTACTTACGTTCATCCTTTGCAATCTGATCTTTTTCTCATCTGCTTAACGGTGTGGCAAATCGCATATTTTTTTCTAGAAACTTAATCGGTGTGTCAATTCACCTTCAAGACGGATAAGGATATCTTCGTCAACAAGCATTTTACGGGATTTTGTACGAAACGATAGGGTTGTATCTTTAAGTATACTTAAGTAACATTTCTCTTAAAACGTACATCAACCAAAAAAGAGACAAGTCAACAATAGCGGAAATATATAAGTTCGTTGCATGCAATGTTACTCACACAGTGTTGTGTAAAATGCATACACAGCATTCATAGAGCCCGTGGAATTGTCTCGCATACCTGGAACAAAACACAAACAACAATGAAACAACAGTAATCATCTTACAGATTCAAGACGTAAATATATTCAGAATTAAGCTTAACAAAAAATGTGACAGCTTTGTAAACCGTATGTCGTACAGTACGGATAGAAGTCACACAGCTTTGGTATTGTAATAGTGATAACATTGGTGTGTGTATCAATTGTAATTCCTTAACTACAGATCCTATTTGTCGAGGAATGGACGTGTATTATTCCCGTGCAACATTATTATTAAGTTAAACTAATTTCTGTGCGAGGGGGAGTGATTTATCACTGTTACCCACGTACAGCCTTTAGTGTATAACGTACTGTATCTATTGGTCAGACACGAGAGCTGACAAGTACAAATGCGCAGTCAACTCCGTGGTTCTCTTAACAAATGTTCGCGCATCACCTACTAGGAGCACCTACGTCTATTCTTCTTAACTACATTTTACAGTTTACTGGAAGCTTCGTAGGAAAACAACAAAAAAATGATATACTTCAGCAAACTGTAAATGTCAATATAGTTAGGCCTATTCATGTTTATTGGGCAAAAGTGGGCGAATTACTAAAAACTCTTTCTACTAGCCTGCTAATATTTAGCTTCTTAGCCGCGAAAAGCAACGATGAAAAACGTTATATGCCATGTAAATAGAATTACCAAGGTTTTTCTGCATTTTATTCAGAAATCAATTAATTTTAAAATATTCACAACTCGTAATCTTCCACCTCACTTGTAACGTCGAAGCCTGTATACTTTGTACATGTGAATAATTTTAGAAAAAATACACTTCGCCTGTTGTCAGTTGACATTATTTTCTGCCAGGCTATTAGACCGTGTTCTACTGCTGACATTGCTTACAAACGTTTCGGTCCCACCATTGGAGCCCATCTTCAATGTAACTGAACGATAGAGTAATTGGCACAATTCACCCCAGTACTGACGTACAGGATCTGTACCTCGATCTGTGCCTCAGTAATGGGGTGAATTGGCGTACATCTTTCAATCGGCGAACTGGAATAATTACTCAATCGTTCTGTTACACTGAAGATGGCTTCCGTAAGCAATGTCAGCAGTAGACCACGGCCTAAATGCCCGGTAGATAGCAATGTCAGCAGTAGACCACGGCCTAAATGCCCGGCAGATAGCAATGTCAGCAGTAGACCGCGTCCTAAATGCCCGGCAGATAGCAATGTCAGCAGTAGACCGCGTCCTAAATGCCCGGCAGATAGCAATGTCAGCAGTAGACCACGGCCTAAATGCCCGGCAGATAGCAATGCCAGCAGTAGACCACGGCCTAAATTCCCGGCAGATAGCAATGCCAGCAGTAGACCACGGCCTAAATGCCCGGCAGATAGCAATGCCAGCAGTAGACCACGGCCTAAATGCCCGGCAGATAGCAATGTCAGCAGTAGACCACGGCCTAAATGCCCGGCAGATAGCAATGCCAGCAGTAGACCACGGCCTAAATGCCCGGCAGATAGCAATGCCAGCAGTAGACCACGGCCTAAATGCCCGGCAGATAGCAATGTCAGCAGTAGACAACGGCCTAAATGCCCGGCAGATAGCAATGTCAGCAGTAGACCACGGCCTAAATGCCCGGCAGATAGCAATGTCAGCAGTAGACCATGGCCTAAATCCCCGGCAGATAGCAATGTCAGCAGTAGACCGCGGCCTAAATGCCCGGCAGATAGCAATGTCAGCAGTAGACCACGGCCTAAATGCCCGGTAGAAAATAATATCGATAATGTTGACGCCGGCCGTGAAAGCCTAGGAAATCTGGAAATTCTTTTCGCACTACTGTACGGAACTCGCCAGGAAAGTCTTGACGAATTATAGTTGTACGAGTAAAATACCCGAGCAGATTTGACAAATTTGAGTAATTTTTAAACAAGTTCGTTATCAACTCTCCAAACCTTATGAGCCTCATGTTTTTCGACACTTCCCCCGTGGGGTTTGTAATTATATTCTAACAACAGAGTGCAAGTAGGATCCAGTGTTTGTGAACAGTTTTCCACTTGTTTTCTAAGATGTTCTCACTAAGAATATATTCAATTCCTTTCTGACGTTTTCGTTTCACTCGTGTGAATTCTTTTCCCAACCTCTGTCCATCATCGTCCAGTGCTCACAACTTCACAATAATACTGGAACATCCATAGTAGGTGTACTTAAAACGTTTATCTGTACGGTCTCTAGTTATCTGTTAAATTTGGTATTATTCCGCAAATATGTTGTAATTTACTCACCTTTCCGGTCAAATCTTCAATACTACCGTACACAGCCTAGCACCGTGAGTAAGTCATCCCCTACACAGTTGCAGAGCAGCATCATACAACATAACTTTTAGTACACTGGGTGTTTACTCTGGAAAGCTATCACTGTTGTATTTTTGTGAATCATATTTGTACGTAACATTCACAAATTTGTTTTTGTAAATGTACACTTCACTCCATTGAATAAACGTCACGTCATCACCGGCGTATATTCAATTTCCTTCCATTGCAAACGGGAATGTCGTAAGATACCGTTAGCTTTGTCTTTTAAATACGTAGTGTCGCATCAAGACTTTCAACAGTAGCGAGCGTAAATGAGACTGCTTCGGAACCTGGAAGTCACCGAAGACATTGTCTTGCTTCCGTTATCATCCCGGCGTGTTGCTTACGTTTCCATGTAACCATTGATACCCTAACTCTCCTTGCAGGAAAGGTAACGCAACGACTGTATCTAATCGTCTGAACCAATTACGTAGGAGAAATACGCATACATGCACAATTGTAGACCTATAATTTCCTTTCCAAATTTATCTAACGCTAACGGAATACATACTTTGGACAAAAAAAAAACAATCAAATCATAAAATTGTAAATAAACAAAGAAATGTTTAAACTTAAATCCTTAAGGATTAAATGCGTACGAAATTGAAAATCCATGTGGACCAAAGTTAAATATCTAATAAAATTACATAGAAAAAACCTTTCACAAATTCAAGAAAAGCGCATAAATTATATGAGAACCAATTATATATTAATAATAATTTAAGATATTTTAACCTCCAATATACCATCTCCCGTGGGATGTACCGTGAGGTGAATTATTATAATTTTAATATACCTCCCTTACAAAATAAGCCTAACTGTTATATGATTATTATGTTACATTTTCAAGACACCGATAAGTTACAAACAGTAACAATAAGCTTTTTGTGTATACAGTATTTACATGAGGGCACCTACACACATACTGTTCGCTGTACAATCTGAAAAGGACAACTTTCGGAAGTCCTAAATCAAATAATTCTAATATCTGAGGCACAGAAGAAGTCGACACAACTTCTATTTGGGAGTGATCACATTGCCTGAACGGACGAGGTTACACGACTTATGCTAGATTATTTACATTCAGCATTCCCTATCATTAGTTTCAAGATTAACTAATTCCCTTGGGGTCAAGGGAATTTGGAGAGGTAGTACCTTTGTACCGGGTTGACTGGTCCTCACAAGTTCCCAGGGTTGGATGAAGTGATGTTAGCTCCCAAAGGAACCCTTAGCCTCTCTCCAGCCAAGACCGTAGTGTCTGGTGGTGAAGTGCTACATCCTACAAGAGGTGACCCTGTTGATGCAAAACAGTACGGATCTAGTCCGGAAGGTCGGTGGAGGGCAGCAGTAGCCGCCAGTACCAAGTTAGGGCGTAAGGAAAATGGTCCTGGACCGGCTTATCTTTGGAGTATTACGGGCGGGAATCTCGTCGGCTGCAATACTGCGTCCTATTGTTATAGGATTACATTTTGCTGCTGCCTTGCAGTTGGGTGTTGGAGCATCAAAGGCTATGGGAAGGAAGACAACCCTGAATAAAAACTGACGGAAGCCATGGCCCGTAAGGGGACAGCCCCCCCCCCACATAACTCACCCATCTACAGGCTGGTACCCTATAATGGGGAAATTAATTTAATTTACTTACAGCTTTCAAAGAACACAGCTGGTCGGAGATAATGAAACAAGTCTGGAAATAGAAATCTATTGGTCACAGATGTGTGGGTAGGTCCGGCAAGAGATGACTGGAGGATCTTTGGATACGGAAGAGGGAGCACCTTGCCTATCCCATGTTGTGAAGAAGACGATGATGATGAACTTACATTACTTGTGTACTTATTTACTAACTTTATTTATTTATTTGCTTACTTATGTTTTAATAAACATTAGATTTTGGCTTCGTCAAAACATAATTTTCTTAAAATAATTATTTTTTAAAAGTGCAAGTAATATCTCAAACTCTTTGACCCTAAGTGGTCAGAAGCACGGATAAGATTTGTAACGAAAAGTACCAGCCATGATGCTTCGAAAGAAATGGCGCGGTGAAACCTATTCTGTAATGATGATATTACTTAGAATTCATTCTTTAACCAATAGAGTTCGCGAACGACCACAACGTTCGTCTTTAAACTTTTACAACCTATTTGTTGACGTTAAACCTGACTTTAGAAATCATGTATACCCGTTTGTGTTTGCATGTACATATAAAAGAGTTTACATATTAATTTATGCAAATCTATGTGCCTCGACCTTTACAAATATGCACACATTTATATTTAAATTTGTTTGTTTATAAATGTAGCGTAAAATAATAGTTCAGTATTTACAGTTCTGTTTGCATGTTTAAGGTAATCGTGTTCGTAACATACGTAGGCCACACTATTGTGGTTAATCACACTAACCGTTTCTAGCATTTTATTTAATCAGGCAACCGTATGTTGGTAACAGAACTAATTGTAGTGAACACGCACTGCGCACGTGTGCGGGTAGTTTACAGGATAGTGCGGCCTTAGGTTTACGCTCCAACTATCGTCTGTAAATAACAAACACGCAGCCGACTCCTCGTACTGACGATAAACTAATTAAGCTCCCCGAGCTATATAACTCGCCCACTGTTTTGAACAAAACACATTTACTATTTAGATTAATTTCAGTATTACACAATTTATCAATTATCATACAGATTCCGAAACGCAGATTTTTTATTTTTAGTAATGCGGCAATTGTAAAACAGACAATTATACAATAAAGACAAAAAATTTCAAACCACTGCATTTTTCGTATTAATTAAATTTACATCCATAATGCCTACATGACAAATAATTTAGCCCTAGCTTTTAACTTTAAGTATGTTTCCATAGATATTTATAGGCATATATCTAATAACTATGACATCATGTAAGTGTTTTGCAAACACAGCTGACACACGTTTTGAAGGGGTTTACAGTAATTCATTTTGTCAAAATTTATAAAGATACGAGTTTGAAGACACTATATGTGCCAATAAACCATCGGCAACTCAGTGCACGTATACTCTTACAGAAACGGAAGTCGATACAAATTGATTGTAATGGTATACCGGACATGCCGAGAAACTGGTCACTAAATAACAAAACAAAACGTAACCCCAATCGGAAGCCAACAATTAAACTTTACGACCGCCTTATCGGAAAACAGGAATCAGAAGCTAATGAATATTTATGGGTCAGCAGAAGTCAGACAATAGTAAAAACATGATAACAAACGTTACGTAAATATTGAGGAGTAGCCGGGGGTGCTTTATAAGCACAAAGTTCGGAACATACGTTAGTTTTTACGAAAATTACCAGTTTACAGCATTTTAAAACTTTCTGTATGTTTGTTACACCGCACTTTAATTTGTAGCATGAAAACTGAATTTATTAATCGATAACAGGAATTTACGGTAACACAAGTTTATTACAAGAATGTTGCCATCATATCAAGATCGCCTACTACGTTTCATAACGTATAGAACATTTAGAAAACGGTATATTACGATAACGTGTGAACGGCCTACCAGACCATTCTCCTGAGGGTTTCCTTAGCACTGGCCACGAGTGCCTGCGTAGCAAAATCTAATTATTTTCACCTGCCGAAAGGTGGGTAACAATAATTACAAATAAAAACTTTAAACAACGCAGTGAAAAATAGACCGAAAAATTATAAAACAACTGAATAAAGATAATCTTAGCACTGTCCGATGATTATGATTCGGTCTGTCCATATTAGGTTTATTCAGTTCCACGGACTTCATATTTCGTTTGTGGATGGTGCGTACGATTAACACAGTCTTTAAGAAACATACACAATAACCAACGTATTCTTAAATGAAATGGTAAAATAAAAAATAAAATAAAAAAAGCACGTCAGGGTGTGGGTGGATGTGATTTACAATGTTACAATACCGAAGCATTACTGCTGGATCTTTCCTAAATTCATCTACTGAGCACGGTAGCTGACTGATAAAGACATCTGTGTATTTACGTTTCCTGTGTCTGTTAATAGACGGTCGCTGCGAATGTCCTTCAGCATGGAGCTGATCCCTGCCCAGTCCGTTACTGTTTAGGCGAAACACAACAATAATGTGGTTATAGCATCATAGCCGGAAGGTATCTGTAATATTTGTATATGTGAAACTCGTGTTTCCCCCGTAGAGAAGAACGCTTAATGTCTCATAGCCTATATCTTAGCGTTATACGTTCAGTTTGGTAAGAAATTATTTGATTTATGTTTGTTTCAAGACTGCAGTCATTATTGAACCGACAGAAGGATCTTAAATGGGAATCCTAGTAACCTATTTACCAACGCTGCATATTAACAAAATAATGCAAACAAGGAGAAGGAGAGATTGAAGACTCTACAGATAACAGGCAAACGTCGAGTAAAATACAGACGCGCGCACAGTGAGGATCAGGGCCATATCCAGTAATCAATTGTGGCGGGGGGAATTTTGCGGGGAAATATGAAAAATTGGACCATTCTTTAATGGTCTAAAGCAGTGGTTCCCAAAGTGGGGTCCGCGGTCACTTTTAAGAAAAAATAGAATATACCGTAATTTTCTCCGATTTTTTTATAGTCTAGAATCTAAATTTTTGAATCTTAAAACAATTAGTAGCAGATTACAGTATTTTCTTATTTTTGGTTCAAACTAATTGTAATTGTAAAAGTAATTTCAAACTACTTTAATAATGTCTTTAAATCAAGTCGTGTAGCAGATCTGTTTGTCAGCCGAACTGCCTAGAGCGCCGCATCAACGCAGAACTGATCGCGCTGTTTTAGTCCAAGTTTAAGCATTGTATCTTGCTTATAAGCACTGTATCTAAGCAAAACATTCTTCCGTGTAGCTGGTTTTACGCCTAAGTAGCTGGATTTCGACACGTGTGCCTAGAAAAATAGAACCGAGATTGGCAAAGTTAAGAAATAAACTTGATGTCAAGAATTACTTAATATCAGACATTAAGATTAATACTCCAGAGCTAATTGTCAAAAGCAGCTTCATCGTGCACATTAAACTATGTCTGATATCATTAATATTATAATTTTGCAAGTTAAGAGAATTTTAATTTTAATTTTAATATATTTTCATTAAAATATAAGAGTTTGTATCATATTAACTGTTTGTTTTATTTCCTAACTCAGACGGGGTCCGTGATATTTTTAAATTTGGGGGGGGTGGACTGAAAAGTTTTGGAACCACTGGTCTAAAGTATAAATGATAGGATGCGGTAGGCAAAAACACAGTGTGTTATTATCAACACAATAGGCCTACGTTTATTAACATACGAGTATAAAATGATATCTGTGTTTTGTCAGTTCACTGTTCTTTCAATAATATTCACTTGCAGTCTAAAATACACACTACTCATTTAGGGTATGTATAAAATAAAAATTAACATGGTGGTAAGGTACAGTTACAATTAAAGTAGGCCTAATTTTAGAGTAAAACCGTAAACCTACACAACGTGATATGAATTTTGTATCGCATTCACAATCACAAAACCTATCTACAGTCACAAGACGCCGAACAAAACTTCGTCTGCAGTGACCAATTGGGGGGATTTCCCCCAATTCCTCCCCCGTGGATCCCCGACTGATGAGGATATAATATAGCTTCTTATGGAAATAATAAAATATGTTAGACGATGGGCAGATGAAATTAGATAGTGTGATCTTATGAGATGCAGATGAAAGGACGGAAATCAAATGACTTCATATACATATTGTACGTTCCCAACTAGGCCTATAACGCGTTTAAGATAACAGTGCACTTGTAATTTTTATTTACTGTTTATAAGTCAACAGTATGTTACATTTTGTAAAATAAAAAAATCGGTATGGAGAACCATACATGACTTCTATGTTCTAATTAATTATAAAATTATTTTTAATATGTACACTCAGAACGAAACTAAATATATCAGCATGCTTTTGGTAAAAACGATGAGAAAGATAATAAAAATACGAATTGTACATAGTTGTTAATATTTAAAAAATTAAGAATTAATTTGACTAAATATTATCTTTGATTTAAACAACGCGAAAGAAACCTAACACTGCCCAGCGTTAGTAATCTATAAATTTCTGAAAACGAAAAATTATTTTGTTTACCGTGGTTACGATATTTTGTTTACATGGAACGATATCAATTGTTAATATTTTATTGAAATTTTTGGCCGAATAAATTTATAACATCAATACAAAAAATTACCACCTCCCCGTCAACTACCCTTTTCATTTATACATATTTTATCTACATTTCTACAGAGGATTATTATGACCTTCTTTTCAGGATACTTTATTTATCAAAATTAAGTACTTTACTCTTGTTAAAACGTAAAACGTTGGAGGTAAACTACCCCTTCCCTTAACCGATCTTCAGCAAAATCAATAGGTCTTGAGTCCTCTACAACTCGGGTACGTACGCAAAAAATTATTTAATTCTGTTTGATTTTGCGGGAGTTATCGTTCGCCATAGAAAAAATTCTACACACAGACACTTTTGGAAAATGACTTTTTTTCTTCACGTTTTGAGGGCAGTACAATCGGAATCTGCCCTTATCTCGAATACGATTTTTTTGCGATCACCATACTTCCATTTCCTTACAGAACATGGAAGTAAAAAAATAAAAACAGTAGTCAGAACCAATGTAAACTTTCAAAACCTGTTAAATGCAGCGGAAAACACACAAGACACGAACAGAGCTAATCGAAAATTGCCATAGTCCTTCACTAAGCCACATTTTGCAAGACAGAATTGACAGTGTTTCCATGTTGCGACTTGAACGGTTCTGAAAGAATTAAAATAATATCACTGGGTATCCAGGGTACAACGTACTCGCCGCTGTGTAACAAATCAATTGCAATGGTGGGTGAACAAGGACAGGACAGGCCGTCAACACCACACCACCGTCTGTACAGAGCTCAATGAACTCGGTTTATACAACAGCCGGACTCGATAATCCGAGCTAAGCAACTAGGACGACGGCGATTATCAATAAATACAAAGTGTTTGTGTCAACATTCAAAACGGTACGGGCTACGACTCTGCCGAAACAACTGTTCCGTACAAAATAGTGACACGACAATTCGTATCTTTTATTTCTCAGATCGAAAAACACAGCATCTCAGCATCAATAATTGGTTTCAAAAAGTTCGGCTCTCAAAGAAGAAAGATGCCCGCAAGTGAACGGTGTACAATATTAAAACCTTTCGTGTATTAAATTAGGATTAATGAAAATAAAATCCAAACAATAACTCAAAAACAATTTATTTTGGTTACCCAGATAATCAGAGTAGATAGCCTGCACAGCGTATTCTGACACTTCGTATTACCATATACGTAGTTGTAACTCTGTATTACACTGTGAAATGGGAAAAGAAAAATAAATTCTTCAGGCTTTACACATTTTTCACACGTATTTCTTGGTTTCACAGTTCTAAAAAAACGTTAAAAGAATTCCCTAATGAATCTGTAAGTACAACATCAATAGTTTGTCTCATGCAGTGCCGGATTTAAGATTTTTGAGGCCCTAGGCCAAGTTTTCTGAGCCCCCCTCCGGCTATGACTTTGAAGTAATATATGTACTGCAGAAGTAATCTGATGTCAGATTAATACTGTACTATCAAATTTAAAACTAGTAGGCTACTATAAAAGAGCGTGCTTTCATTTAGCAAAACTTTTTCAAAATATTACGAACCATGCAAAAGAATTGAGCAAATTAATTTATTTTTTAAGTAGAGTGACGTAACTAAACTTATTCAGAAATTTAACATAAAAAATTTATTTTTTATTGTCTAGGTATAAACACATTAATTTTTTTATAATTTTTATGAAATTAAAAAAATAAGTCTAGAATAAGATACAACAAACTATGGTAAACTAATATTCAGTGACAATGTAGCTTAATGGAATTAATGTGGGGGAAAGCATACACAAAAAATGTTGCGGGGAAATTTATAAATTTTACAAAGAAAACTACAGAAAATTGTTTTTAAATAACGCAGGCTACGTTTCTATATTTTAGGAAGGGAAATAAACACACTTTTTTCAGTTACAAGTGGTTATAAAAAATATATATCTGTAGCTTGCGGCCCCCTCTGAGCTCGCGGCCTAGTCGACCTAGTGGTAAATCCGGCACTGGTCTCATGCTGTATCGTGTATTTTTATTTCGTGCATGTGTTTTGTTTAACGCATTTTTAAGGGGTAATTTTTAATTCATTTGTATGAAATAAATCCACTTTCCTTTTATCAATTTACGTTACTTCTTATTTTACAGAATTATTTAAATTAATTTAAATTTAGTTAATTAAATGTAACGTGACATGAGTAATGTTTCTGTAGATAAAACATTAAATACAAAACACAGTACCGATATTCAAGCACTAGAATTTTCTCAACCTAGGCTAAAACAAACTATTGCGTAAACCTACATGTCAAATGACTTTGGAAGGAGAAAATCGAATATTTTTTCTAAAATAAATAACAATAAAATAACACAAAATGAAATATATTATTAATAAGGGTTTTTGTGCCATCGAAGTGGTTCAGGAAACGCAGGACAGGCTGCCAACTTGAGTCGTACGGCATAAAATTGTTAATTATATAAAACCCACAACGCAAGGACGCAGAACAAGTACTTGCCAATAATACGCAGTCATTCGTTCTCTGTAAAATATTACATAAACAGAGTACACATTCAGAGAAATGTTATTCGAAATTATCGTTTTTATTTTGCGTTGGATCTGTACTTCAGTCACTGCATTGGTGCCCAACGACGAATGCTCACAGCGAACAGGATCATGAATTCTATACCGCGTTACATGTCACGTCATACATTAAACATTTCAACTGAGTTTTAGTCCAGCCTTTTACAAAGTTTAAAATTTCCCCTATTGGTATTCTATATACTCGAATAAATTCGAGAACATCGCACAAAATACGACAACCGTTACATCGTACTTGCGCACTGTATTGATCTTCGTAGTTATGCTGAATATTTTTTTTTATTTATTTGCTAACAATAAGAAAATACATTCTTTAAGCTAATCTGCTAACTAGTGTACACACATAAGAAACGTACAACTAGACGGTGTGAAGAGCTGTCCCATCCAGGGATGTCACCTCGTGGTCCTTAAAGGTCGGATGTCCAAAGTCTTTTCAATCATCTGTAGAAGTGGCTTGTATAGTGTGTAGTACCACGTTCGTGGATGACTTGACGGACGTATGGAATATCGAAGCCCGTGCGCAAAGTGTGGTTGGACACATACCACTAGACAATTGCGATAGCTCGTAGGATCTTTGATTGGAATCGCTGTATGATTGCTTTGTTACATATGGTGGTGCAGCCCCAAAGTTCGATTCCGTTAAGTCCAGAGTTATGCTGAATATACTTTTTAAAAATTCCACTGAAAGACACGGCTATTGGTATACAGCTTATCAGTTTATTTTGTGATTCACCAAAAAATGTAAATACACAGTTATGCTATTATACCGATTTAATAAAACCGTTTATCAATATATTATTCTGACTTTTGGTAGTGTTTTTCGGAGGATTTGTTGGAAAAGCGCTAAGCGAAATAATATTATATTATGTTGTATTAGCCTATATTATACAGTTAATTCTTGAGAAGTGGTTTTGTTAAGTTAGCGTAATAATCTTCATCAACAATAGTGAAAACTGTGGTAAGAATGTATGAAACAGATCGTTACGTATGTGTGTACACATTTAGGTTTGAATAAGCTTACAGATACTGGTGAATACTCCAGCCGCCAGCCACAGATTCTATTATTCGAATGGGAATGTCATAAATTCTAAAACATACCAGTATATGTGATTTCACCAATAATCTGTCTGTGTCCAAGTCGACGAATCGTATTTTGAGGTCAACAGCTGCTAGGCTACAACATACTGTCAACGTACACACCTGATTCTCCACTTTTGTAGCACGACAGGATTTTTATTATTAACCTGTTTGTGAGACTAGCCGTGAAATCGTAATCACAAAACAAAAGCTATAACAATTTCACACTATTATCGTTCATTACTCTCGGCGCCTGGCATGGTCTGCTTGGCAAAACAATTACGGACACGTGCTGAAAAACTATCCGTCTTTCTGCGTCTCAAAGGGCGACGATCCTATCATTTTGAATGAATGGGAAAGCGGACATAGATTTATAGAAAGTGAATCAGTCAATCAATGTTTCCACATAGGTGGGGAGACATCGCCTACGAGTCGTTTGTACTGTCCAGTAATAATTAATTGTTCTGACTATCTCTAGTCTGTTATTTGCACATACCTCAGACGAGGCGTGAAAGTATAAAGTGAAAGACATCCTATTAATCGCCGGAAACAAGACCAAGGAAGAAGACCAAGCACAGGAAATCTAAACGCGATGGAAATAAAAGCGAAACATTTCATTAACTAAACGTAAAATTTACGGCATGTTATGTCAGACCGACTGCAAAATACAAATCACTTTACTTGGCACCCACGAACAATGTGGAAATATAAAGAGATCTTCGCTACGTTTTCTCCATGTTTGATTACATCAAATGTAGTCATTTTTAAAAACTCCATGTCATCGTGTAGGCCTATTTCACATGGTCTGAACTGAGAGTCTTAAAGAGTTTCAACAAACATACAGACAATACATACATAGGAGTACAAGCAATAGAGTTTTAGACGTGCGTCTCTGCCAGTAGAAAGCACAGCTAGTGCTGATCATCTCGTATTTGCTGGTGCCTTTAAAGTTAGTTCACTTTTAATGTGGAGCCTGACGTCAACAAAGCGGAGTGCTGCAATACACAGGCGTGTACAGTATAAAATTAAAACTTTCTTAACAGATTCAAAGAATTATAAAATCATTTACCTTATTTTTAGTTGTATTAATACCAACGGAATGAAAAAAAATTATTAATGACTCGTTGGGCACTTGGTGAAACACATTAATACAAAGGTTTTAAAAAAATATATAAACACTTGGTACGTTTCACAGTTTTTATTTAACTCTTTGACAGCTGTTTCAGCTTATTAAGCTGTTGTCAAAGAGATCGGTGAACAACTAAACTAAACAGGGAAGTAAGGGTGGTGAACATGTGTTTAGGGCGTGTAAACGGACATGTGTGGGGTGTGTATGATGGTGGTGGTGAGGGAGTGAGGAAATAGTGGAAAGGTCAAGTGTCTGTAAAAAGTAAGTATAATTGGAAGGGAAAATATAAATTAACTAAAGTAAATAACAACTTTTAATAAAGGGGATACACAGAATTCAGTTTGCTCGTTTGTTAGATTTTTGTTAGACTTTTGATTGCTTTTCTAATTTCTAGAATTTCTAATAAATCCATTTTATTACCTTATTGTATGTTGTGCAGTAGTGTTATGTTTTTTGTATCTATGAAGTGATTGTGTACTAACCTGCATTGGGTGTATTAGTTATAATCGCTTAATGAGATGTTTCAGAGCACGGCCACATTGTCCGATATCGACTGGGAACTAGTTTATTCCTAGAGATGGGTTTAGTGATGCGGTCACTCGTCTAACCAATCCGGTTCAAGTACAACCACATGGTTTTGTTTACATCAGGCTTAACTCTAAGAGAGAACAAGCTTTACGTTTTTGCGCGCGCGCAAGTGTATGATGGAGAGGGGTAAACAGAGGTATAGAGAGTGAATGACAAAGACGAAGGGGAGAGAGATCTGCGTGCTCGGGGAAAAAGTAATTTAAAAATTTTAGACAAATCAAGTGAATGTTAAACAAAAGGGATTCTATATCTGTTGCAGGGCAGTGATGTGTAGAGTCACACGGGAACCATGGCTGCGTGGTCGCAGCGTACCGACCGTGAAGTCAGGCAACGCCGGAAGTCGAGTACAGGGTGTGCTATTACAACGTCCGTCAAAGGAATAACTTTCACTCCATCAGCCGAAATTTTTATTGAACTGTAAACGTCCTGAATAACTGACAAGCACCGATGAACTATTCGTTTGGACAGGTACACGAGTCAAGGCTACCGAGGACCGCTGCCTCCGAAACGTTTAGCGTAATTTCTGTTAACGATCAGCCATCTTCAAACAGCCCGGTAGTTTTTGTGAATACTTCTTTCACGGGAAATACAAGCAGTCATAATTGTTTAAACACAGCTGACATGCACGTCTAGTCGTGACACGTTATTCAAACACGTCTGTTAACAGCGACGTATGAATCTTTCTGGCGATGTCTCCCTTAATCCAGTCGAGAACAATTAGAACAGGAGATAACCACAACTGTATCTCACTGTTCGATTCATCGCTGTACACCTCTACAAAAAGCGGCCTCAACTCTTTCGGATGCGCAATGTCGTGTAAGTCAATATGAAATCACAAAACTGATTATGGAAACGTTTAACTTACTGTCGGATTTTTTATTATGGATACTCGAGTTTAAGCGTTAATTACAAGTGAACCTGTAGGTCTACTTAAAAACTAGTTACATCAAATTTTTGCGCGTTTAATTTTGCGTTGAGCTGTGTAAGAAAGATATTTTTGAAGGTTGATTTAAATTTTTTTTCGCGGTTAGAGTAAAAAAAGTCTATGTTTTTTGTGTTTTTCAAGAAACCGCTCTCTTTGAAATTATATAAATTAAAAACCCTTGATCCGATCATAACTAAATTTTTATACAGTATGGGCAGAAGTGTTTTCGACTATCCTGTACCGAGAAAAAGTTAAGACGGTCAGAAATGAATATTGTTAAATACCAAGCTTTACATTAATTAATTTATAATAATTTGTAGTATGTAGTTCCGAGGTTATCCGCCAGAGGGCAGATTATGTTTCTTCACTAAAACCACGAAATTTATTTAATGGCGGCTAGCAATTCACAGGGATCCGTGCTGATTTTTTGGTTAACAAAAATAAAGTTTGTTTTCACCTCTTTTCCTGAAGTGTTTAAAGATATGGTGCTGTTTCTAGTGTTATGAAGTTATAGTTGAGATGTAATTTAGTTAAATTTACTTGGATACGATCTCACCAAAATATCGACGTGCTGTAGACTAGGCCTGGATCTAGTAGTTTGATTTTTCAAAGTTTCATCAAATTAAGGGCGTGAATGGCTCTACTTGAAGGAGTTCTAATATAAGGTGGACCATCATCACTTGTCAATTTTATTAAATTTCGCACTAATTATTCCAAAAAGTATTCATTAATTTCTGAAATTTTAATAGGCATTACCCTTTTCAAAACGTTCACTTCCCAATCGTTTTAACAATTAATTCAAAACTTGTTAGTTAATAGTAACCAAGATTTTTTTATGGTTTTTTATTGGTGAATCTATATACTTTTTAGTATATAGGCTATTATTAATTATTATAAATTTATTTCTTCTTTTTAGAAATTATATAAATTAAAAACCCTTGATCCGATCATAACTAAATTTTTATACAGTATGGGCAGAAGTGTTTTCGACTATCCTGTACCGAGAAAAAGTTGTTTCACAAAACTGATAACTTTTTTTTGGATTACAAAACAATTTTGTAACTTAAGTAATGTATTGAAAACACTTGTTTTTCCTGATGTTAAGGGCGTGATCTGTTGTGACGTTCTTCAGACACCATACTCCAGTTACAGGCAGAAACTACTGGCTGAAGGACATCGACTATAATAAAAGATCACCACGACCTTAACACACGGAAATGAAAACAATGCGAAAATAGAGCGTCATTTTTGGTTTGTAAGCATGTTAGTTATATTAATGATTATGAGTGAGTAACACCAGTAAGAACGAGCTACTAGGCAACCATAGCGTACAGGCTAATGGTAATGCGTAAACCAATTATCATCTACAGCTGCGAAGCGTGGGCACCGAGAAAGCAAACAGAAGACGTGCTAACGAATTTTGAGAGAGAAATCGTAAGAAAAATATGTGGGCACACAATGGAAGAACGATGGTGCATAAGACATAACTATGAGGTAAAACAACTATACGGACTGAGAGTAAATAGGCCATAAATACAACCACTTAGTGAGGAGCAGGACACGTGGAAAGGATAGTCGATCGAGTACTGAAAAATGTATCAAGGGGATAACTGATAGATAGCAGAAGTAGAGTGGGAAACGTACAACCTGCTGCCCAGAGACTGGAAAGCGATGACTAGAGATAGATAATCGGCCTCAGTGGGAGCAGAAGCTAAGGGTCCGGTAAGGCTAAAGAACTGCGTTCAACATCTACATGCAATGGTTCCATACGGAATACATAAGCAGACGTTGCGTTCCAACAGGCAAGACGGTTACGGAAAGCGCGGAAGTGGGTATACAACACGTGACAGTGCTTACACCTCACACAATTACCACGTGCCTCAATACCGTAATACGCTTACAATGAGGTTTCCACCGTCACTTTATCCTGTAATCTAGTTACTAGCGTTTAAAAATTCTCAACAGTGATTATAAACTCCGCTTCCAATATTTTTGCTAACTCTTGTTTCAGACAGTGGGTTTTTTATATCTACATACTAAGTGACTATTTTAAGTTATTTTTTTTACGTAAATTAATAATACACAAATAAGACAACTTTAGGATTCCCTGAAAGAATTAATTATGACAGTCCACGCCTTACGGGAGTGGACGTAATCAACGTGACTACATTACGCACCCAATATTCTCTTGCAGTCAACAATAACCGGTGTCTGTATAAACAGACTAAGTGCTGGCTTGCAGATGTAGATATTCATTCACCCTCTATCAAACAGTAAACACATGCCAGTAGTCTCCATATTTCAGTTTAAGAAGAATTGTACTAATTCCAAATTGTCCTATTTCTTAACGCAAAGCGAAAATACGTGTTGTTTTCATTTGTGAGCTTAGATGAGAACGGTTTTTTGTTTTTAGTTTACTGCTGAAATAAATAAAAGCCATGGGTGAGGGAAACAACGTTTAAAGTGTATATAGAATGCTTATAACACAGAAACACTTAAAGAACCTAACGTTTTTGAGTTAATGGGTACCTGTGTTGACATAATTTGAAAATGCAGATACGTCTATATGTTTTGCAATTGTCTTAAACGATTATAAAATGTATGTTTGGGCGTATTTCTGATGATGAAATAAATAAGTAATGAAATAATTTAATACCACTACTAATTTATCTATAGATATAAAACTCAAAGTCTGAGGATCTGTTTCTTTGTATTGAATACAAATCCACACGGTTACACCGATTCCGACCAAATGTTGCACAGGTAACCTTTGACAAAAGGCGAAAAACACTGTCTAGCTTGGAATTTGATATTCCGCCCCGTTCGCGCGATTTAGATCCTTTTAATTATGCGGCTTATTCACAGTCGATGTGTCACCATGGAGACCAGAATTAATTACCACAGTAACAAGTAAATAAACAAATGCTATTTAGCGGCATCTTTGAACAGTCCGTGTGACCACCCTCGTGCGTGTTAAAAACGTAACTAAAACGCAGCAGGTTACGTTTCGATGCGGGAGATCTTGAAAACGCAGCAAAGCTGACGACCGTGCGTTTTTCCACGTCCGTGTGACCAATTTAATTGCTGCATGTGTGTTAAATTCAATGCGTTTCCCACCTCTCAGAAAATCTCAATTCCTAACGACCCATGACACTAAACGCGGTTAAAAAACCTTTAAATGGAAACAAAGCTGAGCAGAAAACACAAAAATAAAGATAATTTAAAGGATGATGGTTTAAAAAAATTGTCTTTAAAAAAAATGTCAATTAAAAGAAAACAATAAAGCGAGCGAAGCCGCGGTAACAGCTAGTAGGCCTATGTAAATAAATAACGCTTTGTACGCAATCGCTTAATCACATATCTCGAACTAATTTTTCAGTTCATGTTATAAAAGATCCAACCACCTCACAAAGCGACACTGCTGACATTCATTACATTATTATTATTTTCTTTTTGGCAGGATTTACTCAGTTGTGAACCATCGTTCCTGAGACCAAGAGTAACACGTCGAACGCTTTACGCTGAAACCATTGAATAAATATTTTAATTCAAAATGAAATCTTCGAACAAGGTAATGTGTAATGATTCTCGTTCAGTGGAAACGGACACTTGCGAACCGTGATTCCGACGAATTTGTGCGAAGGCGTTCCCCTCCGAACGCTCCACGTCCACTGGGAAAATAGTCAGCCGAATTCAGTAATCCGTCCGCGAATTCATTTGTGGTCCGTATGCTTTGGAAATAATCGGTAAAGGTGTCTAACTGGCACAAGAAATGATGGCAAAAATGGAGGAACTATTGAATTTAAACTATCTGCCGGGTTATTTGGCCGTGGTACAAGGTTTTAATTAAAACCAAACGTTTCAGCAGCACCACTGACTGCCATCTTCTGTGGATGCATCGATTCAACCTAACGCGGGGTGTCGTACGTTAGGCCCACAGTACTGTGGTGAATACCCTTCACTGAATATGGGAGCCAGTGGTGCTGCTGAAACGTTTGGTTTGAATGAAAACCTTGGACCACGGCCAAACAGCCCGGCAGATAGTTTAAATTCAACTGACACCGGCCGTGAAAGCCTTCGAACAATAATGGAGGAACTATGTTTGTTGAAATGAAAGCAGTTCGGCGAATTTCCTTATTTGCGAGTTCAGTCGGCCCATGTAATTAGGGGAAACCAGAAGTAGAGGTTAATCATAACCCCAATCGGAAGCTAACAATTAAACTTTACGACCGCCTTATCGGGAAACACACATCAGAAAGCTAATGAATATTTACGGGTCACCACCAGAAGTCAGACAATAGAAAAACATGATAACAAATGTTACGTAAACATTGAGGTGTAGCCGACCTCCTTCATCAGAACCACAAAGTTCAGTAGCAAGTTTACAGCATTTTACAACTTACTCCAAGTTTGTTGCACCGCGCTTAATTTCAGGCACGAAAAACGAACTTTTTTTTAAGCGATAACACGGATTTCAGATAATACAAGCTTATTCCAAGAATACTGCCGTTAATTCGCACATCACATTAAATCAGATATAGTCCAGTGAAATTATACCAAAAACGGGCAAATACTTTATAAAGTTTTGATACTTCGCCATAATACTCGTTTGGGGTCTTGTAGTTGGAAACAAAAAAGTTTCTCCCCTAAGGGGTGTGCTTCCCCCACCACCAAAACAGCACTTGTTAGCGGTTTTTTCAGATTTTTCAATTTTTACGCAAAACCACTCGATTTTCGAAAACAACCTCTATTGCAAATATAATAGATTCAAAATAATTTGCCTAACAGATTCACAAAATGATGAGAATTAACATTTCGGCGACTTCCGCATAAAAGGCGAAAGATCCCATGCAGTAACTTCCGAAAGATGATGTTTCTCAAGAACGACTGGTTATAAGTTAAGGGTTATAAAAATAATAAATAAATTTCACAAGACGCGTGAAGTAGCCTATAGCTTCTTATATACTTTCCGCACGTGGTTGTTAGACTGTCTTTGGTCCCATAACATAATCTATTGGACATAAGTATTAACTTTCCACTATCAATTTTATAATTACCGGTATTTACCGTACAACGCACGAAAAATTAAAACACAACTGAATTAGTTTAAAGTTCGTAGTTATACGCAAAAAACTGGATAGAGAATACAAGAATTTTAAAATAATAATCCAATAAGACAGCTGCTATCGGCAATTAACAAGTATGATGAAGTTAGCCACTGGAGATGTCGTGCCTACTGCAGATTGAGCCGAAACGTCCGTTTGAACAATTAACAGAACCTTACTTCACACACAAAGACGACATTTATTTTTTAAATAATAAAAGTTACAATAACAGCGTCTCCAGGAACACGTTGTAATGACTTCTTGTATCTCGTTTCTAGATATCACATGATGAAGGAAGCAGTAGGGACATAATGAATACAATAGAACCACGAAAACAGCGACAAATGCATCATATGACTGAACGTAAACACACATGGCGCAGAAGTTTGGTGTGCACTCACTAGATTGGGCAACATGCAGAATAGAGTAGGGATTTTCAGATACGACTAAATCCAAAACATTGAACGGTATGGTGACATCCAAAGAATGCAATAAGAATGCCATTAAAAATCTGAACACAAAACAGGGGAAAGAGGAGGAAACCAAGGTTATAATGGAAAGCAAGGGTACACCCGGCCACGGACAGTAAAAGATTAAAAGAAAGTAATCGACAGGCGCTACTTTATGGGAACTGAGAAACGAGAAAAGCCGCGCATGCGCGCACGTCGACACGCGCTACTGTCACATATAGGTACAATTCCATGAATTCTGCAAACAATTCCATTAGCTGGCTTTACACTCAAAGGCTTTCAGTCAAACTTTCCCGCAAGCGAAACAGCGTAAAGGTTTGGGTTTTGTAAAACCAATCGAGTATTCACGCGCGATTGTTAAAATGTAAAAAACGCACTCACGCTCTTTTTGCGCACGAAATCGCGCCAATTTATAAATACACGCGAAAGAATATGTGTGTAAACGACAATGGCGCACGCTTTACTTGGCGAAACCTAATCCCGGGGAACGTCTGCAAGTTGCAGTTTCCCTTGTACTACAAAGTTTTAGAATGGACTTTCGACGAAGAAATTTGGTACGGGGGGGGGAGGGCGAAGTTTTTCCTGGTTGGACTGTCACGTTAACAAAAATGAGACGAAAACGGAGGATGTAGGTTAAAGATTACAGACACCGCTATAGAGACTGCGTGAAAATCATGGAATAACAAAAGAACTGTTATACAAAGGGAACGAGCAACAACACACTAGTATTAGATAAAGCATTTGGTAAGAGTACTGTTAATACTACCTCATCAGGATGTGTGCGTACGTGATTATCGACACGGTTGCGTTTTTCCTTGTAACCTTCACAAACACAATCTTTCCCGTGCGAAAGCTTTCACGCAAGAAAGAGTTTGTGTGTAAAGTATAAACTGTGTGCACAAACGAAGAGGCGCCACAACAGACCACGTGCCATGGCGCGCGCGCGCGCTGCGTATCGCAACACGTTGACAAACACGAGACTACTGTACCGAGCAATGAAGCGATGTGTACTTGTTTCAAACAATATCATGAATACTAAACTGAGAGAAGCTGACATGATTATTAAGTTGTATCTCAGTATCCCAGCCTTACTAAACTAAGCCTGTGGCGTTGAGTTCCAACTGTTGAATCTTTTAACATCAGCGCATTTATTATAATAAATTGAGTACGATGATAAGAAGGGTACTGTAAAACATGCGTACCTCTGTATAGGTTTATACACTACATCAAATTATATCTACCTACATAACGTGGTCAAACCAATCCCTGCTACAATATTCACTAAGTCATTCAAATTACCTACTTACTCATCCGTTCGTGCCCAATTATTTATTAATAGACTCCAGAAGTCTCTGGAACGTATAATTTTTTAAAAATTATGTCGTTCTTCTTCGAACATAGAAGCAATTAACTCTTTCAATTTACAACTCTATACTTACTGAACAAGAAAGACGAATATCTGTCTTGAAAATATCCGTATGGTGAATACAAATAATTCTTATTGAATACCGTACAATTTTTACTGGCAATCATAAATTACTCTCTGCGTAATAAAGCCACCCTTCGTGGAATATAAGTTAAGGAATGGGCAAACGCTTTGAGTCAACGTAAGAGTGTAATAACAAAGGGGTCCAAATTTTGCTGCTTTAGCTTATGAATTGAGAAGCAGAAGAGTTGGAAAACGATGGAGGAATATGATTTCCCTCAACAGGGTGTAGCCTGACCCACAGAGACAAGAAGGCGAACTATAAACGTTTCGTATGAAGCGCTCAGGAAACAGACAACGTCTTCACGAAATAGTAGTACTTTTCCTGCAGAATGCTCTTCTTGTAAGCTACTGAACAGAACACACAAGCTAATTAAAACTCTCAACGTTTTTTAGTAAAAACGAAGCAATAAATACTGCTTTAAGTACGCCATTCGCTTACCTTTGGTCCCATGTTACACACAGCAAATCTAGGCTACATTTTGTCCCAAATAAGTTGACAGCAAGGGTACAGATTATACTAAATGAGTTCAGCCACTGAACAACTGAGACGTAGCATTGGGCTATCCACTAATATAAAGCAACAATGACACTGCTGCTATTTTCATTGTTTATAATTTTACTTCAATATTCCTTAAGGAAATGGTAGTATGGTGATGGCAAAAAAAATCGTGTTCGAGATTATTGCAGATTCTCATTGTACTACACTCAAAACATGAAAAAAGTCGTTTTCCGAAAAGTGTCTGTGTGTGTGTCTGTCTGTCTGTGTGTCTATCTGTGTGTAGATTTTTTTTCTATGGCAAACGATAACTGCCGCAAATTCAAACAGAATCAAATAATTTTTTGCATACAGCCCTGAATTGTAGAGTACTCGCGACCTATTGTTTTTGGTGAAGATCGGTTGAGGGAAAGGGGTAGTTTATCTGCAACGGTTTTTTTTGGCAAACGATAACAGCCGCAAATTCAAACAGAATTAAATAATGTTTCGCATACAGCCCTGAATTGTAGAGTTCTCAAGACCTATTGTTTTTGGTGAAGATCGGTTAAGGGAAAGGGGTAGTTTACCTGTAACGTTTTATGTTTTAACAAGGGTATTTCCTATGGCAAACGATAACAGCCGCAAATTCAAACAGAATCAAATAATTTTTTGCATACGTCCCTGAATTGTAGAGTACTCAAGACCTATTGTTTCTGGTGAAGATCGGTTAAGGGGAAAGGGTAGTTTACCTGCAACGTTTTTTTATCAAGCCTATTTTCTATGGCAAACGATAACAGCCGCAAATTCACACAGAATCAAATAATTTTTTGCATACGTCCCTGAATTGTAGAGGTCTCAAGGACTTTCGATTTTGGTGAAGATCGGATAAGGGGAAGGGGTAGATTACCGGCAACCTTTTACGTTTTAACAACAGTAAAGTACTTGAAAATTCATTTAAACTTTTTCAGACAATGGTAATTGTTAAAAATAAAATAATTTTGTTGCCAGGCAATAAAATTATAATTTTTTACTTCCATATTCCTTAAGGAAATGGAAGTATGGTGATGGCAAAAAAAATCGTGTTCGAGATTATTGCAGATTCTGATTGTACTACACTCAAATCATGAAAAAAAGTCGTTTTCCGAAAAGTGTCTGTGTGTGTGTCTGTCTGTCTGTGTGTCTGTCAGTGTGTAGATTTTTTTTTCTATGGCAAACGATAACTGCCGCAAATTCAAACAGAATCAAATAATTTTTTGCATACAGCCCTGATTTGTAGAGTACTCACGACCTATTGTTTTTGGTGAAGATCGGTTGAGGGAAAGGGGTAGTTTACCGGCAATGGTTTTTTTTATCAAGGGAAATTCTTTTTTTTTGGCAAAAGATAACAGCCGCAAATTCAAACAGAATTAAATAATGTTTCGCATACAGCCCTGAATTGTAGAGTTCTCAAGGACTTCCGATTTTGGTAAAGATCGGTTAAGGGGAAGGGGTAGTTTACCTGCAACGTTTTACGTTTTAACAACAGTAAAGTACTTGAAAATTCATTTAAACTTTTTGAAACAATGGTAATTGTTAAAAATAAAATAATTTTGTTGCCAGGCAATAAAATTATAATTTTTTCATTTTAATGTAAATTATGTATGAGTTAATATCTTTATATATATAATTCTTCTGTACGTGTGTATGTCACTGAACTCCTCCATGTATAAAATAATATATCGTTCGTGGCAGGTAAGCATACCTCAGTTATGTAATGTTTGTTTCCATTTTATTATTATGCCTACAGCAATACAAAGGCAGGTAACACACACACACACACACACACACACACACACACACACACACACACAATTCACGTTATTTCTGGCCTCACTCATGTTTATTTTCTTACATTTTGCACGCTTTTTAAATGGAAAGTGCCGAAACCCACAACAACATAACGCGTGTAAGCCGAAAAAATGGACATCAATTTGCTTCCTGTGGATCCCTGGGCAATGTAACTGCACGTGTTTACAGAGGAACGATTCATAGACAGACTTTTCGTCTTTAGGGAATGAACCCTCTGCAAGATGCTGAGGGTCCATGAGTGACTTCGGAGCGCTCCTTCTTTTTCGCGTGTTTGTTCTGTGAAACATACACTGTAGATTCGCAGCTTTACTCTAAGCAACGCTCAATAGGAAATGTTGAAAATTTTTGTCCACAGTGTACCCTCATTCACACTAAACCTGCTCTGATGTTTTAATTACGGACATCATAATATTAAAACTTTGGAAACTTGAGCACTACTTAATGGAGATCAATCATTAACTTATACAAGCCATTAATTTTATAAATATATTTTATATATATGTGTACAACGTTATCGGCAACAAAGAAGTAGTTTTTGTTAAAATTCCTTCCCGGGATATTTGGCCGTAGTCCAATGTTTTCTACAAAACCAGACGTTTCGGCAATGCCATCGACTTCCATCATCAGTGAAAATCGAGTGCGATAACGTGAGGTAGTATACGTTAGTGACCACAGTACTGTGGTTAAGGCTGAAGCAGTAAGTAGAAAGAAGTAGTTTCTATGGTAATATTTCATTTCGAAAATGATTTTAAATATAAATCTTAGAATATGGAAGTCATGTATGGTTCTCCATACCGATATTTCATTTTAATGTAAATTATGTATGAGTTAATATCTTTATATATATAATTCTTCTGTACGTGTGTATGTCACTGAACTCCTCCATGTATAAAATAATATATCGTTCGTGGCAGGTAAGCATATCTCAGTTATGTAATGTTTACGTTTCCATTTTATTATTATGCCTACAGCAATAAAAAGGCAGGTAAAACACACACACACACACACACACACACACACACACACACACACACACACACACACACACACACACACACACACACACACACACACACACACACACACACACACACACACACACACAATTCACGTTATTTCTGGCCTCACTCATGTTTATTTTCTTACATTTGCACGCTTTTTAAATGGAAAGTGCCGAAACCCACACCAACATAACGCGTGCAAGCCGAAAAAATGGACATCAATTTGCTTCCTGTGGATCGCTGGGCAATGTAACTGCACGTGTTTACAGAGGAACGATTCATAGACAGACTTTTCGTCTTTAGGGAATGAACCCTCTGCAAGATGCTGAGGGTCCATGAGTGACTTCGGAGCGCTCCTTCTTTTTCGCGCGTTTGTTCTGTGAAACATACACTGTAGATTCGCAGCTTTACTCTAAGCAACGCTCAATAGGAAATGTTGAAAATTTTTGTCCACAGTGTACCCTCATTCACACTAAACCTGCTCTGATGTTTTAATTACGGACATCATAATATTAAAACTTTGGAAACTTGAGCACTACTTAATGGAGATCAATCATTAACTTATACAAGCCATTAATTTTATGCATATATTTTATATATATGTGTACAACGTTATCGGCAACAAAGAAGTAGTTTTTGTTAAAATTTGTTCCCGGGATATTTGGCCGTAGTCCAATGTTTTCTACAAAACCAGACGTTTCGGCAATGCCGTCGACTTCCATCATCAGTGAAAATCGAGTGCGATAACGTGAGGTGGTATACGTTAGTGACCACAGTACTGTGGTTAAGGCTGAAGCAGTAAGTAGAATGAAGTAGTTTCTATGGTAATATTTCATTTCGAAAATGATTTTAAATATAAATCTTAGAATATGGAAGTCATGTATTGTTCTCCATACCGATATTTAATGTTTATAACACAACACTATAAAAATTACAGTTCAACAAATTGAATTTACGGTTCAAATTAATTAACTGTATTATTAAAATTTTAATATTATTATCATATATTTAAAAAGCGCTGTCTTTCTATGTTTTAATGAAATATTCATATTTTTATTTTTATTTCTACACTTCTATGTTATTCTATAGGCTTTTTCTATAATATTTTTATAATATTTTCTTAACCTATTGTTATATTATGAAATAGACTTTATTGTACAAAATTTAAGAAAATTAAATTAAACTGATAATCACAGTAAATTCGTCATAGTAAATTACTTTATAGTACTGTTTGGAAACATAACACTCTTCTCAAGTTATTTGAAAATAAATTAATACATAATTTCTTTAAAAAAAATTAATATGATACATAAGCACTCATCTGTACATTAACAAAACACGAATAGGCGATTGTTTCCAGTAAACTGTGAGAGAGCTTAATGTAAACAAGACACGTTACCCTACTCACCTCAATACTTCGGCAGTTTGTTATGTTTATGTCGCCGTATATAAAGTAAACAATATGAGCCACAATACTGTTCAGAAGCTGCATAAGATTTTGTACCAAATGTTTTCAAGACTAATTTCTCTACGGTTTAACAAAAGACACACCTGTATTAATACAAGGGTTTTATTTCATTGTCAGCGCTACACGTATTATCAATACTACATCTGGTCCTAACCAGACTACGTAAATTCGTGTTTGTATACGTCTTAAAAGAATGTCTGGCGTTCACGAATCATTAAAAGTACAGTTCGAGAAGTTTTATTGATGCTGGTAGCGAGTTCCGCATGCCTCCCCACGAAACGGTCTGTTGATTGATGAAATAGTAATAATATTTAATATTACATTTATCTGATAATTATAATAATAAAAATAACCTGGCAATGAATCTCTCTCCTATGGCGCTACAGCCCAAGTCGGGCCCTGGCCTCCACCAATCTCCGCCTCCAATCCACTCTATCCACTGCAACCCTCCTCCAGTTTCTTATCCCCATGTCTCTCGCGTCCTCTGCAACGCCATCTTCCCACCTCTTCCTCGGTCTACCTCTAGGTCTCGTTCCCTCCCATGTACCCAGCAAAGCCCTCTTAGGGTTCCTGCCATCCTCCATTCTCATAACATGTCCGGCCCAACGCAATCTTTGAATTCTTATAAATTTTGAGACTGGTACCTCTTTATATATTTGATACAGTTCGTTGTTGTATCTCAGTCTCCATGAGCCATTTTCTTGTATTGGGCCTATAATGCGTCTGAGGATTTTCCTTTCAAAGGTGTCTACTATGTCGACTGTTTTCTGTGTGATTGCCCATGCCTCACACCCGTAGCATAGCACCGGTCTGATGACAGTCCTATATATTTTCATTTTTGTTTCCCTGTGCACATCCCCAGACCTAAATGATGGCAGCAATGCGAAGTATGCCTTGTTAGCCATGGTGATCCGTCTTTGGATCTCCGGCTCCTCTGATCCAGTCTTTGCTAGATTCACTCCGAGATACGTGAAATTGTCCACTACCTCAATTGTGTCCTCCTCTATCTCGATGTTGTTATGAACCTGGTCCCTTCTTGTTTGGATAAGCATTTTTGTTTTATCCATATTTATGGCTAGCCCAACTTCCTTGGCTTTGTTTTTAAGCTCTATAAATATTTCTTTAGCTGCCGTGATCCGTCTTGACATGATGTTAATGTCATCTGCATATGCGGCTATCTGTACAGTTTTATTTGTTAACAGATTGGAGCTATTTATTGATAAGCCTCTAATTACATATTCCAATGCAATATTAAATAGTGTTGGGGCCAACCCATCTCCCTGCTTTAGTCCCCGTGTAATATTTATGGGTTCAGTTAGTTGGCTATCCACCTTTACTTGGGCTTCAGTCTGCTGCATAGTAACTTGGGTTAATCTTACCAGCTTGCCTGGTATTCCAAATTCATGCATTATGGTGTAGAGTTTGTCTCTATTAATAGAGTCATACGCTTGCCTGAAGTCCACAAAGATCTGGTACACATCAATATCACGTTCCCATCCGCATCTTAGTATCTGTTTTACCGAGAAGAGTAACCTGGCAATGAATAAAGACTAATTACCTATTGCCGTATTTCGGAGAATGTTATTTATGTTTCAATTTCGACTAATATGCCGGTCCATAAAATTCCTCATATAACGCTTGCACGGAAACAGAGGCCTACACCCAGCGGCTTTTTCGTGCTATACACGGCACTCGGTATTTCTGGTTGCCCGGCAACCGTCAAATTTACTTTCTTAGTAGCAGCATCCGACATTAATCATATAAAAACATCACGCGTTTTAGGCAGTTCTCCACAGCTTTTATCCCTAAAGCACACATTTCAGAATTTCCTGCATATTTTATCCCCCACGTTCCGTCTTATTAAGGCCAGAGATGTGTTGTGAATATTTCGTAGACACAAACCACACATTTTTCTAGCAGTCGGACTAAGCAGCTCAGTACTGTTCAGGCACAGATTTATGAAAGAAAAAAGAATACGAAAAATTCTGCAACTCAAAGCATCGCCTAAGTTATTACTATTATTATTATTATTCCGGCTGTACAATGTTTACACATTTTCCGAAACCAAAGATCACAGAATTTATTGAATTCTCATTTTCCACTGCTGCTTGTTCTTCCAAAGATCTTCTTCAATTTCACGTTCCCTCAGTATAGTCTGAATTTCTTCTCTGCAGGTGATAGGCTACATGGTCTTCCTCTTTACCTCCTTCCCGGTGGGGTGCATTCCATTACTCTCCTTTGCAATCTTTCCTGTGCCACTCTTTTCGTGCGTCCATACCATTGTAATTTTTTTGTTTGAATAAAACCAACAACTGAATTTTTCACATTCATTCTGTCCTAAAAGACTTCATTTCTAATTTTCTCCGTCTGGATACTCTTGCCGAACGTCTCCAAAAGTCCATCTCTGCTGTCATTAATTTTGTTCTTGTGTGTTTATTAGTAGTCCAAACTTCTGAGCCGTAAGTCATGATACTTCTAACAATGGTTTTAAATATTATTAAATTTCCATTTACAAAAAAAAAAGTGGGAAAACAAAAATATCTCAACTCAAAAGGCTAAAACATCGCTGTAAAACAAATTAGAATTGAGTAAGAAATAAGTAATTATAAATGTAATTTAGGATAGATCTTTATAGCGTTAATATGGGTATATCAACGATGTTAAATGGCGTTTAATTACGGGTGAAACTAACCGAGACCGGTTTTAGCGTGGTCTTCCTCTTTTCCTTCTTCCTGGTGGGCTCCATTCCATAACTCTCCTTGGCAATATTTCCTGTTCCATTCTTTTCGTGTGTCCACACCATTGTAATTACTTTGTTTGGATAAAATCAACAATTGAATTTTTCACATCTATTCTGTCCTTAATAACTTCATTTCTAATTTTCTCACGTCTGGATTACTAATGTTTACAAATAATAACAAAATGTCCACTGCCTGTAACGTGGTAACAACTCTGGAAAGAGCAAACCTACACATGTCTATTTTAGAGGGCGCCTACATGCAATTTCAGGGACTTGAAATACACTGACCAAATGTCACAAAATGTTCAGCGCTGTTTTGTTTCTGACAGCTGTATTCACCGCTATTGTAACACCTAAAAACCACAACGTACACAAAATAATGAACCTACCGCAATACACAAAGTGAGCTACATCATGTTAACAGTTTATTCTGTTTATTTACGCGGTCACGCATAAGTACAATAATGTTTGGTTAATTCGAATTTTTGGATAATTCGAAGAAATAGTTTTTCTCTTTGATCTCTCTATTCGAATTTCTGTTAACGGGCGTTTGTAAGCCCTATTTCGCCCATGTTAATTTACTAGATTTCATGACCCATTTTCTCAAACACTAATTAACTGAGCTGTTTGAAACTTTCACCATTGATTGATTGGCCTTCAACAGAAACTATAACACCGGGGTTTTGGGATATGCTTACGCTGAGCCATTTTCGAAATTTTAATCCAATCCAATGTTTAACACTCCAAAAAAAAGCATGTTATGATTTTTTTCTCGTGACAGGCACATTATATTAAAAAATCCCTGTGTTCAAAGTGTGTTAAAAATCTCTGTCATAAAAGTAATCCCTTTTGCTCCACACATGTACAGAAAATGTGAGCTCTCTATCTCTCGTAATTCCAGAGATAATGGGTCTTTTGTGTGAAAAACAAAAATTTTCGGAAAACAGCAATTGAAGATTAATCATCAATATAATGAATTTGTGTGAATTGCCTAATAAAGTCCTGATGTGTATGAACGTTTATCTGGGTCTTCTGCAGCTTGAAATTCTTCCAGCTTCCTTTTTGCCATTGCCCTCTTCTGCCGGGCTTCTTTCTGTAGTTCTGCAGTTGCCTGTTCAGCTCTCCGCATTAGTTTCATATCAATACCCAACATAATTTTAGTACAGTTATTTCCTACTGACATGCCTAGTTGTTTCAGCACTAAACACCTGGTTAAGTAACCTCTATTAAAGCATGAAACTGCATCGCAAACCCCAAAATTCAATGTTTGTAGAGAAACAAAAACAGTTTTAGGAATGCGCACCGAAATTATGTTGTTTACCAACTCACTGGGGTTTCGACTTTTACCATAGAGACACTTCTTTAAATGTTCTGGGTTAGCCAGGTCTCTAAATATAGGTTTAAGCTCATCCATATGTGTAGTATAAATACAAAGAGCAATAAAAACGAAAAGCAATAGTTCTGTGTACTATAACAAATCGAAATATGCATAAGCTTGAATGGGTCACATACTGGACTGAGTTTATCCCTCACATCATCACCTTAAAAAATATCGGTATGGAGAACCATACATGACTTCCATATTCTAAGATTTATATTTAAAATCATTTTCAGCCAAACAGCCAGGGAAGGAATTTTAACAAAAAAATACTTCTTTGTTGCCAATAACGTAGTACACATATAAAAAAAAATTATCCCCTCCCCCTTCAACTATAATTTTGATTTATAGAAAATTACCCCCAGCCCGTTCAACTAGCCTCTTCATTTATAGATATTTCATCTACGTTTCTACAGTGGATTATTAAGATCTTATCAGGATACTTTATCAAAATTAAGTACTTTACTCATGTTACAACAAAAAATGTTTCAGGTAAACTGCCCTTTCCCCGTAACCGATTTTCACCAAAATCAACAGACATTGAGTTCTCTATAGCTCAGGCACATATGTAAAAAGTTATTTGATTCTGTTTGAATTTACGGCAGTTATGGTTCGTCATATAAAAAATTACCCATGTTAAAACATAAAACATGAGATTTATAAAACATATCTAAGATTTATATTTAAAATCATTTTTGAAATAAAATATTTTCATAGAACCTACTAACGCTGGGGAAATCTGAGGAGCCAATCAGAGTTGGGCCTACCTGTCACTCTGCTGAATTTGGTGGAACGCCCTGTCACTGTCGTCAAGTCCCCACCTCAATGAAGAACCCATTGTTTTATAAAAATATATTTAAATTTTGAAAACTGAAAATTCTTTTCTTGTAAATATTTATATTTTATAATCAAAATGACTTTATTTTTGTTACCTGGCAACAAAATTATTTTATTTTCAACAATTACCATTGTTTCAAAAAGTTTAAATAAATTTTCAAGTACTTTACTCTTGTTAAAACGTAAAAGGTTGCAGGTAAACTACCCCTTCCCCATAACCGATCTTCACCAAAATCGAAAGTCCTTGAGACCTCTACAATTCAGGGATGTATGCAAAACATTATTTGATTCTGTTTGAATTTGCGGCGTTATCGTTTGCCATAGAAAAAAAAACGTTGCAGGTAAACTACCCCTTCCCCTTAACCGATCTTCACCAAAAACAATAGGTCTTGAGTACTCTACAAATCAGGGCTGTATGCAGAAAATTATTTGATTCTGTTTGAACTTGCGGCTGTTATCGTTTGCCATAGAAATTACCCTTGTTAAAAAAACGTTGTAGGTAAACTACCCCTTTCCCTTAACCGATCTTCACCAAAAACAATAGGTCTTGAGAACTCTACAATTTAGGACTGTATGCAAATAATCTTTTGATTCTGTTTGAATTTGCGGCTGTTATCGTTTGCCATAGGAAATACCCTTGTTAAAACATAAAACGTTACAGGTAAACTACCCCTTTCCCTTAACCGATCTTCACCAAAAACAATAGGTCTTGAGAACTCTACAATTCAGGGCTGTATGCGAAAAATTATTTGATTCTGTTCGAATTTGCGGCTGTTATCGTTTGCCAAAAAAAAAAAAATTTCCCTTGATAAAAAAAAAACCGTTGCAGGTAAACTACCCCTTTCCCTCAACCGATCTTCACCAAAAACAATAGGTCGCGAGTACTCTACAAATCAGGGCTGTATGCAAAAAATTATTGGATTCTGTTTGAATTTGCGGCAGTTATCGTTTGCCATAGAAAAAAAATCTACAGACAGACACACAGACACACACTTTTCGGAAAACGACTTTTTTTCATGTTTTGAGTGTAGTAGAATCAGAATCTGCAATAATCTCGAACACGATTTTTTTTGCCATCACCATACTTCCATTCCTTAAGGAATATGGAAGTAAAATATCGGTATGGAGAACCATACATGACTTCCATATTCTAAGATTTATATTTAAAATCATTTTCAGCCAAACAGCCAGGGAAGGAATTTTAACAAAAAAATACACTTTCTTGCCAATAACGTAGTACACATATAAAAAATATTATCCCCTCCCCCTTCAACTATAATTTTGATTTATAGAAAATTACCCCCAGCCCATTCAACTAGCCTCTTCATTTATAGATATTTCATCTACGTTTCTACAGTGGATTATTAAGATCTTATCAGGATACTTTATCAAAATTAAGTACTTTACTCATGTTACAACAAAAAATGTTTCAGGTAAACTGCCCTTTCCCCGTAACCGATCTTCACCAAAATCAACAGACATTGAGTTCTCTATAGCTCAGGCACATATGTAAAAAATTATTTGATTCTGTTTGAATTTACGGCAGTTATGGTTCGTCATATAAAAAATTACCCATGTTAAAACATAAAACATGAGATTTATAAAACATATCTAAGATTTATATTTAAAATCATTTTTGAAATAAAATATTTTCATAGAACCTACTAACGCTGGGGAAATCTGAGGAGCCAATCAGAGTTGGGCCTACCTGTCACTCTGCTGAATTTGGTGGAAAGCCCTGTCACTGTCGTCAAAGTATCAGCCTTGACAAGGTCCTCTTTTTCTGCAAAATGGGAGAGGAGGCTTGAGATGGAGTGAGTGACATGGTCCCCACCTCAATGAAGAACCCATTGTTTTATAAAAATATATTTAAATTTTGAAAACTGAAAATTCTTTTCTTGTTGTAAATATTTATATTTTATAATCAAAATGACTTTATCAAAAAACAAACATTATTTTTTTATAATAAGTACTTACATATGTTTCTTAATATGCTTACTTTTTCTTCAATGTTGATGATCATTTCCAAACATTCTGACAAAATTGTACCTACAGAACAGTTAACATTCCCCAGGTTTCCATTTCTGCTAATTTCTCATTACACCTTCCACTGACGTATTATTAACCATTTCATAAACTATCGTATAATCTTTTCAGATTTTGTGGTACAAAATCTGAAATTTTCAGATTGCCTGGCAACAAAATTATTTTATTTTCAACAATTACCATTGTTTGAAAAAGTTTAAATGAATTTTCAAGTACTTTACTCTTGTTAAAACGTAAAAGTTTGCTGGTAAACTACCCCTTCCCCTTAACTGATCTTCACCAAAATCTAAAGGCCTTGAGTCCTCTACAATTCACTGACGTATGCAAAAAATTATTTGATTCTGTTTGAATTTGCGGCAGTTATCGTTTGCCATAGAAAATACGCTTGATAAAAAACGTTGCAGGTA
This sequence comes from Magicicada septendecula, assembly GCA_034769895.1. Taxonomy (NCBI): domain Eukaryota; kingdom Metazoa; phylum Arthropoda; class Insecta; order Hemiptera; family Cicadidae; genus Magicicada; species Magicicada septendecula. The sequence goes on along the minus strand of CM068369.1, from coordinate 72,682,634 downwards.
AACTACCCCTTCCCCTCAACCGATCTTCACCAAAAACAATAGGTCTTGAGTACTCTACAAATCAGGGCTGTATGCAGAAAATTATTTGATTCTGTTTGAATTTGCGGCTGTTATCGTTTGCCATATAAAATATCCTTGTTAAAAAAACGTTGTAGGTAAACTACCCCTTTCCCTTAACCGATCTTCACCAAAAACAATAGGTCCTGAGAACTCTACAATTCAGGGCTGTATGCGAAACATTATTTGATTCTGTTTGAATTTGCGGCTGTTATCGTTTGCCAAACAAAAAAATTTCCCTTGATAAAAAAAACCGTTGCAGGTAAACTACCCCTTCCCCTCAACCGATCTTCACCAAAAACAATACGTCGCGAGTACTCTACAAATCAGGGCTGTATGCAAAAAATTATTTGATTCTGTTTGAATTTGCGGCAGTTATCGTTTGCCATAGAAAATACGCTTGATAAAAAACGTTGCAGGTAAACTACCCCTTCCCCTCAACCGATCTTCACCAAAAACAAAAGGTCTTGAGTACTCTACAAATCAGGGCTGTATGCAGAAAATTATTTGATTCTGTTTGAATTTGCGGCTGTTATCGTTTGCCATAGAAAATACCCTTGTTAAAAAAACGTTGTAGGTAAACTACCCCTTTCTCCTAACCGATCTTCACCAAAAACAATAGGTCTTGAGAACTCTACAATTTAGGGCTGTATGCAAATAATCTTTTGATTCTGTTTGAATTTGCGGCTGTTATCGTTTGCCATAGGAAATACCCTTGTTAAAACATAAAACGTTACTGGTAAACTACCCCTTTCCCTTAACCGATCTTCACCAAAAACAATAGGTCTTGAGAACTCTACAATTCAGGGCTGTATGCGAAACATTATTTGATTCTGTTTGAATTTGCGGCTGTTATCGTTTGCCAAAAAAAAAAAATTTCCCTTGATAAAAAATAACCGTTGCAGGTAAACTACCCCTTTCCCTCAACCGATCTTCACCAAAAACAATAGGTCGCGAGTCCTCTACAAATCAGGGCTGTATGCAAAAAATTATTTGATTCTGTTTGAATTTGCGGCAGTTATCGTTTGCCATAGAAAAAAATCTACAGACACACACACACAGACACTTTTCGGAAAACGACTTTTTTTCATGTTTTGAGTGTAGTAGAATCAGAATCTGCAATAATCTCGAACACGATTTTTTTTGCCATCACCATACTTCCATTCCTTAAGGAATATGGAAGTAAAAAATCGTAAGAAATTTTCTAGTTGTCCGAAATTTTTAAATTAATATCAAAAGCAGATGTTCCATATAATATTTTGAAAAAAAATAAAATAAAAATCGAATTTTTTGACCAAAATGCCTTACAGACACCCCTTAAAATTGAACGGTTAAATCGAACTTTTTACCGTTAATTTTGATAATTCGAAGTCACTATATTTCTTGCTTCACAACGATTTCTTCAAAATTATGCATTTAATAACAGTACGGCAAATATACTGTACAGAAAAATGTAACGGCATTAAAAATAACCGATATCTTTGTGCAGTGAAACTCCAGGTATACGTAGACCAATGATTGACGTGCAGTAAACAAGAAAACATCGTTTGAGTGGTACCGTCCTAAGCCGTCTGGCATTCTTTGAAACTCCGTCTCAAACAGCTACTGTAACTGTTCTTATCATTTAGGCCTATTTATCTCAACACAGTCTTCCAGTGTTTAAATGAATTTGATGGTTTTGTATCCAGTGTCAGGTTAAATTGAAAATAGTATGAAAAATTATATTCAAATTATAATTTAAAACTATATTCGGATTATAATTTAAAACTACATTATATTCAAACTATAGTTGAAAATAGTTTAAATTAATAATGAAAACTGTTAAAAATTAGTGTTTTTACTTTCATGTTCCGTAAGGAAATGGACGTATGGTGTCGCAAAAAAAATCGTGATCGAGATAAGGGCTGATTCTGATTGTACTACCCTCAAAACATGAAGAAAAGTCCGAAAAGTGTCCTGAGTGTAGAATTTTTTTCTATGGCGAGCGATAACTGCCGCAAATTCAAATAGAATCAAATAATTTTTTGCATATGTTCCCGAGTTGTAGAGGACTCAAGACCTATTGATTTTGGTCAAGATCGGTTAACGGGAAGGGGTAGTTTACCTCCCCCGTTTTTAACATGAGTAAAGTACTTAATTTTGATAAATAAGGTCATAAAGTATCCTGAAAAGAAGGTCATAATAATCCACTGTAGAAAGTGGATGAAATATCTATAAGTGAAAAGGGTAGTTGAAGGGAGAGAGGGTAATTTCTTGTACTGATGTTATAAACTTATTCGACCGAAAATTTCAATAAAATATTAACAATTGATATCGTTCCATGTAAACAAAATAATTTTTTGTTTTCAGAAATTCACAGATTACAAACGCTGGGCGGTATTCGATTTCTTTCGCGTTGTTTAAATAAAAGATAATTTAATCAAATGAATTCTTTATTTTAAAATGTTAAAAATTATGTACAATTCGTATTTTGATTATCTTTCTCAGCGTTTTTACCAAAAGCATACTGATATATTTAGTTTCGTTCTGAGTGTACATATTACACATAATTTTATAATTAATCAGAACATGGAAATCATGTATGCTTCTCCATACCGATTTTTGATTTAACTTTTAATTTATTAAATAAAATTCGGTTTTTATAAGTTTATAGAGTAATTTATAATAGTGAAATTATGTTGGGAAATGGTACAGATAGATGTTTACCTTTACCATTTTTTTTTTTTTAATTTATGGAGGGTAGGCCATTATGTTAACCGCCGGTTTATGTCAAGCCTACATACTGGGAAAAGAATTCTTAGTTAAAGTTAAGTTAGTTAATTAACTTATAAAGTAAGAAAAAACTCGATAATTCAGATTTTGGATAATTCGAATTTGTTAAATTCCCCTAAATGTTCAAATTAAAAAGACTTTACTGTACGCCTACAATCTTTACCTTATTGTGAGAACACATTTTTTATTGAGTATAAGAAATTTACAATCTATTCCTTTCAGAATATTCACTAAATTAGATAGGACGCATATAATATTGAAGGAGCTATGACCCAACGGTATAGCTCCTAATTATTTATGGAGGTCTGTTGGCTACTTCCTCTTCAATCTTGTTAGGAATATGGCAGTCGCAATGTCGTTTATTAGGACTGCCATGTCTCTGGTGTCTTTTGTGACAGACTGAGGAAAGGCGGAGGTTTTTTTTTTTTTTTTCCTGGATGAAAGAGATTCCAAGTCCTTCTTGGATGGTCCTGGTTAGAGATATACCAAGGAGTGTCCAACAGTGCGCAAAGAACTTTCGACTGAAATCTTTGTTGAGTGCTTATGTTGGGTGATTTTATGCACTTCCATAGGTGCATGTCATACGTCCAAATACGCTTTAATTTTACTTTGTTATGACCTTGTTTTCCTGCTTTGCTGGGTACATGGGAGGGAACGAGACCTAGAGGTAGACCGAGGAAGAGGTGGGAAGATGGCGTTGCAGAGGACGCGAGAGACATGGGGATAAGAAACTGGAGGAGGGTTGCAGTGGATAGAGTGGATTGGAGGCGGAGATTGGTGGAGGCCAGGGCCCGACTTGGGCTGTAGCGCCATAGGAGAGATGACCTTGTTTTCCAGCTATAACTTAGATCTTCTCAAGCAGCCAATAGTTTCTTGGTCTGAGGTCTAATTGTCTTCGTGTGAATTGGACGCGTAGTTTCCAGGTTTCGTGTCGTGCAAAGTTCCATGTTTTTAATTACATCGTATTTCCATTTCGATCTGTCTTAGCTTACCTTGAACATCTTCACGGCCGTCAAAGAAGGCCCAATCCCTAGGTTGGAAATCCCCATCAGGTAAACTAGGTAATGCATTCCTTCAGAGCCGTCCTGCTAACGCTGCGACGTGAAATAGGGTACACTTGTTTTTACCCAATTCGATTCGGAAACGTCGTCGAAGACATCGATGAAAAAGCGCATGACGTATTATTTCGTGGTTTACAGTTTACATTAGAAGTTGGCGTTTCGTGTTGATCTCCGTAAGGCAAGAGCTTTTGTATGTCTTAACAATACATTTCAAATTGAAGTGGGCTACATTACGCATAACGAACCTACGTCTTAGTAATTGCAGAGTTATTTGTGACTATAACACAGCTGTCAGGTTTATCCCCTATTCAAGTCGTTGTACCATGTGTACAAATTATATACTGTATATAAATAAAACTCCAAGTCCGAGGATTTGTTTCTTTGTATTGAATACAAATCCACACCGTTCAACCGATTGCCACCAAATTTTGCACAGGTAACCTTTGACACAAGGTGAAAAACACTGTCTAACTTGGAATTTGATATTCGCCCGATTTAGGGCCTTTTACTTACGCCCTTTTGTTCACGCGTATAAAGATGTCAACAACACCATGGAGACCAGAATTAATTACCACAGTAACAAGTAAATAAACAAATGCTATTTAGCGGCATCGGAACTGTAGCCTACCTATATCCGTTCCTGCAGTACATTTTCGATGTTTTTAACATGCGATTGTATCGATATATTACGATGTGGAAAAGAAGAAGCGTACTAATTGTAAACTGTCCTATTTCTTAATACAAAGCGAAAATACGCGTGTGAGGTTAGGTGACAACGGTTTTTGGTTTTTAGTTTACTGCTAAAATAAATAAAAGCCATGGTTGAGGAAAACGTAACATTTAATACTATGTATATACAATGCTTATAACACAGTAATACTTTAAAGAACCTAACCTTTTTGAGTTAACGGGCACTTGTATAAATATAAACCTAAAGGAAGGAAAGTTGTGAGACGGCGATGCAAAATGTGATACGGAAATCGGATCCATAAAGACGCCCGATCTTTGAACAAATACAGAGTAGTTAAATCGCGAGTTAAACGTGGACGTGGTACTGTCATAATAAGTAACACATAGTAATAAGTAAGGATCACGGAGGTGTTGCGTTGAAACAACTTGCAGTTTTCTGCCAAACGTCTCGCGATCGAACTTGACGTTCTTTTCGGCTGACATATGCACTTATTTCTGGCAACGGAACACAACCACAAACAGTACGAGTAGGTTGTTAATCTTATGGCTTTGGCAAAGCAAAACGCCCGTGCGTCGGTCTCGACCAAACTGACCTCGCATGTCATACCGTATACCGATCTGACTAACAGTGATTAAGCCGTACGAGAGGGCGCTCTCTCTAAAAATAATCAAATCATAAATAAGTACAGCGTATATTACGCACACCGTGTATTTAACGTACACCCAGTCACTAAAATAATGGAGTGCAAAAAAAGCATAGATACAAAAAACATAACATTACTGCAAAACATACAAAAAGGTAAGAAAATTTATTAGAAATTCTAGAAATTGTCAAAAATAGTAAATATTTTACAAATATAGTAAAATTTGTAACAAATATAGTAAAATATAGTAACAAATAACAAATATAGTAAAAATTTAACAAACGAACAAAGTGAGTTCTGTGTATCCCCTTTATGAAAAGTTGTTATTTAGTTTAGTTAATTTTTATATTTTGCCTTTCGATTATACTTAGTTTTTACAGACACTTTACCTTTCCACTAGCTTCCTCACCCCTCCATACACACCACACAAATGTCCGGATACACACCCTAAACACATGTTCACCACCCTTACATTCTTCGTTTAGTTCAGTTGTTCACTGATCTCTTTGGCAATAGCTTACTCAGCTGAAACAGTTGTCTGAGTTAAATAAATACTGTGAAACGTACCAAGTGTTTATATATTTTAAAAAACCTTTGTAAACAATTTATCAATTCGCTAATAAAAGATCATTAATTAAATCCTGCTTTCTTTACATTTTTTTATACATTGATTCTTTTTAATTTTAGCTTTAGTTCTTATGAAGAAGACAAAAACTAATTTTTTTTAATATAAAAAATTGTATTTGTCATCAAAAAGTGGAGAGAAACTGGCGTGTTTACAGTACAAAAGCACTACTGGTTTCGTGTATCAAGGAACGGATTTCCACTAGCAATGAGATACGTCTGCTTTGTGAGGTCAGGTTGTCATGGCAACTATACCATGCGCCTGGATGCCCTGCAAGCAGACACAGATACCAAGGCACGTGTTCACTAGTATAGTTGTGCTTGTTATCCAGCGTTCCTGTGATCACGCTTTTTCCTCGATAAAAATTGGGAAATTATGTACCCAACAATGTTATTCTCTTACGTTTTTCATTAAATGTCGACAAAATTCGAGAAAATTGGTAAGAATTCTTCGTGTGTTTTACTTCTTAGGGAGGCAAGCGCCCGGGGAGCCTTGCTCACCAGCCACCACTGCTGACTAACCTACGTTAAAATATCGGTGTGGAGAACCATACATGACTTCTATGTTTTAAGATTTATATTTAAAATCATTTACTTGAATTCGGCTCGATAATTTCTAAAAAAAAATTCCCCCACCCTCAAACTGTTTTCACTATTTATAGATATTTTTGTTATTATGGGGTATGTTATTTTCGAGTCACTTTATCTATAAAAATTAGGTACTTTATTCTCATAAAGAAACTGAACTACGCAGATATAATCATCCCTCCTCCTCATCCGATCCCCACCATTAATGATATTTACACTTTCACAGAGTAATAGTTTTATCATATGTAATTTCTAACGTATCTTATCCTTCAAATTTAAATATTCGTACTTTACTTGATTTTCAAAATTTCCGTAGCACAGCAATTTTCAAAAAATCACCCCCTCCACCTTCAAGTACCCACTCGATTTATAATTATCTCATTTACCATTTTACAGTGGACTGATATGAATTTATTCACTTATTTATTAAAATTAAGTACTTTACTCTTGTTAAAACACAAAACAACGCAGATAAACTATCCCTCTCTCCTAACCGAACAACCTGGTTGCCTGGCAACAAAATTATTTTATTTTTAACAATTACCATTGTTTGAAAAAGTTTAAATGAATTTTTAAGTACTTTTGTTAAAACGTAAAACGTTGCAGGTAAACTACCCTCCCCCTTGACCCATCTTCGCAAAAAACAACAGGCCTTGAGTCCTCTACAACTCTGGCACATATGCAAAATATTATTTGATTCTCTTTGAATTTGCGGCAGTTATCGTTCGCCATAGAAAAATTCTATCTCAACAAGACACACATACACAGAAACTTTTCGGAAAATTACTTTTCTTCATGTTTTGTAGTACAATCAGAATCAGCCCTTATCTCGAACACGATTTTTTTCGCGATCACCATACTTCCATTTCCGTACGGAACATGGAAGTAAAAACTTTGAAACGTGTATTTTCTCGTAACAAAATGAGTGTATCCCTTAATTACAACAGAAACCGTCATGACACCAAAAGCCGGCTACAACACCCCGCAGGCGATACACGCGGCAACCACGCGCATCATAATTTTTCTTCCGTTTCTCTATTGCTTTTCTCTATCTATTTTTCTTGCCTTTATTGTTGAGTGGGATACGTAAAAATAACTGTAATACTACCTTTGACAAAATGACGACAGTCGGCATCAAAGCGACTGTTATCGGTCGTAATTAATTTATTAATTTGCATCAGTTAAGTACGTTGCTGACTTGTTCCGCACAACACTGAACAACGTTTATACAGACAGCAAAATGACAACGACACGACGGGTCGGTTCCCACTGAAGGTGATAAGCTGCGGTTCATGAATACTAGTGACAACACAATGGCAACGTACACTCAGATTGGTTATATCATGTTACTAAGAGTGCAATCTGATTGGTTCATACAGAGATTATCTGGAAGTGCCGGGCAATTAAGAACAGACTATTACATCAAAAGCTTCAGAAGGTTGTCATCGTTTTGGCCGAAGCAGTATTAGTACAAATTAATAATAGCATAGGTGTTTTACCAGTAATAATAAAGCTTTTATGCCACGCGGTTTTTCAACGTATGTTTCGAAAAGATACTTATTTTCAATAATAGGCATGCCTAAATTCAATACCGTCTTCATGCCTATAATTCATAATAACTCAGTTTACAGTGCAGCAGATAAAAAGTCAAAACATTGTTTTCGACAACATTTTGCTACTACACAGTACTGTCAAGGATTTTAACAATCGGAAGAACTAAATGTTTGTGAATGGAATGTACTGTATAAGATTCCGGAAAAAATAAAGAGTAAAACGATACGAAACGGGTAGGATAAGCATTACAACCGGTGGGTAATTTATCGTGTGTAATAACTAGTCGCTAAAGGCGGTTTTGTCGTTATCGCCAATATTTTTTGTACCGAGGCGATACTTGTTCAGTTGTAATAAAACGAATAAAACGTATGCCACGCGTGTGGTTGTTATGGGCCTATTGTGTTAAGACACCAGTGTTGCCAAATCGATCGTCCTAAAATTCTCTAAATGCCACCCAAAAAAATTACATTTTCGAGTAAAAATCTCCTAAATAAAAAGTATTCCAATTTTTGAACGGTTTTTACCACTATTCGTTATTGTATTTTTCAAAATCTGTGATATATATTAGTAAAACATTAACTTTTTAACAATTATATACATTAATGACTCTATATGTTATGAAACTAAATATGTACGTCTACACCACGTACTGGATATTTTCCTATTGCGATATTTTAACTCTTACGTATTACAAAACATGGAAATAGAGTTATGAAGCTTACATTTATAACACTACATTTACATTTACAGAATTATGTTCCTATTATAACTGTTACATAACGCAGAAGCCTTGGAGAGGGATTCGCAATATATACATCCCTCGCGCGCGCGCGTGGGAGAGCAAACAATTACCCGTGTGATCTATTCCCACTCGTACAACACTAATTAAGTGGGGTAGGCGCTCCAAAAACACATCGTAGAAAATTGATGACCAGGTTTCGAAAGTAGTAACCTACGATGTCTAATAGACAATTATCGTACAATTTTAACTGCAGGCGAAATTAACGTTAAATTCAGGCCTAAATGATAGTAGCCTACGCAATTTCATTAAGTCTGGTGTAAAAATTTTTTTTTACATAAAATGCCTGAACTGACCCCAGAAATGTCGCTATCCCAACTATTAATTTTTTTCGCTAATTCGATCCCCTAGATTTAGCGACTTTTCACCAAAATTGACATCACTGTTATGATGACTGTTATGTCACGGTTATGAAGGTCCGCTATCCATTGCGCAAGCGTGTTAGTGGTGTATCGTTTCCGAACGAACGGCTCAGAACGAACGAATTAGCAGAAGGAACGGAAAACCGGTGAACGATGACTCGCTTTCTCGTTCTTCGTTCGCTGTTCTCCTGCCTCTCCACCACTTAATACTCTTCATTACACCATTCGAATTATTGCTCGCTATACAACCGTAATAGCTGTAGTCCTGAGATTATTTCACGTGAGTAATTCTGTGCCGCCCATTTAAATTTTTTCGTTAACATCTGAATCACATATGGTTCTGTAATTGTATTAAGAATTATGATTTACAGGACAGTTTCTCAAACCACGGTCTGCGGGTTGGCCAAATTCGTATTACAATTTAGTTTCAAATAGATAACGATTTAGGCTAATAGATAGCTTAATTTTACTATATAAATAAAACTGCATCCACAGAGTGTAATTTTTTAACGTTTTATTTTAATCATTTGATAAGTTACTAAAAACGTTTGTACAAGAATACAGTTTTTCTCCAAATAAGTAACCCTGTACCATATTCATGTTTTTCAGTAGACTACTATTTTAGTTAATTTATTTCAATACAAATTTAATTCGTATGAAACAGTTCTTATTTATTTATTAACCAGTAAAAATATGAGAATACAAAAATAAAGTGATCGTTTTGTGGTTTATTTAATGTGGGTATTTTTAGTCTAGGGAATGTAAAAAAAAAAAGAAATCAATAGTGTCGACTACTTCAAATTTTAGAACATTTAAAGTATTTCTTTTGATAATATACTTAGAAAATGATCACATATATGTAATATGAGCAAGCAAACACATACAGTATTCACACTGTACCAAAAAAAAACTTTAATTAAAAATCTTGCTGATTACCTCTCTTTTCTACGAAATATGTAGTTATGTTATAATCGTGAATAAGTATATTTCATGTATTTAGTATGTATATGCATTTACTGAATTTAGTATGTATTTTTAATTAGGTATAATTGTATATTTATTAATATTACATAGCCTTTTATAAGCAAATGAAGAATAAGTATATTTGCTACAAAACATAACTGATTACTAAAATGGAATTTTCTGTTTTTCCCGATTTTCGCGAGTGGTGCACACATTGTCGAAAATATTTTGATGATTAGCCAAGTGGGAAGTTTAAGAAACACTGGTTTTGTGTTTGTCCGTCGTTATTTGGACAATGGCAATTTATAAAAATTAGTTTCTAAAACTATCGTAATAAGAATCTTTCGATTTCACATGCCGATGTGAAATAACCCGTTCCAGAGGAACGTGTTAAAGGCTCAACGAATACAATGGCTAGGTCACCTAGAGCGGATGGATAGTTAGCGTATGCCAAAGAAAATCCTGAGGGCGCAAGTCTATAAAAATAGAAAGAGGGACCGACCTAGGATAAGATGGCTGAACGATGTGCTAGAAGATCTAAGAAGAATGAATGTGAGGGGCTACACTGAGAGGGCAATTGATTGAAAGCCACTGAAAGATGGATCGAAAGATCTTGAAAACCAGGGCAAACGTTGGGTTACAGAAGGAGAAGAGGAATGAGAACAAGAAGGGGGAGGAAGCTAACGCTGCAAGCAACTACATTACGTTCAGGAAAACTTCGGAATCAACCAGTTACGACTGGCTGTCAAAGTCACAAAATATACCTCTATTATTTGTCCTAGTCGCTGTTTTACGAACTTGCTCGACTGCCAAAGCCAATTCCATTCACTTTCCTCGTGTCGCGTATACTCACACAGTAATTGCATTCGGACTGGTGTACGTGACGCCGTTTATACGATCAACATGATTCATAACTTCCACGCCACGTGCAAGTAGCCAAACAGAGACGGAGTTACATGCGTCTGATTTATTGGCAAGCAGAACCACTGGCAACGACAAAATTGCGACTGTAAATGCCCAACCACTGTCGAGTATGTGTTTACAATGGGGCACAATAATGTTTACCGCGAAAGGAATTGCACGTGTTCGACAAGTTCTAGCTCGAGCTAAGGTCGCCTTTGTTCTTACAGATGTATGAAAATCCGTTTACGCTAGATATTAAGTTTGGGAAAGAAGTGCTGTCGGATAAACAGGTATTACAACTACACCACAAAATACGAAAAGCAAAAAGCTTTATTCTTCGTATTGTTTAAATTAGCAGCCATCCTTACTATTTCTTTTATGAATTTGCTAACTGCTATAATTTTTATTGTTCGACTAAGCTTTTCGAACTTTTTTTTTTTTGCGGATTGTTTTCTATTTTGATTATTTCCATATTTTCATTTGGATTTATGAATTTATGGCCTGATTCATTGAAATGTCTTGCGTACAGTGAGTTCGTTACTCTAACCCCTTCTCCTTTTGCGTGTTCATTCATTCGAATTTTAAATTTTCTTCCAGTTTCGCCCAGATATATCTTATTACATTCCCCACATTTTAATTTGTATACGCTGCTTTTTTCTGTTAATGGAATTTCTTCTGTTTTAGCATTTTTTATATATTCGAATACATTTTTCGTTTCTTTATTCCTATCTGTATTTCATATTTTTCGAAGCATTTTTGTAACATTTTTGTTTGATATCCTATGTATGTTATTGCTCCTTTATATTTCTTTTCTTCATTTGTTTTTTCTTTTTTGTTCTTTCTATTTCTTTATTTTCCTCTATTTTCTTAACTATTCTATTAATTATTTTAGGGTTGTAATTATTATTTTTTGCTATTTGTTGTATTTTCTTTAATTCTTTTTGTTTGAGTTCTTCATTTTCTAAATAATTTATAGCTCTATAGCAAAATGAATTTAATGCTGCCATTTTATAATTGACTGGATGATATGATTCTTGTGGAATTATTAAATCTGAGTATGTTTCTTTCCTATATATATCGAATTTGAGTTTGTTATCTTCAATTTTTATATTGATATCCAGGAAATTAATTTCTAATCCTCCATTTTCTTCTTGAAATTTTATTGTTTTTCTATGTTATTTAGTTCTTCCGTAAATTTTTTAAATTCATTTACTTCACCTTCCCAAACTATTAGTATGTCATCTACATACCTGATCCATTTTTTAATTCTTCTTTCTTTATCTATATCTTTTAAAATTTTGATTTCAAAGCTATTCATGAATATCTCTGCCATTAATGGTGAAAGCGGTGATCCCATTGGTAATCCATTTTCTTGTATGTAAAATTTGTTATTAAATCTGAAGTAGTTCTGGCTTAGGCATAATTCTAATCCTTCTATTATTTCGTTTTTCCATTCTACATTACTTAATTTATTTTTCTTTATTATTTCTACTGTTTTTGCTATTTAATGGTTGTTTAAGACCTGATGATGTCAGTGATGACGAAAAGCTTAGTCGAACAATAAAAATTATAGCAGTTAGCAAATTCATAAAAGAAACAAAAAGCTTTAGTTTGAGTCAAGCTGTTTCAATTTCAAAAGTCTGCACGCACGTATTAGCTTTCATGGGGTACAGGCTTTAATCTGATATCGTCAGGACTTTCCGCGAAGGACACTCAGCACACTAACCAGTAAAATATACTTGATTTTCTTAGTTCGTTTCATCAGTTTCTTTTGAGACGTTCGGAATGTATTACAGGGAATTGTAACCGATATCTGAACATAATGTTCATTTTTGGAATCCAGGGCCCCAAAAGTGGATCCAAATTTTGATAAAATCTTAAAACTCCGAGTGGGAAATCGAATTAAAGAGATTTTTAACCAAAATATCAACACAATGTATATCAGATCTTGACCAGTATCAGACTAAAGGGAAATTTTAACCCAAAGGCGAAAGTAACGTTTACTACAATTGTTTTTTTTTTTTTAATTTTTGGGGCACCAAGAGCCAAGACCGTAAGAAAATTGTAAAAGTCTACGTCAGAGATCAAGTTGTCAAGGGATCAATTTCATTCAAAATACAAACTTGCTAACTTTCATAATTTGACGGAAGTAATATCTCTTAACACCTCTTACAAATGTTGGCCCGTCATCAACAGTCTGTAAATTATCTTGGTAATACACTTTACGTAATAATTATCAGTCATGTATATTTGTGAAAAATATTAGATTTAGGTCTATAGATATCTATGGAAACTTCATAAAATGAAAAACTAGTAGTAAATTATTTGTAACTTAGACAGCATGGTTATAAATTTAAGTAAAAAAAAAATGCAGTAGTTTGGAATTTTTAGATTATACTGTATGACTGTCTGCAGTATAAATACTGTTTATTTATAGCCTTTCTTGAAAATTCATACTCGAAAAGAGTTTCTTATACATTAAAAACAGTGAGCAGACAGCAGTATCAAAAGACTGACTCTACTTTTGAAAGTTGGCTGGATTTCCAGGCTTTATCTGCTGGTACCCTTCTCATTCATGTATCGTATACTGACAGCTAGTGGACTGACGTTATTGCAGTGTTGCAGTGTTTATTTTACTAAAGAACAAGTAAAGTAAGCAGGTTTTCCGTAATTTTTGTAATAATTGAAAAATTATGTAATATTGAAATTTACCTAATAACAAATATATTTCATTTAAAATAATGAACGATTTCTGCAGCTCAGGGAGCTTACTAGTTGCCATTTTTTTCTTCTAATTGAAGTGACATAGAAGTTGATATATAAGTTAGCGAGAAGCAATACTGCATCCACTGTAGCTCCAGATCAACGACTCCTTTAAGATAATCCTAATGAAAGGCCGGACGAGGTACCAGACATATGAGGAGTTCATTTTAATACAAAGTTCACTTCCTGATCATCATGGAAAATCGTATGTTAGTCGCCGGTCACTTGCCAATATAACGGTGCAACATTCTGCTAGTGGGCGCTCAAGGTTCGAGCTCCAGTTATGTGATCTAATTTTGTTGTGCAATTGCAGTTAAAATCAAGACTGACGCAAACACCGGGTACAAATAAAGAGACGACCATTTGGCGCGGTCTTCGGCGTGAATCGAAATTAAACTTGGCTGTTTAGTACCGCCCACAACGTTTAGGTTTTTAATTACCATATTTCCGTTATCTCAAAATATAACTTGAAAATATCATTCGCATTTCTCGAGTTGTAGTAGCATGGACTCTTTCACGCCAGCGCCTCTCTCACAACCTCTCACTACAACTCTAGAGCTGGGTTTAACATGCCGTTTTTCGACGGCCGTTGCTGCGGCGCGGTAACGCAACCGGTCCCACAGTACTCTCTCGACGGCCGCCGGTGACACACTTCCTACACAATTAACGTTTTTTTCGCCATGGATTGTGATAAATTAATAGCATTAGTGCAAGACCAACCTCCGCTTCGGGACAAAAGACACAACCTTTTTAAAGACTTCACTGTAAAAGAAAAGTGCTGGTGTAGTGAAGTAGCTAAAAGACTTGTGGAAAAATTGGAAGAATTGCCTGCATTGGACAAAAAGAACCAACGTAAGTAATAACTTCGTGCTTCCGTATTTCTTCATATAATTTCCAGAATCTTTTTAAAGCTTCTCTCTCTCTCTCTCTCTCTCTCTCTCTGTTGTACGGATGCACCACAGAATCTTCTTATTGGCCGTGGTTCATCTAGGAGACCTGATGTCTCCGCTATGCACACTACTAATAAACACTTTCTATACGCGTTCATACCTGCCTTCAAACGAAAGCACAGGAATACACAGACTGACTGGTTGTAAGACGAGACTATGCAGGGGGAGATTTCTCCCAACGCGCTCCGGTATCGCAGTACGTGGGAACAAGGAGAAAAATCAACGGCCGCTGGCCCTACCGCAGCAACGGCATGTGTAAACCCAGCCTTACACAGGGTTAAAAACTTCAACATCGTAACCTGATCAGATCAAACATACACTAACACGACGAAATCTCTCATCGAATATTATTTTATGTATTCTTGGAATTGGTATTTTCCGAGCTGTTAGGCCGTGGTCTACTGCTTGTATTCAAACGGACGTTTCGACCCCACCATCGGAGGCCATCTTCAGTGTAGAACCGATTAAAAAATTGCCACGGTGTCCGCCAATTCACCTCAGTACCGGCGTGTTTTTGACCGTTTCTACACTGAAGATGGCCTTCGATGGTGTGGCCGAAACGCCTGTTTTGAATACCAGCAATAGACCGCGGTTTAACAGCCCGGCAAATAGCAATTCCAACAATGCTGACGCGGGCCGTGGAAACCTAAGGAATTCCATATTTATGTATTCTTTTATATAATATTAACGAATTATTTATAATATTGTTTTTTAATTTCATTTTATAAGACACACGCGTATACAAATAAAATTTTCACTGAGAAAATGCGGCAAGAACATGTTGTCAGTTCTAATGTTTTCTTCTCGTTACGCGAACAGTACTAATAGGTTTAATTGTTTATTTCAACCTTGACCAAATTGAACAGTGTGCCAACTGCCAACTACGATGCTATAATTAGCCAACACAACTGTCACGGAGAAACCGCTGCTGAGGGGACTCTCATCAACGGCCCTGCCGTTAATAGGCCTACTATAAATAACGACATTACTTCCGGCACTTATAGTGCGAGGCGAGGCAAGGCTGTCTGGCGACGGACGCCTTCTTCACTACGGCCCATTAACTACGTACAGTGGCACTTTTCTTCCTAGACATGGAATAAAAATGTCTTCTTATTCACGTCTTAGACGGTTTAGTCTGTTCCGACTCCACTCTTCTTGGGTCTTCCCAGGCTTCTCTTCCCTTTCGGCTGATACAATAAGGCTACCTTGGGGAATCTGTCACTGCCCATTCTCCTAATGTGTTGCTTCCATCTTTTTCTATACTTACTGATATTTCCTATGATAGGACGCTCAATTCAATAAGCATTCAATAATTGATGATACTGACAGGACGCTCTTGCATAGATTGCATATTTACCATACAACAAGTGATAGAAAAACGACGTGAAAAGAATTTACAAACATTTATTGCCTTTATCAAAGCTTTTGATAAGAGTGATCAGACCGAAGTTATGGGTCATATAAAGGTATACCACACCATCAAGTTCAGGCCATACAGAGTTTATACAGACACACAGCGATAATCATAGGCGACGGAGAAGAATCTATCCCGATAGAAACAAACAAAGGCGTAAGACAAGGCTGTTGTCTGTCACCATTACTTTTTAACCTTTATCTAGATGATCTCCTCACAAAATGGACGGTATTAAAATCCACCGAAATAAAAGCTTGAAGCCCATTCTCTCCGCGGATGACCAAGTTATACTCCCCACTCCAGCGAGTAATATACATCTCACATAAAATATGAAAAGAATATAACTGTAACATATTTGAATCACAGAAAAAAGTAACGGCCTTTATAGGAGATGAACCGGTTCGGACCAAAATACGCATACACCACACATGCCTAGAACGAGTAAGACATTTCAACTATCTTGGACGTGACATTACTTATGATCGAGACAGAGATACAGAAAGTAAAGTGACGAATTTCACAATAATGTGTGGAACGATTTGGAGAACGTTGGAAAATAAATGAGAAAAGAAACCCAAATAAAATGGTAATACCTACACTACTGTATGGTTCTGAAACTTGGTTCATAAAGAAAAAAGATGAACGATACAAACAGCAGAAATGAAATTTCTGAGATCAGTTAAAAGGTGTAATAGACGAGATCATATAAGAAATTAACAGATAAGAAGTGATTTAGATTTTTTGCAGTTAATGAAAGGATTAAAGAATACAGAAGAAAATGGATTCAACCCATCAATAGAATGGAAGAAAGTAGAATACCGCAGATGACGAAAGATTAACAATCCTAGAGGCAGAAAAAAAGTTTTTTAGACCTAAGAAAATGTGCACTGTGGAATAGGAACAGATCGCTAAAACCTAAAACCGTTAACATGATGATGATGATGATTCCGTTTACGTCTTCAACTTTCAGTTCCCTCTCTTATCTGATTGTTTCTTTTCATATCTACTTTTGTGTAGGCTATCCAGCTACGGAACGCAAAAATTTTCATTTCCGTAGCCTGAATTCTGGATATCTCTCTAGCAGACATTGTCCACGTTGCTGAGCCATAATTAAGGGTAGGAACCGTCACGGATTTGTATAATTTTATCATGGACTCTTTCCTTGCCTTGTGTTTACCACACAAAAACGTACTAGGTCTAATTATTTACAATGGAGTTTACACGGCAAACCAATGCCGTAACTAGTAGCTGGTCCTGGGGGGAATGAGCCTAGCATCTGTGAGACGGGGTGATCAGGCTAGGTCCGGTGGGGGGACGGGACTGGTTTGAAGGTTTTCACACTCCATTTTTCTAAAGGCAAATAATTTTATAAATACATATTAGGCTCTGCTTTAGTTTTCTGGCGCGTGGGTATTTTTTTTCTAGTGCTCCAAACACGTACGCTATTCATTGAACGTTTAGCGATTGTCATTATTACGAAAAGCCTAATTTTATGTTATTAATTTACAAATATTGTAATCCCTATTATTTATACAATTATTTATAAGCTTTGTTTTATTGTCATTATTAAGAAAAGCCTAATTTTATGTTATTAATTTACAAATATTGTAATCCCTATTATTTATACAATTATTTATAAGCTTTTTTTTAACATACGCAACAAGCTAATAAATTAAATAGGTTAAATGATTATGGAATTTCCCTGAACTTCTTAATAGCTCTGGGAGGGACCGATCATCTTGGCCCCCCCCCCGCAGTTACGCCACTATGCCACTGCTGTAAACAAAATATTGAGAGAGAGAGAGAGAGAGAGAGAGAGAGAGAGAGAGAGAGAGAGAGAGAGAGAGAGAGAGAGAGAGAGAGAGAGAGAGAGAGAGAGAGAGAGAGAGATTGAACGACTTCAACGTGCGTGAATACGAAATCTGGAAAACTAAATTCGCCACAGAACAAATTTAAGAGCTCCACTTTGTCCTAAGAGATCTAAGATTCCTAAAATCTGACTCACGATCCACGTGTTAAGTCTTCAGTGGGAACTGTTTACCGTCTCTGAATCATTTGCATCTTGTGAATAGGTTTTACGAACCTGATACGAGGAACCTTCAGATGTTGTTGCTCCCTATTGTGAACACGGTATATAGTGTATCCCTAGCTGCTATGGAATCGAATACAACTTACAGTTCTTCAATCCACGTCGTGGCAGAAACTAATACTATCAACTACGGAATGCATTTATTTTATAAACAATGGCGATATAGTACAAACACGCAAAACTAGGAAATCTGTAATTACTTTTTAAGTATCGTCGTTATTATATTTGTAATCTTTATTGGCTATATAAATGTTGAACTATTTCTGATAAATATGTTATTTGATTATGATGGTATTTCTTAACGTAAGTGACCGAAAAATTATTTAATAAGTAGTAAGCGATACCGTCTGAAGTAAACAAACCAAGTGCAACGTGTCGGACATCAGGTTCCATGTCCGCATATATGGCTATACGTCTTTCAAATTTACATATTTTTTACTTACATGTTCCGTAAGGAAATGGAAATATGGTGATGGCGAAAAAAATCGAGTTCGAGATAAAGGCTGATTCTGATTGTAATACCCTCAACAAAACATGAAGAAAAGTCACTTTCCGAAAAGTGTCTGTGTGTAGAAGTTTTTCTACGGCGAACGATAACTGCCGCAAAATCAAACTTAAATCACATAATTTTTACAAATATGCCCGAGTTGTAGAGGACTCAAGGCCTATTGATTTTGGTGAAGATCGGTTAAGCGGAATGGGTAGTTTACCTGCAACGTTTTATGTTTTAAAAAGAGTAAATACTTAATTTTGATAAATAACGTATCCTGAAAAGAAGGTCATCATAATCCACTGTAGACAGGTAGATGAAATATCTATAAATGGAAAAGGTAGTTGAAGGGGGGGGATAATTTTCTATAAATGAAATGATAGTTGAAGGAGGGAGAGTGTAATTTTTTGTGTACTACGTTATCGGCACCAAAGAAGTAGTTTGTTTTTAACATTCCTTCCCGGGCTGTTTGGCCGTGGTCCAATGTTTTCTACAAAACCAGACGTTTCGGCAGCGCCATCGACTGCCATCATCAGTGAAAACAGAGTGCGCTAACGTGAGGTGGTATACGTTAGTGACCACAGTAATGTGATTAACGCTGAAGAAAGAAGTAGTTTCTATGGAAATATTTGATTTCAAAAATGATTTTAAATATAAATCTTAGAACATGGAAGTCATGTATGGGTTCTCCATACGGATATTCTTTATAACCGATGCAAAAACAGTTTAACCTAATTGCTAAGCATTATGATATCAACACAACAACGGAGAAAATAAATCATTAAACAATTATCAAAGTAGTAAACAGCAGAAATTTTATTGTTTTCCATCAATCATTATCCTATTCATCTTTCCGTGAGAAGTAGGATTAGAACGTGTTCCATCTTCACAAAAAAGTACAACACCTACGGGTCGACATTTAAAACATTCCATAGGCATTCCATCATTTCATATACATCATACTTTGCACACTGTACCATTCTATAGCTGAAACGTAGTTAAAAAAAAAAAAATAGACACATTAGCAGAGGTGCATGTACAGTATTTTTACTCTGCCGAATACGTGTTGATTTTGTATATTCTCTCACCTCCCTCTCACTGGTAAAGTTCAATATTTCGAATTTATTTCAGATCAAAGAAAAACAAAATACAATATAAAAGCGCACCGCTGTATAAACTTCTCTTTGTGTTTATCAGACACGCGTCTGTTTAGAATTTGAATGTTGAAAAGCCGAGTTTCCTCCTACCGAATTGCATAGTTTACGTCTTACGGCTACAGTTATAAGCTCGCCGTCGGCACCACGTTATCAGCAGTATAGAATGGCTTGGCGTGTTGAGCGTCGACCAATTTGTCTCTCGTACGCGCTAAACTCCCAACGGAAACGGCAACTTCGTCGTATCGTATTCGTCCAACAGGATGCTGGCGATACAGTCGGGATTTTTAGCTTGTCTTTGCACAAACCCTTTTCGACTTCGACTGAACTGAGGATCAATCTATCCGATCCTTTAAGTTCACATGGTAGAAACCTTAAGTGAGGATACTTTCCGTCATCTATAGGGAGAGCCTCCCACGTGACTCGCATCGTGATCCACCCATGCGATTATAGAAGCTAATTCGACTGTCCCCGTTAATTCCACTCGTATACCCCACAAACTTAGTGTTGTTACTAACGAGAATAAAACCCGTCACTGCGAAATGAACTGTGCTAATTATTTTTTCTAATTATTACGGCTACACACTATAAAGTATAAATGTTGGAGATACTCGTTACTCTAATTCCAAGCGTTCGAAGACGACTAAGATACCCGCAACCCACTGTGTACAATGATGACCGTGACTTGTATCTGAAGAGTTTGATTTACGTAGTTTTGAAAACAACCCGTTAATTTCAGGGACGGAAGAATATTTTAAAAATTGGTGAATACGATTACCTGTCCATCATGTGAAATTCTACAAATTCTACCTGTGAGGCTTTTGGTAAAATCCTCGAATTAAGCTAATTTTTAATGGGAAAATTATACATCTATACACACAACAAACACGGAACTGAGACACAACGCATTTTTGCATTGCATAAGGTAGTGGGGCGTCTTTGCACCCATGCCTGATTGGAGCTTCCGGGACGTGCCCGATGGGTTCCAGATGAAAACAATGCTGGACATTCTATCAGATAGGTACCTAAAAAGCAGGAAGGACACGCCAACCAGTTAACTGAGAAGGCGCCGGAAACAGCTTTATTTTATGACGGGTTTAGGTCATGGTAGCACTGCCACTGGTGGCGAGGCGAATGGCCGATGGCGCACGCGCCCGACCCAGATGGGGAACGCGCCGGTCGTTCCCCGCGAGGCAGGGAACCTCCGTGCCGATGGCAAACGGTAACAACTCCAAACAGTGTGCCAACGTACTTGGGGAAGAATAGCACTTAGAAGGAAGGTAACAAGGAAGATGAAGTTGCTGGGGCTACTTAAAGATCATCAAAACAGAATTATGGGGGTCGTCTAAAATCGCTCGAGGGCGTTTTACTCTTATAGGGAGTGGTGGCTCAGACGTACTAATGGTTCACAGGTAGGGAAAGGACGAGATCGCTGCAGAAGCAAAGAGAGTTTCGGCGAGCGACCGGACAAAGTCAGCAATGGTAGGAACTCGAAGGCCTCCACGAATAACACTATTTCTCACAAACCATGGAGACATCGACAAGGATCGGACGGTACGGGACTGGAAAGCTTCCAGCCTACACTTGTTAGTGGTCGACAAAAGCGACCACCATGCGGGAGCAGCATAGGTCAACACTGACCGAAGAAACAAAAGACGGATTCTTACCTTAGTGCGCAAAGCCAGGCGGTTGCGACACGAGAGCATGGGAAATATCTTGGCTCGGACGCCGCTAGCTTTCTTGAGGGTGTCAGTCACGTGGGCGTTTTAGGCCAGACTTATGTAAATAAGGAAGTCTGACTGCACAAAATGCTGCCTGCTCGGTCAGGGTAACGGATAAGAGTAGCTAAGGTTCAGACTCTTGCGTTAGTGGGGGAAGTTATGACACTGCTACTTTTTTACGTTTTGGGCCCACCAATGCCAATAAAACTTTTTCCAAAAATAGAGTTTTCATTTATAACGTAGTCATTTGAACCAATAAAATTTATCCGGTTACGTTTGAAAAGTACACTTGTCGAATAAGTTGTGATACTGCCTTAGCAAAAAGGATGACACTCGGAAGTGTCCGATGTAATGATCGGACTCATTCGCGTGGCTCCGTGTCTGTGCACCAATCAGATACGCCTGTTAGTAAGATGCGGTTATTACGATGTACAAAAAGATGTCAACAACGTTACAATATTGGTGGAGAAAAATAATTAATAAAGATTGATAACAGTTGCTTGATTGTCGACGTTACCGGTTTAAATGAGAGAACTACGCGTGTTCTGTTGTAGACGTAATACTATCAGCCTGAATACACAAGACAAACGTATAGTTTGGCCCGCATTCCACTAGGAGATAACTAATTATAATAACAGAACATCATATAAACACTGCATACAGTTTTGAGTATTTTATTTTTCCATCTGAAACGGCGCAATGGAATGTCCTTAATTTACTGAGCAATAGTTAATTTTACAGTCCTTCTCAACCGGAGCCAAACGGAGAACTAGAAAACAAATGTTATCTGTTACATATTTAAATTGTTCCATAAAAACGACAAGAAACACGATGTAACCAATAAATGCGATTACAAATTACATTCAGCAGGCTACTGTGTATTTAAAAAGAAATTCTATACGATTCTAGGAAATCGGCAGTATATCACATGTGACACATGACAGGGAATCATGATGTAAGTGACGCCTAAATTTCATGTTCGTAAAGACAGACCGTCGGACTTTCGCTAACGGAATTTGTACTGTCCGGCTGTTTCTGATAAACGCCAATTATCGCTACACTCGTTTAAACTCGCGGCTACAAAAAAAAAGATACGATTTGTTGTTTTACAGGACAACACGTCGTATTCATTAGGCATTTCGTTATAATAAATTTCGATAATACAAACCGACATCTCGCCCGGCCGGCTTTTTTCTCAACCTTTCAAGAGTGAATTTTCTAACTTTTTTTTTAATTTCATCAATTAATAATATTATTGTACAGAAATAGACAATTGTTTCTTAAGCCTGAACAGTTGTAAACGCCACTTACATTATTTGTTCAGGCACTATAAAAACTGTGGGGTCCAAAGGGGGTGTGACGCGAACATATGCTTTCATAGAAGAGAAATGCACCAGCCTCTCCACCCCAACTTCACTCTCACCTACAGGTCGGTGGGCCCTGTTATGCCGAGCAATCCACTCCATGGTTGTGGTAACCAATCCCTTCGGCGGAGTGGATCGGTAAACAAACGAGAGATGGGGGTTCTGTCAGGGCAGTCTGGGGGTATCCTGGGTCCTGGTCTGGCAGGATGGTGCACGTCGGCAGTAGGGTGTGCATCTAGTGTGGAGGCGGAGGAGGCTGTAGTAGCCCAACGACAGCACACATGGGCTGAGTCAATTAACCTACTGCTACCGGGCAGAGAGAACTCGTCAGCTGAGGTGAAAGCAACTCTCTAGGGGAAAAGCATCCCTAAATAAAAGTCCCTGGTCCTCCAGATTAGGGGTCGGATCGGAGAATTCAGATATCCCATCTATGAAGCTAATTTATGTACAGAAAACTTACAGTTTTTCAGGCAGTCAGTTGTCTGGACTTCACCGGGTCAACTGGCGGAGGCTGTTAAAGGAGGCCTTGACTCGGTAATGGGTTGTCGCGCCGCTGAAGAAGAAGACTATAAAAACTGTATTTAAGTACATAAAACATCCACATAAGCAGTAAGTGAAATCCTAATACTGTTACACTCTATGTGCTAGAAAGTCATTTTTGTACTGAAAGTTATGTTAGTCGTGGTAGGAATTCATGTTACAATGTAACAAGTATACTGTAAGAACTATTGCATACTGCGTACGTACTTCGATAAGTGAAATCTTCTATTGTCGTGTATTCATTGTTCATAACCTAAAGATACCATATGAACAATAAAGATAGGTTATGAACAATGAATACACCACAATAGAAGATTGAGATTATAGGTACCATTAGTAAGCAATAAATGTGTGTATATTATAAATACATCACATTATCATTAGATAAGTGAAAATACAACTTTTCTAGAATTAGAAAGATAACAAATATATAATAAACATGCACAACGAAAATTCATTAAATATGACACTCTAAACATTACAAATACACAACCGTGCACTTCACTTTATTTCACTTTTTCGTTAAAAGCTTAAATATAAACTAATCCACTTTATGATTTGTTATTGATAACATTCGCTGTTTTTTCGTATGCTGCGCCTCATTCCGTAGGCTTCTACCCTGTAAACACACCGTAAATTCCAACGACAGTTCCTCTGTACGCTGTACGATACTGATCCCATAAAATTAGAATTAGTTTTCACAATTTCGTAATGAATATGAATGTCCCGCACTGATTTTTTTAGTGGAGTTCAGTGCCGAGAGAACGTCTTGTTTTAAAGGAAACCCGTCGTAGTCAGTCAACGTCATAGTGGGCATTGTTTTCAATCAGAAGCAAACTTTAATCACTTGGTTTCATCGGTGGAAATTTTATGGTTGTGTCCAAGTCTAAGTGTGCGGAGCAGCAGCTAGACCTGCTCCAGTCGTCGCAGTGTCCGGGCGAACCCGTTGACAACTTGTTGCCTGCTTGTTGTCAAGAATAGCAATTTCGCGCTTTGCAGGACTGGAACCTCCTTGTGATTTTATTTTGGGGCATGAAATAAGATGTTATTTTGTGGGACTCCTTACTTCTAAGAGACTCGCAACAGCGGAATGGGGGAGTCTTTGGAGACCTTTCGACTGGGACGTCGGAACTTTCCGCCCACAACGGGTGGAACGCCTCCTCAAACAGACCCAGGAAAGTCTCCGGACCTACCGTTTAGCAATACAAAGTCACGGGAGAAAGCAGAAAAGGAGGAAGCATTCAAAAAAGGCAGCACAAGGCATACTTAAGGTAACGATGAACGAAAGAGGTGGAGAGGGGAGACAAGGGAAGTTTGTTCGTGCCTTATGGGTGTGTCAGACTATTATCGTTATCCATATAGCCTACATGCAGTACACAGCTTAAAATCACCAAGAACGTTCTTCTGTAACGAAAGAAAAAACTCTGAATCAGTGTCACCAGGAACGTTTTTGAACGTTTAGTTTTTTAGTACGACACTTGATATTATCTTAACGGCGCGTTAAACTTCAAACACAGTTAACCTCGATAGTGACGACGCTTCTACGGATAGACTACATTTCCATTTGACACACAAAAGTGTTACTCGTATTTGCTGTAATTACAAATAAATCAAAATACCAATTATTAACGCAGATATGTAGCCTACACATGAACAGGATGTTGTTTAACCATGGACAGTTGTACGTACCGGAATCAAAATACAGATTCACAGTTACTATAAAAATACAAAATGAAATAAAAAATACTGTTTAGACAGGAATTTTATTGTAGGATTTTGTTGTCCATGACGTGTCCGTTGATTAACTAATTATAATACTACTCACTCGGAACACTAAGTTTTTTATTGGTAAAAATGTAAAATTTTTACCTTATAGCCTGAACCAGTTTTCGCTTATTACAAGCTTCATCAGAAGCTGCTACTAGGAGCGTTGTACGTCTTATTCCTGGTGACGGCGCCGTCGTTTGAAAGATCGATGTTGTGCGTGTGTGCGGTGTGATATGTTCGAATAGTATGCGTGATTTGAATTGTGTCTGTTCGGTTAGGATGTCGTTTTTATGTGTTTGTATATTTCTAGTTGTTCAAGAGTGTCTAGTTTTCAGCCTTTTGTGTGTACGTGTAGAATATCCATGTTAATGTTTATGTCTGTGTATGTGTGATTTGCTTCAATGAGGTGGTTTCGGTGGACGTGGATTCGGTGGTGGAGTGTAGTGCCTTCGTGTTCTCAATGTATCAGTCTATAAGGATAAGGTAAAAATTTTACATTTTTACCAATAAAAAACTTAAGTGTTCCCAGTCAGTAGTATTATACTTATAATTAGGAATTTTATAATTTTCTTTAAAATGATTATTATTAAAAATCTGTTATTAATAGGCTATAATCGAAACGACTCGGCCAAACTTGCCTAATGCGCACCTTAAATCGTAAGAAAGAATGACGAATAAAATTCTAAGCTGCACTCATTCCATCGTACATCTCTCCTCACGTGTATACAGGTAGGCAGCTTACATTCTAAGCTGCACTCATTCCATCGTACATCTCTCCTCACGTGTATACAGGTAGGCAGCTTACATTCTAAGCCGCACTCATTCCATCGTACATCTCTCCTCACGTGTATACAGGTAGGCAGCTTACATTCTAAGCTGCACTCATTCCATCGTACATCTCTCCTCACGTGTATACAGGTAGGCAGCTTACATTATTCGGTCTCATTAAATACCTCGTTTCGAATTGCCTATTAATGAAATATATAAATTTACAAAGCGCTTTTTTTGCACGATTAAAAAAGATTTGGAATGACACATCGTTTTAAATCATTTTTTCAAACACGAATCCGAGATTTCCTTACGTTCATTGAATAGACCTATCAATTGATTTGGATGTACGTAGTTCATTTCATAACAGATATTTATATGAGGTATCTTGATTGCTAAAGAGTATCAACATTCACTTCAGATTGGAATTATTCGCTTCCCATATTGGCCCTAACACAAAGTTCATTAGTGTGTGTGCATGTATACAAGGGGTCGATATGGCTTAAAGCAATACGACTGTGAGAGGCAGATCGATTGCTCTCGTGGTGTACTGTGGTCAAACCCTTGTTAATCAGCCCAGAGACACGACGACGTTCCCCCCCAACGTCTTCTATACTGTTCCTGAATGCACACAAGCTTCCTTATTATATACATACAATACAAAAATGCATATGGAAATGAAATAAAGCAATGTGGGGCACAAACTTTTCGTGTTTAAAATACAAATAAACGAGAGGGATTAATTACTTTACATACTTTTGAGTACAAAGGCGCGTGTGAGTGTCCACTGCACAGAACAGAGTAAAATATAAATAAATCGAAGCAGACTAGTGCAGATCAACTACAAATTATAGGCTACCTAAATAGAAATTTTAAATCATACTGTTATCCCTGTTACTCTACTGAAAACGCAATACAAAATTATGTTCGATTTCTACAATTCCTAAAATCTGTTCTCTAATCTATAACAACAGTGAAGATAAGAAAGCTTCAGTATCTGGGACATCTCATGAGAAATGAACAGAGATTTAACTTATTGCAGTCCATACTACAGGGAAAAGTACTTGGAAAGAGAGGAGTTGGGCGACCGAGAATCTCATGGCTGAGAATTTAAGGACTTGGTTTGGCATGAATACAACCGACTTATTCCGTGCAGCAGAAGAGAAAGTTAAAATAGTCTGTATGATATCCAACATCCGAAACGGATAGGAACTATCAGAAAATGAATCTATAACAAAAACGAAATTAAGTCTTTTTATTTTCTGGCCGTTTACACAGGTATTTCCTGAAAAGGTCATCATCATCACCTTCACAACACCGAATAGGCAAGGTGCTGCCTATTACGCCTTCAAACATCCTCTGGCCATTTCTTCCTGGGACTACCCAACACCTGTGTCCTATAGGTTTGTATTTACAGACTTTCTGGGCAGTCTAGAACCTGACATTCTTTCTAAGTGTTCTTACCGCCGTCGTTTGTAATCTTTTAATTTTTCGTTCAAGTTAAAAACTTGTAACTTTTCTCATATGGCCTCATTCTTTATACCAGGGGTCTCCAAACTACGGCCCGCGGCAATCCGGCCGATGCTGCGTGCAGTTTTTAAATAGATTGTCAAAATACTTAAAATATAAAACATTTTACTACATAACTAAACAAGAAAAAAATATAAAAACAAAGTACATGGCTAACTTGTCAGACGAACACTTGAAAACCATTCCAGTTATAGGAGCATAAAATGGACACACAATGTATGTCAGAAGCAACTCACACATCCCATACGTACATAAGAAAGCCAAAAAGTAATACATAAGAAATATCGTTGAATGTTATTTTATCCTTACTTTTATTAACATTATTTTCAATAAATGAATTTGTTTTCTTTGGGAAAAGTCTACTTAATTTTTATTTAAATACCTATTTTATTGACTTGATTATCTCGTAAACTTAAAA
This sequence comes from Magicicada septendecula, assembly GCA_034769895.1. NCBI lineage: Eukaryota > Metazoa > Arthropoda > Insecta > Hemiptera > Cicadidae > Magicicada > Magicicada septendecula. The sequence continues at coordinate 72,654,649 of CM068369.1, read as the reverse complement.
AAAAAAGTTTACAACACACACACACACACACACACACACACACACACACACACACACACACACACACACACACACACACACACACACACACACACACACACACACAATATATATATATATAGCCTATTGTTGCCCCGCCTGACTTCCAAGATTTTTCATTTCGGCCCTGAAAAAGTTTGGAGACCCCTGCTCTAATCTATAACAAAAAGGAAATTAAGTCTCTTTATTTTCTGGCCGTTTTTCATGGAAATACAGGTTTGTATTTACAAACTTTTTGGGCAGTGGAGAATCTGACGTGCTTTCTAAGTGTTCTTTCCACCGTTGTTTGTAATTTTTAATTTTTCGTTCAAGTTACAAGCTTGTAAGTCTTCTCTTATGGCCTCATTCTTTATACGATTAAGTTTAGAACACCTTTTATCTCCTTTTAAGAACGCCATTTCCGAGGCTTTTTTTTTTTGTTTGTCCATAATTCCTGAAAAGGTATTACAATGAATTAAATTATTGACCGCATTTTGGTGGAATTAACCTGAGAGCTACTGGCTTACGAACGAAGGCTGCAGCGTTACAGCTTAACTATTATACGTATGATCTGTATGCAACGACAGTCGCTTGCTCCCGAGGATCGATATAAGCAGACACGCTAGACGAACGAACTCCATTAATTACGCGACGACCCAAACCCAAGGTCCCTGTATCACATAAAATTTAAAACACTGCAATCGTCAAACGGTTTGTTTATTTTGTACACATTACGTAACCGATGACGGCTACGGCAACGCCTGCGTTATCGCTGTGTATTAACACACTCGTGATAACCACCTTCATTATAGCTAACGAACACACACAACACTTATGTCTAATCGAAATTAAAATATCCCCCCCCCCCCCGACTGCTTAAAGCCAGATATAAATGTCACCTTGGAAGAATTTTATCAGACTCCGTCAGTTAGTTATACGTACAGCCACCCCGCATGAGATTACAGCGTCAATACACAAAACGGAATAAATATAGGCTGCGCGCACACACACACACACACACGCGCGCGCACGCACACTTATAGTATCTACGAAAGAACATATTAACAAAATTTTTTATTATTAAGTTAATACATTTCTCAGAACCAATTGGTGAATATTAAATCAAGTTAATGCGTTTGGTTTATTCTAGCACATTCAAAGTTAAATATGTATTTATACCCCTAGTTATAAACGTATTAAACACACCTTCTAACTTATGTAATTTTTAACTTTTATACACGCGGTTTTATTATTATTTTGTTAATGGACATAACTTTCAGATATACCAATGAGAAACGATATAAATAAAAAAGAAACGATTCCAACAAAATTACAGAAATTTTTGTGTTATTGATTACACGCGTGTAAATATTTGACAGAAAGTGGAATTAAATCGGTGTACTAGTTTTGCCCTAGTATAAATCGAGCTTTCCATAAAATGGAACTCCATAAAAACAAACATTTGAAAATCGCAACAACGGAGGGGGGCGCAAATAGTTGATTGGCTGCACATTTTTGAAGCTACCAAACAGCTCTCTTCACTGGTAGAGGCAGTAGACGTTCCCTGGTTCATAAAAGATCATTAAAGCAAGCAAAAAAACTATTTAATGCATAATTTTGTTATGCAGATATGCAATAAATTACTGTTGTAATAAAATATCGTAAACCGTATTGATTACCAGCGGGCTGAACATTGGACAAGGCTATGGCTCTTTAACTATAGGTTTTCCTTCTGGTGGAAACTACGTATCCTCAAAACTTAGTTTACAAGAAGCGATTTCGTACCCACAAGATGACATTAGCGTATAATAATGTTTGTACTCACATACCTCTGTAATTATTTAATTCAACTTATGATTATATTTTTATTATCAAATATATTTTAATTTTTAGCGTTTTCAGTTACCCCCCCTTATAATGGGGTTAACACCCACCCCACCACACCCATCTACGCTGGAGGAACGTAATTATAGTACGATATTAAATACGGCATAAAACCCAATATGCAATTCTACAACAAAAGCAACAGCTGCCATACTGTAAGAACATATTTACAATCACTAAAAGTATCTTTATTTTAAAAAGTTTTGCGTTTCATCATAGACATCTTCGGAATCACTAAAATTCTATTTATTCTTTAAAGGTTAATTTCTCGAGATTTGAAAATTTGATCAATATTGAACGTCATTATATTACACAATTGTGAGCGGTTGCGATGTGGAGCGTCTACCAGCAGGGGAAGTCCAAATTACGTTTGGGGACTAAGCAGGAACTTGCCCCCGCCCACTCTTTCCGCCATTGAAAGGCAATAATCTGAAAGCGAAGGCAGATTAAAGGGAAGGCTTGATATAAAGTCTAGTTTATTCTTTCCGCTGACGTGAGACAGGTTTGCTTATGCCAGATATCAAAAGGAGTTAAGAAGTTAGTTTATATTTAGCTCTGAGTAGCTAATGCCGAATGATAATAATCTGAAGTTTCTGGTTTCATTGTTCATTTTTACACTACTACTATTGTATTGTACATACTATTGTATGTGTTACACTCTTTTCTGGTCGTCAGACAGAAAATTCTGCATATTGTTGATCGTATTTTATTTTATCTCGGTCTGTTGACTTCAACAACAATTTTTTATTTGCTTTGCCGTAGATGAAGAGATTTCGTCCTATTTCTCCACTGTTAAAAAATAAAACACGTGATGTCGACACCACTTATTTACGGCGCTTACCATTCAAGGGGGGGGGGCTGATGTTAGCGGTAAGCACAAACCGAAACATGTACCAAAAATTCAGTACAGAAGTGGTATCGAAAACATCACATGTTTTATTTTTCAACAATTCTTTAATTCTCACGATACAGGATTAACAAACACGTCAATAACATAAACACGTTAAAATTATATTTATTCAATGACTGAGTAACTTCATTACTGCTGAGGATTTTCTTAAACAACACTAAACGACAGATTTGTCTTATAAAACTTTTCTTAATTACCAGCCAACTCTTCTAATTAATTATCAGTACTATCTCCAAGCTCAGTAACTTCCATGTGAAAAGATAACGGTGAAACTCTTAACAGTGAATAACAATAAAATTAGCCTTTAATTAACTGATTAAGTCGCAGGAGGGGAGTGAAAGCTCATCCAATTATTTTCCTCTCTGTAATACATAAATAAACAAACGACTCTACCATCTGTACAAGACGTTCATTAAACTTTTCACTCTCGTAACGTCACTTTCACCTGGCAGTAATTTATGTCGTGTCAACGTACAAACGTCTTTGTTCTCCGACGTACGCATTTTGCGCTTCACTAGTAATCGTCGACCAGTTACCGTGTACACACTACTGTCAGTCAAAAGACGCGAATATTTCCTGAAGAAGTTTAAGATCTGAAGATGTTCATATGCGTTCTCGCATTACTCAACACCTTCTTTCTTTGGGTACGCAAATATCTCTTCTCAATGGTTGATTTCTAAAATTACAGGTGCCGGGACTGATCACTTCAAAAGTTGTACAGACACAAATATACTTAAATATTATATTAGCGTATAAGTTTACATCAGGTTATTACAAAGGAGGTCTACATTTTTAAAGCCTTGTAAAATATGTAACATACGTATAAACGTGAATCTAAAAAGATAATAAAGTTTACTGATATTTCTGAAGAGCTTCATCGTCAGGTTAGCCGCACGACAATCAAAAACATATCACTCATGATGGCGTCATCCCAGAGGCTCAATCAAACTCTAAGTGATGGTTTCGGTGGTTCGGACATTTAAAAAAAGTTTCCACAGTTTCATCATCGTGTCGTCATATTGTTTGTTTCTTGACCTTTCCTTACTCTTTGTGTCCAGTGCTGTATGATGGCCAGAAATCAGCCATGAATCCACGTACTTTGATGGATAAAATAAACGGAGAGGAGGTCCATAAATTTTCACAAATAAGAGGTCGGATACAGTCTTTGTCTTTAGAGATGCTCTTAAAGATGTAATCATTAGATTCATTTGCAAAAAAAAGCCCTCTCACATTCACTTTTAAGATATTGCTATATTCAATAGCATACTTCAAGGTAGAAAGACTCTCCGAAAAAATTATGGAATGCATAAAGATCGGTCGTCGCTTCTTGTCGACACCGCTAACTGCGAATGTCATCTTCGAGTGAGCCTTGTTGAAAAATGTTTTAAAATACGTTCTACTTACAAGAGAATTTCAGGAAGAACGTACTAAAACAATGAACGATAATAGTTAAGACAAAGATTAGTGCTGGTGTTTGATTTTGACAAATGTTTAGTTGTGTAGTGAGGCTGATGAGGGGCACAATTTAAAAAGTAGTAGTAAATATTTGTAATACTTAGGTTTTTCTTTTCATATTTTTTTCCGGTATTTTATTCTTGGATCCCAGAGGTTCCGGCGCATTCCCCCTGAAATCAAGCCCTTTGTTGTTACTGTCATTTCTTTCTACTCTTTCGACATGTGCGTTGTATTTTCATTAAGGGAAGACGCACGTCACTATACCAGCAACGTTAAAAGTACTACGCATAAAAAGGTTCCATTATCTCAGAACGTACTAACAGTAGGGGCTTTAAAAGTTTGTATCTTCGTCTTGTTTGTTATTGTGAGGGCCGCCCACTTTTATATAATATTTGCTAATCAATAAACAATGATTATGGAATAATTTGCTGAGTAGGGAAATTTAATAACCACAAACTGATTACAAAATGCCTCCACAGTGGGTCGCATGCATCGTTTCAACAGTCATGCGTGCATAAATCCGTATCACTACAATTACGTACTTCTGTACTGAACAAGTTATAATCATACGGTATAGGCCTGCTATGGCTTATCGAGAGTTCATCGAGTACCCATCAGCCATTCGAGCGTGCTGCAAATCTATAGCCTACTGCACCGAATAGTCTTTTTCGTAAAAACTGAAAGTACTTGAATACAAAACACCAGACACAGTTTACGCGCGACGAGTGTGCCGGTTCCAAACGTACAAACTGCAGTCGAAGGCGAACTGTTAATGCGTCAGCAGTTCGTGTTAATTATCCTGTGTACCGCGAGATAATTGTGTCGTGTACACCGTTGATTCAACAGATAACGTTTGACCTCAATTACTGTTACACTGTTTAAATATTACTTAACTATTAACGATCATTTACGACCAATGGTTCCCATAGTGGGGTCCGCGACAATGTTTGAGGGGGTCCGCAGACACTTTTACGAACATCTAGGATATACCGTAATATTATCTGATTTTTATGCTGTAAAATATAAATCTAAATTTTAGAATCTTAAAACGATTAGTAAAAGATTCCAGTATTTGGGGGGGGGGTTCAAAATAATTGTAATTGTAAAAGTAATTTCAACCTAATGGTTTTAATAATGTCTTCAAATCATGTCGTGTAGCAGAACTGTTTGTCAGCCGAACTGACTAGACCTCTCTCTTACACAACGAAAAGAAGATTCATTGGCTGAATTTTCAACTGACAGTTCATAAAAAATTACAGATTTCGCAATTACAGCTAGCTGACTTCTGGTTATACCTATGTAACGACTGACTATCCTGAACCCTGGACTCGGAAAAAGAGCTCTGAGGGGTTTAACTGTGTTTTCCTCTACTTATTTGTGTGAAACTGCAGTCTCCCTGCTTACGAACTTAAAGGCAAAGTTAAGAAATAAACTTGATGTCGAGAGTTATTTAACACTGAAGTTGTCAGACATTAAACCCAATATTGCAGAGCTAATTGTCCAAAAGCAGCTTCATTGTTCACATTAAACTATGTTTGATATCATTAATATTATAATTTTGCATGTTAAGATAATTTTGATTTTAATACGTGTATAATTAAAATATAAGAGTTTCTATCATATTTACAATTTGTTTTATTTCAGAACTCAGACGGAGTCCGTGAATTTTTGAATTATTTGGGAGGGAGTCCGCGGACTGCAAAATTTGGAAACCAATGCTTTACGACTAATAACTAACGCTTCGATTGTTCACGTTAACCGTTTGTTAACTGGTTTCAATGTCTCTGTCACAGACCTACAGACATAAGTATACAAATCCACGACATAAAAACTAAACAGACACCGGTGCTGAGTGCGTAAAAATACTTCCTTGGCTAGCATCAACCCAGCCAATAAAGATGACTTACGAACCGCATTTACTTCACCTTACATGAATCTCTCTGCATGCATAAATCTTTTTAAAAAACTCTAGTTCAGTTCATATTCGCTAAGTACAATATTAAGAATCAATTAGGTCCAACTGAATAAAACAAGTTTTTATACAACACAAAATAATGCATAAAACATGTCTTCGTTAAACCAGTTAGTGTACTGGCAAACAGTTTGTATTTTTCATACTTGAGCTATGTCAAGCTTCATCAGTATGAAAGTTATCTGCAAGTTACGAAAAGATAATAAGGACGACTTGAGTGAACTTCTTTAGCGCTCAATGTAAACAATATAAACATTATATTTTTAAAACAATACGAACAAAAGATTACAAATAAAAATCCGCTCGTGACATTGATGTAAATTCAAAACATTTTCCATTACAGGTTACGCTTTCAGAAATCCATATCAACTTCAGACATATACAACGTGTTCTCGGAAGGTACATATCTCATACGTAAGCTACATACGTAATAGTTTTTCCAAGATTACTTTAAAAAAGTTTTCTTCATTTCACATAATACGGGAGTCTTTTCCTTTACACCACTTCTCATAAATGTCCAATTCGTTTTGTTTCGGTCGAAAAAGAAACAAATCCTTCTTCTTCCCTTAATCTTCCCTACTTATTTGTTGCCCTTAATCCTTGTGTACAATACGTAAGCAGAGTTTACATCAGTCACAAACAGAAGAGCATTACACTCCATTAAACTGATGCACGCTTTTATACAAATTTCACACACGCACACACACACACAAACACAATCGCTTCGCTTTCTGTGAAGGCTTTTACTGTTTTCATGGCTCAACCGATGACCAAGTTGTACTCAACACGAAAAGCTCAAATGCCCAAGCAGTCAACACCTACAACACGTGGTAAAGCAACTGGCTATTAAACGGAACCTTTCAGGGTAGGGAAATCGGAAGAAACCGTTATAGACTGTATATTACAGGCCTACACAATACTCTGATTTAATGTAATTTTTCTAAGCTGACAGCGGGAAGCATGATTTTCGTGGAACGCTCATGTGGAACATTACTTAAAAAAGGGGGGGACGCGAGGCTCGAAAAAATGTGTGGAAAATCCAAAAATTCTTGGAGAGATGTGTTCACAGTGGAATGAGCGGTAGAGGATGACAGACGACAGCAAAATCAGGTATCTGACAAAGCAATCTAGGCCAGTTCTCCGTATGCAACTAACGATGATCGTACATACAATATCGCTAACGGACGAAATTAGATACTCTTGCTACCTAAATGACCCAAAACCCAACAGTCACATAACTCAGAAACAGCAGTCTTCAACGTAACACGTGAACTAAAAATATTGAATAGCGAAAGCTAAAAATTGCTGCTATTATTATAATACCAGACATCTTAAACTGCAGTCACAGTAATATATCTTTTATAATAATACGAAAATGATCGGAACCGAAGGGCATCCGTGCTTTCTGCTACGGTACGGTATCAGGCCTTACATACGTTTCTGGAAAAATTGACAGAGCAGATCGGATCCGTTTGTTTACTAACAGTAACAGTAACAGTCAGTGGGTCATTGTACGCGTACGTGGCTAATAAATAACCGAGTGTTCGACCTCAAGACAACTTTCACCGCGCACTGTCCGTTCCGCAGTTTCAAGGCCCCGTTCTCCTCTTTACGTCTATCACCACTGCACCACTGTGCAACGCGCATTCATGGTGCGTGTAACGTTACGCAAACGTGCGCCTGAGCTCCTCGCAGGTTCAACAAAATTACCGTGGAAGTACAATTCTTGTATCGGTAAGCACTACACACTCTCATCTCCACAATACAAGCACACGTTACTACGTATTTTTTACATGACATTAGAGATGCAAGAACGAAGACCTGTGTTGGTTTTAGACAAATACATTATTTTCCAACTATAACAATAATAAATCCTTTCTGAGCGGAATGAGGAACGTATTCGAATGCCTGAGTGTCGGGTCTCCGCATGTTGTTACGACGGTCTCCTATGGTGCAGTGGAAAACAAAATACAAGGCACCAATGAAGTCACTAATCACCAGCTTTAATTATCACAATTAAACAGTTTGTAATCAACAAGATAGTCTCTTACAACAAATCAAATAAAAATTGTTCGCACGCAATAAAATGTCAACTGATATAACACACAATTGTCCCGCACGATTATAAAACACGTAACACTTCGCCACAATACATCGAACCGCACTGTGTAAATCGCCACTCAAACGCACTGTGTAATCGCCCGACAATAACTGAACTATAATACTACGAACCGCATTCCAATAAGTCGCAACTCAAACTGAACTGAACGTCGCTGACTACTTGTGTTTATACCCCGCCGAAAATCTAGAAACATCCATACACTACGCATCAGCTCTACACTAGGACGCAACTGATTGCGGCTTTAACACATGCGCGTGGCTGGCGACGTCTAGAAAAGTCTCGTGAGCGCATGTTGAAATCACGTACGCACACAACATTACAGCCGGATTCCTCTGGAACATTCCATAAATACGTAGATTGTTCTCTAATGTCGCAACAATATCTAATTTACATCCTACCTTGAAGAATTGTGGTATCAAGTAACGCTTCTTGTACAGATTTACTGGGAGCGAAATATCGTGTGTATAGGCCTATGTCAAACGTCACAAGCAAAACAAATAAGGACACCACGAAGAATTTTTAAGAAGGTGGCTTATATAATGTACTGCTCCACACGCAATTCAAACTTATGACCGTTATGCAATCAGAAAATAACCGATCCAGGATCAGGACCACACACAACGAAGGAATCGTTGTGAGGTTAGGTGAGCGAAAATGGAAAAGAATATAGCACCAGACGTGATATGTTAGACTAATCGCTAACGAATATACTGTATATGGAAGTGTAGGAACAACGATAAGGACATTTCTTGTAATCTGTTTTATTCCAACGTGTACTAGCACTCGGTACGCTATGGCGTTATACAAGCATAAGTTACAGCGGGTTTTGTGTTGTTTTTATATTGTAAGTTAAGAACATTTTTTTAAATCCCCCAGTGTTCGTGGGTGAAACACTTGAAAGAGAAATCGACTTGGAAGTTCATATTACGAGGATTATTCTAAAATTAACATTTGATTACCCGGTGTACACAAACAAATTAGTTGCCACAGCAACTTCGGCGAATGTGAAGTAGGCTATATCCCCGTTACACACAAATACGCCGCCCATTTTATTTCTGTCCGAGAAGTCTATCACAGCCTCTGCCGCCAGCGACGTATTCGTTGTCTGCTGTGTCTCGAATTGTTGGACATCGTCGAACGATCAGAATCTCGACGATCGAAAAGCGGAAGCGAAACCGATTGGCCACTGATGGGGTATCAAAACGTAGTATGAGACGCCGGACTGTCGATGCGACCTTATTAGGTGACCGACTCCTCGGACGGGAGCCGGCCGTCACGGGCCTGAGAGCGTATTGGACAGACTCCACGTACTCGAACCGTCGCACTTCAGGGAAGTTCATTAACGCGACTAACGGACGATTGTGCGCGTTCCTGTCGGCGGCCGATTAGAGACCATTACTCCGGCGAACCAAGTCGGAGCAAGAGTGCTATCGTGCCACCAAGAGAAAGGTCTGGCTGGGTACCCACCGCTTTGAAACCAATGAAGATCTCATTAAAGGCGTCAATCTTGGCTGAGCATCTCTGTGACAGCGTTTTCCAACGAAGGACTACAAATGTTGGTGCACAACGATTTAACAAGTACCTGTATGTGAGAGGTGATCATGTAGAAAATAGTTCATATGTTATGTACTTAATACCTTATGTGTAGACTACTTGGTTTTTCTTAAAATAACATATTTGTCGTTACTTTCGCATTCTTTACCGGACAATCGGAGGTTAATTTTCGAAGAGCCATCGTTTATAGCACAAGTATGAAATAAGTTACTTATGAATTATGGGCGGTAGTAGTCCTTATAAAACCACATAATTCCTCGTTCTGAATACACAAACAGCATGCCTACAAGTTAAAATTAAAACGAAGCATCACCAAAATCTTACGTTTTCAAAACTCTGCTGAGCGTAAAAATTCTATATAAATATTGTTTATAATTAAACTGATATAACATAATTTTTTCATACATGAACATACTTCGCTTTATCAACTGCCACTTCTGTCATTTTATTTCTTTATTCGCAATTCTCACATTATAAATGAACGGTGCTAATTGCGTCATATTTTTTACACTGTGCCCTATCTATAAGGAACTACTTTTTCATAAGTAGATGACATTACTTTCCTATTACTTAGAAAGAATGTCTAAGTAAGTGTCTTTGATAGTGACTTTATGCTTTAAGGAAACAACACTAAAATTCGACCCATTGTTTGAACATTACTATCCCATTATTATTTTTAAAAATTGAGCATTGACGTAGGCGCCTTACTGAAAAACACGTATGAGTGAAGCGCTTAACGAGTTGTACATACTTCGTTACAAAATAACGATATTATTCTAACGATTATGAAACAATGCAAAGAGCAGGATCCACGGTTAAAAAAGACAACACGTTATCAGCGTTTCTCAAGAGTGTAACAGTTCTGTAAAGTGTCACAAACAATTAATTTACGCCATACATAGCCTATATATTCCTGTGATAAGTGGAAATCTAAATTAATCACAACACAAACATGAATCACTCGAAGAACGAAGTCCGTATTGTACACTCATTCTGTAAACTATCCCAATAACAGCTTGATAACAGCACAAATAAATCCACTTTAGGACGAAATAATCCGTTATTCGTCACTAACTACTTAAACATTCTCAACAATCCAAAAATACAGAGCGGCTAAAGGTACACATTCTAGCCTATTACAATAATGGATCCTTTTTATCCCCTAAGCAGTCTAAGAGAAGTGTGTCGTTCGGCATACAAGCAATCCAGTTGACCAGCAGTATACTTCCACAGGCTGCGTCGACTTTGCACCTTGACTTTAAGGTGTTCTCGGGACCTCTGGCTTAGTAGCCAGACGCAATACCGACTGTTCTGCTAGGCCCCTTAACACAATAATTGTTAAAACTACAAAGGTCGAGTGGCAGAGAAAACTAATGACATTTGTGTTGGAATAACTATACAAAACTGCCGTGCAGTGGCGGCGATTGGGAATTAGAAGTGGGGGGGGGGCAAAAAATTTATAGACAACAAAAAGTACCAGTGGTCTGGGGGGTAGACAACAAAATTTAAAAAAAATTAGCTACAAAATGGTAAGTTTTTGATGCTCTCTGAGCGAATTTGGACAGAGAAGTAAAGGTTGACAGTTTACCAACTTAACTGCGGTAATAGTAGTTTTTTTGAGATTTTGATTAATACTATACAATATAACTTTCACCAAAGGAACAATTACACATGTATTACAATTAAACAGAAGTACTTTGATAATTCACAAATGATCAGTAATAATTTCATTCAAAAGTATAGCTCAATCCGTTAGCCGGGACGCATGACATTTTGTGCGTATTTCCGCTAAGTAAATTTTTTAATAATTAAAGAAATTAAAGGAAAGATTATTAGGTGATAAGACAACAGGGCTTGTGTAAATTGTTTTTTTATAATTCCTAGTTTTAGGCGGCTAAAATGGAATAAAAATTTAATTTTTCCCCCACAAAGTGGGGCCCCCCTCGCCCCCCCAAATCGCCGCCACTGGTGCCGTGTAGAATAATTTAATACCGTGTTCTTCCGACTTAACAAAGTTACCAACTTTACAGCAACATACTTCATTACGCTAAATATTATTACTGTCGACGCAACAACAAACATTTTCAATAATCTAGAAGCGACCTTCATTTCTGTTCTTAAATTCTCCTCTGACCGCAAGCTCTACTTATCGTGTTTCATTTCGAGTAAAATTCTTGAAATGCCGCATTCTTATCTTGACGTCTTCCAAATAAGATTTCCAAGTTTTCCTCGTGCTTTCTGTTCCTACGATTTTGCCTTCCCAGTGTTTGTGACAAACGTCCTTCCTTGTTCGTTTACCTTAACAATTCTAAATTTATTTTCTTGTTTTCCGCCACGCCCACATTTCAGCCTCTTCGAAGCAACTCTTCTCCTTCAAAACGCCCAGTTTCACTTCCATAAAACAACGTACTTTACCACCAGTGATCCTGCAAAAGTACTCATTACCACTATGTTCATGCGATTATTAATAAACGAATTTTTTCTGGTCCATAAACGATTCGTTTTCCGGTTCACAAACGGAATATTTCTAAAGTCGAATATTTATTCCACTATTTACATACGGACGATCAGGCTATTCTGTCGTACTCGGAAAACAGATTGCAGATGGGGATACATTTGTTAAATCGCATCTGGAAAGACTCTGGATTGCAAATATCCACACGTAAGACTAAGGTGATGGCTTTTCGTGCAACTGATCCCGTACGGGCAAAAATTGTTATAGATGGTACTGTCCCGAAACAAGTTAGCAATTTCGAATACCTGGGCTACAGTGTGTTTTATAATGCATGCAACGAAGTTGTGAATAAGTTGCATAAGTTCAACCTTATGTGCGAGACCATTAGGCGAACCCTTATACAAGGTGATGGCTCTTCCCACACTTCTTTATGGGTCTGAAAATTGGACTTTAACGGAAGGCCAGACCAGTCGCATCCAAGCAGCTGAAATGAGATTTCTCAGGCACGTGGTAAGGTATACTCTCCATGATCATAGAAGAAACACAGATATACGGCAGAAACTGAATATTATGAGTATGCTCGACAGTATCACCCAGTATCGGCTGAATTGGTGGGAACATCTTTGCCGAATGGATGACTGCTGTATCCCCAAACAACTATGGAACTATAAGCCGAGGGGACGGAGAGGTGTGGGACGTCCGAGGAAGCGCTGGAGTGACCAGCTCTAATCTTTTCCTATTTGAGACCGGAAAAAACCATTTTTGGTTTAACCCGTGAAGATGATGATGATGATGATGATGACTATTCACATACATTTATAGTCTGACGAACATTTGACAGTCTTCTCAAGCATTGTGTACAATCAAACAGCAACTAACCTGTACACGCGTTTATGTCCCACAACTATAAAAGGGCTATGTCAATCCCGGCAGTGGGTGGCATTATTTCCAGTTAGATTTTTAGTAAATTTTATTTAAATAATAATTATAAGCAAAACTTTTACGAGGACGTCAAGTGGAGAAATTGTGACCGTGTAACAAATAGACAATCTCAAGTAGTTCTGTACACGATGGAGCAAGACTAACATCAAAAAAACAATAGGAATTATGTATTTTTATGGCACAATGCTCTACTAATCATCACAATCTCGTACCAATAGGCTTCACTACTGCTACTCCATGTTCGTGACTTGTACATATAACAACGCTTCCTGTGCCCTCGATGTGCTGTCAGTCGGACGGCGGAACGTCACGAAGCGTTATCACAACTTTGTTTACATTCAGTAGTTTTCCTTACGAAATGGATTTCGTAAATAGGAACAAGGTGCTACTCGAATAAAGTACGTATGTTCCTCAGCGACCGATTACACGTAGTAAGAACACTTAGAAGATGAAAACGAAGGAGCTCAAACGAAGAAATACGAAATATTCTGTTAGAGAGGCCGCTGCAAAAAAGCGAAGCTCTATGCTTTTTATATCTACAAACCACAGCTGAAGACGGGTTTGTAGCTCTCTCCATAACCCGTTGGTATATCTCTGCTACAGTTTCTTTCGGACAAATATGGGACCAAAGACTTAATGCCGACGCGAAACGATTAAGCATAAGAGGTTTTCTATTGCGAAGTCAGGCTCTCACGGCTGGAGACAGCATTATTCAAATTGGAAAACTGCCGGGGCGTTGGGCCGCGGCCGGCTGCTTACAACGTGATTCATATTGCAACAATATTGCACGAGTTGCGTTCGGCCTGCAATTCTATGTTGACTGCGTTTCTACTGAAGAAGGCCTCGTTTACAAAAATATGAATCACGTTATAAGTAGTCGCCCGTGGTTTCTAATTTTAATAATAAGAGGTATTTCGCAGGAATACCCCGCCGGCTGCCATAGCCTAGCGAGGGAGCCATGAACTTTTAAATTTCAGATTATATTTTTTCCCGCGACGGGAATCCAACAGATACCGCAGATATGAGATCCGATACACTAAAACGACTATATAGCCTACATAAATTCGAAAACACTGGAGTTAATTAAACCCGCACGTAGAACTACCCGCGACAGTATACAGGCCTACTCCTGGGTATACAGCACACCGTGAAAATAACATATTGTTACGTAATGCGGAACGTTCTCGTGCGTTCCACGAGCTTCTCGACTGGCCCTGCCGTTGTGTGCTTCTGCCAAGGCCGCGCTAAAGTATCCTCTACAATTTTCGAGTGCTTCTTAGGGACGCATATTATGGAACCCTGCAGACTATAAATAGCCCACACCTGCCGCTTAGTTTTCAGTTTACTTCGGGCGATTACTTAGTGCGTTTCAAGTGGCTATTAGTGAAAAGTGATTATTGTGTGGGACTCTATTGTTTTGACATTATTATTGCGTGTGGACAAATTTAATTTGAATTATTGTACGAGTATAATTAGTATAATTTTGTTTAATAACTTGTTGATTACAAACTGTTAATTGTGAAAATTAAAGGTGGTTTTTAGTGACTTCATTGGTGTCTTGTATTTTGTTTTCCACTGTACCATACGACGATCAGTGAGACCATCGTACGATATATTGCACCATACTGTGACTGACAAGGCAAGCGACAACTCGAGTATGGATATTTAACCCAAATAATAGAAAGCTAACACGACCGGCCTTACGTACACACAACACACGTCAGAATTACGTTTTATAATGTGTTAGGTCATTAGTTGTGTTCTAAAAACTACAGTACATTTTCCTAGGTTACGAAATCGTCTGACGCGCACACAATTGTAGGAAACATTAACTCCCTACAGTTGAGGTTACCAACCGTTACCCAGGTGAGCCAAGGCAGGCAACCGCGGTGAGACAGTCGTACCCAACCGGTACCAAGGTAAACCTGCGTTTTGTCTCTGTGTTTACCTTGCCATTTCCTAATAACGGAACGAAACACTATGCACGTACGCACGCACGTCTAAATTAATGCACGTGAGCCTAGGTCTATGGGGACTTATACAATCTACGTACACATCTGTGCGCGTGTCCAACACTCCTTACATTAACCGGTAACTATTCGTCATTCTAGTTTCCTGGAAGAATGGAGAGTCACTATATTTGATTGATTAATGACTGCATTTCAACTTTAATCATTACAGCCGTTCACGAATGTATTATGTTACTCTGTTCTGATGTTTTCGTTGATTCAGTTCTCAGGGGCGGATCCAGCAAGCAACTCTGGGGAAAAGTTGACTTTAGGGGAAGGAGGTATTATGGAAAAGTTGGATCATTATTTAAAGGCTTAAAGTATAAATTATAGGAACGAGTGAAGATCATAAATACAGTCTGTTATTATCAACGCAAAAAGTTTATTGACGTACGAATATAAAATTATATCTGTGTTTGTCACTAATTGTCCTTTTAATGATATTCACTTACAGTTTAAAATACAAATTACTATGGTACACACATTACTGTTTTTCTATAACTATTTCTATGGCATGTATCAAACAAAATTAACAAGCTGGTAAGATACAGTTAATATTTAAAGTAATTATAGAGTAAAACCATGAACCTACATAAAGTGATATATAAATTTTCTTATTATATTATAAAACGAGGAAAAATATCGTCTGAAGTGACCATTTGGGAGGGGAAATTTCCCCTTTTCCCGTACCGTGGATCACCGCCTGCAGTTCTTTCTGTCTCTTCTATGCAGTCGGCGTTGTTGGTTTAGTTTGTATTATATCGTTGCCGTGGCTCATTTGAAAGTAACTTTCAGACTTACTATTTTACATTAGCATCGTGCTTCTGTTCTGCATTCCGGAATACAACGGGTAAACTAACTCTCGCGTACGCTTAGGTCGCCTAGTGGCCGACTGAAGTGGGCGCGTTCTTTATCTTCTTGTGGAATTCGGGTCAATTATAGGTTATTTCCTATTTCCTAGGCAGGATCCACGCAAAACGTGTAAAATATATTTCACACATTACATTGATAAATCTATCAGTTAACATTTGAAAATTTATTTAAGCACTCAACAATTTCTATTACCATGCCACAAACTTTCAAACCTCACACGAATATTCCATATGTGTAAGTAAGTACAAGTACAAGTCAAGTTTTCTGTTACACTATACAAACAAAACCATTCATTCTCCTTAAAATACCATCCATTGGCAGATTTTTTTATTCGTCCACTCCTTTTTTTATACCTTTCACAGTGGCGTATCTAGAATTTGGTCGGGGGGGGGGGGATTGGTTTGGTCGAGTCAGCTTTAGACAAAAGAAAAAAAACAAGTTACGGCTAATCAACATTAACGTCTTTAAAGTAGGTTGAAAAACATGTGATAATATACTGAAATCAATCCCATTGAAATAAACGGTAATAACACACTAAAAATACGCGTTATTGAAACATTGTTTACAAGATACTTCTTGACTAAATTGATTGTTCTATATTTCAAACGTATACGCAAATCCTGTGTAATAAACCTGTTTGTATATTTAAAAAAGCGTTACTACTATATTAGCGTACACAGGTGAAAAAAATTGTAAAATAGTCTAAAAATTAGGAGATTAACAAAATTCAACTTTTTTGACCCTGGGGGGGGGTAGTTCCCATTCTCCCCTCCCGTAAATACGCCTCTGACCTTTCACCTGAAAAATAAAACACGGAAGGATACCCGACTGAAATTTTATAAAACTGTGACTGCCCCACATTCCTGTATGTTAGTGAGACATGGACTCTTGGTAAAAGGACGTGCACAGGATTCAGGCTGCCGAAATGAAATTTTTAGAGGGACGGAAAGTTGTTCTCTCTTGGATCGGAAAAGGAACGGGGATATTAGACGCGATTTAAACATTGTATCATTGCACCAGAAGGTTGAAGACCACTGAAGGAGACGGTGTGAACACTTGAATCGCATGCCTGATATCCGTCTACCTGTGGCTACCTTGGGTTATCACCCTACTGGGAAGAGGGATGTCGGTAGACCGAGGAGGAGATGGGTTCCAGAACAGGTCTAAGGCCTAGTCCTTGGAGTGGTGATGATGATGATACAATTAAGGTGCTGGCTACCTCTCTGACCACAATTATCGACCACTGGTCATAACGTCATACTACAACGGACGAAAAATGTTTGATGACAGAGTCTCCTCGTTCATTCTAAGGCGTGTAATATACTATTAAAATAATATGTAATAAAAATTATAAAGTAACAATATTTTCCACGTTGTTCATTTAGCAGCCAGTATCGTTCTCCTCCAACTCGCTTCGTACGCTCAGATATTTTCAAAAAATATAATTTATTCGAACATCCAAATCCTAGTTCGTTCGCATACAGTAAACATCTTCATTTTTTGTATTACGCTGTGTTAATGTACGAAAGTTTTGACAGCAAAGACGCTTGTTAACCTGACTGGCTGGCTATTCAAGCACCAATTTTTCTCATCGTATAATATAATTTCCAAATAATACAAGTTACGCTGAAAGTAATTTCTCCTTCGTTTTTGTTGATGTTATCAAAAGAGTTCGAACGTTTCCAAATTACAAATGGAACGCGACAGATACACAACAATCAAATACAACACGTAGTACGTATGAATCACACGATCCAGGAAGTACGACGCCACGCAGCATATGGCGGTCAAATTCCAATACGGATTCATTATTGTTTATTTATAAGTGTTGACCTGTAAGCCAGTCTCGCCAGACGCTAGGGTTAAACTTTGTACACACTTGTTAAACAGACCTAAATTATTCATACACGAAGAAAACTGCTGATAACCTCGGTCATGAATGATTCACTGCATGAATTATTCTATATTTCGTGATGATAGTACAAAATGAATGTTCCGTAACTGGTTAACAATGTTTCACGGAGCTGAACACAACAACCCAAACGGAAATTTAAAATATATAATTCTCGCTTTACGCTTGTTACAAATGTTACCAGTTTCGCGTCCTTATTTAAAAATGGACTAGGGCGTTTTATGGAGCTCACTGCAAGTTATAGTTGAGGAAAAGTGTACACCCTTCGCTTGAGTAGCGGTAAATCTAATTCTATACGGCAATGCAGAAAAAACGCGATACACAATTTTGTAGTGAACGCTGCATAAGGTTAAGAGCCTGGAATAAACATGAGTCCCATATTATCTGGCGATGAAAATCTGGCCTGTTTTAATCACGACATAAAACTATTACCTTACAGAAGTTTGATACATACTATACTTTACTTTCTTAAGTAAATAGAGATGCGACACTCTTAGTGTCATTTTAGGTCACTTGATACGGTGAGATTTCCGAGGGGGTAATTACATACGTTTACGAAAAATATAGGCTATTGTGTTTTGAATTACCATTATAATGATTACTCTCTGAGACGTAAAAAAAATATTGCATAAATTTAAAGTTCTGTAAGTAGTTAAAAAAAAAACAAAAACTTATGGGTGTCTATTCTAAGTCCCTAATTTCCATCGCAAGAACTGCCTGTGGAAAACGAGGAAATGAATAAAATCACAGAAATACTGATTGTGTGATAATAAAGATACGGAATTCTCAAGAGTTCTTACTACTCAATGTGTAACGTATGCATACTATTCAGTACAGCTGAGTATACAACTTATGTACGTCACATAGGCAGACAATGTATGCATAAATCAATTACTAAAGGGAAAATGGAAATTATTAGAGGAAACAGACAAACAAATGCAAAATGACTATGGATCTGATGGAGAGAGGTGCTTCCGGAAACTGAAGAAAGCTGAAAGACAGGACAGCGTAGTGGGCTCTTCTTAGTTGAAGACACATAAGCTTATCCACATACGGAAAATTTACAGCAGCCTACGTATAATTATTATTTTCATATCATATTAAAATCCATATAGACTAAAAATTACGCTAAATTATAGTATATATAGTATAAATTATAGTATAAGCTAAGTTCGAACAGTATACACACAAGAAACTGTGGCTTAGTAAGGATGGCAATGTGAAACTGACGATTTAGCATAAACTGTACATTAATGTATACACTGCATAAACGTGGGCATTTTCAAAGAAAAAAAAAAGAAGAAAATCGAAGGCAACGAGCAACGAATTGGTATATAGGCCTACTTCATATTTGTCCAATCGCTACTGGGAGGCTCGACGTCGAATGGTTGAAGAACCACGTACGGGCGTTGGCTAAAGTAAAGTAAGTACTTCATTTTTGTCTCGTGGTAGAAAAATTATTAACCGGGTCGGATTAAAAACAAGAGTAGCTGATATGAAGACGTGTACCAACACTTAAAATGGGGTTTCTAAACCACGATGTGAGGTAAACAGATAACGTTGGAACGAGAACAAGGTAGGCTATATCCCAACAGAACTGGGCATTCAACGTATAACACAAAAGGTGGACAACATGTTGTAGAAGACGCTACATGAGATCTACACCATACGCGAAGTGAAGAAAAAGAGGGCATTTGTTGATACGAAATACCGCTAACTGCCTGGTTTCATATGACTACGCTTGACCAACGTCTCCGGAAGTTGACATTTCGCTCAAGTTACCTTCAGTCATAGATTTTTAAGGAGAGAAATCCATGGAGAATAATGGAAAGAACTTGATCAGCGTGCTCAGACAAGACCTTATCTCCACCAAAAATCCGTATCTTATCACTCTCTTTCTCGGAGGTTCCTTTCTATCACGGCTGATAACATGCTATCGTTTCAAGTTTTCTTGGCTTTCCTCTTCTTCATTCTAAAGGTGTCCACTTTAATATCTTTTTGCCACCTTTCTTCCTCCATCCTTTGCACGTGACTGTACAATCGTAGTACGCTTATGCTTCTATTGTATTAATTATCGATGTACCTACACCCATCTCTTCCCTAATTGCCTTATTTCGTACGCGGTCACATAATTTAAGTTCATTACAGCGTCGTCAGAATCTCATTTCCATAGCTTTAATCATCTTCTTTGTTTGTCCCGTAGTTTCCTAGACTTCAGCCCAATACGTTACTACGTTATTTTCCAATATTACCTAGTATATCCTTATTTCAGTATCTTTCCACGGCCTCTTTGATCCAAAGGACAGAGTGTCAATGCCTAATCGTTTGTTTTCCTTGCCCTATTCTCGTTCAGATCTATGCATTACTTGTTTCTTTCTTATCGCAGAGCACACCCACGTAGTTTTACGAATTTACACCCTTTACTCTTCTTCCTTCTTCGAGAAGCAAGTCTAATATGTTACAATGGTATCTTGTATACGTTAATAAAATGTATTTTCTTTTGGTCAACAAAATAAGCACAAAACAGTAATCGTATAGGAGTTGAGTTTTTACCGCCTGACATTTTTTCAACTGAAAAAGTAGGATACATGCAATATGATTTGGATATTATTGTTTTTTAACGATTCAAACACAATTATGGCTACAATACAATACAATTATGTACTGTCCTCCACCAAACAAGTGACCTACCGACAGAGACATTACCACCAGGTTCCAACGTTACCTACAACCTTGGACACACAGTATGACCGAGCAAACATACAAATGTGGGGAGCTAAAACTGGCACCAACACTGGATCCAAGGTTGAACACACAGTTTGGCCCTGGAAAACTAATTTTACTACGCGTAAGTGCATTTGTAAATAACGTTAAATAAGCGGACGGTAATTGTATGGGTATATATACGTTAAATTCATTAGCGACATACAGTCGTGTTACCGCCAAAAGTGAAACGGAAGAAGTCGCGTTTCTCTTAGAATTTTAATTAGTTAAAACATGGTGCTTCTCACGCGTGATGGAATGCGCGCACCAAAGAGCTATACGTAGACTACACCAAGCTGTCACATATCCTGACAATTCACAGGCGGAAGGAATTATTGTCTAAATAATTTAAATGTTATTTTCGTATAAGGCGAATAATCAATTTTGTCCACCTCCTACCAAGAATTGAATCTATTAATACAGATTAAATAGATTTCATGCAAATGACAATTACTTTAGTTTTGCGCTTTTCAGTTAGTTTGTCACTTTAAGAAACGTTTGAAACATTGAGCATCTGGCAATCAGCCCGATCACAACCCTTTCTTTCGCTTTTGTAAAAAAGGAAGAGGTACAATTCAAAATAAAGGAAAAAATCTTATCATGTACATTTAAATTTCACCTTAGCTTTGACGAGTGCAGGTTTACGTACACAGCAGAATGAATAAATTGTTTACGCTAATACGAGTCGAGTAGGTAGGACGTTTTAGCGAAAGCAGTTTCTTGCAAGCATGCGTACTCTTCTTTATTTTCATTTTCAGATTCTATTACGTTTTTCGTTGCCTTCCGATACCTAATTCTGACTGCAGTTTCTCTATTTAAGATATCGTCTCTGCTTTCATTTATAATCCCTTCTTTCGAGCTCAACTTCCTTTCTACTCCCTAGCGGTTTCCACTTAGGGTATTTTTAGACAGACATTTCCTTCCTATTTTTGGACACAGCCGTATCATCTCGAATTATTGTTCTCATGAGTTAGTGTTGGGGGGGGGGTTATCCGTTAATGTGGGGGGGGGGGTTAATGTTTGAAATTCGTAGCTCTTCAAATCCAAGGAAAAATTCAACAGTTCATACAAAAAAAAGACTACTCTTCTTGGAAAATCTGTACACGAAACATTCTACTGGGCAGAATAAAGATGCATTACATAAAATGCGCATTTTATAAGTACAATAAGTCCTAAAGAACGAACAAAAGTCTTCTTATTGTAAATATTTAATGTAAATAAAGTCCTCCGTTCACTGACAGAATACTTTTTAGCACTGACTGCAAGAAGTAATTGTCAAGCTGAAAGGCCGCTCAATATATCAGTTATATTGTCCTGTGATACTATAATGGGACAGCTGGTTTAATGGACAGTTTATTCAACGGAAGGTTTTATACTTCGAATACTTCTCCGAATATTTTCAGCCCCAGATGATAAGAGACTCGGCCTCCTCTAATACACGTCGTTCTTCGCCATCGTTATTCAATTTCGTACTCCGAGCTTCCTCAGACTATCTTCAATTCTGGGTACCCCATGATTTTCCTTCCTGCTTCGATCTCCTGCATACGGGCACGTCCAGCTGATTTACGCCTCACTGACTTTACAAACTGGGTTGCCAGTGCCTCTTTATATATCTTATGCGGTTAAGAGTTGAAACTCATACACCACAGCCACTCTCACGCGCAGCTCTGGAAATCCTCCTCAAGATCCTGCTTTTCATCACATATCGTTCCCATACATTACAACAATCATTTTTTTGGAAGTTGTAAATGAGCCTGTTGTTTGCTTTCAGCATATCTCTGCTAACTCTGAGCTGTGCGGGACGAAGGGCATGCCCGTCGCCCGCTCGTGTGCTGCGTCCCGAGCTTCAATAGAGTTCCTGGCGCAGGGACCATGGGTGTGGCCTGCTACCGGCCGTGGGTTTGCAATTAATTAATCAATTGAGGATGAGTGTTCGCCGAGGCCGGGTCCAAGATTCACCTGGAACAGACTGGTAGCGACCGAGGGGGCTAATGAGGTGATTGCCCTGAAATCGGGCGGTGCGGCGACAAAAATTTCGGGACAGTGTCCGTATAGTGGTGTTCAGGGAACGAGCACGTAAGGAGTCTCTAATGTTTTGTTAGATGTCAGGTAGTGGGCTTTGCACGCCCAGCCCAATCCTCGGTCCAGGAGAGACTGAAGCTTTCGCTTATGGGTCTTGGCCAAGTAGCCCCATACGGGAATTGCGTAGGTAACCACATAGGTGGGGACGATACGCTTCCCTAGACGGCGGGTCATAGAAGTGCTACAAAGCAGGGGACGGAGTGGATAAAGACGATTGGCGGTCTTGCGGGCTACTTGCTCGGATGGTCCGCCAGGTAAGACGTCAATCAAGGTGGAGCCCGAGGTACTTAACCTCTCGAGTGCCGCCTATGTGTAGTCTGTCAGGGAGCCTTAAGTGCCTGGAGAAGACTACGGCTGTGCTCTTGGCCGCGTTGATGGCAACCCCCCATCTCTCTGCCCACTCAACTTATTCGTCAAGCTATTCCTGGAGCCGTGGATAACTGCCGTTTCAGCACGACGACCGACGGCATACACCGCCGTGTCGTAGACGAACATGGCCAATCTGGTTCCCGGCAACTTGGGCACGTCATTGACGTACACAAAGAAAAGGCGGGAGTGTATACCCTTGTCCCACAGAACTTTACCATCTTGAGAACGACTATCCTTCCTTGTACTTTCCGGATGTGCCGATAGGAATTTCACCGGTCAGAGTTTATATATTGCTGTCAACTAAAAAAATAAACGACATTCATAGGCCACTAAACATGTTACTGAATCAGTAAAGTGTAGGCCTACAATGTAGTGAGCCACATCGCCCTTGATAGAGATACGATACTTTCTTTTTAAGACTCTTTACAAAAATCTTGCAGCCTATGCTTTACTAAAGCACTGCGAATCGGGACTTTTGTTACGTAAAGATTTGTGTACAAAATGTGTGGCACCATAAGTTCTGTAAAATCACTAAAGAATAACACAAGGTATTTCAAGGTATTCAGCAAGATTATTTTGTCGTTTAGAAGGACGACTGTCATCGGATTAATCGTCGGCTTTCAACAACACATAATTGAGACATCGGTCGAATCTGCACTGATTCGTATCTGAATGGCTACAAATTTTACTGCTGACATTCACCGTTAGTTCGTTGAAGTTTATGTTGGAAGCACTAACGTACAGACGAATGACATTAGTCACGTGATGCGGTAATAACAGCACGTCGTTAGTAATGACTTAATTACAAAATACGTCTAGCTCTACAAGAGTAGCCAGCTCAAATAACCATTACTCCATTACACATGTGCAAGTTACCGTAGTTTGTTGAAGTTCATAACGCCACACGCTTGATCTGATATTCTATTACGCAGAAGCTGGGGATCTGATCTCGCAAAGCCATATTGTATTTTTACAGAAATCAGAAATAAATACTGATATCTGATATAAACTGATAAAGAATAAACGGCTCCATTTAATTTACTTTTTTAAAAACTGTTGAGCACTGTTTAGTTTCAGCACATGCCGAGGGCGTTATAAGAAAGAAGATGAATCTACAAAACCGATGTTGGGAAAAAATTCCCAACATATAACGTTAGTCGTATGCGACCTTGAGGTTAATGTTTGTGTAATTAATTGTCTTGTATGACAGTTACTTACTGCACATGACAGAAACTTGCGGACGTGCACATGTGCCAAACTTTTGTCTCACCTGTAACAAGTAAAATTATATTAGTGAAACATAACACATAAATGCTGCAATAATAATTATAATAAATACGCTCAGGACACAGTTCTGATCATGTAAACATATTCTAAGGTCTAACTCGTTTGCTAAATACTGTTATGTCCCGCAGCTGACGAGGGAAAAACGTCAATGAGTGATCTGTGTCACAAGAGCATGTGAAAAGCCGTGGAAATACCACAAGCTGAAGTCTTCCTCATGTGCATAACATCCAAAGAAAACTCGTGAAGATATGCCGGAATGAAAAATAACATTTCCTGTAATTTTCACAGACTGCCGGAACACAGGGAGCGTAGGAGGGATTTTGTGAATTCCGTTTTGTTGCCAATTTTACCAATTAGCGATTACCAATTACTTTACCAATTAGCGAGATTAATTATACACTGTATTACAAAATCTTCCATAATAAAGTAGTAGTAAGCTCCCAGAGCTGCAAACTGGCGCCCTTCAAAATATGGCAAATCTATATAGCAATCAAAAAATTAAAAATTTAATTTTCCTTCTTGACCAGTCTGTTCTCACGCTACGGTGGCAGTGACTCTAAGAACAGAGCCATAAAACAAAGTTAATTGGGGTTGGTGACAACTAACGCCCTATCATACAATAGAAGCGTGTTCAGTACGAGGCAACAATAGAAACGACGACTTGAGTTGACAGGAGCGTGCCAACGGAGAATTATGACACCGTAACAAATTGAACAATGTACTTGGGCTCAGTCGTACGTTTACGCAGAATCGAAGCAAGGATACATTTAAGGGTGTAGCTAAGGAACGGGGTCACTATACAAAAAATGAGACGAGGGACAAAGGGTTCAGGACGTACTGCTGTCTTTAGAAATGATCCGAACAACAAACTATGAAGAGAACCAGCGTCAACGCACAGCGGGAGATACGCCTAAGTGACAAGCTGAGATTTACAACGAGAAAGCGTGGAGGTTGCAGCAGTCGACACTGGATGGAAAACGGTTAATTGCCAGGACGCAGAGTTTCAGAAACGAACAATACCCGAGATGTTAAGAGTAAACCCTTGCTGGAAACTCGAACAATGAGTTGATTGACAGGAGGGGAATGGCTTGCATTTCCCAGAACAAGAGTGACGCCTGGACGAGACGGTTCAAAGGACTTCTCTAGCTACCTATCAGAACAAAGTATTTCACGAGAGAGGGCGAAAGAGAAGCCAGTTTCCATAGCAACTAGGAGAAGAACAAATCAGAAGATAGAAGACTGGAAGACTTCGAGATGGTGGGAAAAGACTTCGAGAGAGGGTAGTGTTTCAGCCTATCATAGTAATCTTAGGCGTGGACAAGC
Source organism: Magicicada septendecula (assembly GCA_034769895.1). Lineage (NCBI taxonomy): Eukaryota > Metazoa > Arthropoda > Insecta > Hemiptera > Cicadidae > Magicicada > Magicicada septendecula. The sequence continues at coordinate 72,628,719 of CM068369.1, read as the reverse complement.
CAGAGACCAAATTCTAGTAGGGAGACGTTAATAAAAACTAAGTGTCCGACGCGGGACGGGTCAGTCACATAATAATTTTCGGGAGTCTTATTACAATTTCCGGCAGTCATATAATAATTTTGAAAGTCTTATAATAATTCTCGAGCAGTTCGCGAGGAGTCTTATTGAGAAACTTTGAGTGTCTAACATAACTTATCAAACAGTTCGCGACGAATCTTATAATAAATCGGACTACAAAAGTATTGAGAGACACATAAGTCTCGTAATTAACTTTATAATGTTACAAACAATCTCACAAGTTTACTAAGTGTCGTACTTCTATTAAGAACAGTCACGTGAATTTCGAAGTGAATCGGTATATCGAACAACCGTGAATTCTTAAAGTACGCGGAATGGTGAACTGAACTTTATTTAACTAAGAATATATATAATTGTTTACGACTTAGAAAACAGTATAACGAACAGTAATTCACAATGTGCGTGAACGTTGTAATAATATCTATAAATTACTGTAACCAAGACACTTTTATTCAAAGGAAATATTAGACAGCCACACAATAATACCTTGTGTAGTCACACAAAGAACACACAGAACACTTAAGCAAGCATGGTTATACGCGGAGACAAAGTGGAGCGTGCGAACATAGAATAACACAACACACTATTCTGTTAACGACGCGAGTGCGAATAATCAGTGAAAGTGATCATCATCATCATTATTCAATGGAGCAGTATTTTCAACGATCGTCATCACCTGGGTATAGCGCCGATGGAGATAACGGATTAACTATTACCAAGTAACTCTTTATGATCTTGTTAGCATAGTCAACTACTGTCCTGTCTCTTTCCAAGAATCTAACCTGAGCACTTATGAGAAAAGTTATTAAAAGAAGGTTGCATTCAATATATATAATTATGATCTATTAAAGCCAATCCATCTGGGTGAATGAACGCATTAGATAGAGTAAATATTATTTGATTTTGTTGTATGTATTTTATATATGTTGTATGTATTTCAGAGAGCAATTAAGGAGGAATTTATGTTTTGAGATATATGTTGTATGTATTTGCAGGTACCAGGAAGATATATATATATATGTTTGTTATCAAATACGGAATGTTTAACATATAATAAATTAGTACCTAAGCAATCAATAATGCGTTCATCATTATCAGAGAACCCAGTGTAATTCACAATTCAAATCACTATTATAACCACATCAATCTTAAAGAAGCAACCTGAGTAAATTAGTAGATTTGTACCTTAATTACACTGTGGTAATTAGCCTATGAAGGGTCTACTCATTAACCCTTACATAATTAACAATTAAGAATTCACAAATATCAATTACATCCCAATTAATATCGTATAGTAATTGGCGCTCCAACAACACGGGGCTATCTAAAGTCAAATTTTACATAATTAAGGTAATCTATTAATTTATGCAAGTAATTTGCATATTATCACCGTATAAAATTGGCTCCCAAAGAACGTGGGGCATTACAAATGTCAATTAATCCCAATAAACCCTATATCTATTATCCGCGATTCTCTATATCCGAGCGTGATTTTCCATGGTTAACTGTAGTTTTGCTGTACTTTAAAATACAAAAAACTACTATTCACTATTTTGTTTTATTAAAATAACAATTATATAGCATACAATCGTTATTACTTACTTTGTAATTATGTACACAATCAACACTATAACTCCCGACTACTGAATTTCCTTCTCTTAAAAAAGATAAAGCCTAAGTGACAAATTATTTAATGCTAGTTTTTCAGTTTATGTATGTTTCCAACGATATTTATAGTCCAATATCTAATACTTTTCTCAAATATACATAAAAGATCACAATAAGTAAAGTTTTATGCATAAATAGCTTACAAAAGTTTTGAAGGCTTACAAACTTTGCAAGGAGCGTTGAAAGATATAATTTTGTCGAATAACTAAAGATACGGATTTTGAATAAAGTTCCTAACAATTTATGCCCACGCAGACTTTAACGATTTGTTTAAATTTTTATTTCCATTTTTGGCTAGTAGTGGCCCTAAAATAAAAAAATTCAAAGAAACATTACGTTCTGATTTGGGTCCAAATTCCATTTGGTCGGATTTTTACAATTTTGATCTGTTTTTTGGGGTCGTGGGCTCTTTAAATTCGGAAATTTTACAAACAAAACACTGTACTCAGATTTTTGTTAAACTTCTCTATATTACGATAGTCTACACACATTTTTCATGTTTTTGAAAATACTGACTCTCACATTTTTGCTTCTCGCCCCCTACCTTTTGGAGAACCAATCTCATAAACAATAGGGGATCTGTGGGTGTAAAGACAAGCAACGAAAATCGGTGTTGCATTCAAAAGTTGTCACTCGCTGCGTTCGTACAAAAATTCTCTGTCTCACCTTGTCCCTGCAGGTAATTGTGTACTATTCGATAATTCAATATTTTGTACTTCAATGTTATACACACTGCTCATCACAGTCACTTATTTGGTAGCAGTGTGAAGGGTTGTGGACCAGACGCACTGCTATGGCCTGAACCAAGTGCTACGATTTCCTGTTGGAACAGTTTCGAGTCAATGTTTCTGTCCCACGCTTCCTGTCCATTACTACTACCTATCGCTCAGATCTCTGTTTACAGAATCATTATGTCCACAGTACGACCTCTGTCATTTCTAGTCTAGACCTATAAGGGGACAAAAACTTTCCCAACTGTTTAGTTTTCACAGTGTTTCATCCTTTGAGGAAAGCTATTTAAATTAATACCTACCGTATTGTTGATGCTTCTATACATTTACTGTTACTACTAGTAGTTGTATTATTAATACAAATACAGTATCACTAATGGCTTATAATCCCCCGCGGGGAGATATGCGGCAAGTACAGTACATTATCAGCTTCTATGACATGTTAGCATAGCTTGACATATTAGCTTGGCATACTGACAAGAAGTTTCTAAAACTCCTTGGATTGTGGAATTTTTATAAGACACGCTGTAAACTAGACAAGGAATAAGAGGGAAAATCGTGGTTCACACACAGTATTGTTTATTCCATTTTGTTAATGCAGAAACTGCTGGACACATACAGGGTATACAGAGTCGCATGAAAGAACACTGCGGTCACAGTAGAAAATATTACGATTCTTCATATGAAAATTATGTTTTCCGTTTTGGAATCTTCTAGGCTGTTGCTTTGCTTTCGTAAATTAGGCGGCAGTGAATTTTGCATTACTTATTAGTGCTTGACGCTTTCCTAGTGTAGGCCTATATTCGAGTACACCACTACATTTTTTTCACACTCAGTCGACTTTCGCATATTAAATTCTTTTTACTTGTTTATGTTTTGGTCGCAAACATAAATATCGTATTGCTTGTAGAGTTCCTAAGGGTTTCACGGCCGGTGTCCACATAGCTGGAAATAGAGGTGGGCCGATCTATATATAACAGGTATTTTGGAACGATATTTTTGTGGAACGGATATAACAGTGACTGAAAAGTTGAAATACCCTTTCCGATTACATCAGCCTTGCGGTTCCGAGTCGCAGAACCCCCCTACGCAACTAACGAGTAAACAAGTACACGAGTACGAAGCCACTTTTTGGTACTGAATACTTAATTCTGCGCATGTGCCGATTGCCATACAAGTACGAAACGAAGCAAAACAGCGAGGTTCAGAACATCTCTATGCCAAAGTGACGAAGCTGTTTTTAATAAATGAAAAAAATTCATACTGATGTTACATTTATTCTCGTGTGTTATGTAGATATATAATACAGATTATATATTATACTAGTCACCATCCTGGTAAATTTTGAAAAAGCGAATTATATTGTGCTATAACCAACAGAGCGGCTGAATGATTTTAACTTCACTGCACATCTCACGGAAATTATTTTGACATTCTTTGTTATGCTATTACGTGCACTCTAAATTCCATTGCTTGAGTTTCGCAACTGTTTTGTCTAACCAAAATGGAATCAATAATTTAATATTAAATCTATGTCAGTTCGTTTACTACTAGTAAAAACTTAAATTATTACTCCCAAAGGAAGATAAGCCTATAAGTTCTCTTGTTTCTTATTTTATTTTAAACAGTAGCAAATTAATAAAGTCACAGTGTAAAATAAAACTGTTAATACTTTTAGTTTCAATTTATTTCTTATAACAAATTATATAATACAGGTACACTATATGTATAATAGAGTATATAGCCTAATAACAGGTATTTGTACGTGTTATTTTTTTGGAACGGTTTCGTTCGTACATGTTATTTTCAAATAATAGTTTAGCACACCTCTAGTTGGAAACATTATTGGCCGTGGAACTAGATGATCATGTCTAAGGTCAAACGCGATCTAACTATTTTATAAATTCTGTGATTACGATGATGATCAGTTCTCAGAGAGCACGAACGCTGCAAACAACGACTAGCCTCAAGCAGAAGCAACAACAATACGATTAATTACAAACAAAAATTTTGTGACTGACAGTGTAGACACATTTTTCACAGAATGGGACTGTCCTTCGTATAAATCACAATGTTCCCGCCGCACGCAAGCCATTAATTATCCCGCCAAACCGCACGCTTCCACTGCCGCTGACAACTTCATAGTCCGCACCGACACAGCTATCCGTCACCGATGTTTCCAAAAAATTACACCGAATCTTTCACATTGTTCCAACAGTGACAATGTTACCGTTCAAAAAACAAAAAGAGATTTACAGGTTATCAGAAACGTGATAATTTTTTCCGAATGACAAATTCTTAAATAAACTATATTTGTATTATTCCAGTCGATAAAAACGCTCACACACGAGCGGTCATGCAGAATTATGTCATTCGAGATTCTAACAATTGTAGCTAAAAATTCACTCGATGATAGTTGATTATGATGATGTTGATTATTTTGAATACACGGTGTGACTGTAAACAGTATGTCAGCTGACAAAACGAATTTACTAAGCCGTTATTTACGAAATGTATTCATAACTTTGCAATAAATGTGTAATATTTGTGCATTCCATTTATATGTATAGCTACGATATTGTGTATTTAGGTATACGCACAAAAGTACATAAACAATACTATCTACACAAACTACTGACAAATATATCACACTACACTGACGCTTTGCGTTTAACTGATATTAACGATTGTAATAAAGATCACAGTCGGTTAATACTCTCGTCACTAGACGATAGTTAATTATAAAATTAACAACCGTGGTCAATGGACACATGTCATGGGCGTATTTACGGGGGGGGGGGGAGTGTCGAACGGTACCGGACCCCCTCCCAGAGGCTCTAAAAAGTTGACGAATTTTGTCATCATCATCATCTTGATTGAAATTAGAGAAAGAACTGCTACAGCGAAAGATGCATTTAATGGGAAGAAAAGATTGCTGTGGCAAAATTAATAAGAATTTAAGAAAAAGGTTGGCCAAATGTTATGTGTGGAACGTTGCTTTATATGGTGCAGAGACATGGACACTGAGGAAGGAGGATGATAAAAGATTAGAAGCATTTGAGATGTGGGTTTGGCGGGCAATGGAAAAAGTGAGGTGGATTGATAAAGTAAGGAATGATGAAATTTTAAGAAGAATAGGGCAAGAGAGAAGAATCCTGAAGGTAATAGAAAATAGGAAAAGGAATTGATTAGGTCATTGTTTAAGAAGAGACTGCTTGCTTATAACTGCCATGGAGGGTGTCATAGAAGGGAAAAAAGAAGAGGCGTAGAAGAATGTAGTTAACAGATAGCATTAAAATCAGAGGGTATTACGAAGAAACGAAAAGACTGGCATGCGATAGGCAAGTTTGGAGAGCTTTTATATTTGAAGACGTGCCTTAGGGCAGAACACCAAATAATAATCTTGTTAACGGATTTAGCCTTTAGCAGTCTGTTCCTATTCCACAGTCCACCTTTTCTTAGGTCTAACAACTTTCCTTCTGCCTCTAGAGTTGTAATCTTTCGCCTTCTTTTCGGTATTCTACTTTCTTCCATTCTACTGATGTGTTGAATCCATTTTCTTCTGTCTTCTTTAATCCTTCATTAACTGCAAAAATATCTAATCTTAAACGGTCTCGTCTATTACACCTTTTAACTGATCTCATAAATTTTATTTCTGCTGTTTGTATCTTCTGTTCATCTTTTTTCTTTATGACCCCAGTTTCAGAACCATACAGCAGTATAGGTATTGCCATTGTTTTATAAAATTTTTTTTGGGTTTCTTTTCTACATTTATTTATCAACGTTCTCCAAATCGTTCCACACATTCTTGTGAAATTCGATCTCTATCTTGATCATAATTAATGTCACGTCCAAGGTAGCTGAAATGTCTACGAATTTTGTTAATCTATTAATTTTTAGGCTGTTTAATTATTGTTTCAGCTAAGTAAGCTATTATAGTAGAAACTTTTTTTTTAAATATACAAACAGGTTTACTTATTACTTATACAGGTTTATTTATTACACAGCATTAGCGTATTAAGTTTGGAATATGAAAAGGGCCTATAGGAAAATAAATTCAGTCAATAAGTATATTGTAAACAATGTTTCAATAACGCGTGTATTTATTGTGTTATTACCGTTTAATTTAATGGGACTGATTTCGGTCACTGGAAAGATAGTAATGTTGGTTAGTCTTAACTAAGAAGCCGACCCGAGCCCGGACCACGTCACTGCATGCTACAAACAAAGGCTGAAGGAAACGAGACGGTGAATTCTAGATCAAAATGTAAACTACGGATATTAAATTTAACTTAGTAACGTATAAATTTTACGATGATCAGCTGGCGGATGGCGACTTGGAAGGTCCTACATGCATTTCAATTCTCCGCACACTACTACCTACACTAGCTACTTAGTAATCGTCTCGTAGTCTTCGTATGAAGGCTACGACACGGTAATGATAGCAGAAACGCCCTTGAAGTCTACGCTCGGAATGAATTTGGCACCAGTATCATTCATGCGCGCTAACTGATTTGCTTCTGTTAGTTTATACTTTATATTAAGCGAAACATAAAACCGAACAGCAACTACGATATATTTAATTTGACATTTCTCACTTCAATAAATACCCACGTGTACACACTTCAAAGAGTAAAAAGTACCAGATAATTACGGGAAGTGGTAGGCCTATATTATATAATTCTTCCCGGTTTATCCTCGCTCTTCACGCACGTGCACACCATTGAACGATTACCTTCATCTGACCCACCTGCCGTTAACCGTATAATTTAGTTATTTTCCGCGGAGTTGTAAATAATTTATCTGGGTTACGCCGCCATTTGTATTCAGTCCGACCGGCCTAAACGACTCGACTGTCAGTCACAAAAATTTCCAACGAACCCTACAATTAGCCTTGGCAAATACTCACTTTTCCACGTAATTGTACCTGTCGAGTTCTGGCAAGGTTCCATTCAGCGAGAATACCCGTTCGTTAAACGTACAAGTTAAAACGAACAATAAAAATAATATTTTCTTCGTTAAAAATAATATTCTTACCTACTCTTAAATTTTGAAACAGTACAGCCTGCGCTACAGAAAAATACCCTAACCTTATTAGAAGTAGGCTATGTCTAGATGTTCGTTTAAAACGCCCGAATATGTTCGTTAAACACTGTTGAAATTGCTTTCTGCCGGGCTATTAGGCCGCGGTCTGAAGCTTCTATTGGTTACAGATGTTTCGGCACCATCGTAGGAGGCCATCTTCAGTGTAAAACGATCGACAAATTACCACGGCGTTCGTCGTATAATCTGACTATAGTCTGTACCTCAGTACTGGGGTGAACTGGCGAACGCTGTGCCGATTTGTCGTCGATCCTTTTACACTGAGCATGGCCTCCGATGGAGGGGCCGAAACGTATGTAATCAACAGAAGCAGTAGACCACGGCCCGGACAATACTGACGCCGGCCGTGAAAGCTTTACCAATTCCTTATGTTCGTTAAAGTATTCACGTTTTATTCTTTAGCGGCCTGTAAAAATCTGTTCCCGCTCCACTGAAGATGGCCTCCGTCGGTGCGACCGAAACGTCTGGCGTTTCGGGAAATGTTTATATTGGACCACGGCCTAACAGTCCGCATTATGTAATACTTCGGCTCAGAATTTTACGGTCCACGATAATTTAGTAGGCACTTGTCAGCAGGCCATATGAAAACAAATATAGATCAGCCGAGTACAAAATAATGAGGCATTACAAATAAACAAACGTATAAATTTTAGTACAATGCTGTGATATAAAACAACGAGGACACATACTGAAAGGTATAATCTGTTTACACTATAGTAACAATTCTTTCGTTATGTGACAAGCAAGTTTTATTTAAAATCACTGAAGCAATAAAACTCCGTGACCGAAGGTCTCCAAATACCGAGGATACATATCGCGAGACTGTTTGTTTAAATTACGACAAACAAAGTGATTAACCCAGTAGATCTCGACCATTTAAAGTCCGGAACCCACCTTTTACTTCATGGGACCCATAAGCATGGGCGCCGGGTGAATTACTTGTAGGGGTGTGCGCCCAGCTTATATAATCATATTTTTGCCAACATCGAGTACTTTGAGCCTTCTTTTACGCTTAAACAAATTATGCATATTTAATTCTAGAAAAGCAAATATTACATTCATATTTTCTCATTTTTTCTTGTATATATTTTTATATTAATATTATTAATAATACTAAAACTTTCTGTACAAGAATATATTTTATTATTTTGTGAATTACAATGTTCGGTGGTATTTAACTATCATCATCAGATGTCCCGTTTTATTATTATCAATAATAATTTTAAAAAGTAGATATGTAATACGTTTTTAAGACACAGTAAATACATTTTTGAACACGACTTCGTGAACCAGCAGTGAGTGCGTCACACCCCTAGGCTGACAAACGCCGGATTAACTGATGTAGGAAGTTATTTTATGAATAATCTGATAGTTCGACGGAAGTATACTCCGTAGCCTATAAAATATTGCACAATTAGAAATATTTTTGACAGGAGCACTTACGATAGGAAAAGCGTTAATAATGTTTACTTGCATCAAACTACGGTTCAGTCTGTGTTAAACAGTGCTAAACGTGTTTGCGAACTGCAGACTGCGGTGAAATCTCGTCCGTACCGAAGCGGATTAGTTACAGGCCTGCGTCTGTAACTCGTTAGAAATAATATTTATTTCCGTTCGGTATCAGAAACATATCTTCAGACGCGTTCGCTGCCAAATGCCGATGACAAATAACAATTTTAATCATTCTGGCATTGGCTCTGGACGACTGCAGTTGACGGGAACGATGCCAGGCCCCTCTGTTATATACTTACGCCGTGCAAAAGACGGCGATTTTTACTGCTCTACATCTTACAGACGTAGGTCGTTTTTCTGCTAACCGCGACTCGCAGCCAACAATTTTCACGTCAGAATCGTACAACATCAACCGTCGACCTATAGGTCTACATAGGTTATCTTATCTACTCGATTGCATCCTGAGCGCAAGACGAACTTATAGGCTATGCCAGCTTTCGCGCGACAAGAAATACTTCACTGGAGAGTCGGTCTCGTTATTCACTATCATCTACGGTTATGCAGAGGCGCCTCTACATGAAAACAGTCTTTACTATTACTGGTTTCATAATAATATGGAATTATACGAAACGATTACATCCTACGACCACGAGCATTATCATTTGATAGACATTTATGAACAGATTATTAGTATTAACCCCCCTTTACACATATACATGTGTATGAAATGAGGACGAATATTATAGGTGTAACGGAAGTACTTTCAGGCCATGTACTGTTAGTCTATACTTGAAAATAAAAAAGAATGTTTCTATAAATTTAGGCCAGGGAAATGCTTGGTTTTCAAGTTACGCCCTTTAAAATTGTTAACGTAAAAGCGTTAAGTTTGTATTCAAATTTGCCAAATCTATAGGAATTTTATTACAAATTAATTAATTTATTTATTTTATTACTGTTTTAAACGGTCCAAAACCTACAAATTAATACCGTAATTTCTACAATATATTTTTCATTAAAAAAAAAAACTTAAAAAGGCCCAGTTTAACGTTTTAGTACTGCCTTTTTATTCGAATTAATACAGAATTATTTTCTGCTAAATACCGAAAAACGTTAATTTTCCATTCAGTTTATACAAATAATAAAAGAAACAACAGTACAACAGCTGCAAGAGTCATTACAAATGTAAAAACATAACAGGTCTGAGCTGTGTTAGCAATGCTTACATCATTCATACTGTAAAATTCATATGGTCGTTAACATATTCATTCGCTACATATTAAAATTAAATATTTAATTACTTAGTATCAAAAATTCTATATCTTTTAAAATTTTTTTACAGATTTCCATATGAGATAGCCTACTAGTAAGCTCCCTGAGGTACTGAACTGGCTCATTATTTTAAACGAAATACACTACTATTAGATAAATTTCAGTATATGGTAAACTTGGGTAAACTCGTGATAAAGTATATACAATACCAATTGTGCCAACCAAAAATTTTTAATTCTTTTTTCTGTTTTAATCTTTTAGAAAGAATGTTTTCTAAGCACTTTATCGCATTAAAAATTTTTTGTATAAAACAACATATTACATTTACTTTAATTAAATTTGGAAACAATGTTTTTGCTTGGTAATCTCGAGATATTCCAGGTAATCTCGTGACAACACTCCTCTATACTCGCGATATTACGACTTTACCCGGACTGATGCAATCTCGTGATACGTCAGGCATTAACCGACAATTTAAGACTAAATTTGATGCTTAATATAGGTGAATTACAATCATGGTAGAATCACGACCTATTAACAGATACAGACATATATGAAATATTCCTTACCTTTTTCTTCAAAGCGTTGCAAAACAATAAACACATGTCGGACTGGCGCCTACAATATCTCAAACTGAACATTAGAATGCGCTGCGCTCAACTGGAGAAACTAGGAATTTGTGGGACCATTGGTTAAACCGTGACAAGCTTCACAAAAAGTATCACGAGATTATCTCTATCACGAGTATACCCGAGTTCACCTTATTACGTAATCTGTAAATTGTCAAAAACATTTAGAAACAGCTAAACATAATGTGCCGTACAAGTAGGATGTTTTACATTTCTACATTCGTCACACATTGCACGTTTAAGCAGCTGAATTTCAAGTACGGTACGTACAAATTCATTTGATCCAACGCGTCTTAATATTCCTCCTGCGAAATGGGGGGATAAGAATTGTACAATTCAAACAAAGAACAAGTGTACGGTTCTCATAAAGAAGCGACAAACGGTTGTTTTTGTGTTCGGTTCAAATCACAGTTCTTTAATCGCAGTACCTCGATTGGCGTTAGTGATTGTTCATTTCTTCCCGAACCATTAAACAGACAACATAGTTACTTCATACACAATCGGCATTTCGCAGCGCCGTTATCAACACTAAAGAATCACAATCAATGGCGCAGTGACCCATATTCATTGTGCGGCCTTGTTCGCTCCGTCAATAATACACCTCTGACAAAAGGTAAGGAATACCAGCCAACGGTTCATTGGCCTCGCGGAAGCTGCAATATAATGTGTGTATGTCAGCGGTTACTTAGAGTTGGCTTAAAACACATTTACAAAGCGCCTTCTTATATAGGAATAGAAAAATGTTACAAAAAATTAAGATTTTAAGAGTAAATAAGAAATAACTATACTCCTGCACTACAGTGCGTTCCAAACCGGATGGCACCTACGGGATTAGACGACCCTTACTCTCGCACGCGCACTCACAACCGGGCCGGGCACGACCTGGGCGGTTCAGGTATAAGTGTACGGTCCAATTCAAAACTATAAAATTTTTAATTTAGCTTATAATCCAAATTAAACTATAATTTTTGAAATCCCCATGAAATATGTGAGAAAAAAAGAGTCTAAACAACATATACTTGCGATAAGTATGAGTTAGGGATTTCTAAAGCAAACGGAGAATTGGAGTAGGCCTACTTAATAAAGATTTTATTATAAAGTATGTTGATGATATCTTGATGACAAATAAACAAAACTGTATTTACAATTTACATTCATAGTGCAAAATTATGTCGCTAATATGAAAATTTTAATTTTGTCTACAATAACAAATGCTGTCTTGTATGTAATATTCATGAAATATATGCCGTCTTGTACGTCTAAAATATATCACAACCAAGTCGTATTTGATGTCATTTTCTTTAAAATTGTATGGAGATTACAAATATGCCAAGCTCGTTTGTTAGAAAATTCATATTATAAAAGTTGCAGTTACGTAGTGGACGCCCCAGTAGATGATTCATACTTCAGCTGTGTTTGTGTGTGTGTGTTTAGTACGGGTCTCCTAATCCCTCAGGTGCCATGCCACTTGGAACGGCGTATAACAGTTAGTCCCGGAAGAATCTTCGCATCCGCTGGGGAAAAATATTCAGATTCGGTTTTTTTGCATAATCTTACTCTAAAAGGTCCCCTTTTAACAAATCTGCATGTTGCCAGGTCCAAAAGTGGGTCAAAAATTTTTTTAACAATTTTTTTTTAAACAAATTGAAATAATTGTGTTTATTGGCCCGTACAATTTTGTTTTAGGTTTTTTGGGTCATTTTAAACAAAAAAGGTCTCGTGATTTTTCTCTAAAATTGATATTTTTCGAGATATAAATTATTTAAAGTTCGGAAAAACCCAAAAATGGCCATTTTCAACCCTGAAAAACGATATGAAAAACCACAAATTTTAATGTTGCTAAAGTCCTTAAATATTCTTTAAACATCCCTTAACAAAATCCAGAAGAGTTTCAGGCGATTATGTTATTTCAACCCTTTGTTTTTTAATTGTTAATTAAGCGCGTGCATCATTATTCTCTGCCGCCGCCGACCGCCGCTCCTATGCTGCGTCTCTCTCCCACTCACGCGGAGTATACGTACCCTTGCTGGCGCTCATATGTAACCGGTAAGTACCTTATTCTTTGCTGCAGATTTTGTGAAAAACCAAATTATTTAATCTTTAATGTTATTGCAAAAGTGAGGCTAACCTTATTATTGCTAAAGCAAACCAACATAATATGTAATTATAAATACGTATATATAAATGTGAATAATGATTAATAAAATCTTGAACAAATCAAGCATTTAAAAAAAATTATATTTATGGCTAACATCAGAATTTGTTCATGTTAATAATTTTTTATTTATAATATAAGAGCAGAAACGTTAGTTAAAAAATACTGAACATTATCTTTATTCGGTAATTAAAAAAGCAGCAGGATAAAAAAACAGCGACTTATATATTTTTTTATAATAGTTTTTATTGGAAAAATATAAAATCAAATGACAATAAGTAATAATATATTCTAACAATAGTCATCTTCGCTTACAAATGTCATATTTTTGTTCTCGCAAACATCTAAATCACAGCCACACAGAGTTATACAATTTAAACTATTTTTTTTACAATTCCATGCCTTAGTGTTACAGGTCTTTTTACGTTTGCATGGCTTTACTACATTTTCTGGCAAAGCATTTTTTGTCATAAACTTAAGTAATATGGCATTATCTTCAGACTTATAGTATCCCCACTGCGTAAAATCAATTGGGGAATAGTAAGAATATAAGGCATTCTTCCAAATGTATGTTTGAGCAAAAGCTCTTAAAGTATGTTGATAAAGCGCATCGGAGCTACAAGGTATATTAGCCATATTAATGCCTATGCCACAGGAACGATTGAATATCAGTCTTCGTGCATCATCTGCTGTTTCACCATTTTTACCTAATAACTGCAAATATAGACTTTCTAATATTTTAAATTGTTGATAATTAAATTGATAGGTATCACCTAAGGTAGATAATGCATTTACATACTTTTTATCGACATAGACTAAATCCAATGCTTTTTTCTTTGCCCCTACTTTGCTTGTTGTGTCGCAGCCAGTAAAAGCATGTAAAGCTGGCAAAATTTTACATACCGTAGCTGAAAGATACTCAGCTGCGAGATGACAAGCTAAAGTTCTTGATTTTTGACTGTGAATTTTAAAAAATAATCCCTCACAACCTGGCGACTTTAAAAAATGCCAGAAATGTACCCCTAAAATAAAAATATCGGTATCCACGCTGTGGATAATTATCTGAGAAGCTAGTTGAAAATCGTATATAGTGTGGCAAAAAATTCGCGTATCAGCTTCTAAGTGATTACTCTGTAATTCGGGCACGTCAAACGTTGTATCACCTACAAGTTTATAACATTTTTCAATGTCAGGGAAACCACCTGAAATAAACAGTTGTTGAGTATTGTTTAACGAAACATAATTAAACTTACTTTCTATATTATTAATGTCTTCTCTTGAAGATCGCAGTGACACTTGTGATCCTTCACGTGATTCTGTCAAAGTAGATATTGTCGCAGTTTCATTAATTTCTTCTTCCTGCAATTCTATTTCTCTACGTCTGATTTTTTTCTTCGCTTACATAGGTTGAAAAACATGTTCTATGCCAAGAAAATGTTTGTTTAATTGCGTCTGAATCATACATAGACTCAAACTTGCTTGTAACATCATCTTGGCGACGACTGCCAAGAGGAACTGTAGAAAAAGACATTTTAACTATTTTGTAAACAACATAATTCACAGACAAAAAGCGCACAGTTTCAAATAGCTACTTTGAACGACCTTACAGGCACGATCTTGCACAGTACTTGCACCGTTTTGTTGCTGTAGATCGTCTAGTTACCATATGCTGACGGTGGGGGGAGAGTGTTGTTGCGTGTGTAGTGTGTACGTACGCTCTTGTTACATAATAACAAGCGATAACATAATCGCCTGAAACTGTTCGGGATTTTGTTAAGGGATGTTTAAAGAATATTTAAGGACTTTGGCAACATTAAAATTTGTGGTTTTTCAGGGTTGAAAATGGCCATTTTTGGGTTTTTTCGAACTTTAAATAATTTATATCTCGAAAAATATCAATTTTAGAGAAAAATCACAAGAGACCTTTTTTGTTTAAAATGACCCAAAACAGCTAAACAAAATTTGTCCGGGGCAAAAAAAAACAATTTTTTCAATTTGTTTAAAAAAAATTGTTTAAAAAATGTTTGACCCACTTTTGGACCTGGCAACATGCAGATTTGTTAAAAGGGGACCTTTTAGAGTAAGATTATGCAAAAAAAAAACGAATCTGAATATTTTTCCGAGCGGATGCGAAGATTCTTCCTGGACTAAGTGTTTTTGACAAAAGCGCATAGACATGCACAATGGACAGGTATTACAAATTCTCTTAAGAGAGAAAAGCGCAAATAGGGGTCTCTCTCTCTCTCTCTCTCTCTCTCTCTCTCTCTCTCTCTCTCTCTCTCTCTCTCTCTCTCTCTCTCTCTCCCCCCCCCCTCTCCACAACACTACATTTATCAAATTAATAATTAACGTAAACGATTTTATCGCGAATTAAATGTCTTATAGGGATTTTAACCTCTGGGCGATATGTGTCGAAGGGCGGTCACACAGTTGACACCAGAAGCATAACGAAACGACGGGGGACGTGTCGAATTCAGTCGTACACACGCGCGCGCGCGCGGGGTCGTTTTCCTGTTTAATTGTTACACGCTGTCCCAATTCCCCATACGTTTTATACGAATCGGTCACGCCAAGCATGCACCGCACAATACAAAGGAATCTTCCCATGAACTCATGCGAACGTCCGTAAACACTCACACTATTTTGTCCAATACATTCGTCAATCCGTTTTCTGTTAGACGTAATTCCTCTTTCACTTGAGAGATAATCAAATGTCTGATGCATAGAGTGTCCCATATGACAGAGTATCGAATGTAAATAATATACTGTTCTGAACTAAAGTATAAGATGTAATATGTAAAAAGATTGAACTGGTTTCAAACTTAAACACGTACGGTGAACAACTTTACCTTCAGCAAAGATTTTGAACATCTTTTGTACACAAACGAGGCCTATATTTCTCTACATATTAATTTCTTTAGAAATCGATTAAACTTATTTATACTCGCTGATCCACTTATGGAACATTATGTACGCTAAAATGTGGACATCTGTAAATAATGCATTACGAAAATCATCTGTAATACGTCTGTAATAGCTATGAAAATCTGTAAATAAGAAAAGCGCACATTTAACAAAAACGAATAAACTTGTCAACACTCTGAAAGAAACTCTGTTATCATGTTTTTATAATTCTAATTTTCAAAAATAGTAGACTATTAATTGTACATTTCACATAAGAGTAATGATTCTACACTATTATTACACTACACAACTCAACAGAAGGATCATGCTCAGCATGAACTTGTAAACGTATTGAGTTTTGCTACGGAGGACATCATACAGCAATTGTTTTATCGCCCAACCCATTTAGTAAACATAATATTTTAAATGCAGTACATCGCCTTGTTTGAGTGCAACGTCTAATGTCAATGAATATGTTTACGTTAGTTTCTGGTATAACTATTATCAGTCGGAATTAATCCCATCGTGCAGTTACAGTTTTGATATGTTTCTGCACATCATGGGGCAACTAGGGCTCAAACGGTAATCTCATCTCACTGATGGTGCAATATGATTAGTGTATAGAGACAGTGTCGGCAAGTGCCGCAATATGATTGGTGTATAGAGACAGTGTCGGCAAGTGCCGCAATATGATTGGTGTATAGAGACAGTGTCGGCAAGTGCCGCAATATGATTGCTGTATAGAGATAGTGTCGGCAAGTGACGCAATATGATTGGTGTACAGAGACAGTGTCGGCAAGTTCCGCAATATGACTGGTGTATAGAGACAGTGTCGGCAAGTTCCGCAATATGACTGGTTTATAGAGACAGTGTCGGCAAGTGCCGCAAAATGATTGGTGTATAGAGACAGTGTCGGCAAGTGCCGCAATATGATTGCTGTATAGAGACAGTGTCGGCAAGTGCCGCAATATTATTGGTGTATAGAGACAGTGTTGGCAAGTGCCGCAATATGATTGGTGTATAGAGACAGTGTCGGCAAGTGCCGCAATATGACTGGAGTATAGAGACAGTGTCGGCAAGTGCCGCAATATGATTGGTGTATAGAGACAGTGTCGGCAAGTGCCGCAATATGATTGCTGTATAGAGACAGTGTCGGCAAGTGACGCACTTTTAAGAATACATTACTACGTCAAAGACCTCCGACTGTTATCCTTTTGGCCGCGACAGTATCGAGGCCAACCAACAATTCGTTATTTTTACACGACACACCTGACGTCGAAACTACCCTACCATGCTACAGTCGGTCCTAGAAACCACTAAAATTCTCTCCAGTCCCTGCCTAGAACAAGTCTTCCACGTGTATAATGAACTGAAACCTCATGTGATTACACAGGATTCTGAAAGTATAATCTTTGTTTCTTTGTTCGCAAACATATGCCGCAAAGAAGTATCATATCTCAATTTTTTGTCGGCCTAAGACACATGCGTCTTGCACGTAGCCTACTAAGACCAAAAAACGTGTCCCCTGTGACGACTATACTGTACGTATACACGTGTATGTATATGACAACAACCTACACGTATATGACACGAAAAAATATCATTACCGATGTACAGAATCGCCCATCCCATTCTACATGGAAACTGTCTTGTTTACTTCTCTCGTTTATCGTTTTCTCTTTCTCAAATTACTCCCTAAACAACTGTCACGCGCACAACCTGCTATATTAAATATCTCAAGATGTGTCCAAAAAGCTGCGTTAGTTTCGATGGCGTGATTGTAACACTAAAGCTGATCAGTCATTATACATCCTATATATATATCCTCACTGTAAGGGTATACAGTTTAATGAATCTTGTTATTTGAATTATCAGTCTCTGTAACTCCAACTTCGTCGTGCTCGTTTGCTAACCTGCTAAATGTCATGTTCCGAGGCCTTTCAGTGTTCCCACCATGGGACTTGAAAATGGTGGAAACACTGAAACGCCTCGTCCAGAACATGGCATTTAGCAGGTTAGCAAATAAGCACGGCGAAGTTGGAGTTTGATGAAGTTTAGGACTATTAGCAAACAGGTTTTCCACAAGATTTTTTAACGTTACGAAGGAAAATCTACACAAATACGAATAATAATACGTTAGTCACCAGCTACGGCCAAACTACGAAAACGCAGACTATTTCTTTTCCCGACCTCAGAAACTTCTCAGAAGCATCAGTACAACGTACTTTACATTAACTACCTATCCTCAAGGATCAACTTCTTTCTTAAATAAATTAAATCTTACAAAACCACTATTAAATATTTAAAAAAAGCCTCGGAACCAATTGCACAGAATTTTAGCGGAAAATCCAATTCGACTTTGAGTAGGGGGAAAATGACAGTTCTAACTCACAAAGGAATGCCGCCTTTCTTAAAAAACATAAAAAACGATAAAAAACAAGATCAAAGAGATGCCGCCGTTCCCGCGGTCCAAGATTTTTTCCCACGCTCTCCCCACCACCGCTGGACCCGCAGTATCCGCGAATTTCCGCGAAAATAATTTTTTATATGCAGCCTTTCGCGAGCCTAAATCACTTTCACTTTCTAATTTCCGCGAATATAATTTTTTATATGCAGCCTTTCGCGAGCCTAGATCACTTTCACGTTCTACTGGACCACAGCATCCGCGACTTTTTCGCTGATCTGTGTCAAGATCCGCGACTTTTTCGCGTATCTGGACCACAGCATCCGCGAATATAATTTTTTATTTTTTTATATGCCGCCTTTCG
The DNA here is from genome assembly GCA_034769895.1 of Magicicada septendecula. NCBI lineage: Eukaryota > Metazoa > Arthropoda > Insecta > Hemiptera > Cicadidae > Magicicada > Magicicada septendecula. The sequence goes on along the minus strand of CM068369.1, from coordinate 72,609,962 downwards.
CGAGCTTAGATCACTTTCACTTTCTATCACTTGATGCATTATAGTGTATATATTAAATATATGATCAGGGTTACCAACCTTGTATGAGTTCAAATTTGTTATAATGTATATTAAATCTATATGATCAGGTTTACCAACCTATGGTGGGGGGGTTCCGACTTGATGCATTATAGTGTATATATTAAATATATGATCAGGGTTACCAACCTTGCATGAGTTCAAATTTGTTGTGTGTTATAATGTATATAAATCTATATGATCAGGTTTACCAACCTATGTATGGGTTCAAACTTGATATGTGTGTGTATTATAGTGTATATTAAAATATATGATCAGGGTTACCAATCCTGCATTATTGTGTGTATAGAACAGATCTGCCAACATTTTTCTTCGGTGGGAAATTCAAACTATATTATAGTAAATTGTTGACGACGACTTCGATATCAACTCACTCTCCCCTCCTCTCTCTTTGTCTCTAGACACAGTTGTCATCAGTTTTACATAAGCGTCCAAGTCTGTGTGTGTGTGTGGTAAAGTGTTACGCATAAAAAAATCTCCTTGAAATAAGGTATTTTCAAAAGTTTTGTGTACACACATTGTACAATAATTTTCGTAATTGTAAGATACAACCTGCAAATTATTAAAATGTCTCTCTCACACATTTCTGATTACTATACAAATAATTGCATGCATATTCGAAGGTTTATAACGAAATAAATTAAAATAAACCATAATTTGTTTTAAATAATTAAATATATATTTACACCAACATTTTTCTTCGGTGGGAAATTCAAACTAGGTTATAGTAAATTGTTGACGACTTCGATATCAACTCACTCTCCCCTCCTCTCTCTTTGTCTCTAGACACAGTTGTCATCAGTTTTACATAAGCGTCGTGCTACTTATGGATTATTGTAAGTAGCGATACTAAAATGTCACCAGGAAATATATATTTATCACCTACCTCGTTGTGTCCTACTTCTAATTTTTTTGACACATGACAGTCATTGACTACGATTTAGAAATTAATATACTGCCAAGTCTGTGTGTGTGTGGTAAAGTGTTACGCATAAAAAAAAAATCTCCTTGAAATAAGGTATTTTCAAAAGTTTTGTGTACATACACATTGTATAATAATTTTCGTAATTGTAAGATACAACCTGCAAATTATTAAAATGTCTCTCTCACACATTTCTGATTACTATACAAATAATTGCATGCATATTCGAAGGTTTATAACGAAATAAATTAAAATAAACCATAATTTGTTTTAAATAATTAAATATATATATTTACAACACTGTACACAAACATAAAATATATAGTTTACAAACCGCTATAATACAATTATTGATTAAATATATATATCACAAACATTGTTATATATAAAATATTAATAATAATATTGTTTTAAATGATTAAATATATATTTACAGCACTGTACACAAACTTAAAATATAGTTTACAAACCGTTATAATACAATTATTCAAAATACATTTTACATTGATTAAATATACATATATCACAAACAAACATTGTTATATAAAATAAATATTAATAATAATTTTTTGACATTGTAAGATTTTAAAATAATAATTTCACGGCTGTAGATACAGTTCACAAGGAAGTTTATCTGTAACATAACAATACAGTCGATATTAGAATCACTGATACGATAATATTCAATTATCACATGCACACACACACACAGTTAGTGGAAAGAATCAAATGTGTTAAGTAAGTAAACTTTTTCAAGTATATGTCATTTTTCATAAGTTAATGTACTTTCAAATAATTTCTAATCAAACCAAACCAAATATTATTCACTGGAAATTTGTAAATACTACTTAGAATCAATGATACATTTATCGCATAAAGGTAATGTACTTTCAAATAATTTCTAATCAAACCAATTATTATTCAACGAAACTAAATAGAATCAATGATACATTTATCATGTACATACAAATTCAATTATTAAAGTGTTAAGTACAGTGAGTTGAAACTACACACACACATCAATAAATTGTTTGTTAACACGATTGCTACTTACGACGTTAGGACTCAATCTCTACTTGTGTTGTTTGATTTCTCGTCCCTCGATACACTAAATGTAGTTCTTTAGGTTTGATATGTCTGAGCTCCTCATTCGTGAAGACACCTGCATACCTCTTGGGAAGATAGACACGATACTGACGGTCGCCATCCTCCAACGTAGCAAGCACAGAGTTCCCATATTTTGTGTCCACATTTGTTAAGACCATGATGGGATATTTTTTATTCACTGTCAATTCTGAACATCGTTTGTACTCGATAGCACTTACAGCATTAAACTTTACAAGAAACGACATTATTAGAAGACACTAGTGAACACGTCTGCATCAAACTAGAGAGAACCAAACAATGACAGAATATTCGTCACAAAAGGACAGTAGAATGTGATAGTGGTGGTGGTGGTGGTGGTGGTAACGTCGGTGTCCCACTTTCATTTGCATGTATGAACATGTCCCACAGACGAAATTAGAGACACCAAAAATATAACAATGTCATTAGGAAAGTCCATTTTCATAAGAAAATAGTCACTGCTTACAGCTATGCATGTATGTACATGTCCACAACAGAATGAGAGAGAGATATAAATGTCATCATTCGCGGTGACCTACTTTCTAAATTTGTTACATTAAAAATGTTTGTTTAAAGCAAAAATCATGAATCATCCATTCCCGAATAGCATGCACCTTATAGTTGGCACAACGGTCAGAAGAATTGAAATGTCTAAGACATTCTGTTCCATGAATTATATACGGTATGTTTTTAGGACAACCAAAGTCATCGAGATTGATGATATTATTGTGTATTATCTTTGATTGCAAAAAACGTTTTTTCTCAAAACCCTTCACAAACACATATTTATATATACGTGTATGTGATGTTAACAATGAAACAAGATTGTCGTATGGTGTCTCTCCTTCGCTCCATCTAAGTCTATGATAATTTGACGTTAACCAGTGGTTTGTCCTAACGTATTTGGGATTCGTAACGGATGTAGCAGGCGGTGTCAAAATCCAATGTCTACCAGCAAATCTCAGAACGTCCATGATTGACAGTTCCTTCACAATATATTTTCCGTTGTCGTCGAAAAAGCACTGGAAGTCGATTATAACCCCAGTGTTATCCATAATACTGTAAGACAAAGAAACCACACACATTACAAACTCTATATATGTATATATATATATATTATGTTTAAACATACAAATATCGTTGCGATATTAATATGTGAACTTACGTTTACAGACGTCTGGACTGAAGCACCGAGAGACGTCAACTGACGAAAGAAACAAGTGTTGAGGGGGGTTACTATACATGGAGACGAATTTTTTTAGTAGGTGGGGAGGTGTCGTCGTCGTCGTTCTCCATGTTGATGCGTTGTCGTATCCGATAATGACCGTATGCAAGCGTATCATGACCATTGTCTAATATATAACGCTTATTATCATACGGTGACAACGCTTGCTTATTTACACGCATCGTGTACAGCGTATGATGATCGCTACGTAAACAAAGCGCACTGGTAGAAAACTGACAATGATCAGTGAGACACTTGCGATACATATCGTGTCGCAGACTCCTCTTAATTGCAACTCGAGGCACACCTTTACATACACGTTTTTGACACTCTTGGGTGGGATCTTCGTGGGCCACAAGGAACGAATAACATTTCGCACGGAGACCCACGAATTCTCTAATAGGACGACCACACGTTTCATCCTTGAACAGGCCGACAACCTTTTTGTTCTTAAGGCTATAACAAGGATGAGACGTAGGGTAATCCGATGTGTCAAAAACGTGTAGGTCCTTCTTCATGTCTGCATACAAGTCTGATGTTTGAATGCTATACATCAGACTGTCTGTATCTGTCATTAATAATTTAACGTTGCAACCGTACTTGGCGACAGCATAACGATAATGAAAGTCGTACATTATCGTTTTGCTAACGTCAAGCACCGTGAAGCCGACATACACGGGACGGGAAAGAACAATGGATTTTTTACGGAGTGAGAGCCCCACCAGATCGTTCGTATAACGAATCATACGTTTTAGCCTAGGTGTGGAAACTAGTTTTTGAAGCCGTCGTTCATTCGAGACTAGTTCAAAGTCTATATGTTTCCGTACGTTCTCCAGCGACTTACCGTATACGGCGTTGTTCATCAGTTTGAAAAGGTCTTTTTCAAAGCTGTTGACGGCTGTTTGCCTCTTGTGGGTGTTGAAATCGATAAACGGTTTCAACCAAGCGCTTTGCTTAAAACACAACACCCTATGAGTCGCTTTCAGCTCTAAGCCAAGACTTAAATACAATTTCAAATTTCGATAATGGAGAACGTAATTTTGTTTGTCCTCCAAAGTTGTTAACAACTTCTCTACGGATGACCCTGATTCGTTATACGATGATCTGTATATACTCTCGTGTAAACGTTTGGAAAAGGGAGAAAGGATATCGGGTGTTACGCGCTGGCGCACAGGTGCAAGTGGGTAGTCGGAATGCAGGTCGTGTAAGGTATCGGGATAGTGTAGGTCAACTTCGAGGATGTACCCGATGTCGGAATCATCACTCACATTACGTACGTCCAAGGACTCGATTTCGTTACGATCGAGCCATCGGAAGTCTGCGTAAGGGAGTGGTTGCGACATGGCTGCACCGTATAAATTATTACAGTCTGTATACAGAATGAAGGAGGTCGGTTTCGATACATCGTACTGATCTGGAATCAAAGGATTGTTAGCGACTGCGTGACGGTTGGATATCATCGCGCAGCCTCCGCGGATCCCAGACTCGAGGAACAGATGCAGATTTATCTCTGTTAACAGCTCTAATTCGACCCCTGTCATTTTTAGCATCGCGTTCCAAGCGAGTCCGGGAAGCGAGTAAAAATGACACGGGTCCAAGCAGTAATCGCGTAAGGCCATGTCTCGGAAACTTTCAAAGACATCAGCCAGCAGCATTACGTCTGTCAACAAATACAAATCGTGGTAATCGCCAAACGTACGCAGATTGAATGCACTCCACACGTTTTGTGCGTGCTCGTAATCTGCGTTCGAAATAGCCGATTCCAACAACCGGTTATCAAAGTGTTCACGAGCGGGTAGACTTGTTTCGTTGAACCGATCAATGCTGTCAACGTACTCGTAAGGGTATACTCCCTTGCGTACGAGCAGATTGGTCTGTTCGTCGAAACCCCGTCTAAGCATTTCCTCTCTGAGCAAAGGAAATTGGCTCCCGGACGTGGACAGATTGGTAACGAGTGTGTCCAGAGAGCGATTAAGAAATTGAAAGGAGTCTACGAAACGCAAGGGACCCAGGGAGAACGACACGTAACGCTCACTGGATGTTGCAATGCAGGATACGTGTTGGTCCTTATATTTTCCTAAACCCAGCATTAAATGGTGACAGTCGTAGCCACGAAGGTTGTGAAAGAAGACGGGGATATGACGAGGCATCTTGTAGCTTAGATTACAGCTATTGTGGGCTGCTCCCAAGAATTTCCCCGTAAGATGACAATGATTGCGTACCTTGTCATCGTCTGTCAAAGGGCGCTCACACAAATGACGGTGGCGTTAGTGAACGCAACATTGTCATCATCGGACATAATTATTTGCACGTTATGTCGTACTACCTTCATCATATCCTCGGCGTCTTTCATCAACCACGAGAAGAAAGTGTCTACGACGTTTTCACCTCGATAAACTTTAGCCTCTCTCCAGAGTCTGTGTGTATGATCCACGATAGCATAGGAGAAACCTGACGGAATATGCATCGCTTCGTATGATGTGGACGATACAGGAGGAGAAGTTATTTTCTGACGGGCACCGTTGCTATCAACTGAGTAGAATTCGCCTAACTCGTGCACTGTCGTCGGGACGTTGTTACCAGGTGAACACGATTGAAGCGGAGTGATGAGAGACTCGAAGTCGGCGTAGACGGTAAAGGGTACTTTAAGACAGTGCGCGTAATTTTTAAATGACAAACTTCTCCTCCTCTGTAGGCATTTTGGTTTTCTGCTCGCCGTGAGGTGTGCAGTAGGGGAGATGATCGGACAGACCATGTTCTGTGGTGAAACGATGCAGGCAGTAGTCGCAGTAAAATGATTGGCCGTCGTGTTTTGTAAGGGATGATAACAATCTACTCATGTTACTGATAAGACAGTAATGTTTTCGGCTATTTGTATCGGACAGAAGTAAAAGATTAACGTGATGTAATCTGTCCTTATTGGGGGTAATTCTTAACGGATAAACCTCATTTTTTGATTCGTTTCTGATATTGTCGTGTATATCATAGCCGAAAACGTTTATAGAAATGTTGGGATTCTGTGTTTCAAATTTAGAAAGTGAATTTATAGAAACAGGGTACTCGATACCGGACATATTTATTGTGTTTTTGAATAAGAGGTATTTTGAAACACGTTCTTTATTACGTTCTTGAGGGTGTATGTGAGCTAGTACGGACCATAGAAAACACATTTCATCTTGGGAGTTATTGATGTTGACTACTGCCCTGGTGACTGCAAGTTTTCGCGGGGTTGGAAGGTAGGAGGATGCTGCTAGAGGTCGGTACCGCCCAACAACTAGTTCCAGCTTCAGTACAGCATCCACCGACCATCCGCTCCCGTCACGGGTAAAATTGGATATGCTATTCATGATTTTATCGTAGGATTCATCGAGTAGACAGTTCAACTCGTCGTTGTCGTCCGTGAGCAACGTACGACAACGTCCGTGGAAGACGGCGTCTTTGGTTACCACTTTTTCTTCGCCGCTGTCACCATCTAACATATTTTTAGTGAAACGTATCCTGCACGCAATATGCCATTTGATACTGCGTAAACGTGCTTGTTCTGCCAGAATATCCTTGCACAATAAAGGTCGCACCTCGGTCATTATCGGTACTATATCTTGATCTTCTTCTTCTGTGTACACAGACAGGTAATTAAAAGTTGTGAGACATCCTCTAATACTACTGTTTCGCACAATATAAAATCGTGTCATATCTGAAACAATAGAAACACATGTATTAGCTAATAGGAATGATGAATAACACACATTCATGTTTGTGGTAAATAAATAGATAGTACACGTTAGTAATACGTTAGTTTATTGCAAACTGTGAAGATGGCAGCTACTCATGATTTTAGCATTGAAAGTGAAAGAAGAAAATCGTTCAAGTATTGGGAAGTGACGTTTGTCAGTCCCGACGAGTTAGCGTTTGCTGGGTTTTACTACTATCCGCTAAATTATGATGTTTGTGGACATAGTATGTCATTCATAGACGATAGAGTTAAATGCTTTTGTTGCGGAATTGAATTAGTTCATTGGAGAGAAGGTGACATACCTATGGTGGAACATGAAAAATTTTCTCCGTCATGTCAATTTCTAAACGATGTCAAGAGACAATACATTGGGGAGAAGGTGACAAACCTATGTCAGAACATAAAAAATTTTCTCCGTCATATAAATTTCTAAACAACGTCAAGAGACTATCTTGTACAGGTTAGACAGAGTTAATTCATATCAAACAAATTTGGTTTGCTACATAATTATAGAGAGACAATTGGTATTTTAAAAAATTTTTACCTTGTTGAGGATGTCCCTGTTCCTGCTGATGTTCTGGATTCTGTTGAAGGTCGGACATGATGATATTCAGATGTGTGAATGAATACTGAAAAACAAAGAAACTGTTATAGATATATATAGTATTTTTAACGCCGGTATTATGTTAGTGTATCTTAAACCATGAACAACGCACGCAAGACTATAGCTCTAGAGCTACACAGAGCAGCGAGAAGGAATTTCGTTAGGCGCGCGGTTGAATTGAAGGGTCTACACGACTTGTACCAGGCGGATCTTGTGGAGATGATACCATACGCTCGAGTGAACAAAGGGTACAAGTACATGATGACAGTGATCAATGCGTTTAGCAAGTACGCGTACGCTGTACCATTGAAAACAAAGACAGGAAAAGAAGTAAAGCATGCACTAGAGCCTATACTAACTGCTAATCGAATGAAATATTTACAGACAGACAACGGGAAGGAGTATTACAACAGCACAGTACAAGCGTTGCTAAAAAAGTATAATGTGAAACATTACTCAACCTACAGTGAGAAAAAAGCTTCCATAGTGGAACGTTTTAATCGCACACTGAAGACACACATGTATCGAGCTTTCAGTGAACAAGGACACTACCGCTGGTTGGATCTACTACCTACATTACTGAAATCGTACAACAATACAACACACAGAACCATTGGTATGAAACCGAGTGAAGTGAATGACGCCAACGAACATATAGTGTTGGAACGAATAAGGAAGAACACAGCGCCTAAAATCAGTCCAACGAAACCACCCAAATTTAAAGTCGGTGACCGTGTTCGTATAAGTAAGCACAAAATGACGTTCGCCAAAGGTTATACGCCGAATTGGACTAACGAAATATTCACTGTGGATAAAGTACAATCCACTACTATCCCCGTCACTTATCTGCTAAAAGATCATCTAAACAAAGTGTTGAAAGGTGGTTTTTACGAGCACGAGATTAGTAAGTCCAAAGTCGGCGACGTATACCTAGTGGAAAAGGTGTTACAACGCAAAGGTGACAGAGTGCGTGTTCGTTGGCTCGGTTTCGATGGTAAACACGATGCGTGGATACATAAGAAAGATCTAATATAAAAAAGGTGACAGCACGTGATGAAAACAGTATGCTTTCGGTATTCACAAAGATGAAGATTGTACAGCAAGCAAACAAATTACCAATAAAGGATATGGACTTTTTGGCTGGTGACGAAGGTAGTGCTAAGCGTAAACATGGACCGCTATTACCGAACAGTATTCGCTGTATCGTTACAGGCCCAAGTTCCTGTGGGAAATCAAATGTGCTATTCAACCTACTGTTGATGCCAACGGACTACGTTTCCGCAACGTATACGTGTTTTCAAAATCATTATTTCAACCAAAATACAGAATGCTAGAAACAGTGATGAAATCACTCGCTGATGAAGGTTTAGGTTATCATGCATACAGCGAGAACGAAGAAGTCCCGCTACCGAGTGAAATCACTGGTCTCGACTCTGTTATCGTATTCGATGATGTATCGTGTGAAAGACAAAACAATATTCGAAAGTATTTTGCTATGGGGAGACATAGCGGTGTGGACACATTCTATCTATGTCAGAAATATAGCCAGATACCGAAACAATTGGTACGTGACAACGCTAACTTGTTGATATTGTTCAAACAAGACGATCTAAATTTACGACATGCATATAATGATCACGTTAACATAGATATGAAATATGATGCTTTCAAAGACGTCTGCATGGAAGCGTGGAAGGATCGTTATGGATTTCTAGTCATAGACAAAGACTCGCCAATAAATGAAGGTAGATATAGAATCGGCTTTGATCGATTCATAATTGTTTCCGACGAAGTATAAAAGTGGTTGCACTGTAGTAATGTAATCAGTCCTCTTGCTAACACACGATGGCAATGAATAAGGAGGAACGACTCGCGTATGATATAGACACGATAAGCGACAACATAAGGAAAAAATATCATGCATTACAACACGGTATCAGAGAAAGCGACGAGGCGTTTAGAAAAAATTACAGACCGATTCTGGAACCGTTAGAAGTTATTTCACGAAAGTTAAGTGGTGACATGATGGAGGAGGAGGAGGAGGAGGAGCAGATAAAACAAGAAGAGCCTACACAACACGTAATAACAGAAAACGAAAGTGGTATGCAAAGTCATAACGCTTCTCATTTCAGTGAAGAGGACGCTTGGAACCCTAACGCTTCACATTTCAGCGAGGATTCATTAGCAAACAAATATATGCGTTTGTGTGAATCGGCGGACTGTAAACGGATTATAGATCGCATGTATGGTGTTCGATACGAAGGTGGTAAATTTATGATAGGTGATTCAAATGTAAAAATCGATGATAACGACAAATTTCATGTCAAAGGAAAAATTTACGAGGGTACACCTGGTCTGTATGAACTTTTGTTTATGAAACTACCGAAAAAATACAATAAGGATGATATGAGGAAATATAAGTCTATACTACTAGCAACCAACGGACACAAACAAAAATATAAACACAATATGCAAATAAACAGTAACAGTGGCGTCAAGTACCGACTAGTAATATCTAAATTGTTTGCACGAAAACGTACAGGGAGTGGCTATATGGAGATGAAACCGAACACTGCAATCGATTACGTGCATTGGGATGATCCTAACGAGTTGGTTAATAGATTGAGACTGTTAATGGCGTCTCAAAATAGCGGCCATACTGGTCATAGGAATGAAATCGTTTCGATATTGGAAGAATTACGTGAAACCGGTATTATCATATAAAAGCAGACGCACCGTTCTATAACCATCAGTTCTTCTTCATAAATATGAGTGTAGACAAGTTCGGTAGACACGACAGCGCTGTAAGAGTGCGAAAAGAAACTCATCGAAGTCTGCGTGAGGATATCGGTTTAGGAGTGACTAACGACGGTCACTTTGATGTGAAAAACAAAAAGATATGCAACTTGGGTGATCCTGAAGAGTTGCACGATGTTGTTTCTTTACAGTACGTAAAGGACACATGCTTACAGTACAAGAACGACGACAACGCTACCGTAGACGCAAAAGATCATCGAATAATAAGGCTAAACGATCCGCTTAAATCAAGAGATGCAGCCACAAAACGATACGTAGACGAGAAGAGTTTGAAAAAAGATCGTGCAGGTAACGTAATCGTTAATGACTGTCGACTAACGCATGTGCAGGCACCTGTTGACTTCAAAGACGCAGTGAATTTGGAATTTTTACACGCACACACAATCAGTTTGCAAAACGATACTTTCTACGCTGCCGGAAGAAAAATTACGAATATAGCGAACGGTGTCAATGACAAAGACGCAGTCACTGTACGACAAATGCACGAATTAAAATTACATATAAAGACCGAATTGTACAAGGTCACTCAGGTATTTCACGCTCATATAATCAATCTAATAAAGTTTGTCTATAAATATCAAGACAGCACGACACAGCGTTCAGTCCTGTCTGAATATATTGAAGAGGTGGGGCGTTTAATAGACGTTCTCGATACGGAAACGGAAATCAAGGATTGGAGATCTGTTTACAAGAATGCACGTACTTCGTAAGAAAAGAATGGGGCGTGGTGTAATTGGAAAAATACTTAAAAACACTGTGCCCGCTATCGTTTCGTCAGTACCTACTTTGATTAATCGAGCGGTGGACGCATTACCAGTAGAATTACACCTACCGGGCTACCGATTCTGTGGACCTGGAACAAAACTCAAAGAGAGATTGGCACGTGGCGAGCGCGGAATCAAGGAGTTGGACGAAGCCTGTCGCGAACACGATATCGCTTACGCTAAGTACAAGGACAACGAACGAAGACGCGTAGCGGATCGTGTGCTAGCCGGCAAGGCGTGGGATCGAGTGAAAGCTTTGAATTCAGGCATCAGCGAAAGAGCGTACGCGGCGGCCGTAGCGGCAGCGATGAAGGCGAATCGGCAGTGGGTGGAGGGAGCTCGCGTAGTGGTTGCAGAAAAAACAAGAAGAAGAAGGGTTCAGGAATTAACGTCAATCCGTGAACAAACGCAAACGCAAAACGACCTGCAAACGCAAAACAGTCCCAAGACATAAACGTAACAATAAAAAAATAGCGTCAGGTAGGTATACCTACGTCCTTACAGACAAAAAAACTAATTTGCATACCAGTGCGTGCATTGTCTGACAGTGATTTGTATGTGTACGCAAAACTTTTGAAAATACCTTATTTCAGAGGAGTTTTTATGCGTAACACTTTACCACACACACGACCATGGAAGAATGAGAGTGCAGTTGTTAATCTAGACAGTGCAGAAGGACCTGGTACGCACTGGGTTTGCTACAAGAAGCGAAACAAACAAGTTTACTACTATGATGCGTATGGTAATATGCAGCCACCTCTTGAGCTGACACAGTATTTTGGAACCGACACTGACATTTACTACAATTACGAACGTGAACAGCCACCACACACAGTCATCTGCGGGCATTTATGTTTGGACTTCTTAACGCGCGAGTGATCAGTAAGCGACAAGATGTCTTCGCTGTCGGTCACCTTAACAGGTACGAATGCTGCTGCTCTTGTATGTGACTTTTTCCCGCCTCTCGAACTAACAAACGGCGAATGGTATGTAGGTCTATTGGACTTTACTACATACAACAGTATACCGAACGTGATTGAAGGAAAAAACAACGTGTTTCCAGTACTACGAGACGGAACAACGTGGGACTTGATAACTTTACCTACAGGTGCTTATGAAATCGGTGACATAGAAGGCTTCCTCAAAAAGCAGTTAGGAGACTCAAAGATTAGTCTACGTCCTAACAACAATACACTGAAATGTGAGCTGACTTGTGCACTGGATATTGACTTTCAACAAACAGTGTACGGTATCGGTGATATGTTGGGTTTCAAGGGAAAGCGTCTGCTTGAAGCGAATAAAACTCACACGTCTGACGCCACAGTTAACATTATAAAAGTGAACAGTATACTGATAAGGTGTAATATAGCGCAAGGATCATACAAGAACGGTAAAACCGAGCACACACTGCACTCGTTCTATCCGTCAGTCGAACCAGGATTCAAAATAATTGAATCGCCTACAAACGTCATATACCTACCTGTGAATGTGAGTCGTTTTGACAACATAACATTATCTTTACACGATCAGGACGGTGACGTAATAGATTTTCGCGGAGAAGTCATCACTGTGCGTTTACATCTAAAACGACTATAGACATGGGCTTGTACTTTGTTTCTTCGCCACCGCTGCTACCACAGTCGTCGTCAGTAATAAAAGAAGAAGAAAGATCAGTTAGGAAACGCATCAGTACTCGTTCGAAACTGAAACGATTAACATCAGTTAACCGCCGTTTCCTGATTTCACTGGGTTTTGTTGTTGTTGTAAACAAGTAACATGGCGAGTGGAATATTATCAGTGGAGCAGCAACCGTTCTTTGAAGACAGTATCACACACTTTTCATTTCACTCGCACGCACCGTACGCAACAACAAGATATGGAAACAATGATGAAATACGTGTGCCAATACAACAACAGGACGTCTTTACACTGCCGTCAGAAAGTTTCCTCTACATCGAAGGCAAGTTGGTTAAAAACCCTAGTGCGGCTGCAGATACTGCACTGAATGTGGAACTGGTGAACAATGCTATAGCATTTCTCTTTGAAGAGATTCGTTACGAGTTGGCCGGAGTGGTAGTGGACCATACCAGAAACGTCGGTGTTACGTCAACTATTAAAACTTTTCTATCACTCAACAACAACACACGTAACGCAATGGAAAACGCAGGTTGGGTGGCACCGACCACGAACATATTAAAAGTGAATGATGACGGCGAATTCAATTTTTGTATACCACTGAAAATGCTAATGGGATTCGCAGAAAACTATACACGCATCGTGCTGAATGTGAAACAAGAACTTATACTCCTACGTGCTTCTACCGACATAAATGCTATGGTTTTAGTAAGCGGACAAACGACTGCTAATTGTGTTCTTGAACTAGATAAAGTTTACTGGAAAATGCCTTATGTACATGTAGCTAATGCGTACAGATTACCACTGTCACGACTCATAGAGAAAGACCACCCGATAACTATGCCTTTTAGGACCTGGGAGTTGCACGAGTATCCTGCCTTACCACAGACTAAAAGGCAGAATTGGATTGTCAAGACCTCGAGTCAGCTAGAAAAACCACGCTTTGTTGTGTTAGCGTTTCAGACAGCAAGAAAAAATGTAATGACAGCACACGCTGATGAATTCGATCACTGTAACGTGATCAATGCGAGACTGTTTCTAAACGACAAGTATTATCCTTACGATAATTTAAACTTGGATATTGGGAAAGACCGTTTTGCATTATTGTACAATATGTACGCCAGTTTTCAAAGTTCGTATTACCACCGTTTAGACGGCAGCCCAGTACTGACACCGGAATTATTCAAATCAAAAGCCCCGCTGTTTGTTTTCGATTGTAGCAGACAAGACGAAGCACTTAAGTCTTCAGCAGTTGATGTACGTTTAGAATTTGAATCGTCAACGAATTTTCCTACACAGACGACCGCCTACTGTATGATACTACATGATTCGCTTGTAGAATATACGCCATTGACCAACACAGTACATAGACGTGTTTAAGTCTTATTTTATACATATTTTGTAAATACTAGTTTTAAATATATATATATATATTTTCATCATATTTGTAACATTATAATATTGGAGCTATGTGTGTGTATGTATTTTTAATTGTAAAACTAGTTTAGATATATTTTAATACTTGTAACAATATAATCTTGGAACTGTGTATGTTTTTTTTTAAATTGTAAATATTAGTTTAGATATATTTTCATACTTGTAACAATATAATCTTGGAGCTGTGTATGTATTTTTAATTGTAAAACTGTTTAATATAATCTTGGAGCTGTGTGTATGTATTTTAATAAATGTATATATATATTACACACACTTTATTATTATTTGTATAACCCCCTCCATAATAATTTGATCATACACATACACGCGCACACACACATGTATTAAATTCAATAATGCGTTTGATAATGTTTTAATGCAAATAATTTTAGGAAAGTCTACATTCTGCATTCATAAGGAGATAGTCACTGCTTACAGCTATGTATGTCCACAACAGAATTAGAGAGAGATATAAATGTCATCATACGCTGTGACCTACTTTCTAAATTTGTTACATTAAAAACGTTTGTTTTAAATAATGCACTTGATAATTTTTACGTTTAAATAAAATCTATACACTTACCAAAAGTAGATGTGTATACTGGAAGACACGTAAGACGTACAGTATCAGCCAAACTAGTATGTGCGTTGTCTACACTGAAGGCGTACAAACAGTCTTTCAACTATTAAAAAAGATGCAGAGATTTCACGATGTATCAGCACACGTCAGCGATCAATAAGAAATTGCCGCTATAAAAATACGGTAAGAATATATTTTCAGAAATTGTAATTTGATCACACACACGCGCGCGCGCGCGCGCGCGTTTTAAATTCAATAAATAATGCACTTGATAATTTTTACGTTTAAATAAAATCTATACACTTACCAAAAGAAGATGTGTATATACTGGAAGACACGTAATACGTGCAGTATCAGGATGCACAAGCAGACAAGAAATTGTCGCTAATTTACTTTGCGTATATATAGTGTACACTGTAGTGGGGAAAGCGCGTGTGTCCGTTTTTAGAGTAATTACTGTAAGCGGTGTTAATGCTTGACAGGTGTCAAATTAGAAAGTAGAGTTGTCCGTTTTTAGAGTAAATACTTTATAATCCTAATTACTGTCAGCGCTGCTAATGACTGGCAGGTGTGAAATTAGAATGTAGGACGTCGTACACAAGGTTAATGACCTCTGGTTTAATTTAGCGAATAATAACTATATCTAATTCAGTATCGGATCAATGCTGTCAACGTACTCCGAATATGCATGCAATTATTTGTATAGTAATCAGAAATGTGTGTGAGAGAGACATTTTAATAATTTGTAGGTTGTATCTTACAATCATGAAAATTATTATTTAAACTGATAATTGTTTTATTAAAATCTTACAATGACGAAATATTATTATTTCATTGTTTACGATATATATTTAATGCAAAAATGAATTTTTAAAATTACAATCGTCTGTAAGCTATAGATAAATATATATATTTCCTGGTGATTACATTTTAGTATCGCTACTTACAATAATCCATAAGTAGCACGACGCTTATGTAAAACTGATGACAACTGTGTCTAGAGACAAAGAGAGAGGAGGGGAGAGTGAGTTGATATCGAAGTCGTCAACAATTTACTATAATATAGTTTGAATTTCCCACCGAAGAAAAATGTTGGCAGATCTGTTCTATACACACATAATGCAGGATTGGTAACCCTGATCATATATTTTAATATACACTATAATACACACACATATCAAGTTTGAACCCATACATAGGTTGGTAAACCTGATCATATAGATTTAATATACATTATAACACACAACAAATTTGAACTCATTTAAGGTTGGTAACCCTGATCATATATTTAATATATACACTATAATGCATCAAGTCGGAACCCCCCACCATAGGTTGGTAAACCTGATCATATAGATTTAATATACATTATAACAAATTTGAACTCATACAAGGTTGGTAACCCTGATCATATATTTAATATATACACTATAATGCATCAAGTGATAGAAAGTGAAAGTGATCTAAGCTCGCGAAAGGCGGCATATAAAAAAATAAAAAATTATATTCGCGGATGCTGTGGTCCAGATACGCGAAAAAGTCGCGGATCTTGACACAGATCAGCGAAAAAGTCGCGGATGCTGTGGTCCAGTAGAAAGTGAAAGTGATCTAGGCTCGCGAAAGGCTGCATATAAAAAATTATATTCGCGGAAATTAGAAAGTGAAAGTGATTTAGGCTCGCGAAAGGCTGCATATAAAAAATTATATTCGCGGAAATTCGCGGATACTGTGGTCCAGCGGTGGTGGGGAGAGCGTGGGAAAAAATCTTGGACCGCGGGAACGGCGGCATCTCTTTGATCTTGTTTTTTATCGTTTTTTATGTTTTTTAAGAAAGGCGGCATTCATTTGTGAGTTAGAACTGTCATTTTCCCCCTACTACTTTGCTTTTCCTATCCTCCCATATGCAGAATTTAGCGTGTAATATAAATACACCTACACACGAGATTACTGCTGGTAATTTGTCGCGGAGGGAGTATCCAAACTTTTACTACAAACAATGTGAATTTTGACTTATAATGCGAACGACTCTTTGGTGTTGACACTCTGATAACCACATCTGACGACGGTATGTGAGTTTACAGAAATCTGAGGAGCGTAAAAACTGTATTCATATCATTTAACGTTTAAACAAGTACTGTACTAATAAATTGCTAAGAATTGTTTTAACGATCCAGTTACTACAGAATTTGTTCATTTTAGCACTTTTAGTCGTTTCGTTCATTAAAGAGTACTCAAGAATAATACATAACTACACAATATATGAGACAATAAGGCTGATAATTTTACAAAACTGATCAACGTTGTACCAAACACGTTTGTTTCAAAGTGAAGAAAAAGAATGATACTGATTTCCTTAAAGATTAATACAAACACAGAGAAATATAATTCACAATGTAAAAATATATAATACATTTAAAAGCAAAAAATATACACGCGTTTAGCAGATAACTATCACCTCTATAAAGAGAAATTCTTTTCATTTTAATTTCTAAAATGGAATAATCGTATCTTTATCTGTCGCGTTTAGCCGTTTACCAAGAAGTAATCTTCGTATTTACAGTTAAAGAATTTGTTTGTACTGCGTTTCATGTTTATTTCCTTTGCTCGAAGCCACAAATTACAACAATAAATCTCGCTAAAAGGGAAACAAAACTGTGCAATGGGGGTTGTTGACATATCTGAAAATAGTACGAGAAAATAGGCAAACAAATGTCACAGAATGTACGTATTCTCTTATCTAATAGCACAAAAATAAGATTTCTTTATAAAAACGAGAACATCTTTTAAGTCAATAAATTAAAAGAAATATTTTACTAGATCGTACGCTTTATAACATTCATAAGTTTATTTATAACGTTTTTATCAAACAATATTAAGAAGATTAAATGGATCTTTAACAAAATTCTGTAGGTTTAATGAAATCTGGACAGCATGTTACTGCCAGAACACGTGTGGCTCTTAATGACCACTGTTATAAGGGAAGAGGGGAAGGGGTTGTTGTGTCGCAACGGAATCCTGCAAATTCACCCTGTGTAGAATGTCACGTCTCCTCGCGTCAATCACTAAGGGATGTGACAGAATGTGACCTCCCATTTATCTACTACCATTTGGAGTTTTTCACGCGTTCACAGTACTGTCTAAATGGAATCTTATCCGCTAAACGGCTTCATTTTTTTTTTTATAATGTTTCTATCTTCGTCAGTTTGAAATCGCGTCTAATTTTCGCTCATTCAACGCGTTTATTTACGGTTTCCGTGCTCTCTTTTCAATTATCTCGGCATAAATTATTTTCAATTTAAATGTCAATGTAAAAAGTAATAACAGTCGCAATAATGTGTCAAGTACATGGCAGTTATTAGAACGTGAAGGACGATTCACCCACATTTTCTTCACAGCGAGAGCGATCCTCAGCTGTGGACCGGTCGTAGTTCTCAGCCTTCGCGAGTGTACTCAAATGACTCACACAAGACCCCTCGTTAATCTAAACGGTACACAGTTCAAAATATGCTTATTAGTCCACTTATTAGTAACGAAAGTAGGCTATTTGATAATAAGTTTAGCACAGTATAAATCTTTAAATAACTTCATCAGTTTAACTGCCCAGACTTCAACAAATTCTACCTAGGCCAGACAGGACATTGCTTCAGAGATACATTGAACACACAAAGACACTACACTCCACCACTGAATCCATCTTTACAAAGCACCTCATTGAAGCAAACCACACAAACATAAAAAGCAACATGGATATTCTACACGTACAAACAAACTGCCGAAGACTAGACACTCTTGAACAACTAGAAATATACAAACACACAAAAACACATAAAAACGACATCCTAAACGAACAGATACAATTCAAATCACACGTACTATTCGAACATATCACACCCGCGCGCGCGCACACGCGCACGCACACATACACACACACACACACACACAACATCGATCTTTCAAACGACGGCGTCGTCACCAAGAACAAGACGGACAGAGCTCCTAGTGGCAGCCTCTGACGAACCTTGTAATAAGCGAAAACTGCTTCAGGCTGTAAATTTTACATTTTTACCAATAAAAAAACTTAAGTGTTCCGAGCCAGTAGTATTATACTTATATTTAGTTAAAATAACTGTGTTCTCTGTGTATTTCTCTAAGCGTTCCGATATTCCGAAGCTGAAATTTAAGCATAATCCAAAGTTTGGTGATTTTGTTGGTATTATTTTCTGCCGGTCTATTAGGCCGTGGTCTACAACCGACATCGCTTACAGACATTTCGGCGCCAGCGTCGGAGGCCGTCTTCAGTGTAACAGAACGTTCGAGTAACTGGCAAGGTGTTCACCAATTCACCCCAGTACTGAGCTAAAGACTGGACACCTTCCCAATTACTCGATCGTTCTGTTACACTGATGGGGCCAAAATAATATCAACACAAAGTTGACACCGGACGTGAAAGCCTTATCTGTAAAATGAACGGTGGCGGTTGGGACAGGCCAGACCGACTTTCACCCTCACTAACGCACGCGCAGTGGATTATACCTGGCCGCCGTGACTCACATACTGGACATTTCTAAGCGCAAGAGCATTTTTTTACTGTGCTAAAAAATTGCAAAACCGTTACTGTTTCTGAATTCTGCGCAAAATTCTAAGAAAAATGATACCAAACAACAACTCTCAACAAGCAATCGCTGTTCTTTAGTCGCATTCTGTAATATATTCTCAAAATCATTTTAAAAATTATTATAGGTTTGTTTGCAGTGACGATAAATGTTATACAAGGAAAGGTTAAAGCTATTACTGTATTACTAAGATTAAGACTATTAGTAACATGAATAATTTCGGCAGTAGAAAGTAGGACATATTTAACTTAATGTAGACCTATAATAGTATGTATGTCTAATTTGTGTTCATATTTAGTTATTTATATTTTACTGACGCTTACCATGTATATTATTGTATGAATACGAAAGAAACAAATTTGAATTTGAGTGTAACAATATTTTTTTCCACATCAACATTAGTCGCTTCATCACAATTTTATAGCGTTGAAAACAGAGTTGTCGCAATTATGTCGTGTTTAGACTAATTTTTTTTAACATTTCGTGGAAGTTACAAAAATGGTAAGTTCGTTTGGCATTAAAATCAAATTTAAAAAGTTGTAATTATGTAGTGGACGGCACACTTTGCGAATCATACCTGTGGGGCGCGGGCCGGCTGTGAGTGTGCATGCGTTTGTGAGGGCACCTCAAGCAGTCTGCCCGGTCCCAACCGACACCGCTCATTTGGTTCTTTGGTGATTTTTGTTCGCAAACAATATAGTACAACACCGCTGTTAAGAAACTTATCGGTCATCGTGATGAACGTTCAGACTTGATTACATTACAAGAAAGTGCGTACTGGATTCCACAACAAGCTACGACAACCGCTATTCGCGGAGACCCGTTTTCCAAATTTCGCAATCTGTTAACGATATTATGTTTAAACTGCCACTGTATGCTACGATTAAGCAGCTTTTCGCCGTTTATTTTCGTTCACTTTGAAAAGCTTCATAAACCATTTCACACAACCGTGGTGAAATAACCGACATAAAGATTACTAACTGTGAAACGAAAACGTCGGCCCGCGGAGTAACGAAAACACGTTTCAACACGATTTGAAACGCAGCCGAGAGATAGCCAAAACTGATTTTTGTGCTCACGTCGAGGACTAATCGAACGGGTATGTCGACTGTATAATCGATGAACGACCGTGTTGTTCTATAATCCAGATGGGCGGAAACATCTCTAACATGATAAATCTCAGTCACGGGGGATTCACATGCAACAAAGTCAATATGTACTTATATCAACAGCGCTCTCCATATTCCCTAGCAATCGTTGTGCAAGGAGGGGAGGGGTGGTTCCGAATGTCAACCACATACTTGTTTAAACTGGACTGACATCACGCCAACATATGGTAAGTACATATTATCTAATGCAATGTGGTATTACATCATTCAGCTCAGCTGACAACGCACCTGACTGTCCTTAATATTCTGTAGTATACCGACCGGCCGTTCATACGACTTTATACCGCACTAGATTTGTGCGACTTACCAAGTACATACCGCTGCCAATAAGAGTGCTTCAATGTCCGTTCTTAACCATGGTCACAAAGTCGATTAGCTGTTTGAAATTTTACGACTCATCTTCATCCAGTACACCACATACTAGGCGTCCGACAGGGGACAATGTGCACAGAGAAACAAGACAAGCCGCGGAGAGGAATGTTCGCCCATTTTCTGTGCGTCGTCACGGTGTCCCATAACGAGTTTGTAAGTTTAGCGATTGACTATTCACATTCTTGAGGCCTGCCTCCTTTAAATAACGTAGGCTACATTACAGTCTGAGCAATTCTTCATACACACTGAACTAAGACATATTCTCACGTAGGCTTAAGCGGCCGGTGTCCACTGTGTTTTTGAAGTTTTCTTCCGGTCTGGACCGCGTCAAAAATGTCTTGTATGACAACGTTTCGCTCATATTACAATGAGTATACTCAGGTCTGTGTGACCTATGAGTATGCGGGTCACACAGACCTGAGGATGAGTGAAACGTTGTCATTCAAGACAACGCGGTCCATACCGGAAGAAGACTTCAAAAACATAACTGAACAGATGTTCAATTCCTGATTTCTACAATAAATAATTAATGTCTTACTGGAAGCGACCGCGGTGTTGTGGGTAGGTTGTTACTTCGCTGCGCTGCGCCTCACAGAATAGGGTCATTTCCGATTTTAGACAGTTGCTCTCCTCTTGCAAAGTCGATGGCATACCAGAATGTGGTATCTTTAACTAACGAAACCTCTCTATTTTGCCGTTCGGAGTCACTGTGTAAAGTGACTGCTGTAGGCTACATACCTGCGAGAGGATTTGGAAACTCTAGCATCTGGAGAGAGGTAGCTTACATTTGAGTCGAATAGCTTCTAGCTTTGTTTGAGCGAAGTGTCTTTGCACCCGTGACAGGATTGCAGCATCTGGGTCGAGCCCAATGGCTGCCAGAAGATAACCTAGGACTGGGACGATCGACAGGTGCCTAATACTGAAATGGAAACCGCCAACACGATCATTCCCTAGATGGCGGGGGAGAAAGAAAACTTGTATTTGTGGCACTTCTGCTGGAACCGATTCAGGCAACAGACGTCACCTGTCTCAAGCTCAGCAAGAAAAGGGCGTATTAAAAGGAAGCACTCTAAGGATGGGAGGAAAGGACACTTTTCCAATGACAACTCTTGGAATATGGACAGAAGTTACCGCGAGGATGGCTTTATGGCGGGTCATCAAGATTCGACAGAGGGCGTTTGACACGGATCGGGGGAAGTCGAATAGGAAGGGAGTCTTAGCATACATAAAGACCTGACACCTTACACAAAGCTCTTGTTTTCATTTTCCGTTCCATGGACACAAGAATGTAGAACGTTATCAAAAGTAACAAAAATCTCTTTAACCCATGTCATACACCGACATACGGTACAAACGACGAGTCATCAACCACATCAACAACTTTAAATTTACACGCGCTCTCCTAATCCTTGGATTAGAGCATTACTGCAGCAGTCACTTTCACTTTTCCTAGAAGTTTCTCTATTAGTGCTTTTCTATCTTGAACAAAACTTACATATAAAATCTCTTCTTGCACTAAAATATATAGATACAGAACTGTAATAAACTGAAGAAGGCGATGTAATTAAAAAAAATCATGCGCATTAGTTTGATGGCTTTAACCAATTAGTAAACAAACCACGTGCTTGTACTTGAACAGGATTGGTTGATGAGTGCCCGCATCTCTGAACCCTCCGCTAGAAATATAGTTCGCAACTGATTACTATTAATTGATTTATTGTTAATGTTTGTTAATTCAATTGGGATGAATACGACTAAAAATTAGGTAAATGATTTCATAATTTTTCGAGTCTGTTTTAAATTATTCGATAAAGTTTTAACTTTGTATTGTACATCATGGCAACGCTTTGTTTACACCAGGATCCACTCTTTCGAGTGAACAAACATTATTTGCTTAGCTAAGATGCGTTCCATTTCACATCATACAAACGCTATCTGGGAAACATCGGTGGCTTCCAGACTACGCGTTCCTACCACATTAATATTACGCGTCAAGACAGTGTTTTAAAGTCAAGACTTAACGAAAGCAAGCAAAAACTGCCCGTTTCCTACCACACTTAATATTACGCGTCAAGACAGTGTTTTAAAGTCAAGACTTTACGAAAGCAAGCAAAAAACAACGAGTTACCGTTCTGAAACAAGGTACAAATGTAGATTATTCCAGTTCTAATTTTCACTTCACCTTGTGAACGCTTAAACATACATTCAACACAGAAAAACCACACTTAAACTCAATAAATTATATTGCAACGAGTGGCGGTGTAAATAACATTTATATCTGGCAACGAACGCATACACAACCCACTCTCGTTGTTTTCCATCGCTACGGTCGCGTACAGCTATAATTTTATCATCACGTACTACGCTGGGCGCAATGATCTGAAACGCTGCCAGAGCTTTACGTAGAAAAATCACACTCTAATGACAAACTGTAGCCAATAAATTTCAGTTTCGTTACACCGATCCCATTCTGTTTAGGCTGACGCAAAATAACAAGCAATATAAATACTAAAATATAGACTACTAATAACTTCAATCAATTTTTTACTTCCATGTTCCGTAAGGAAATGGAAGTATGGTGATCGCGAAAAAAATCGTGTTCGAGATAAGGGTAGATTCTGATTGTACTACCCTCAAAACATGAAGAGAAGTCATTTTCCGAAATGCGTCTGTGTGTAGAATTTTTTCTATGGCGAACAATAACTCCCGCAAAATCAAACAGGATCAAATAATTTTTTGCACACGTCCCTTAGTTGTACAGGACTCAAGGCCTATTGATTTTGGTGAAGATCGGTTGAGGGGAAGGGGTAGTCTGCCTGCAACGTTTTATGTTTTAACAAGAGTAATTTTTTCTATGGCGAACGATAACTGCCGCAAATTGAAACAGTTATCTTTTCAAATCCTTCTCTGGTGCACAGCCTACCGTAACTATTCGTGTCAGTCCTTCATCTCACCTTCACGTTTGCTATTAGGCTGGATACGAACTGTACTGAATACATATAAATATACATAGCTTTCCGCGTAATTATAATGCAGTGTACGTTACGAAAACAGTAAAATAAAATACGTATAACACTTGTATACATAAATAATTACGGTAATCATAGCGCGTATTATGTAAACGAAGTCGACACAGTAACGAGTACAAAACGAGTAAAAGTTTTAACTCAGTCTCGGTAAAACCTAATTAAACTATTGGTAGGCCTATAATCTAAATAAAGAACACATATATATAGTTTATACAAACAGTTGCAGAAACACTAAAGGAACGTAAATCAAGGCCTCGTTAATTAGCGTTTTACAGACTACTAACTAGGAATCTGTGACGACTACTACAGCGTTTTCTGTGTACAGTCCAGAACATGCCAGCGACAGTGAACAAATCAAATAATTTGTTCCAGCATTTATCTCTAGCAGACAGTGTTTGCTAAACACTCGCATTTTAATTAATAGCCCTACACAATTCATGATCACCATATACGATCAGACACAATCCCTGGCCTTAAGCCTCAATCATATTACTCGACTCAATACAAAGTTTGGCAAAGTTTTTTATTTTAAATTTCACAAGTATAAATGATAAGTGAGAAATTTAGAGATAAGACAAGCGATGGGAATCGACCTTGGCATTATAGAAACAATAGAAGCAAGAAGACTGAATTGGTTCGGACACCTAAAACGACTGTCGGATGAGAGATGGACAAGGAAGGTATGGGAATGGACTCTGCCCTCTAGAAGAAAAAAGGAAGACCTAAACATTCATGGAAAATGGACGTCGAAGAATGCAAGACGACTTACAGGACAGGACTGCTTAGACCGGGGCCAGTGGAAGCCAGAATGCGAGAGGCGGCGCCAGCTGTAATTAAATCGAAAAAAAAAAACAGAGGACGTGTGGCACAATTCATAAGACTCTGGGAAAGAAAATACGAAAAGATACAGAACTGAAATTTTATAAAGTAATGGCAGGACAAAATTATTGATGTACGGAAGTGAATCGTGGACACTCACCCAAAATAAAAAAAGAACGAAATTAAGCTGCTGAAATGAAATTCTTAAGCAGAGTCGAGGGACGCACCCTAGGTCACATAAGAAATGCAGACATAAGGCAAGAGCTGAATATACACTCGATAAACGATAAAATTAAACAATATAAAGAAAACTGGATACACACATAAAATGAATGGGTGACTCGAGAATAACAAAACAGATAATCCAGTCTAAGCCTCTTAGAGAACGCGACAGAGGCAGACCAAGAAAACGGTGGCTATGAAGACGGAAGAGGCTGCAAGTCTAATCCTTGAAGTGAAGAACAAGTATAAATGAAAACAACATTAGAATAATATTAAGGGACGATTATGAGTAACTTAAATTAAAGTTTTAGGAAATTGCAATATAAATGGATTGTTTGAGAAAATTTCGTCGGATATCCCAGCTGCACCATGTAAGAAGTGAAGTAATAAAAGGGTGAGCAAATGTCAAGGAAATTATTAATGAAATGTTGAAGTATGTTAACATGGTATGGTAACATACAGCGAACGAGAGACGGCCTAGAATAATACTAGAATTTCATCTGCTCAATCACACGAACAAAACTGGACCTCGAAGAACTTAGAAACAGGATGTGGAGGAGGATATGAGGAGCAAGAATTTACAGGAGACTGACAGGGATGACGGAAATTACTGGCGGCTGGAGGTGGGGGATACGAGGAATGTCGTAGGCTCTTCGCAATATATACTACAGTGGAACCTCACTAATTCGTCTCCCTCTGAAATTCGTCACCCCCTTAAGCTTTTTTCCTTTTTCTTTATTAACAAGAGTGTAACATATACGCTTTAATTATAGCCGGTGTGGTCCAGAAAGTGCTTTTTACAAAATTTGGCACTTTGTCAAAATGATGCCGACACTGAACAATTTTGGAAGGCATACACTATAAAGGATGCAATGTATAATGCAGCCGATGCCTGACAAAGAATTCCGGAAAACACTCTAAACCCTGCCTGGAATAAGTTACGGCCATCTGAATTACAACCAGCGTCTACAGAACCAGAAGGTCTTGACTCCACATCAGAAATGTTAGATATCTGCCAATCCCTACCAGTATTTAACAGTTTGAATGAAGACGTCGTCAAAAATTGGTGTGAAATAGACTTACCTGATGTCAGCTACGAAACGTTTAGTGATGATGAAATTGTTACATACGTATCCACAGAACCTACAGATGCTAATGATTAAGAAGATGACCAGCCAATAAAACCTGCAGTCACTCATAAGTAGGCCATTCAATCAATGACTACAGCAATCAAGTGGTACGAAGGCCAAGATGAAGCAGAACTGCCTGAAATAATGTTCACTACGCCAAATACACAATTTGGCTCTTGAAAAGTACGGTAGACAGAGAAAACAGAAGAAAATTACGGATTTTTTTCATAATCATTAAACGATTTTTTTGCAGTTACAGTGCTTAACTTGTTTGAGTTTTCGTCACCCCTTCGGTCCCGTAGGTGACGAATTGGTAATCATAATACAAGGAAACGAAGCGTCTGCGTACAGGGGTGGCTGTATCACACTTTTACTATTCGGTATAATTTAACATTTGCTACACTCTCACACTTAACGCGCGGACAGAATACGATTGTGTCATGTTCTTTCCTTCGCACTATTCAAGTTGTCAAGGAAACGGCTGAAACGCT
Organism: Magicicada septendecula; assembly: GCA_034769895.1. Lineage (NCBI taxonomy): Eukaryota > Metazoa > Arthropoda > Insecta > Hemiptera > Cicadidae > Magicicada > Magicicada septendecula. The sequence goes on along the minus strand of CM068369.1, from coordinate 72,583,197 downwards.
TTCTACTTCACTTGAAACTTAAAGGGCATCTCGAGGCGACTATAAAGTGCACTGCAGCGACCTGAATGGAGTAATGCCTTGCCGACGTTTTACTACTGTGTAGCAACATTTATGCAACTCTACGACACTCTGTGGGTTTTGCCCTTCCTACTCACGGATTGCATTCCACCTTTCTCGTTATGATATGCAGTTGAGTAGAGTACGTTTATGCTACCAAGAGGGTAAATTTTTGAAGCACAATATTCAGACACAGCGTTTATCAAATACGTGTAGTCTCGTAACTAAACTGTCAACGTATTTTAGCGCACCTTATTTCTTTCAGAAATAGCTTGCATACGATAAAGAATAATGCAAATGCGTTTGTACCAGCCTACGTGTAATCGAATATCATCAAACCGTTAATAATGACATGTCAGGAGTTTTGAACGATCCGCGTAGAAGTTGATTATTATCGGTATTTTGTGTCATGGAGCTGCTTGTATCCTTTTGTAACAAATATTCCCTTAAGAGTCTGAACATAGGCCTATATAAGGCTTCAATGGGCGGGAGTAGTTTCGACACAAGCACGGTTTTTTTTTAAGTCAGTAATGTATCTCGCATTTCCTCACAACACACTTTACAATATATTAGGCATTTTGGTGAGTGTCCTGTTTTGGTCGGCATACTGATTTGTATTTGTAACACACAAATATGCACGCACAGATTCTGTTAAAAAAGAAATTTATATTTTCCATCGTCACTCACACACCGTCGCTACTAAGCCTCATGACTAGTAGGCCTACACGACGACAAATGTTACAACGTGCCTCGTACATTTAATAAATCAAATTTCTTTCGTTTTATTCAGAGTAAATCAAACTCAATCACTGCGTTGTATTAAAAAAAAACCCAAAGAAACAAAACAAAACCCCTCGCGCAAATACGCCGGAAGAGTTTTCCGGTTTCCCTTAAGAGTTATGACCATATATACCAAGGTTTCAACGGACGCGAACAGTTTCGACACAAGCACGGATGATCTCTGACCTGCGCGAGAGAAATATAATTTTTATTTAACTATTTAGTCTGTGGTATACGTCGAATTTTTACGACACATTTTACAATTTATATTAAGACAGTCTGGTGCGCTGGTGCGACATAGTTTCGGCTGGCATACCGGAACAGCCAGAAGTCGCCACATGTTTAGAAAATAAAAATTCACAGTCACTAGGTCTCACGGAATTTTCACTCATCGTATATATCACCGTACGATAACTTGTAATACGATAAACGCAAACAGGCACACATGTTTCGCATAGCTGATTTCAAGCCTACTAATTTCAAATGAAACATAAATTATCGTTAAAAATTTGACTAATTATTTTAAAACAGCCAAGAAGCACTTTAGATACCGACCACAGAAATGCTCCAATAATCGAACGTTGTCGTGAAGAGGTAAAAAATTCATCTAACATTGTTCACCAGATATTACTACTGGGACTTTAGATACCGACCACAGAAATGCTCCAATAATCGAACGTTGTCGTGAAGAGGTAAAAAATTCATCTTAACATTGTTCACCAGATATTAGTACTGGGACCACTACAACAGCCACGTACTCCCCAACATAATCCGGCAGGCAAAAAAAAAAAAGGTCTCTTTCCTTTCTCCTCCACAAAAATAAAGGGTACATAAAACGTGCAGTTCAACCGTTGTGTACACGAGGGATTGGTTATATACGTGCTGCAAATGTCAACGACTGTAAGCACACGCACCTAGTTTGGAGAACCGTGCCGTGCGGTGACATTCTGATGAGGGGGTGTTCTCTCTTTCACTCTCTCGACTAGTCTCTGTTTATACGTGAGAGAGGCGAATCAAACACACTGTTACCGCGATGATCACGCCAACGATGCGAGAAGGTATCAGTCCTAATCGTCTATATATGAAAACAACCTACGTATTTCGTAGTAAGTTATACATACTCATGAATTAATAAACACACTTTCCAGAAAACGTGATTTTTAATTTTATACCGCACTACAATATTAAATACCCCATTTAATGTCGTATTTGCATACGACGCGTCTCTCATAACTGTGAGTTGTTAGTTTTTTTTTTTTAATTTCTTCCACTTTTAGACCGGATAACGTCCCAATTTTAATTAATGGTTAATAAGTTTTCTTTTACTCATTTCTCCGGTGTCCAATGTATGATCCAGCCGGTCAGCATCTGTTTTCTCACCGGTAATGGCACACCGGCGACAACAACTTTCAGTTTATAATAGCTTAAGAAAACCCGTAGTGCTACACGAGCGTGAGACGTGGTCGATGACACTTAGACAGCAACAAAAGCTAATGAGTTTTGAGACCAAAGTTCTAAAGAAAATCATGAGAGCCCCATAAATGATTCGGAAACTGACAGATGTCAAGTACGAAAACTCGAAGAAGTTACAACAGGTCAGGTCCCCATAACACGCGAAATTATAGCTGGAAGATTAGAGTGGTTTGGTGACGTATTAATCGCAGAAAACGAGAGAGGTATCAAGAAAGTACACTGAACAAACCCATAGTAAAAGGTCGCCAGGAATGTGACGAACTTTTAGTTACTGTGAAAAGAATCCTTGAAGAACTGAGAAAACTGGGAAATATCAGATCAGAATAGGAATAAATAATGGCATTTTGGAGAGGACCTACAAGGATTTTAATTAATTATTCTTCAGCACTAACAACGTAACCATTACGTAACCATTTTGAACGTAATCATTTTGAGAACTCATTTTGTAACACCGGTTAGGGTCACACTAAGGAATACGTTCCGTCAAAGTACGAGCTAAAACTCTGTATTTATTCAAACACAATGGTTCAACAAAAGTTTTATAGTAAGAAAAGCTGTGTACTTGTTAACGAAAATATGCAGGGATATAAGAGTAGACATTGGCATAGTTTTAATGAAATCAGAAAATGTTTATATTTGATATAACAATGTTTGTTAGAAGTAAACCACTGATAATTGTTTTTCATTATTTTAAGGAAGTGTTCTAGTATATAATAAGGATGGTCAGGAGTCCATTGTTTTATTTTAATGAGTTATGTTTATAATTTTATACTAATCACTATTAAAAATAATAGTAAAAGACTGATCTGTTATGCTGAAAACAGGCAAAGGGAGTTAGACACTGTATTCTATAAGTGAAATTATAAGGGTACACACCTACTGTTCATTTTATTATATTTTGTTTTGGTTTTAATTAACCCAAATGTTATTATGTTAAATATTACATTTAACAGAACCAGTTAAAATACATGTAAAACCTTAGATACTGGCATTGGCCTAAAAGGATTGTTAAGAAATTATGTGTTATATGATGATTATAGGTAATCAAATGTTGTAATTTAGTTTAGGGTATTATAGTAATTATGATTAGAAGCACTTAAAATTAACAAAATTGACATGAACAGTTGTAATGAGTATAGGTGAGGTGAATTATGAACTCTAGGCAATTAGGCCTATAACTGGTAACCAGAAATTTGTAAAATTTAAGACAAAACCATAACAATTGATGAAATAAGGTATATAATCCTGTTAGGTTTAATAATAATAGTGTAGGAAACAAAACTGGATAGAAAATAATTAGTTTAAAGTTAAATTACAAAAGAAAACCAAATGGAAAATGTATGAATCTGTTATACAGTAATTTGAAAAAAGGTAGTCTTATGGGATATCAAAATAATTTGTAACCAAAAAGCAAACTAATGGTGTTATTATATTTAGGATTACAGCTAGTATAAAGGAGTTATAATAATTTAAAGATTTTTAGTAATTTTGTATAGAAAAATGTTAGCTTTATATAACAATGTTGTAAATTATCAACCAATGAGGATTAGTGTTTGGAAGCTAGCAACTATGGTAACTAGTAAATAAATTGTTTCATTCCATTATTAACTCTTGATGAGTGCAGACGTATTAAACCGCAATGTGTAAAGGAAAGAATTAACTATTTAAACCTATAAAAAATAATGACGAAAATAATAAACTAAATTACAGAACTAGAATTAACACTCACATGAAGAAAAAATCACAGGAAGAAATTAAATAATCCCTGATGAATTGCTGAGGAATCCCAAGCGACTGACTACGAACTATTGGAACGCAGAAAATACGAATTCGAACGTCTGGACGGGTCAGTAAACACTCGACAGTTGTAAGTATTATAACGGGAGAATCTCGATAGGTTATAATATTAAAATATTTAGGATGAGCACATTATGTTAAAATATTTACACGTATGTAAAAATTTAATGATAATAGCTGTCACATAATTAAGCTAATTAACGCCAGGTGTATACGACGCTTTGTAAAGCAAACTCTATAATTTGACTAAAACCGAAGAGAAGATGGGTAGGGAGAGCGAATGTCCTACATCATAATAATCAGTGACACCGTATCGATCACGGGATCAGCACAAAGGACTATGCAAATGACGTGCCGCGTACAGCGAAACTTTTGACGTGCTCGAATTTAATTAAAAAGGTAGCCAATTAACTGAGAGCTGGCGTTGTCATGGTCACAGCACAAAGGCAGTGCACTTTAATAAACAAATTCTCACGTCCGGCTTTTGTATAATCTACAGACTGCAGAGTAATGAATATCAGATTTAGCCTACCACTCGCCCAAACCAATGCGCGGAGAAACATGGGAATTTTACGTGGTGCCCAACAGTTCGGGCATCGTGACAAGGCCGCCGCTGGTTCGTCCAACGTAATCCTTGACGTATACACAGAAACATCAAATATTTGTCTACGTGCTATTCTGAAGGACGAAGCACACAATATTTCAGGTAAAAGCTTTTAGTCTGGCTATGCAAATATTATATCACAACATTCGATTACTGTATTCTTCAGGCGACCGAGTACTTAATACGGCTTCTCTAACGGGCGGATCCAGCATACAATTTGGGGAGGTAGACTTGGAGGGGGTAAATGAAAAGCTGGGCAATTCTTTAATGGTCTCACGTATAAACGATCGAAAGGCGTGAAGATTAAAATACTGTGTGTTATTATCGACACAATAATTTTCTTAGCGTACAAGTATAAAATCATAATCTGTGTTTGTCAACGCATTGTTCTTTTAATAATAATCGCTTACAGTTTGAAATACACAGTTCTACTCATTACGGTATGTGTCAAACAAAAATTAACACGTTGGTAAGATACAATTACTACTTAAAGTAATTTTAGAACAAAACCATGAACCGACATAAAGTGATGTGAATTTTGTAACATATTCACATCACAAAACCGTTCTACATGACAAAAAAGATTTCGTCTGAAGTGACCATTGGGGGGGGGATTTGGATCCGCGCCTGGTTTGTCTTAATTAACAAAATTAAAAGAAAATTACAGTGAAAATAAAATTAAAACAGAAAATTAATCCAACGCACTAATTTTACTTGTTCGAGCAAAACGATCGACGCCCACCTTACTTGATGCTGCCTTTACGACGCTGGTCCTTTCCATCGTCTTTACCTTTCAGCGAAATGTCGTATTGTACTATTTGCCAATTTCATTTAATTTATAAGCTCTGCAGCTGATCAGCCGTTATTTGAACGGTTGCCTCATCATTAGTGTTCAACGGAGTAGTAAAATTACAGCCAATTACCAATCAGTCCAAACGCAATTTCCTGTTTACATTGTCTAACATCATCTATGAAATTCTCATAATTTCTGTTATTAAGTAAAAATTATAATAATCATATTGGATTTATGAAAGAATAATACCCTTCAACACCTTGTCATTGATATATGGATAGAAGAGAAACTGCCAACAGCTTGGCAGAAGGCAGTTATATGTCCGGTTTATAAAAAGGGAGATCAACTAGACTGTAACAATTACAGAGGCATTTCTCTTCTCCCTGTGGCGTATAAAATAATGTCCCATATATTGTACCAAAAACTGCTTCCACATGCTGATCAGATGATTGGTTGATATCAGTGCGGATTTAGAAGAGGAAAATCGATAATAGACCAGATTTTCACACTCCGACAAATTCTGGAGAAAGGCAGGGAACATAAGCTACAAACCCATCACCTCTTCATAGATTTCAGAAATGCATACGACAGCATTGACAGAAAAGAACTTTACACTGCTCTTGAAGAACTGGGCATACCAAAGAAATTAATAAGATTGTGTAGGATGATAACGCTGACAGTGAAGGGCATGGTGAGGATTAAGAATGACTTATCAGGAGAGTTTGACTATGGAAAGGGAGTCCTCCAAGACGATGCTCTTGCTCGCCTCCTCTTCATTCTTGCCTTAGAAAAAGCTATGAAAGATGCTGGAATAGATTCCTCCGGGACTGTATTCAACACGTTGGTGCAGGTCGTAGGATACGCCGATGACCTAGATATAATCGGGAGGTCCCTTCGAGCAGTCACTGAAGCCTTTCTTGCCCTTGAAGGTCCCGCAAGGAGACTGGGTCTCATAATAAATGAAAGCAAGACAAAATACATGGCCACAGGACAGGAGGCTAGAGAAGGAGAGCACATCCAAATTGGCATCTATTCCTTCGAAAAAGTCAACAACTTTGTTTATTTAGGATGCCAAGTTAACTCCGATTGGGAAACAACAGAAGAAATAAAGCGAAGAATCACCTCAGCTAACAGGTGCTTCTTTGGTCTCAGACCCCTTTGGTTCCAGAGCAGAATAATTGCCAGGAGCATCAAGCTGCTTTTGTATAAAACACTGATCCGCCCAGTTCTCACCTACGGTTCTGAGACCTGGACCATTTCTAGAAAGTCTGAGTCAAGCCTGCTGGTTCATGAACACAAAATCCTCCGCAGTATATTTGGTCCAATATGTGTAGGAGGTGAATGGAGGAAAAGAACCAACCAAGAACTGAACACTCTTTGGAATGAACCAGATATTGTGAAAATTATAAAACTTTGTAGACTCAGGTGGGCTGGACATGTGATCAGAATGGGGGAAAATGAAATACCAAGAAAGGCACTCAGAGAACAGATCTATGGTACCAGGAGAGTTGGTAGACCCAAACTACGTTGGGAAGACGGTGTGAACTATGGATGCGCGCCATATCCTTGGGACCCGGAACTGAAGAGCAGCTGCACTTGACCGGGACAACTCGCGGAGGCTGTTAAAGGAGGCCTTGACTCAGTAATGGGTTGTTGCGCCGCTGAAGAAGAAGGAGAGAAGAATTAGCGTTCAACGGAGTACTAAAATCACAGCCAATTACCAATCAGTGCCAAACGCAATTTCCTGTTTACATTGTCTTACATCATCTATGAAATTCTCATAATTACTGTTATCAAGTAAAAATTATAATAATCATATTGGATTTATGAAAGAATAATACATTTTTAAATATAATTAGGAATACAATCAGTGACATATGTTTAATACGTTATTTTACGTCACTGCAAGTCCACGACAATTTCATAAATGGACTACTGTACTATTATTACACCTCATTATTGTACGGGGAAGGAGTGGCTAAATTAATGCGACGAATTCAGGCACGGCGTTCGAGATCGTCAACGACCGATAGTTGTAAACGAGGTGTAAATCAGGAGCAACCTTGACAGAAACAACGCTCACGAGAAAATTCTGAGATCGACATCCCACTTTAGGACAACGGCCGGTGTGAAAGAGTAGGAGCAGCTCCGCGAGATCGTCAGGACTGATGCAAATTAACCCAGCAAATCCAGGGAAGTGAAATTATATATTTAAAGAAACTACAGAACTATTTACAAAGTATAAAACAAGTAAAGACTCTTTTTTAATTGATAACTATAAAATATATCAAAATTTATATTTTTTAAACTTATCATATTCAGATATACATTGTATATGTTATAAAAAAATAATAATAAATGTATTATTTCACCTAAACAAAATTTATTTCTGCAAGTGCAGTCAGCTTCAAACGTGTTACCTTGCAATATTTATAAAATTATATTTGAAGAATCTTGAATTTCTCATTTCTTCTGAGTAAAATGGAGGATGGGGATCCCAACCAACTAGCCAGCCTCATCCCCCCCCCCCACCGGCAAGCAGCTCGTAGTACGCCATTGGTTCCATTTACATTGCATTAAATCACGAAACTCCACAAATCAAGTAAAAAAACCTTTTTGCGAATTACATCATTTTTATGCGTTTACAAAGAACATAATCAATCCAACTGATTTCAATCCGTTTATAATGGGTTTGAATCAACACGCAATGTAATTTGGCAGACACGACAATTCTGAGTATCAGCCGCACAATATAGACTACTGTTTTCGCTAACGAGTCACGCCAACTTGTACTGGCGTCGCTGTGTCCACGAGTCGTAGGTCCACTATGTTCTATTCAATACAGGATATCCGAGTAAAACACAGTGGCGATCTGTACGCGTGTGCTATCATGTTCATAATTTTATGTATAAACTACGATTTGCCAATTAATTTGGGACTCTTCCCGTGGCGGCTCGTCCATAAGGTTCAATGGTTCAGTGAACCCCCCCCCTAAATAATTTAAATATGTTTAAGGATTTGTTGACATAATGGTTTCATATCTAAATAATTAGATTTGCGGAATTAATCTTGTTGACTGAACAGTAACGGATTCGCGTAATAAGCGAATTGCTCGCTACCGTTGCTTGGAGGTTGCAAAGCCGTTCTCAGCACCTCCTGGATTGTGTAGACAGCTTTGGACGGAGAAATCAGTATAAGTTACGCAAAATTACATTCAACAGCCGCTAATCATCCCGAGTGTTTAGCGATAGTGACGAACAGTTCCGACGAGGGCCGAATCGCACTGACCGGGAATTTTAACATTTTCATATTATCGCCATTCACCATTATTATGATTTTTACCACATTATTAGTCTGTTTACTATCAGTTTTGTGTCACATTTCTCTATTTCATTTAGAATGCAATGGAAATGTGTGCAGTAAAGTCTTAAAATCAAATAAAATAGTGAAGTAATTGTATTCCGAAAATAGTCATTAAATAAAAGTATTAATATATAGTCATTAAATAATTGTTTTAACATTAAACTGATCGAAGCGTGTATAACCGTTAAAGTATTTGCTGATATTTTTGTGTGTTAAGTGTTCAGGTATTTCTATTTTTGTGTTCAGTTAATTGATTTGGTAAAATGAATAGTGTTCAATCTATTTTGAAAACAAATCCCCCCATCTCTCTCTATTAAAGATAACGCAAAATTAAAGAACTCGGTAGGTCGCTTCCCGTTTTAAATATTAAACAGAAATATTTAACTATCCTTTTATTTTAACTATATATTTTTTGAATAATTTACTAACAGCATAAACACAATTTAATATTAGGCCTACTAAAAGTTGTCAACAGTTATGTCTTTATGTTGAGACCCACCCCGTGTGTTATTTGGAATGGGATAATCGCTCTTATCTTAGTAGAGACATTCAGACATTGAAACCGCGACTTGCCATTCTTTAAAGGGCATACAAAATGTTGGCGCTATGTGCCAGCAGTACAGTCGTCTTCGTGCGTTCTGTATGACTCGGTGTGCTGTTTCAGACACAGCTAAGATCTCAAGCGTTTTCTTTAAAACAGAAAAAAAGCGTTTCTGAAGAAACATCAGTATTGTATTAATAACAATAGTTAACACTTCGACTTAAACGAGGTGAAAAATCCCGTTTCTAAATAAACGCGTTAGCGAAGAATATTTCACAACGGTAATAAATTTACTTTACGTTACAAAGTAACGAGTGCGCCCTCGCTACGAAACAAACTGGATGTTTACTTTGCAAATCGTGCCCGTCGCCTGCGCTACACACGAATCACGAAATGTTTTGCTGGGTACCCAACATCAATATTTACTCTACGTGATTTCACCTTACTTTTAAGATGTTTACTATATTTTACTTAACTTTTTACATTCATTTTAACGAATCCATAACATTCCTCTGATCTCATACCCAAACGCTGGATATATCTTCACCCGTTACGAAATAACTCTTGCCACGCTGTTAACACTAAAACTAAGCTATGAGAAATAACACAAAACTACACAGTTTGTGTGTAAATGATCTCTTTACTGATCGCTTTTCGATGCTAGCAAACGTTCGAACTGAAGCGATAATACTTGTACCTCGTTGTCTCCACGCCTATGCTCTTCCTAATGTCACGCGAACAGCACCTTAGGAAGCGATTACATACAACATTAAACATTGTGAAATTGAAAAAAAATGACGGTTACGAAAACTGCATACATTATAATCGCCAACACATGCCCAAGCATGCAACCGAGGTAAACAAGTTTATTCCAAATGGACTTTTCAATAGTAAAACTATACGACACAGGAGACAGTGACACAAAATTGTTTCTACTAATGATTTTTATCAAATTTGCACTCAATTCAATAAGTTTTCTTCACAAATGCAATAATCCAGTACGCAATATTCTCGGTTACAAAATGATGAACTTATGGTACTATATGATTAAGACTAAATCGCAATTAATCACTTAATATCACACTACACGGAACAATTTTAGCCTTATAATGGATATGGATACCGGTACTACTTCGATACCTACAATACAAGTAAACTGGTTAGGAAAAGTTGTAATTGTATCACGGGCGCAGCATATGCGTTACGACTAAACCCGCCTTGGTGTAATGTCTGAACGTTGGTCCGTTTAATGAACAATGGACGTTATTGGTTCTGCACATCCGATCTTCTTAGGTTATTGGTACTAAAAACGTTCCTCAGTACCCATAACTTAACTTTGCATCCTCCTGTAGCCTATTACAGATAGTGAGGAGACACATTCTGCACCGAGTCCTGAAAACATTGTTTTCACCCCTATTACGTTCCAGTATTAGTGAATTATAAGTAGTGGCTGTGAGTAGCCTACTATTCGTCAGTAAAGGATCGATGATCAATAGTACAACTGCAACAGACTGTTGAAATTATAGTGAAACCGATTGATCTCTATAAGGTGTATTAGCACTTGTGGATGTCGAGTACACCGTTACAAGTAGGCCTATTTTCAGTCTTATGCATACTCAGAATCGCTTTAGAACCCTTTACGGAACTCTGAACACGAACACGACTTCCTTGTCTCGAGGCTTTAAAGTGTAATGAAATAAAACGGCATTTACTAGCCCCATAAATGTAAACAGTGCTTCTCAATGAAACAGACGTTTAACACAATCACGTATCACGTATTATTCAATTACTCAAGCCCTCACACAGTTCTCCTTGAGACTGCACGCACACTGACAATCCTGCTACCCGTTTCACTTCCTTTGAATGACGTCATTTTTGAGTAGTAGCTTAACATTATACGTTCAGTATCAGAATAACTGACGCAAAGCCACCAAATACTATCTCAGAAAGAGAAGGGTGAAGGCGAATCTCCTTCGCCCCAAAACAGGGGTCTTTCGGCTAAGGTACGGTAACCCTGACAGAAAAGTATCTGGTCCTCCTGGTAGTGCAACAGGCCAGTAACCTGTTTACGTAAAACTTTATAATACTTGTAGTACCCATAGCAGCCTCGGAGTAAGGTCAATGGTGGGATCATCTGCAAAGGATGACAGGGGATCGATTGCCGAAAGCGGCACTGAAGTATAAGGCCACTGATAGAAGAGACGTGGGTCGTCCGATGATGAGATGGGTGCCGGAACAGGTTTATACAACCTAATCCTTGTAGAGAAGAAGAGATTAGTGTATTATTTATAGTGTCCTTTCTATAACAAAAGCCCACAATTCTACAAGCGGAAAGACACAACATTGTAGACTAACTCAGTCTTTCTAAGGCATGTTGGTTTACGCGGCGGTAACAAATATGAAAATGTACGCCTATGTATGGAGCTCAGTTAGAAAACGGCGTCTGTGTAACTACTACTATAGGAACAACGCTTGTTCATGATTTTCAGAAGAAATATAGCGCACTGAGACAAGCAAATACGAATAACAATATGAAAAGAGTTCACAAACCTAAAAGGAAAAAAAAAGATCGTCACGGAGTATGAATATATTACGTGAACTATACAAACGCAATCGTCGGCAGAAAACTCGACTTGAAGAAAAGAAACTTGTAACTTGGAAAAATCCTAAAAAGTTATACACCTATGCATATGAAGAAAAGAAGACGCGACTAACAAAAAACACGAGTTTTTTCCCGAACTCACCGGAAAGTTTATGGTCGGTGTAAAAAACGAGCGCTCGATAAATAAAAAAGCGACGTCGACTGGAATATAAATGCGAAGTGAAATAGGTCGGCCGAGCTTCTGCTGAAAGAATGACGTCAATAAATATTTATTTTACTCGGAAACACAAAGTTATGCTTTACTGAAATATGCAACACTTCTCTCCAATGAATATAAAAGGATTCATAACAGAAACAGGACAAATATGAAAATTAAATGACTACCGTGTAACCGCTGACAGACTTTCGTTCAATCAAAACGAGTAGAACCCATTACTTTGGTGTGTTTCGTATCCTAAATAATAAAATGTTTAATTTTATTTTGTTTTCATATCAATCAAACGTTACTGTTGGTAATCAGTACTAGTTTAAGCTTCTTACCTTCATCGATAATATAGGTATGAAAACAAAGGAAGTCGACTTGGAAGATGACGTGGAAGAAAATTTGTTAATATCAAAACGATCTTCCGGGCCTGCTCTTTATCTTGTACTAATGTAATAAGAGTATTAATTATCTAGACACACACACTAATTATATGTAAAAAAAGACACTGGATTGACAAATAATTCAAACGGATATCCTATCTTAAGGTTAATTTCATAAATTAACTTCATAAATTAATATGGTAGGCTTATTGTGTTTTTTATATGTCACTGAATCTAGCTGATTCAACCATACACATCGTCTGGATAGCACTCCTAACTAAAACTTTTTCCTAATAGATAAAAAAACAAAAAGATAACATTAAAGGTCACTACGGTCAGACATCGTCAACCCAATAATACTGGTTATCACAACTCAGACAGTTACTATGTTGAAAATATTTATTCGATACCTTTTGTTTTCTATCAACAAGTATCGTTACGTAGGTATGCAGGAAATTACACAGCCACTTAAATATTACGAAAGTTGCTTTACGACGTTACACCGGATAGAACTGTAGGTTATATCATGACAAATGGTAGTATTCATGATCATTTTAAGAAATGTAGGTACAGAAAAACTTGGTTTTCATCAGTATAAAGAATAGGTTTCTTAAAAAAAAATATAACTTTTGTAGTAATTAAAAAAGTGAAAACTGCAGGCTAATAAGGTACACGACGAATAAGAAAAAGAATGATTATAATTTAGATACAGAACGGAAACTGCTACTAAAGTTGCTGTAATAGTGCAATAAACAGAAACACTGAAATCTCCTCTCCACGTTATTAATACATGTGCACTCATTCCTCCTCGTAAGCGGTATTCAAACTCCATCAAACGCTGTCCTCCCCTGACATCAGTGGACACGTTGTTTCATTAATCGACCAGCTAAGTAACGATCTGTTACTACATAAGATTATTGTTCACTTCAATATATTCATAATAGCGACTGAGTAAACAGAAAATCTGATAGCTCACGCTTCTCGGTCACCTAGGTAAAGCTGACATGAAATTCAAACGACGCTTGCACGACTATAGGTAGTGAATGTGTGCAATTTGCATTACAGGAACTTCATACGAACAGTGTGTTTCGGCCTAGATAATAGCCTACACACTGCATAACTACTAGTTTGACATAGTGAATGAACACTAGTTTGCCATCGCCTTGAGATAGGCCGTAATGTGATATGACCGTATACCACAGTCAGATGCCGCTCTACTGCTGGTTGTTATAGTGGACATCCGTGTCACAAAGAAGAAGAGGTTAATTCTGTGAAAAGTAGATCTCCTTATGTTAGCATTAGAGATGTGATTCTCCATGAAGACACACGAAGTAAGGTAATTTCACTTACAGTCTTAACAAGAGGCTAGTCTTTGCGTTTAAATTTACAACGGATGTTTTATTTAACACTTTTGTTAAATTTCGATATCTTGTTTTAATCCGAAGATAAAGACACAACAATTATTCCGCGATTTATTTTTCCGTACTGCCAATTATTGGAGTTTCTTCAGTCAGATATTCAGGCCACATTTACGAAGAGCTCTCTTTCCAGTGACGAAATGCCGTTCTTTGCTAGTGAAACGATCAATGGTGCTGATGGAAAACCTTACCATATGAAAAACCAAAAGAAAAGAAAATTTAACTCCGGCCGTTAAAACTAAGGACTACAGAAATTTGTCAATCTACGTTGTGCTTCAGTGATTTAACAACTGAGCCAAAACAATGTTCTCAGTCAACTACATTTGGAATTTATTAATACAGTTCAACCAAAACGTGTACGAGGTTTGATCAAAAAGTTCATGCAGTTCTTGTTTATTTTTAAAACTATGCTTTCATTCATCAACACTTATACTGCCCTCTTCAAAAGTAGTCTCAGTCGAATGTAACATGGATAATCCAGCCATTTTGCAGTCTTTAAAATATTTCAAGCATGCACTTTTTGGTTCAGCCTTGAGCTCGCTTAGCGATTTTCGTTTTACGTTTTCAGCGGTCCCGAAATGTCCTTTCGTGGAAATTATCACTATTAGGAGGAGGAAAAATCGCGTTGGGACACATCTGGTGAATACGGACGTTGCCCTGTCATCATTATGAAGTTTTCTTTTGCCTAAGCTGGCAAAATTCTTAACAAGCAATGCCCTGCGTCCAGGTGCGTTATCGGGCTGGAATTTTCATAAGTTATTCTTCCGCAAATCTGACCGTTTTTTAAGAATAGCTTCATACAAATGGCGTAAAATGTCCAAATAGTGCTCTTTATTTACCACTGCGTCTAGCGATGAAATTTCGTGGAACACAAAAACATAATTTTCATCCGACAACCATGATCTTCAACTCATTTACGGCAGTCTTTGAAGCTTGTTAACCGCTTGTTCACGCACAGCAGTCTCGCCAGAAGCGTTCTGAACACGTTTACCAGGACAGAGAAATTTAACACAGTTTACACAAAATTTAATTCATGTTTTTCAATCTTCCACAGTAGAATCACAAAAAAATGCCTAATACACCTAAGGACGACTTACTCAATTAGCTGTGAAATCTAAACTATGCATCAAATAGGGCTAAAATCTTAGACGACTGTCACTAACATGTGTCCCAACATCACATAAAAACAGTTTTTTAATCGGACACTTGTAGCGGTGGAAATATTGCAAAATCGCACGCACTTTTTGATCAAACCTCGTATGTATAATCAACTCAGGAATCGTCAAATACGCATAATGTAAGACCTGAACAGAGACAACTTCAAAACGTAGGCTACTATAAACGTAAACTCTGCATGTGGGTGTGTTTAATGACATCCACTATAATCTTGTTATTTATAAAGTTTAATTGTCCGCGTCTGTAAACCCGTTTAACGATCAGCAGACAATAAAAGCCACTCGCAGATTCTGGCACAGCGAACGCTGCCAGAAGACACGCCACGTCTCGACAAGGAAATTTACGACCATAAAACAGGCGCAAGTGCAATAACTTTATAGTGATCAAAATTTTAAAAATTTATAATTTCTTGATCAAGTGGCACGCTCACACACTCGAGTTGACAAACCCAAGCCCGAGTCGTAAATAAGGACGAATTAGGGACACGTCAGACCCGACACCAGTGCGAAGACAATGATAAAACGACTGAGTACACGCCACAATAGAATATAAGGAACGTCGTTGACAGCACGAAGTTAGCTACGATTTACTGCACCGAACAAGCGAAGACAAAAGGCATAGTCCAGCAGCCTAGTTACGCAGAAGTGAAATGGAACACATGCTGTGGGGTTGAGTTGTAACGGCCACACGTATGAACGCTACACCCAGTAACAAAGGGTGCAGAGAAATCTCGACAAATACGTAGACAATAGAACGGACACTCAATGAATACTGGAGGTACGCACAGCCCAGCATGAAAACAAACCCTGACATCTAGCCAGATTTACAACTAGAAAGCGCGGGATTCGTCCAGGGATGTCACCAACGAAGAGTTGATAATCGGCGGAACGAGCGAAGGGTAAATGAACAACTGACCAAGACACTGCAGACTCTTAACAAAAGCTAAGTCAGAGTGCCTCGACAACGTGGAAACAAAGGTTGATAGACAGGCGAGGGAATTGCTCTAGTTTCTGAGAATCAGCACAACGTTCGTCGCTGGAATATTCCGGGGATGTCGGCGACCAACCAGCGTTTGGCATCTTCCTAAAGAACTGGTGGAGAGAGTAATAACGACTCGAACGACGAATCGGGAAACCGATGACAAAATCTACAAGGTGGTAGGAATTTAGGGAACCTATCAACAACGGCAGGAGGCGTGGAAATTGCCTTCTGGGATAGTATATTTGATAAAAACTGTTTGCGAGGACGCGGAGCCCAGTAGTAGTAGTTGGAACAGTAATATAATAGTAGTAGTTGGAGCGGTAATAACGGTAGTAATTGAAATAGTTTACGAGACTTACTCAACTTTTAACTCAGTGAAATTGCAACCAAGTCGCGGTCTTAAGTGAACTTAAGACATTCAATTCAATCGCAATTCTACAAAAACGTATGTTCAATAGTTTATATGAGTACCGATAATCAACAGTGCGAATAGACATAACTATCGTTAAATACCAGTGTATAAGTGATTCGAAACTACGACCGACACGCAACATAATCATACTAGTGAGTAACAATCTGAGAGTAAAACAGTGAGTGGCAGTTCAAACACTATTCCACCGTAATGATTCCCAATATTGAACATCTGAACTGAGTGAATCAACACGAACACTATTACGCACATTGCATACACTACGACCAAGGTAGATGAAATAGTAGCTACATGAACACGCACACCGCAAACTCTAAGAGCAAACCATTTTAATGACGATGTTAGCATCTTAACACTTGAACTCATAAGACACTTGACGCCAGCGGGGAGTCCAACACCACACTATACATAACGAGAGTGGGAATTTCAGTGAAGTGAAGTGAAGTGTTCTTCGATTAACAGAGATTAGGATGTACGAGGAATCCACCAGCGGATGTCATCTTACACCGATGGAATTTGTGGATAAACCTTTTGCAAGATAAGCCTTTATGTTTCTTAAATCCTAGTTGTTACATACTACTGCACTGTCTCATCTTTTCAAAGAGCTACTCCCGAGAAATTTCTGTAAAGTTATATAAATCATAAATCTTATAATGTTAGTATTAAAGTCATTCATCTGAGCATAATGAACGCATTTAGCTAGGGATAAAATATATTTGATTGCTTATTGTGTGTATATGAATATTATTGTGTTGTATTTGAATGTACCATATGTCTTGTGTTTTCAGGAAACAACGAACGAATATTATTGTAATTTTGTTATTATGTGTTTTAATTATGTATTTGCAGGACATACTTTCATCTGTAGTTCAGTAATTTACTTAATCAATAATATAATAAATAAGTAATTATTACCTATATACTTATATCTTGCGTTCATTATTGCAATTAACCTTGACAATTAATTTATCACGTTCCAAGTAATTTCATAAAGAGTCTCAGAGTTATGCTAATTATCAATGGACACAACCAAATCGACCATTGAAATGTCAGATTAACAGGCTCATGTAAATCATATTGATTTGATAACTATATTTAGTCAAATCCGACAAATATAATTTACTTTCCATATGTGTGTTAATTATTAATGTCAATTACAACCCTATTTGATTACATATAATTAGTATACGAATTTAATTAGACCCAATTTATTAATTTATAATTGGATAATTTAATAATTCATAATAATTAGCATAATTGCACTAAATATAAATGGCGCTCCAAGATCGTGGGACACGGCAAACACGATTAATTAATTAATTGCCAATTCCATTTATATACACTAAAACTTCCTTATTACCTGAAAACACAGCTTTATCCCAGTGTGAACTATCATAACATTGTCACATCAACGAAACAAAACGGATGAGCAAAACTTATGACGTCGATTCTATGGGAATTTTTATTTTTTATTTGGTGTTCTGCCCTAAGGCAGGTCTTCAAATGGTAAAAGCTCTCCAAGTTGTCCTATCGCATGCCAGTCTTTTCGTTTCTTCGTAACACCCTCTGATTTTAATGGTATCTATTAACTTCATTCTTCTACGCCCTCTTCTTTTTTCGCCATCTATGACACCCTTCAAGGCAGTTGTGAGCAAGTAGTCTCTTCATAAACAATGACGTAACCAATTTCTTTTCCTTTTCCTATTACCTTCAGAATCCTTCTCTCTTCCCCAATTCTTCTTAAAACTTCATCATTCCTTATTTTATCAACCCACCTTACTTTTTCCATTGCTCGTCAAACCTATGGGAGGAGTGGACCGTAATTGCAACACAAGACTCATGTCCATGTGCTGACGTAACAACTCCAGCATCACTTCCATTATACCGTACATTAGAAAATAATAAAAGCAAAATGTAGTTATAACCGGCCGTAACAAAAAGCAGTAAGGGAAACATTCATAGAACCGAAAGAACAGATAAATAAGGCTGGATTCTCAGTGAACCAGGACAAAACAAAGTACATGTGTGTTTCAAGATCAAGACGTAATGAAAGTAATACACTGGATGTTGGAGGCTATAGCTTTGAGCAAGTGGATAATTTTATCTATTTGGGATCACTGCTAAATGAGGACAATTTGAACTGCGAGGAAATCAAATCAAGGATAGCAGAGGGGAGCATAGCGTATTTTGCAAACAAGAAACTATTGTGCTCTAGGTTTCTAAGTCATAATTCTAAACTGGAAATGTATAAAAGATTTAAAAGAGCAATAGTGATTTACGGCTCTGAGACACGGACCATGCGGAAGAAAGATGAAGAAGATCTTAAACGATTTGAGAGGAAAATACTTGGGAGAATTTTTGGGCCATTAGTGCAACAAGACGGCACTTGGCGGATCCGCATGAATCTTGAACTTTATACTTTAATAAACAGCGAAAACATAGTAAAGTTTATTAAGTCACAGAGAATTAGATGGCTAGGACATATTTATAGGATGGAGAAGACCAGAATACGAGAGCTATCACAGAATGGAAACCCTTGGAGTCTAGGCCCAGAGGAAGTCCGAGAAAGAGGTGGATGGAGTATGTTGAAGACCTGCGAACCATGGGGATTAGAAAATGGAAGATTGTTGCTGAAAACAGAAGGGAATGGTGTAGGATTGTTGAGGAGGCCAAATCTCATAGAGGGATGTAGAGACAGAGGAGGAGAAGAAGAAGAAAAGCAAAGCGAATGAACACCTACATAAAATGTACAGACACGATACCGACATTAATAAAAACTTAATAGTGACCGATAAAAAAAAACATTCACTCGGTAATAGAATGCACAAACAAAGGGGGTAAGTTTTTAATTAAATTCGCAGTTTTAGAGCATCATCGCTGACCTATCGGACACGCAACAAAAACCAATAAAGTAAACGTTACGGGAGGACCGTTATAATCAATATTTAATCACGCAAACGATACGAGCAATCTCATAAATTGCGCTCATACGGTTTCCTGTGAAAGCTGGCTAGTTTTTTCTTCCATATCCGACTCGATGTGGTCAGTACCGACACAACCGACAATTTCGTATTCATCTGTTTACTTTTTTAATACTATTTTTATTCACTCATGGTATGAGCATTAAAAGAAATACATGTCTGAACTACCTGCTTAGAAATATCCTGTATTACTTTTCAAATACATTCACTATGTTCTGTTTATTTACGCGCACGATAGTCTACTGAATAATTGATAAATACAGATAAAAAATACGAACGTTTGAAGCAGTTGTCACCATCATCATCATCGTCGTTACCGTCGTCATCATCGTTAATAGGTGCCAACCTGCTGCTGTATGAATGCCTCCTGAGCCATTATTGATCAATGACAGTGCTAAACAAGTGCCTTCCACAAGCGCTGTGGCCTCCGTGATCGTTGGCCATCTTTTCATCTATACCCAAACGTTCTGCCCGCGCTTTCAATTTAATTTTCGTTATTCTGTTCATGATATAATCTACTTTAGTTTAGTTTAGTATTCATTTAAATGATTTCTTCTATCTGTACTTATTAATCCAAGCAGAGGTCTTTGGAAGGAAAGAGAACATGGAAACGTGGAAAGAACTATGCTACGAAAAGACAAAAAGTTGTATTTCTTTATAACACACTCGCGCGTGCGCTAATATCTGTGTGTGCGCGCTACACGTCGTATAGTGTGTGTGTGTGTGTGTGTGTGTGTGTGTGTGTGTGTGTGTGTGTGTGTGTGTGTGTGTGTGTGTTTTTTCAAATAATAAATACGTCTGCAAGTAAATTATCGTTATCGTAGTAAGTATCGTTGTAAGTATACGTTATCGTATCGAGGTAGTAACTATACCTCCGCAAGTATCGTTATCGTATTATTATCGTTGTATTTTCACCTGACGCACGTTTTACAGAATAGATCTATCTGTATCTTCAAAGGTTTCCTAATAAAGTTACACACGCGCGCGCTACGAAAATACGTATAATGAATTTCTCGTATACTATACATTGAAAACCATATGGCATTAACACGAATTTTAAGTAGCATGAAATTCGAGTTTAGAACCTAACACTCCCACGTTGTAGTAAATTCTGGACCATTGGACCATTAACACTGTCATTCTAAGGTGCACAGTGGTTGACAATCGCTCTCCTCTGCAGCGTAACCCCACGCAATTCAGTACGGGAGATTCTTATAATACACAGAGAAATCCAACACCCTGCACCTTCAGTTCTTTAGATTCTTTCGTTTAAAGACTCTATGATTTTATATTTACGAAATTGTCCATGTGTTAAATACTCATTTTATTGTGACGAACTTTCAAATACAAAATAAAAAACTTCTAGTGCATAACACTGAAACTTTTTTATACATGCCTACCTTAATCGATCACCTTAATAGATTTCTGTCTACTCTATAAACTACAAATGTGTAATCGTCAGGAAGAATCGTCAAACAATTCACGGGGGTCTATCTCTACGGAAATGTAGACGAGTCCTAACCTGCCGAAGGAAACAATAGAATCGTAGGTACGTTCAACGAAATGTAAATATGTGTGTTATTTAGTTATATCTGTAGCGAACAGTAATAAGTTATACTGTAAGTTACACAATAATAACTGAAGTGCTGGAATAAACGCCGAGAAACCATCGTGCTAAGATACCCATCCTATACATACGAATCTATAGAAACTATACTGGAAAGAGAGGGACGCATGGAAGCTCGCAGCCACACGATGAATAATTCAATTTACATTTCGATGTAGACAATAGCATATCGATGCATTACGTAATTGGCAGCATATGTGCATTTTGCGCTCTGTGTTATTATTACTTGCGTACAACCATGAAGGATGTCTACTACAGCAGCTGTCTTTAATGTGTCAAGGACAAAGCGCTCCTTGTTACCCAACACTACCTCAGTAGTGTCTCCGATGTGACTTCGACACTGTTTTGAAGACATCGACACCACTCACGTTGTCTTTCCCTGTTTCGGTCTTCTTCTCCACTGCAAAACGCTCAAAAAATTGTACGCTGAAATTTAATTTTGCTTTTATTCACTCGGTTCCTTTAACAGTGAATCTTTTAGGGCAGAAACTCTTAACGGAACATGTTACAATGTCTCTTTACGATGTTTAGTGAGCACGGTAAACAAGAAACATGTCAATACGTTTTGCTGAATTTATCTCCCTTCAATTGTATTACGACAGAAATCCACTGCATGTAATAATTACATAAAATATACTTTGCAATATGATTGATTAGTTCAGTGTTTTACGTTAGTAACAGACACGCAAGGTGAACGTGCTATACTGAAATAGAAGGAATAGCAAATACACTGTACAATATTCTCTACTGCCTTCGAACATATTCCGTACCACCGACTGTATCTGTATGTCTGTAGATTTGTTTTCAAAAGTACATCTTTCTGTCTGATGAGTCACAGCGTTCTTCTATTACATTTACGACGTAATTTCGATGTCTCTTAACCGCTGAATACAAACCAGAACACGCTTATCGTTACCGTACCTTTCATTATAACAATACTGTTTTTCCGTTCAACGCACGTCTTTTTATTACTTTTAACACAAAACGTTTCGCCCATAATACGATGAGGGACCCTCAGTGGCTCGACTGAGACGGACAACAAAGTGGTCCGAATAGGGCCAGGCTCTAACTGGTCTGGGACAAGCCCCCTTCAGCCAGTTGGAAAGGGAATTGTGGGGAGTCGTACGCCATTGCAGACCGGCCGTTGAGAAGGTGGAGCCACGTAGATGGAAGATTAGTGCATGTTGGGGTAATTGTGTGCATTACGTATTGGTAGCCAGGTGTGAGAAGGAAGTGGCAGATGGAAGTGCCATTAATAGGTGTTTATTTATTTATTTCTTTTTCTTTTTCAGGGCGGCCAACATAGGGACGAGTAACATGAGGGTGGCGTCAAGGTAGGCGGGGGACACACAGTAGTGGGTTAAAGAGCTGGGAAGTGGGTGGTAGAAAATTACATTATAGTGTATTCAAGAAGGTTGATCGGTGATAGATTTTAGATTTTTAAGTTTGAGTGTTTTTTTGTTTTATGAGCTGTTAGTCAGTTATGTGTCTCTGACGCTGGGGATTGGTGTGAAAGCATTATAAATAGAGATTTAAGAGCGGCTAATTGTGTCTACTTCTAAGACGCTGTCGGCGTGGAAGTCTTGGAAGAGGACCATCGGCTATTGCGAGGAGACGATTTATTAAGAAGGAAGGTCTACTAGTGTTGCGGGTAGTTCTATTGATGGATGGGACTACTGATTACAGGGAAGTGCGTCGCGGGGCCGTTCGGGAATATTTCCAATTGAGTTTGGTTAGAAAGGTGTCCAGGTGAGGGAATAGGGTGTTTAACGCATACAGAGCTGTGTTGGAGGTTTTTATGCGGCGTGGTCTTCTGCTGTAGATGAGTCGTAAAGCTCATCGTTCTGTGAGTCGGTGGGGATCTAGGAAGGGAGGGTCAGCGGTTAGGAGAATAGGATGTGCGTATGTGATGATCGACGGATGCAAGTAAATACGACTTAGTAATTCGCTGGAGCAGTGGTTGTCTCTACTTAGAGTTCTGAGAGATCGGAGTCGGGCAAAGGCAATGGTCGTAGTTCTTTTGATATGAGGCCGCCAGGAAAGTTTGGAGTCAAGCGTGACGCCCAGATATTTGCATTATAACGATAAAATGTCTAAATAAAATTTTTTTTGTAAGTGGACGTTGTAACTAGGGTTGCTGACAGCTATACAAAGATATACGATGGCTCGGTAACATGTGTTGTCCAAGACAAAGGAAGACAGGGTTTAGGCGAACAACGCCTCTGTCGCAGCAGCTGTACGGTGAAGCGAATTGCGGGTGACGCGCAATGACCCAAGAGAGACAAAGGCGAATGTATCGCTAAGAAGAGACAAAAGATCGCTGACAAGGCGACATAGCGACGCTATCCAAAAGGCAATTAGCCACATGCGTTGAGCTGCACACCAAACGCAGTGTTACATTGGTACAATAGACAGGAAAAGCCCGGCTTGAGTAGACAATACGTTTGCACAATGAACGAACGGCGGGACGTCCAGCTTTATAGCAGAAGGGTACGCGGCGAAGGAAGGATTGGAGAGCATCTGTAGCAGCTGTCTGGAATACTCGGAATTGACCACACTCGTCGTGGGAACGACTAGGAGAAACTAGTAGACAATACGAGCAATTGGTCACGGGTAAGAAGCAATGGTGAACAAAAGAGCAGATGAGAGGGCCACACAGCAATTAAAAGCACTTTGTCTAAAAAGGGGAAGTACGCCAAAATACAAGGGTGATAGACAGCCGTGAAATTGGTCATCCGACTCAAACGATGGGTGGAACCAACCAGGAACTTGTAAGGGTAGGGAATAAGGAAGCCTATCAGAGTCGAGAATTGAGGAGAACGTCCCTACAAGAAGTGGTTACCAAGGAAACGAACTGGAGGAACGAATAAGAAACGAAGGAGGAAGAAATCTAGAGTGTTCAGGCGGAGTTTCCACCAGAAAACAAACGAAAACCAATAGAAGCGCAGAGGTTGAGAAGTAAGTGGGAATTAGAGAAATTAGTAGGATTTTTGGGGTATAAACTAGAGTGTTGACCGCGAGCGGGGATCTTAAGTTTTTATTCTGATACCGGAGAGTAAGTTCTCTTAGAGTCGTAAGTCTTGTTTCATAGATCAGAGAGTATGAACGCTGGAGTTTTATATCGGAAGTCTTGTATCGGAAGTTTTATATCTTTTATCTAATAGCCGAAGTCGAGAGTCAGGTATCAAGAGTCGTATAATTTAGATATCGGAACTGACGGGAGTGCGGATGTCGTAACGGAGAAAAGTCGTATCGGTTGAAGAATCGGTGTGAGTACGAACAGTCGAGAATCGGAAACCGGTAAAGGAACTTAGTGTTCTTTTTAATCGGAGCAGAAGTGCGGTAAATGTGTAAGAGGTAGACAAAATGCCGAAACAGTGATAGCAAAAGAGAACCAGTAGAAAACTAATTACGGTCATGAAAGTAGAGACAATAATAATTATTAACACCATTAAATATAAACAAATGTCGTGTTAACAAAGTAAACCCGCGGAAAAACAGTGTGAATAAAATCACAAAGCATACAACACTTAGTTATTTCATGAAATCCTTATCATACTCAGAATAATGTAATGACACTTGAGTAGAACATTTCAGCAAAATTTAGAATTATCAAATAACATGTACTAAATTCGAAAGTCCAATCACCAGAACTAAACGAAAAGTTATAAACATTTGTGTCGGAGTGCGAGAAAAGAAGTGATAAGTGCGAGTGCATGCTACGAGGTGATAATGCCAGCTGTAAGGATTTCCAGAAACCTGGAGAGACAAGGAAACAGGATGACAGCGCAGAGGACTTTTCGCCATAGAACGGATTAACATACATCAAGTAAATTTTATATTCATGCACTACTAATTAAGTATAACACTGTCTGTTCATCTGAAAGAACTCATAAGTAATAATATTTAAAGAAAGTAATAACTAGTAGCTAGTCAGGGTAAATTCATAAGATAACTATTACAGATGATGGTAATTGATATCCAATCTTCATGAATCCATTTATTAAGAATTGTTTAATATAGAATAAAATGTATAATAATGATGGTTAAAGTCTAATAAGTATCTAGATGAAGAGTATAGGAAAGTAAGCAAGTGTTAACAAAATAATAAACGATAGATTGATGTAGTCATAAGATTGCAAGATATACGTTGTATTTCTTTTCAGGAGAATAAGTAAGTGACGTCAATGCTATTAATTGTCATAAATTAAGTAAGTGACATCAATGGTATTAAGTATAATAAATTAAGTTAACCTTGCAAAGCCTTGTGTATGTTGTCAATTATTTGAAAACACCTAAAGATTAAAAATTAGTATATGACCTCAAAGAAATTGAACAACGACTTCTAAAACAATAATTTATTATTACATAGGTATACGTACTCAATAACATCAAAAACTTTATTAGTTATATTTGACGCCCACACATTTGGCGCACACACTATAATTGTTCAATTTGGCACCACAGCAAGGTGGGAATTAATTAAATAGTCATTAATTAAATTAAAAGAGCAATAAACTTCTTTAATTGCTATATTTGGCGTCCCATCACGCGGGACATAGATAATAAAAAATAAACAAAATTTAATTATACACATTAATCGTAACTAATAAAATTAAGTTACAGCATTCACGCTTCGGTCGTACTGTTGATGAACCGACGCGGACTGGAGATGTAAAGAAATGATTCATGTTACGTCCGGTTGAGTTGAACACCCAGATTTGGGTCTTGTCCGCGTTTACAGAGATGCGCCAAGTGTTACAGTAGTTGAAAAAAGGTTGGAGGACTAACTGTAATTTTGATAGGGCTTGCCAGTGTACTCCAGCGGACCCAGTAGGTGGTATCGTCAGCATACTGGGCGAGACCCGCTGTGAGATAAGCCCAAGACGGTGGAGGGGGAGGGGTGTCTTTGGTGAATATAATGTATAGTAACGGGCTAATGGCGGAGCCCTGAGGGACACCGGCATTGAGACGGAAGGGTGCCGATAGATGCTGTCGTACTCGGACTTATGCAGTGCGTCCATCCAGGAACTGGGAAAGTCATTTGATGTTTGCTAGGGGGCAGTGACATCCGAGGATTTTGAAGCGGAGGCCGTTGTTCCAGACTGAGTCAAAAGCTTTTCGGATGTCGAGTAAGGCTAAGATGGTCGGGGACAACAAAGTCTTGCACCCCAACTCTATTTATACAGTAAGCCCCGCCCACAATGTTACAAACAAGCCCATATTGTAACATGTAACATTGTGAGCGGGTCAAGACTTTGTCTCAGTAGAGCCACTGAAGATGCCTCGTCGTGGTACGAGCAAAACGTTTGTTGTTAAAGTAATAAAATGAAGAGTGTTGATCAGAAAAGGCGCTGTTTTTAACGAAAACCACGAAAGTTTACAAACAAGAATACCTTTGATTAGTTTCAGCAGTGCATGAGGACTGCTTTTGTTTCTAATAGTTTACCTCCAATTAAGACCACTTCATCCCCACCGCCGTTCGATTAACCGTGCAAACGGCTCTATTGTGGAATGTATAGTGAAAAGTTTCATTAAATTCTGTAATTATGAAGAATAATTCTGGCATCTGATGGAAAATATAATTACTGAAATAATAATTATTGTACGATTAAAACAATTGTCCAGGAGAATTGAAAAATCTAAGTTCAGATTATTTTTTCCGTTTAATGAACAGAATACAAAAGAAATTTTGAAGAACACGGAGATTCTGTATACTTGTAAACACAAGCCATAACTGCATTTGTGTACTAATTAATTCCATTTCCAAGCTGTGTTCCGTGTCCAGTACTGCGTCTACACGTCTTCCAAAATATTACCTATGTAGTGCCTACTTATAAATATATGTGCCTACCTACAGGTTATTACAGAGCCAACCGTTTAATTCATTACCAAAAATGCCAAACATCTAATTTGTGTTTTCATAGATCACTCAGTTTCGTTCACTTTTTCGAGCACTTCCTTTCGTGTTTTATTCTGCATTCCGTTGGCAGGTCATTTTTTATCCTTTTGTTGGCCACCAGTATTCGACGGAACGTACCAGTAAAATTATGTTATTAAATATTTATAATTCTCAGTAACACTACAAACAAAATCTGAAACTTGTGTGAATATTTTTTTTTAATCAGTAGTAAAGCCAAATATGACTATATTTACAATTTTAATAGCCTACATACATAATACGCGCACTCTATAATGCAGACTATAATACCTTCAGTGTACAACACGCACAAACTGAATAAATTCTGTATGTAGATCCACAAATAGAAATAGCTATATTCTTGTAAAATAAAGCTTCAAAATGCGCGGGCATTATAGGCCTACGTATACGACCTTGGTTGTAATATAAAGAATACAAAATAAATATCAACAAACTACAAGATGAGGCACGATCCAAACCTTAACTTTTCAATCTCATGTTGATTACACCTCATAATTTAACGTTTCTTTGGAAAACGATAAATTTAAACTAAACCTCATATCAAAAACGATAATGGTTTCTTGACAGCCAACGCTCATAAGACTACTACTGATTGTAGCGTGAGCGTTTGAAACGTGATGACCTCCTGTGCACGGCTAATCGTTTTGTATGTTTGATTTATGACAGTATCGTCCTTAACTTACTGCTGAACATTACGACATATAAAATCGCAAGGTCGGATCTTGAGGGGCATACTAATGCGACACGTCAATGTGGTTTTGCCGAGCAGGTGGTAACCAATGTTCGACCAGGTAGTCTCAACATGTGGAATACAATCACAAAACAATCAAAAGCATTCCAGTACATAGTTTTTCAATGTCACTATTCCGATTTTCCACATCCTTCAACTATTCAGGTTACAGAAGTTATTTAATTAACATACTCACCGACGAAAGCAGGTATATTTAAACATCCACGTTATAAGCCGACATAACGCGTTGTATCGGCTTATCCTGGTGTTAAGAAAACAACAAAATAATATTAGTACTACCTACAACTTGTTCTGGCCTCCCTGAAGATGAAAGGCGACAAATATAACGGTTAGTTATCTTCTGCAGGTCGCCAATCGTTGCCCCTGTCAATCTTTATACTCTTTGTTCATTAACATTAAAAGATCATTAACATTCAGAAAGATCATTTCATCTGAATGAACAGATCTGAAAAACAATTGTATTTGAAACATCTACCGGGCTCTTCGGCCGTGGTCCAAGTTTTACAAACGTTTCAGCAGTGGCTATTCGAGTCTACCTAACGCGGGCTCACGTACAATTCAATGAAAGCCTTAGACCTGCTATCTGTCGGGCTGTTAGGCCGTGGTCTATTGTTTCTATTCAAAAACAGACGTTTCGACTCCACCATCGGAAACCATCTTCAGTGAAACCCGACTGACAAATTGGCACGGTGTTTGCCAGTTCGCCCCAGAACTGAGGTACAAACTACTGATATCAACACCGCGCCAATTTGTCAATAGTTTTTATACGGAAGATGGCATCCGACGGTGGGGCCGAAATGTCTGTAAACAAACTAAGAGTTGAGACATACAATTGTGTTTCTGCGCAACGATTTTTGTACAATCTATCTGATATACATAATCTAAACTATTAAGTGTTCTCTATACGCTGTTGTGTTTTTTGCATTCTTTGAGGTATATACATAATCTAAACTATTAAGTGTTCTCTATACGTTGTTGTAAATAATGCGTTTACGAAACTTGGACGTCTCTGAAGGGCTGTGCAATGGAACGAGATTGGTCGTGACTGAATTATGTAATAACATTATTAAAGCCAAGATTATCACGGGTGAATATTCAGGCCGAGAAGTTCATATTCCAAGGATTACAATAGATTCCAGCAAAAGTCAGCTTGCGTGCACTACGCAAAGGCATCAATTTCCCGTCAGAGCAGCTTTTGCTATTACTATTCACAGGGCTCAAGGTCAAACATTTGAAGTGGTGGGAATTCACTTATCAATTCCTGTGTTTATGCACGGCATGTTGTATGTAGCATTTTCCAGAGTCAAAAGGCGAAGTGGCTTAAAAGTTCTTTTACCACCAGAAAATCCTCGCCATACAAGAATCGTTGAAAAAAGTATTAAATAATTGTGATTCCAATAACAGAAACCGTCGATATACGCAAATGGCGTAGTATCGATATGTTTATATATGAAAATAAATATAAACAAATAAATAATTAATAATAAATTTTTTTTTTTAATCTGTATATTTATAAATAAATGTGAAAACCGAGCAAAGCTCGGTCACCCTGATATTTTATTTTTATAATGACACACAATACTCATACAATAACAACGAGGATTACCAACTGCATCTAAACTTCCGACTCCTCAAATTAAGCAAACGTTTACACTTTCACAAGAAAATGCACGAGCTGCGAGCTTCATTGGAAAGCAACCGAATGCGTTTAATAGGTTGGGGTAATAAAATGTCTAGCCATCACTTAACTGCTTTTGAAACTTTATTGCGCCTAAATACAAAATAAGGTTTCACTCCCGTGTCATTAAAGTTGACAATAAAATCCATGTAAGCATGCGGATACAAGGCTTTCTCTTGATATTTCATTACTAATAGTGAAGAGGCTAATATTAGTTTTACTTAGATCAAGACAAAGGTGTTAGAAAATCATATAAGAATGAGATAAAAACGTTTCAATTTCTAAGCCTGGATTTCTTTTATAAAGTAGGCCTATAACCGACGTTTACCTATTTTCAACCCCACACTGTAATGGAGTCTCTACGCTACTGTTAAGGTTTCAATAATGCAGAAATTTTGGATATTCATAGTTCATCAAATTATTTCATAATTAATTACGTAACGAAAAAACCTCAAATACTCTCACCAAAGTTACGGAACTTTTTATCTACATGCACGCGCGAACACACGTACAAGGACGTCCTACGTATAGCATATAGTACTAAATTCACTAAACAAATTATAATAGGCTGGTTTATATAAGCTCCATGGGCCCGACAGCCACATCTGACGCTTGGCTTTTCACGGAAGGACAGGCCTCTACCCTAGCCATAAATCTGACCTTATTCACTAGCATACAATGCATGCTACACCTACACAACCCACGCGGCGTCACGTTTCTGAGGGAACATCAAACATCAAACACCTCGTGTACGCAAGACGGTAGCCGCATCTCGACCGGGGAGGGAAAGTCAACAAACTGTGTTTCATATACATTTCATTTACATGAAATATGAATACGAAAGTAGGCTTAACACAGTGATGAGAGGAAACAAACAGTAGGAAATCTGTATACTCGCCGTCGTCACTTAAAGGTGTAGGCTTATAGCCTGTTCCGTCTTCACTGCAGCCATCTCTTCCACGGCCTTCCCACAGATCTTCTGCCAACTGGTTTGTAGTCTACAGGGCGCTTTACTAGCCTCTGGCGGTCCACTCTGTAGACGTGCTCCATCCACGGCTGCTTTCGTTCTTCTATCTTATCATTGATGGAGAATATATCCCATCTTTATTCTGAAATAGTTATTTCTTTTGAGTTAGAGTAATATACTTACGTCAGAACAACGTTAACAATAACAATTGTACATATAAGAACGAAATTAAGAGAGAAGAAATACGTGCACAAAAAATTGCACGTATAGAGTTTATTACGTGCACAAAAACGTATCAGATCACAATTACAAAAACAAAATTACATGTCATCTGACTAGCGGTATACCTCACTCATTTAAACCTTTACCGTCCCCACCGAAGCAACTGATATCGGTCGAAATTAATTTGTCGGCTTCATCAGAGCTGCGGTTGACGAACACTAATTGCGACAACTCCGCCTCAACGTGGGCTCAAATCGGTAGACTCATCCAGGGACGGATTAGAAGCGCGTGGTGGCCTATGCTACCATCGGACTGGTGCCCCCCCCCCCGATTCAAAATTCAACTTTTATGCACTACATACACTGATAAATGGTATACACAATTTCGAAAGTTAACAATTACTTTATTAAACTCCCAAATTACAACGAATATTTACCTGAATAGTGAATAAAATGAGCAAAGTAGTACTTAAGCTTTATACTAATAAAGAAAATAGTACTTTAAAAAGAAAATACTAATCGATCCAGTTTTTCTTGATTTTGCCTTAACGAAGTCTTGTATAATTTCTTTTAAATCGAGTGATTCAAGTATGTCACTTTCAATATTCAACCGTGGTAACGAAGATAATCTCTCATCTCCCATAGTTGAACTCAACATATTATCTTTAATGGGTTTTAATACAGAAAATTATCTTTCAGATTCGCAGTTCGCTATTGCAATCGTAAAAAGCAGACGATAAGCAATGTATATATTCGGAAATCATCAATCATTTTACAAACAATAATCTAGTTTAATACTTTGTATCATGGAATCTATCATCTTCATTCGAACGATTTGAAAAAAACCTCTTTTTCCAATTTTACTCGTGGCACAAAGTGCTTCAATTCTATTCGAAGATCGTTATTCATATCATTCCAGTAAACTTCTATAAGAGCTTCCGCTTGATTTTCCAACTCGACACTTTCCATGGTTAATCCATGGTGATCATAAGCTTAGTCAATTTATATAATAAATTTATATCATAAATTAGTCAATCCATGGTTTGCTTCGCTTAGTCAATTTAGCTGGACGGTGCCCTCTCTGACAGCTGAGGCACTGGTGCCCCGGTGCAGCAGCACACTATAGCGTTATGGTTAAACCGCCACTGGACTCATCTCACTAACGGTGCACAGAAAAGTGTAGGTAAGTGCCGCATTATTACACCATAGGCTTCCTATATTTGGCAGACACATGGACCCCATTAAAAGGTTTGGAAATAAAATATACTCGCAATAAATTAAGAGAATCTAACCATACGAGAGCACGAAAAATTATGGAGCTAGTGGTGTTAATAGACAGTAAACATAGCGTACTGAATCTGTAAGGACAAACTGGTTAGGGCATGTTTATAGAATGGGGAGGGGCATCAGAACATGCAAAGGGTACTTCGTACATGGCAGCTTAATAACAATGAGCGCAGAATAACGTATGTTATGAGAATATTGTTCCGTACTCCCTGCTTAAAACATAGATCCAAACAATTGACTGGTGAAGACCAAAAGATTGGTGCAGGTACGTACGGCTGCGAGTCAGGAGCGGAACAGAACTGTAATGATGGATTCCAAAACTCATCGTGGACTTCAGCGCTAGTGGCATCGTGTGTGTATGTACGTAAGTAGGACAGGTGATTATTATTATTTTTTTTTTAAACATGCAAAACGGAGATAAAAGTATAGAATTATTTAAAACAAAACGTATTGTAATTATTTTATTGTTGACTGACAAGTGTGTATAAATTATGGCACGAGCGCGTGTACTCATGAATCGGGTGAAGACGTTTGTTCAATGGATACGAAACTACTCAAATATTATGTATCAACATTATACTCACCAGACGCACATAATCCACAGAGACGAACGCAACAGTAATTCGCTGTGGCGAAATGTGTGTAACGTCTGTCAATAAACACTTACACCTTGAGTGTTATTACTTTATCTGTATTAAGATATACAAAAAGTAGTTAACATGACATCAGAGAGCTAAGTTTAACGCCAAAGACAGCATTGTGCAACGTTGGAGACCCAGGGCAACAGAATTCCGTTCAATATATCGTATACAAACTACTTAAGACAAATTCACATTACACACTATATGCATATTTGTGTAACAGTTACAAATACGTGTTAGGACCAAAAAATTGTATTAAGTAACACGACTATCAAGACTGTTGTTTGGAAAAATGTTTACATCTAAGAAACAACTGCTGAATTACGAAGAAACTATAGGCGGGCGTGGTCACATCAAGCGTGCCAGAAATGTGATGGCGACGCAACACTACAAGGAAGATCTGACTATTCTCTTGGCTAAATGTCGCATCCTCATAACTACTCATGTGATCTATGAGGCTGGTGAGGAACACCACAACGTTCACGAATCCTCCCGAAAGAACTACCCAAGCAATACGCATCCTTTGTTGTGTGTGAAATCGTCTGTATGTTGCAAACTTAGACGACAAAAAATCGATTTCCCCATTTAGATTTTATTTCAAGAAAGAGAATATTACACAGACCAGGTGATTTGACGCAATAATCAGGTGGCTGGAGTATTAGCACCCGGCCTACGAGAAGCTATCAATGAAACACCTCTTCTCAAGGTTCGTTATGAACCGAAACCAATAACAATTGGTTTACATAAATAACAATTGCACTTTAACTCGTCCCAAGAATTAAATTTCCAATTCTATCTCAAATCCCCATTTCTCGTGATCAAATGACTTACTTCTTCAACTATTATGTTTTCTATATAACATTAGCTAACAGTGTTTTCTAAATAATTAATAGGAAATGCGTGACGAGAGGAAATGAT
Organism: Magicicada septendecula; assembly: GCA_034769895.1. Lineage (NCBI taxonomy): Eukaryota > Metazoa > Arthropoda > Insecta > Hemiptera > Cicadidae > Magicicada > Magicicada septendecula. Next base: position 72,549,585 of record CM068369.1, on the reverse strand, counting down.
TTGTGCAGGTCACCAACGCAGAGGTCACAGAAGTAATCTGACACGCATCACGCACCCATCGTAATTCAGAAACGAGAAAATAATGTTTACTATCAGCAAAAAGAAATAATCGGAAATAACAGACAGAAATTTCAAAAAATAAAACTTCGTGTAGTAAGCCTAAATATAAAAAGGCTGTTTTTCGGTACAACTGAGTCAAGGTTGGAGAGGCAAAACGTCTTCAATGGAAGAGGAGGCTGGTTCACCAGTAGGTCCAATTACGAACAATGTTGAGCAATGTCGACGTTTCATGACAATATCTCATCATACGTATCTAGAAGAGATTTATAAGAAGTCTTAAGAAGAGATTTATTAAACGTTATAAGCACTACTTATTGTAGTTGCTGTGTAATATTACGCCGACGTAGTCGCATTTAACGTTGGCAGGAGGTACATACATTAGAGTAGAGGTAGGACTATATTATTACGTGCGTCTCACAAACATTACGTGCTTCCTACCGATATCACAGCGTCACACCGATGGTATCTTCGATGCCTATGAGTCATATTCAATATCCAGTAATTACATTCGTCTTTAACATGTATGTTCTACTGTAGTCTGATGGCAAGGAAACAAACTCTTTCTGTAACGCAGTACAGCGCTGAACGTCATGACCTTTTAGTATGATGAGCGAGTTCTAAAGCTAAGGGTTACTAGTATAGTATATCTTATAACGTATAATGTGATGTAATTTAAAGGAAAAGGTATAATGAGTACGACTATTTTACTATTTAAATTTAGTAAAATAATTTAAAACCATTTACATTCGTGAAGAAGATGCTGAGCAAAGAATGCAATATAAAGGTATACACAACGTCAAAAAGCAACAGATATCTGTTGGGTAGGTACATCCCTCCCTAAAGTACTCAAGGGGGTCCCCGATTCTATATTAGTTCCGGGTAACAGACGTTCTATTTGCGGTACTGTGTAACGAAGAGCAAATGGGGACTTGAACCCTGCCTGGAGTTAGCTACGGAACACCCAAAGGCGGTGGCTTGCCGACGCTGAGCTCTCTGCCATTAACAGAGACTGGTGTAATAACGTCAGTCAGCACCTGCTTTCCCGTCTCGGCTGGGCTGAAACTCGGAGCACAGGAAACCGCGCGATGGGCGTAATTGCGGGAGCCATTCGCTCTGTCGTGGCAACCCATCGTTACTGCCGACTCGCCTGAGGGCAGTCGACCCTATCGACCACACCAGCGCTTCTCTAAGCTCCAGCAGCTGATGCCTAAGGAGCCACGGAGTCGGGTCAACCCAGACCACTTCATACACGTATAATCGTGCATTGGTGGACCGCTTCTAACACCATCCTTGTGCCGAGCGAACGACCGCGCTGCACCGTATGAAACTGCGTTCATCGGGCTCCAGACTGGACAACGCAAACAAACCACGCCGCAAGACGTCCCGTGCACCTTCTGTTTAAGAGTAAATATCAGAAGGGCAATAAAGTAGGCTATATTATAATAAAGTACGAGCCGAGCCGGCTGCCTCAACCGAATATTTACTGACTTCACAATAATGTAGTGACGGTGCACCGTACACTTATCAAGACACTCGAAAATTTGTACCTTTAAAATTAGCCGGATCTAATTTCAAAAGCTTCACAGAAAACTTTAATTAGAACGACAAAATACAATTTTACACGAACTTTCATTTATCTTTTCGTTGTTGTTTACTTATAACCAGCGGTGTGGCGTGAGTACATAACAGCCGTTCCCGGCTGTGACAGCCTAAACATTAATTCGAATTTTTCCTAGTACAAAGTGTTCTTTTTAAAGCCAAAATATTCTTTTTAGAGCTAAAATATCTTTTTAGAGTATTTACTATTTTTCGCTGGCAGAAGAAGCGGGCCCCGGTTCAACGGGATCTGACTCCATTATACTTACACAGAATAAATGAGGACACACATAAGCGAATTAACAATAATAAAGATAAACAGAGAAACACACAACTAAACGAAGAAAACACAAATAGGTAGGTAGTAACTGCTGCACGTCGGTTCCGAAACGAACATAGCTGCTAACAGAGCGTTTTGCCGGTTTATACAGCGGCAACACATCGGGTGGACGAATGTGTTCCCCCCTCCACAGTCAGTACAGTGACAACTATTACGAGGTCAATAACCACACGCAATGAAACACTGCTGATGTCCGAGCCAGCTACACAAGACGGTGGAAGTACCCAGCAGTTCGAAAACGATGCTATGCTTTATTAATATTAAGTGATATAATTAATTTTTCAGTGAAGGGTTTGTGAGGATCGGTCAAAAATATAACACAAATTCTAACTTATTTGTGTCGACGTTTCGACAATGTTTATTGTCATCATCAGAACAATTGTTGGTGACGCCAAACACACAACTGTTTATATTAATGATATAATTAATATTATTTTCTTTCGTTTCCAGGACTGTTGCCGCCGGCGACAGCGGTTACATGGACGCCACGTTACTGCTTATAACACTTACAAATATGACGACGAGTTTCGGCTCCTACATCATTGCCACATCGCCATTCTGCGTAGAAAAGCGAACACTAAGTACTATTGCAAAAACATTTTTCGAAGTGTAAAAATATCAAGACAACATTCTGACGTTAGAAAAGTGTCGGAGAAACTCGAATGCGTGCACATTACAAGAGATGCAACGTCTTGTAGGTATGTCTACTTGGGGGTTTATAAAGTATAGTCCAGTTTTCTGCTCATACCAGTAGCGTGGCGTCCATGTAACCTCTGGACGGCCGGAGTCAATGTTGTTAAAATGCATGCCGTGGTCCATTGTTTTCAACTAAAACACTCAAGTATATCGAATGAGTGGCTGGAAAATCCCACTGTTACAGATACAGTATATCTTATCAGGTTAGTCACATGTTTGTGATTTCTCAGTACACATGACAATGTCAATTGACGGCTCAAAGGCCTGACGTATGACTACATTTATATTCTACTAATCGGCTCATTAAAAATTAAGAAACCCAGATACGGCACCCGAGATAAGGCTAAATAAAGCAGGCTGTCTGGCTTCTGCCGATAAACAACACACGAGGCGAACGGTAAACGCCTCGTCGTTCATTCATACACAGTTTGTGGTCTAAAAATACTTCGTAAAGTGTCTAAATTTAAACCATTCATGTCTCTTGAAAGTGGACAAGTTTTAACGAACTTGAAAACAACTACCTGACGTACAATAAAGTGCAGGCGCAGTCTCCCCCCCCCCCCGGTGGTCACATCAAAAGAAATTTTTTTCTTGTTTCTGTGTTTGTAAATATTCATATCACTTTATGTAGGTTCATAGTTTTCTCTCTAAATTAATTTAAATTGTAACTGTACCTTACCACCATGTTACTTTTTGTTTAATACATAACTTAAATGAGTAGTGAATACTCCAAAGCAGTGGTTCCCAAAGTGGGGTCCGCGGACACTTTTAAGAAAAAATAGAACACACCGTAATTTTCTCCGATTTTTGATTCTCTAAAATCTAAACGTTATAATCTTAAAACAATTAGTAGAAGATTCCAGTATTTTTTTTTTTTACTAAGGGATGAAGTAAAGCTCTTTTTGTTTATTCCAATTTCGACCTTAAAGACAGGTTCCATGACTTTAACTGGACTTTAAAGCTATCATTCCTTGCTGATATCTTCAGTCATTTGAATGGACTCACTTTAAGCCTGCAGGGCTCTAGCATCACTGTTTTCCAGCTTCGAGATAAAACCAAGGGGATGATAAAAAAAAATTGAAGCTGTGGGTTCAGAGATTAAATTCTGAAATCTTCTAACAATTTCCTTCCATGGCAGATTTCGTCCAGACGTCTGGAGTAATGTTCCAAAGGAGATCCTCAACGTTATTAAGTCTCATTTGGAGCAAATGCACTTGCAACTAATATTTTCCAGTGACGGATGATAGTGACATGTGAATAAGGAATCCATTTCCTGAGGGGCTGTCAACTAACCTCTCTCTCACACACTACAGGAAGAAGATTCATTGGCAGAACTTTCAACTGACAGTTATTAAAATTACAGTTTTCGCAATTACAGCTAGCTGACCTCTGGTTATATGTAGAGGTAGACCTAATGACTACCCTGAACTCGCAAAAAAAGCTTTTAAGTGTTTAACTCTGTTTCCCTCTACTTTTTGAAACCGCATTTTTCCAGCTCTCGTACTTAAGTCAAAGTTAAGAAATAAACTTTATGTCGAGAGTAACTTAATATTGAAATTATTATCAGACATTAAACCCAATATTGAACAGACAATTGTTCAAAAGCAGCTTCATTGTTTACATTAAATTATGTTTGATATCATTAATATTATAATTTTGCAAGTTAACAGAATTTTGATTTTAATATATTTTAATTAAAATATAAGAGTTTGTTTACTGTTTGTTTTATTTCAGAACTCAGACGGGGCTCGTGAAATTTTAATTTTTTGGGGGGTCCGAGGACTGAAAAGTTTGGGAACCACTGCTTTAAAGTTAAATGAATGTTATTAAAAGAACAATGAACGGACAAACACGGATATGATTTTATACCTTATGTTAAGAAATTTACTGTATTGATGATAAGGCAATGTGTTTTTATCTGCACTCACTTTTATCATTTATACTGTAAACCATTAAAGAATGGTCCAACTTTCATCCCCCTCCCCCAAATTGCTTGCTGGATCCGCCCCTGATAAAATGCATAAAACAAATTTAATATGTTACTACAACTAATGCATACAAATTTCTCTCGCTCTCCTTCACATATACACAGACTGCAGCCCGTGTGCGCATGTATAAACAAAGAGTGAGGTCACCGAAGTTTCACCAACACTTAAAGAGTTCTGAACTCTGCCGCAACATAAAAAATGTGCGTGCTCGTGGGGGAGGAGTAAAGGATTCGGGGATGCACGGACTAACCCCTAAAAACAGGTCGCCGTGCTCATCAAAAATGCATTCACCCCATGAATAATCCGTGCACACACTTAGAGAGCACACAAGACACAAAGTCTTGTACGAAGCAGCGGCCAAATGAACTTATTTATTCATGTAAGCCTCACGCGTTCGCGTAAATCGCACTTGGCACTTTATACACACGTGAGGTCACGTTTTAAAGCTACCAGCGTCTTGTACAACCAGTAATCTCATAAAGCTACACTGTGCAAAACGTCTAGTCCACGGGATGAATAATGTAAGTCGTTGTAACGAACGGGTAACATCACTATTTTACGGCAAATCCTCATTATTCATCACGTCGTCTTGTACACCCAACGAAACAATTTGTTTCGTAAACAACTTGATAAAACAATAGGTGATATGAAGCATAATCTTATATACTTCATTTAACTGTTTCTCATAAGGACACGGGCAAATACTTAAGTGTACTTTTGAATGCAGTATATATAAGTACAGTGGTCACCGTATGCTCCAATCACGGCTAACGTTATCAAACGCTTAATGTTATCTGTTTCCAAAGAGTACTGAACGGATGTAGGTATATAATTGGCCTGAAAATACGCCGTTTATTTGAATCACAGCTTCGGCTAATATTATCATTTTGCTAGAAGCAGTCGACTATACATGATTTTGTTTAAATGAGTGTAGCTGCAGTACGGTGTTTGACTCTTTCAATCTTTACTGAACAACTTATTCGTTGTTTTACTTACCGAGATGTTACTATAGTCAGTGAAGGGGGGTATGGGGAGTATTATAGCTTCCTATGTGTTACTATAGCATATCTAGAATTGCTCTTGGGGGGTCAGGGGTCGGGTCGCTTCATACAAAAGAAAAAACAAGTTAAGACTAACCAACATTACTATCATAAAAAAATGCCTCAAATCAGTCCCATTAAAGTAAACGGTAGTAACACAATAAAAATACGCGTTACTGAAACACTGTTTACAAGATACTTATTACCAACTTTGTCACCACTTATTGCAAAACTCCTAGTCGCTTCGCTCTCGACGAGGCCTTTCGCTGTGTCCATCATCTAAAGGGCTTAAACAACATATTCAGGTCGTTTAAGATCTGAAGATGGTGGACAAACCGAAAGGCCTCGTCGAGAGCGAAGCGACTAGCGGTGACAAAATTGGAGTTAAGATAACTGCTAATAAAACTCACTTGACTGCAAGATAGTTGTTGATTGAATTGATTTTCCTATAGTTCGTATTTCAAACGTAGGCCTATACGCAAATGCTGTGTAATAAACCTGTTTGCATATTTCAAAAGTGGTGACTACTATATTAGCGTACGCAGCTGAAAAATAATAAAACAGCCTAAAAATTAAGAGATTAATAACATCAACTTTTTCGACCCTCTGAGGGGGAGTCGTGTCCCGTTCGTCCGTCCCCGTAAATAGGCCCCTAGTTAATGTTTGTTTTTCAAATTTAATGTTCAATTTTTTGACGTCTGTTATAATACTACAGTTACAGTACAATAAAATAGGCTACACTGACAAAATAATACACCTGTGTTAAATTCAAACAAAAGACGTTCTTTCCTCCGTGTTTTTAATTTGTGTCGAGTTTTATTGCTGATGAATTAGATCGGCAACAAGCTTCACGGTTCGTACGAGAATTTAGTAAGGACTGTACACGAATATATTTTTGGTTATATATTTTATTTTAATTTATAATACACGTTTCACATTTATCAATCTCTCATAATACTGCTATAGTCTAATAGTATGTAGGCTGTAAGAGTGTTATACCTCTAAAATTTGACATCTCCCAAAAATTACTTAAAACTGGCGTACACGTTGTAGAAACGATAGGAACGGAGTGTTTCTGTTGAATCGTGTTAATACGATACGTGACACGGGGAAATGGAAAGCGAATCCCCAACCGCGACTGACGCAGTCAGTACACCACAAAGAGATGTTTCCAACCACGAAACGGAAGAATCTAAAGCGTCATCTAACCACTAAATCACCATAAATTTTATATACGATATTAAATACGTCTGGAATTCACAAAATACCCTATCTTCTGGCTGTTATAACGGTCTAATGAAATGGCGTGTTGTAAAGTTACGCAGAGAGCGAGTACGCGAGTCTAACACGACGTACGGAAACTCCGTGTGGACAGCCACTATCATAAACACAATGGACTACTTAATTAGTTTCATTGGTGTCTGGCATGCAATTTAAGCAAAGACGATTTTTATTTTAACCAACCTATACGTTAAGTTCTGCGTGGAGTAACACGAGGATGTATACTATCTTCGCTTTTATTCAACATCTACTCGGAAGGTATTTTTAGATACGTTTTAGATGAATGTGATGTGGGGATATCTCTGAACGGTGAAAGAATAAATAACATACGTTATGCGGATGATACCGTCATATTCGCAGGTAGCTCAGAGGGGCTGCAACAGCTCAGAGTGACAGAAAGAAGTTCACAAACTGCACCCTTAATATAAACCAAAGGCCAGTTGAACGTGTAGGCCAATTTACATATCTTGGTACTGTAGTCAACGAACAATGGGACCATTCTCAAGAAATAAAGAGAAGAATTTAAAAGGCAAGAGCAGTGCACACTAGAATGAGCAGTTTATTCAAAAGTCACGATTTAACAATAAACACAAAGATGAGACTTCTACGCTGCTACGTATTCTCGATCCTCTTCTACGGTGCAGAATCTTGGACGTAGACTGAAGCCACAACTAAAAAGAAATCTTTCGAAGTGTGGGTTTACCGTACAATACTGAGCATTTCATGGACTGCACATATATCTAATGTTAAAGTTCTTAGAAAGATGAAGAAAGAGCGAAGTTATTAACACAGCGAAGATAAGAAAGCTTCAGTATCTGGGACATCTCATGAAAAAAGAACAGAGATTTTACTTATTGCAGTCCATACTCTACAGGGAAAAGTACCTGGAAAGAGGTTGGGCGACTGAGAATATCATGGCTGAGAAATTTAAGGATCTGGTTTAGCATCCTACAACTGACTTTTTCCGTGCAGCAGTGCACTAAGTTAAAATAGCCTGTATGATATCCAACATCCGAAACGGATAGGGACTATCAGAAGAAGAAGATACAGTAAATGAATGTTAATGTCTGATCAGATTTCTATACAGCAAACGATCTTAGCTTGTGGGTTATTAATCCATTATCACGACATTAAAAATAAAACAATATTTCTCTAATTGGCATCACTTCTACAAAAGAAATATGTTAGTATCCTACTGACGATGCAATTCATTACGTTATTTTTTTTAGCAACGTATACACAGATAATGTGTTTTCTGTTACAACGTTTTGAGGGGAAGTCTCGTAGGTAGGTGTCTAAATAAAATTATTTAACTTAAACAACGAAAAGTTCACAGACAGATATTCACGAGAAACAGTACAAAGACACAAGAGTGTTCTTTTCTAACAAGAGTTATTTGCAAGATAGCGTCGCTGGGGGGGGGGGGGGGCCAAGTCAACATAGTCGATTAAGTAAAGGACATTATTGTCTGACAATTTACCGTCTTGTTTGTCTGGCAAAGTCATTACCGGCAAGTTCTATACCCGAGCTCACGGTATTACGATGGTGTGAAGCAGACGTGAGGGGGTGTTATCCTGATCATACATACAATTCTACAACCAGTCTCCCCCCCCCCCCACACACACACGGCGCGCAAAAAGTAATCTTTATATGGAAATGGAAAATATTGGATAAACTTACAAACACGATGGGAGAAGAGTACCTCGGTGCTTCAGCTTACCTGAAATGAAAACAAAACCAATTAATTATGATATACGAGACCAAACGTTACATTAAAAAATAATAATAATTTAATCGTATGCTAGACGCAGCAAATTCGTTTCCGGTACAACGTCCTCGGCGCCGGGAATATGTATTAGTCACACGACGAACGAAACGATTACTTCGTTTACATTTCTTGTTTAGTCATCACTGATTCAACAATTTGATCAGCCCGACTACGTGGCCAAGAACACACGCGTACGCACCGGGTAATGTACCCGCACGGGATCACCGAGGGCATACACTTTTTACACGTTTTAAACAAGACAAATTGTAAGCGTAAAAAATAACTGAACTGTATTAATTACAATAAAACGACGCGTTCAACTGGCGTGGAATGCAGAATCCGCGGTTCCCATCACAATATCTGCTATCTAGATTCTAGAATGTATGGTGAACTGAAAAAATTCCTTACTGCAAAATACGTTACCGAATATTTTAGAATTTCTGTTTAAATAGCTTTTACAATAAAACGCAACTGACACTATTATAGAACTTCAATTTAAAAAAAAAAAAAAAAAAACTTGTTTATTCTCGGACAATACGGATCACAGGGTAATTTACAGTTCAACATTATTTTAAAAAATTGTCTCTCATACATCGACTACATACACTTTCAACTTGGTGTATACTTTACACTTGCAACTGATTCAACCCTAGTTCGACAAATCTGACAACATAACAAAAATCTGTTTATTTTACACTTGTACACCAATTACAAGTGGTCACAGCACACTCGCAACTGACCAGTGTAACAATACTTTTCAATATTTACCTATAACTACAGCCAATCAGTTGCAGAAACTTGGCATAACTACTTATTACATCTTACAAGCTAATTATTTAAATATAACTGATCAATCTGCGACTAATAAACTTTGCTATAACTAAAATTATACCTTAACATAATTAAACACAGTTAAATAAGACCGTAATATACGATCCAAAATTTATTTCATTATGAAAAATGTAACCGACCATTCTTTAAGGCACTCATACAGAAAAACAATGCTCTGTACAAGAACAGTCGTTATAAAGTGCGTGGTTTAGGACTTGAAAATCGTGGAAACACTGAAAGCCCTCGTCCGGAACATGACAAGAAGTATAGCAGTTTAGCAAGTAAACACGACAAAGTTGGTAATAAATTACCGTAGAGATCAACAAATGTATTACCTGATACCAATAAAACTTTAAATCCTATTATTTTAGACCTATCTGTGAAACATATAGCTTGAATTTCCAACCTCAACCACAAAATTAAAAAGATATCTATCAACCAATCTCCATAACAAACCTGTTCTCTGCTCGTTACAAATTTGAGAAAGATGATGTTTTTCGTCAGTAATTACTACTTTACGTTTTTTTACCGAGACAGTTCGACACTATATACATTGGCATTCAAAACCTTTCCCCCAATATTTTCCCGTTTATAACAGAACGTCATTGCTGAAAGTAAAGAAAAAATAACCTACACTAGTTTTTAAAATATTTTTAACAACATCTGAATAGCGTACAAACAACGATGGAAAGGACACTTAGAAAGAATGTCAGATTCCAGACTGGCCAAACGAGGCTGGAAATACAAACCTATAGGATAAAGGGGTGTGGGTAGATCCAGGAAGAGATGGCTGGAGGATTTTTTGGAGGGAAACAGGCAGTACCTTGCATATGCTATGTTGATGATGATGATCTGAATAGTGCGAATTATCGTAAATTCCAAGTTAGGATCGTCCCAATTAGAGAAGTTTAACTGCATTGCTCTTTGCGTCATTGAGTGTAAAATACGAATTTGCGTTTTCATAACTCCCATGTTTTCTTTTCTAAAACAAATGGCCAGACTGTGTTTTGTATTATACACTGACAAAATTCATTATTCTGGTTGATGTCACTGGCACACAGTCGAAACTACTATAGTACTAACGTATAATATTATCGTAAATTAAATAGTTTACGTCAGTGTACAGTATATAATTACTGTAAACATCAGTGAACAATGAAGGCAGCAATCGATATCAAAATTAAAGCCGCGTTTACGCCGGAGTTGAAAACACATGTTGAATGACATTTCAAAAAACGGCAGTAATTTGTTTTAAACATCTAGCGTTGTCAACATATTTTCCGTGTTTAAAACATAAATTTTGTTTTCCCATAAAAGTCGGTAAAGATCAAGGGAAGTTGTAAACATACCTAGACCTATTATCGATTTTACTTCCTTTCTTTAAAAATCCACCAACGAAATCCAAATTTTGTGATTTTATAAAACGGATATATACTTAGTAGGCCTATTTTTATAACGTGAGTCGCATTTAAATAAGTAAATTATTTTTCCAATTACTCACTCTGTCCTTCACCAGTTCTATCAAACCTTGACAAACCTCTAGCACAAACAATGGTTTTGTACTTTTGGAAATTTTACACAAATAACTCAGGCTAGTGTAGGAGTCTCCATTTACAACGCCACTGCAAGTTTTTCTTGCATTAGTCTGTAATTTGTGTCCTGTTTGACAATTTTATGTCCTATAATTACAATCAAATACTCAAAATCGCAGCTGGGCATTCTCAGAAAATTTTTAAAACTTCCATCCTCAACACTCGACATCTTGAAGTGAAACTGGATCAAAACTGAAGTGAGGTCAGGTCAGGTTTGAGTCCATGCGCGTAAACGTTTGCAAACAAAAATAAAGACACACTGGTTTTCAACATTGGTTGTCAACATATAACTTTACAACACAAAAATTGCAAACATCTGTTCACAATAGTCGGTGTAAACGCGGCTTAAGGGGACCAGGTCGTGAAAAAGTTAAAACAAAATCAATTTTTAGTTTTTAGCATCAAAAAATCTCCTTTTCTTTCTGTTTAAAATGATATAAATATTGTTATTATAATTATCTTGTTGATTCATCCTCTTCGTTCACTTATAAAATCACAAAACGACATCCAGTATTTACTCCCACTGAGGAAGAGGCACATCACCTTGAAACGTTTGGGGAAGTGATAACGAATAGTAAGTTCATACGTGAAAGTTTATAATATTAATAAATAAATATTGTTATACCAAACTTTTTTTTTCATATCATCTTACATGTTTATTTCGTGTGAAGTCGCCCAGCGCGATGCCGTTGACCTCTTTCAAACAAACGTTTCAATATTTTTACGCATAACTTTGTACTGGAACGTGCTAGACTTGATTTTTTTTTATTATGTTTGCTTCATAACACTTATTATAACAGACCAGCAATTTTGAATGATACCTTATATAAATATTTAATATGTTTTCAAAAAGAAGTATTAATTTAGTTTTTTTAAAGTACTATATTTGAAAAATCACCCTAAGTTTTCTTTTATCAGTACATGTATTTAATTAGGTCTACGGTATGCTCCATGCATTTATCTTTCAGCAGAAAAAGTTACATAAAAATATCTTGAATGGTTTTTGAGGTATATGTACCTAACTGATAAGCGACACTTCCATTTAATTAACATGGGACAGGCCTTCACGACCTGGTCCCCTTAAGAAGGCAGAAATGGAATTATAAGTTATATGTTGGTCGTGTATAACCCGTTATCTCGGTGAAAGTACAACGGAACTGTGCCTGCATAGTCATCGATACTACCGAATGACTTGTTTCTTTGTAGTCCAAAATTCAGAGCCTTAACCCGACCTAAGGTCACACGTACGGACGGAATGTAACGCTTCACATCTGCTCAGTCACTCATCAGTCGGTCGCGCGCGCGGCTGTGTGTGAGACGCAGAGAGTGAAAAGAAATAATTTTTAACTTCTTGATAAGTGATTTGCACCACGTGTGTATTTCTTGGCAAGACGCATGATGCACGTTCTATCACGCTTAGTATATTTCTTGGCCCAAATTACGTTATGTAGTAAATACAGATTGTTTCTGCTCCTTGTTAAGGAAAACCTTGACAAGAATTTTCTTCCTAGCGACGAGAGAGACTGTATTTTATTGCACGAGATCCTGTCCACCGTGCAATTCACAGCAGACGACTCGCATCTCGGGGTCACTTCCTAGCGACGAGAGAGACTGTATTTTATTGCACGAGATCCTGTCCACCGTGCAATTCACAGCAGCCGACTCGCATCTCGGGGTCACTTCCTAGCGACGAGAGAGACTGTATTTTATTGCACGAGATCCTGTCCACCGTGCAATTCACAGCAGACGACTCGCATCTCGGGGTCACTTCCTAGCGACGAGAGAGACTGTATTTTATTGCACGAGATCCTGTCCACCGTGCAATTCACAGCAGACGACTCGCACCTCGGGGTCACTTCCTAGCGACGAGAGAGACTGTATTTAATTGGACGAGACAGGATCTCGTATCTCGGGGTCATTTTTTTCCTTCCTTTTTTTATCCATTTCCTGTCAGGCTTGCATGAACAATCTTGTCGATTTCCTCTCTTTGGTCTTGTTGATTTTTCCCTTCAGTTCTTATCGTCCTGCTTCTGGTCTCGATACACTTAGCTTTCGAGACATCCAGTGTTATCTTGTTTCTAATTTGGGCTCAACTTTTTTTTTTGGGAAATCCACTTTTGTTTGTTAAGCATTCATTTACATCATCTGAAAAGTTATATTATTCACAGTCTAATCGAATTAATTTGCTCAATTTACTTTTCTCTGGGCAAAACTTTGTAGCCCTCTCAACTTATAGAGAAACAATTATACTAAGATGGTAACTGTCTATGTTTTTTTTTGCTTTGCGGCTAATAACTTAGCGGCTTCCCCCAAACAGATGTCCAACATGTTTGTACATCTGATTCCGTAGTTATCTTTCAATAAAATAGGACATACGTAACTTTCTCATTGCGTGATCGGAAAAGTATCAACACGGAGATTATTAAACCCGTGACGTGTTAGCACGACTAAAACTATTCATCAGACGGATCACATGTCAAATTGAATTATTAGTTCATATCACGATGTGTGACTTTTACAAAAATTTAACGTACGCTAATGGCAGCATTACTTCCAACTATCATCCGTCGCCAGGCATCAGAACAACTATTATCAGTGGTAATTAATGTTTTATCTCGCATCATTGTAGATGCGTTCTTGACCGCCAGCAGAATGTTTTTTCGACATGACTATGTACATCATACGTATATGTACGACATCGACTTTTCGAGAATGGGGTGTGAGAGTTGCCTCAGACGAAAAGAGCAACTGAAATCAGAAGCGATCAGCTGCACCGTTAAGACGTAAAGCCTCGAGAGTGTTTAGTCCACGGTGACCGTTATGGCTATGGTTTCCAAACTCATAGTTCCCACGACCGAATCCGACAGCCGATTTCTCGTAGTCTCTTCTACGTACTGCACATTGATGTAATACTAGAACTGCCAGGAACAGCAACTACGAGAAACATTCGTTATATTTAGCATTCTGCTGAAATGTAAAGGTGTGACAGGCACAGATGCACGAAGTATACTTGGAATTTCGAGTATGTCGTGTGTTGAATATCTTATCTGTAAATTGGCAACACTTACTGCTTGAGATTAACATGATTCACTTCACATAAAGTATAATGATTATTACTGTCAATTATATCAATTATATCAGCAACAGGCGGGTTAGTGGGTGCCACGTGTTAACTGTCTCCGTATTTTGCTACCAGTCTACCGCCGTACGACGTTACAATACTCGGCCGGAGTCAATGTTGTTAAAATTCATGCCGTGGTCCATTGTTTTCAACTAAAACATACAGTACCATCGACTGCCATCGTCAGTGGTTGGAAAATTCGAGCTTTGCTAACGTAGGGTGGTAGACGTTAGAGACCACAGTACTGTGGAAACGTCTGTTTTAGTTGAAAACAATGGACCACGGCCAAACAGCCCGGGAATGAATTTTAACAACATAGGACGTTACAGCCTTGTAATCGATAGCGCGTTGTTTACTGGCCAGCGCCGGTCTGGAAGCGTGTCGCAGCTGACACGGTACTTGCGACCCCGACTTTCTCGACATGATCTGAAGTAAAAACGAACACTACTTTATATCATAATTTCCACATACAATGACTAAAGGTAGTATCCGTATTTATTACATAATAGATAAATTAAAACTTTACTTTAAAAAAGGAGGAAAAAATAAATTGTTAAAGGTATGGATAAAAAGGCAACTGAACATAACAAAATAAACCACTGGAACCAGAGCCAACTTACTTGTAATTTTCCAATTCTCTGCGATTCATACGAGTAAATTATCACGAACTTAACTTTACGTTATGTATACGCGTACTACAGATCTTCAAAACCACGTCTAAGCTTGTCCGATGATGAAGTAGTACGTGCAGAACGAAAGTTATTGCCCACAAAAACAATAGTTCCCAAAGGAGCCGTTAGCCTCTCTCCAGCCAATACCGTACTGCGCGGTGAAGTGGCACATCGTACAAGAGGCGGCCCTGTTGACGCAGAACATTACGGATCTCGATATTAATTGATGACTCGTTGGGCACTTGGTGAAACATATTAATACAAAGGTTTTTAAAAATATATAAACACTGTGAAACGTACCCAAGTGTTTACATATTTTTAAAAACCTTTGTATTACGGATCTCGACCAAAAGATCGATAAATATTCCCGGTGGAGAGCAGCAGTAGCCAAGAGTACCAAGTTAAGGCGTAAGGGAAATGATCCTGGACCAGCTTATCTTTGGAATATTACAGGCGTGAAGCTAGTTGGATCTAGTCGATTGTAATACTGCGTCAGGCAAAACTGGTCCCTATAGTCCGGTTTATGGAAGACAATCGGGCTGGACGTTAAGCACGAAGGTGGTTCCCTACCATCGTCTCACCCTGCGATATGCTAGTAACATGTTCAGTGGACATATGGGCTAATAAACTGACGCAAGGAAGATAACATCGGGTAAAATGGTTGGAACATCTTAACCGAATGGATGACAGTCGCATCCCCAAACAACTATGGAGTTATGGGACGTCCGAAGAAGCGTTGGAGTGACCAGCTGTAGTCTATCTGATTGGGACCGGAATAAGCCGTTTTTGGTTTAATCCCTGATGATAATGACAAACAATAGCATATTCCAAGACGTTCCACCATCGATAAATACGTTCTATCGGCCGATACTAACACGTAATTAAACTCCTCACCTTATGGAGCCAATTACACTGGACTACGTACTTGTATAACTGACAGTGAGGTGATACTGATTTTAGTAAATAGGTTTTTAATTAGTGAGATGCGGATACTACGTATAGGATCGTAAGAAGAACTGAAGACTTTGGCGTTCATTAAAATAAAGTACTTAAAGTCCTGCGACTGTTTATCACAAGATCCGAAATTCGGTGACCCTCAATTTACCCTGTGAGAAATCATCTGACCCGAATTCATGCACCTGACATGCCGAGCTACATGGTGGCTGTCGTGTTCACGACGCGAAGTCCTATGCATCGAGTCAAGTCCAATGTAATCCATACGACTTCAAAACTTAAGTAACGAGATTTCACAGCAACCAATGTAAATTTAAGGTATAAATTTGTCTGAAGTGCTGCAATTCGTATTTTAAAATAATGAACCTTCGAGGAAAAGTGAAGTTCGAAAAAACGACGCAGAAAATCCAAGAAACACGTGGCTTATTTTGGAATGGAGAAGATGAACAAGAACTGTAGTTGCGGAAGAAAGAAATTGTTTTCTCATCGAAGTTATGTGTTTTACTCACAGATTTACGCCTGCTTGTCACTACTGGTTCTTCATGAAGAAATATCAAAAATCGTTCACTATGTGAGAGACGATGACGGGAACGGACGTGAATCGTAGGATACGTCTGCATTAAGCGATAGCATAACGTTGCGGTATCCATGTTAATGCAGTTAGTTTTCCAACAAACCCGGAGGTACGGAGCTGCTCTGCCAACAAAGAGGTGCTACTGAATATAGACGTGATCCACCATTGTCACAGAGAAATCAGAAGTAGTCAAAATGTACGACTCATCAGAAACTGAATCGCATAAGACACACGATTTAGAATCAGAGTTTGTAGATTGCTAAGGTTTTAAGATTGATTTTACTCAAGTGAACATGTAATCAAATACAACTTACTTGTAATTTCTATAAATATTGTCTATTGGCGAGGGGGAGGGGAGAATGAAATGTAAACGCCTTTTGTTTTAACAGTTACATTATGCTTTTGTTAACTAGATTACGATATAATAATGTTCACATTAATGTTCAATGGCGTATCATTTGTCCTGCGGGAGGGGGCGAGGCGGCCTCATACAGAAGAAAAAATAACTTAAGAGAATAAGTTATTCACCAATATTACTATCCTTAAAGTGGATGAAAAACATGTGATAACGTCCTGAAATCAATCACATTAACGCGAACGGTAATGACACAATTAAAATTCGCATTACTGAAACTTGTTTTAGGAGATACTTATCGACTGAACTGATTTTTCTGTATTGCATATTTCAAACGTATACGCAAATGATGTCTAATAAACTTGTTTGTATATCTAAAAAAGAGTTAATATTATATTATACAGCCAAAAAAACAATAAAACATCCTCAAAATTAAGAGACTAACAAAATTCCTCGTTAACGTTTTCGATCCTCTGGGGGAGGGTCTAGTCACGTTCGCCCCCCTTCGTAAATACGCCCCTGCGTTAATCCTAATTCGGATATGCTTGGATTCGATGTACACATTCTGCTATGCCGTACTAACCCCAAATAATCAGGTGTAAAAACACACAACTATCGCTACTGACTCTAACCCCTCGTGCAAAACAAGAGAATGAAATCAGATATGTGATGCTGAAAGCACATCTATATTTCCGTTAGATTAATTACAATGTAGTAAATACTACAACTCTCTGAACTTTCGCAAATAATGTTTACTGAAAATATGGGGCGTTTTCAAGGAGTGTTTTTGTTTGTCAAACTCTCACTTACCAAATACGAGCTTTTGCTACAGAAACTGGACACCCCTGCCTCACCGTAATGCTTATTATATTGAGTTTTAGTCGTTTATTTTTAATGAAATATGACCGCTTACATATACTGTACTAGCTTTGTCCAGTTTGCAGTGACCTGATCAAGTACCGGTATACAACATAATGCATCTGCTTGTTTAATATTAGTAATACTGTTATAAGATACGAACACGCAATACTATACTAAGTGAATTAAATTATATATACATTGTCTCGATGATCGTTGATTTTCAATATTGTATATAAACAGACATTAAAGATATCTCCTCCCCACCCAAACACGCGCGCGTGCATACACACTCGCGCACACACAATGTGCAGCTGTGTAAGTGAGATTCTCATTTCACAGCAATACACAGCCTGCATCGTCCAGGGCTTTCACCGGAGGCTTCTGCGACATGGACATCACCTATACGTCAAGTGTTATCAAATTGGATACAGGCTAACTGTTTGAGCTTATCAGTGAATAGTTAAAGGTTATTTCCACAATAATTCTTCAAAGATCTTTTGGTGTAAAGGAGCTATTAATGTATTAATTAATGAATACTATTTGCCTCAACGGGGAATCTCATCTCACTAACGGTGGTGAAATCTGATTGGTGCACAGAGACAGTGTCGGGAAGTACCGCGCAATTGAGAACGCATTCTTACAGCAAAGGCTTTCGACTGTCATCCTTTTGGCTGTATTACGTGCAATTATAATACTAATTATTATTTCCGGCTGTACAATCTTTATACATTTTCTGGAACCAAAGATTACAGAAGTGATTCAATTCTCATCTTTCACTGCTGCTTGTCCATCCATAGATCTTCTTCAATTTCTCGTTTCCTCAATATAGTCTGAATTTCTTCTATCCAGGTGATAGATGGTCTTCCTCTTTTCCTCCTTCCCGGTGGGGTGCATTCCATTACTCTCCTTTGCAATCTTTCCTGTGCCATTCTTTTCGTGTGTCCATAGCCTACCATTGTTTTTTGTTTGAATAAAATCAACAACTGAATTTTTCACATTAATTCTGTCCTAAATGATTTCATTTCTAATTTTCTCACGTCTGGATACTCTTGCCGAACGTCTCCAAAAGTCCATCTCTGCTGTCATTAATTTTGTTCTTGTGCGTTATTAGTAGTCCAAACTTCTGAGCCGTAAGTCATGATACTTCTAACAATGGTTTTAAATATTATTATACTTCCATTTTCAAAAAAAAAGTGGGAAAACGAAAATATCTCAATTCAAAAGGCTAAAACATCGCTGTAAAACAAATCAGAATTGAGTAATAAATAAGTAATTATAATTGTAATTTAGGACAGCTCTTTATAGGGTTAATATGGGTATATCAACGATGTTAAATGGCGTTTAATTACGGGTGAAACTAACCGAGACCGGATTTAGCGTTCCGCTAACGCTCCAAGACCGCGTGAGGTGCGAATCTGAGCCCCAGTAATGCCAATGGTTTTATTATATACGCGTACACAGTCTACACAAACGTTTCGCCTGTTCTGTGACGCGGCATCCTCTGTGGGTCAACATACCCCTCCCCCGTACGGCACCTGAATGACAATATGCTCAATAGATATAACAATCGCCATTAAGAGGTGGCAATAATTGTTTAAGCCATTAACTACGTCATTCGAGAACAGTTAAACCCATTAGGACAAGAATTAGAGAGACAGTGTGACGAGAACGCACAAACACCTCCGCACACTGACAATGAATCGCCGACGCAATGGTAGTACGCATCAGTGGCTTCGTAGCTCGTTGTAGACCTCCCACGGGTGACATCATCTCTCTCGTTACTTCTCTCTCTGATCGTATCTGATTTTCCTACGTTCCATCTCTCAAGAGAATAATTGTGTGCAATTAAAATAATACGTGACGCTCGATTAAATAACCCACGTCTCCGTCAACGATATATTTACTCTATAATTTCCTACTTACTAAGCGCTTGACTATTTCAAGGAAAAATTCCAACCGTACTTTGTAACAGAACAGTACAATAGGCTGCCCCCCCCCCCACAGAACGCATAAATCCTGCATGGTTATTTTTTTAAATGATAAAAGTACCAGAAAAGTGGTACTACAAAAGTTCTTTACTAAGAATAAGTGTCAATCATGCTAAGTGGGTAATGCTTCGCAACGTAATCTCCATTGAACGGCGTCTACGTCTGTGCAACAGAACAGTTATGACATAATACGCAGCGGAGACTCTGTCATCAGTACCGTCACAATATAAAATCACAATGTCATTGGTCTCCAAAATTTCCCCCATTCCGACTTGCGAAAATAATGTGTTCCAATATTCCTACTAACGTGGAGTCATCCTTTCGGTTTTCCAACACCAACTTTGCCTTCTCTATTTGTTTAAAATACGAATACCGATTCACGTCATTGTGTTATAAAGAATGTAATACATATCTGGATATGAATCTCATTACTCCATACGAGGGAAATTCGCCACCACTGTACACGGCAGTCTAGAATTCACCGATGACAGTGGCGCAGATACTGGGTAAAAAAAAAAAAAAAAAAAAAAAAAAAAAAAAAGGCCGGTAAAATCGTATCATACAAATCGAAATAAATAATTAGGCTAATTATTTAATCTGAGTACGAACATTTTCAACTGGAATACCCTACACTCGTCTTGCGAGTACGAAATATCGATTAGTGTAAATACTGCTACTTGCCCGGGTTTTTATCCTAGTTTTTGAAGTTGTGTCCTCTTTCTGAGTAGGAGAAAGAGGTAGTCTTCGAATGTTTATTCACCCCGCAGCGTTTCCAACTAGGTTTACGATATTTATAGTGCAGTAACTTGTTCCTCACCAATTTAAAATGTTTTGTTTAATTCAAGAGTTTTTTGCTTGTTATTTTAATGTTATACAGATGTACCTAGAGTGGTAATGATTTTTCGATCCGTACGTATTTAATAATTTTTATATCTTTTATTACCATTTCAAAAACAAATCAAAAATTAAAAGTTTGAAACATATCTGTTATTCCATACATACGTGAAAAATACCGAACGCAGGGTTCTGAGCGCCGCCCGTTCAACACATGCTCCACACCCACTATCGGTGAATTGATTTGTATGCTAGCTTCAGCTAAAATGAAAACATCTGATTAATTTCTGTGGCAAAACAAGCAGCCCGGTTTAATTCCATTTACTGCGAATATTTACAGACACGAACTCATCAAGGCGAAGTTTTACAAAATTCGTACAAAACGTTTAACACATCTGCAGAAGATGGAATTCCTGCCAGTTTTCTGGCATCGTGTATTTTATTTGTATTGTAACGTGACATGTCATCTTTACTGACTATGTTAAATTTTAGGTATCTACTAACTTGACCCTTTTGTTTCAAAACTTACGTTCTTGATTACAACAAAATAAATAGCAAATAACAAGTTCTTTTTTCTTAATTTTCGTAGTTTTATTCTCAGAAGTTTAACATGCCAAAGCCACATGCCATAAGGAAATCCTGGCTGCGGTCGTCACTGAATACTCTAAATTACGAGAATACTAAAAACTACAAGATAATTCCAAACAGTAACTCTTAAAGTACCCTGGACCACATCTATCTATATATCTACGGTCTCGTAATACTCTCGCTCATTCGACATGCCTTGCCATTCACCTAATATTACTTTCTATTTTTGTAATATCTGTTTTAGAATTCATATCTATAATAGACCCTATTATAGCCTACAAACATTCCCGGTCTTCCATTACTGGAATCCACACAAAAATCATTACACTTTTTCTAAATTTAATTTAATTGACGATTTAATTTTTGAGCCCACTTTATAACTTAAAATAAAATATCTAGTAGACTTATAACTGGACTTAAGTTGAACGAAAGAAACGGATCATTATTTCCAATTGAATGTAGGCCCTACTGTACAACAAAAAAAGAAGCGTTAGTCTATTACTGGAGCCGTAATTTTCTTCATACAACAAAAGTTAAAGAAAGGTAGCCAATCAGAGCAAAAGTGATGTCAGTCTAATCCTGAAATAAACAAATATAGGTGAAACAGATACTCGTCCTTGAGAACTTAGATTCCGTCCCAACTCTATGAAAACTCCTGCCGAGTAACCCATATTAGAAACAGTAGCGTGGCGTCCACGTAACCGCTGTTGCCGGCGGTAACAGTACTGGAAATAAGAGAAAATAATACTAATAAATACTTTTAAATATTATAAATACTCACAGAATAAATACTTTAGTTATTGAGTAATTGAAATCCGTACAATATTAGTAGGAAAACTTGAAGAAAAGCGTAGCATTGCTTTCGAACTGGAGGGGCACTTGCACCGTCTTGTGTTGCCGACTCAGATATCGGCAATGTTTTACTGCGTACGGTCATTAACCTCGCAGTATTTGTCACTGTAAAAACTGAGGAGGGGGAGACATTCGTCCACCCAATGTGTTGCCACTGCATAAACCGGCAAAACGGTCAGTTAGCAGTTCGTTTTCGGAGCTGACGTGACTACGCACCTATTTGTGTTTTGTTCGTTTAGTCATGTGTTTCTCTATTTGTCTTTATTATTTTTAATTCGATTATTTATGGTCTGATTTATTCTGTGTAAGTATAATGAGAGTCAAATCCCGTTGAACCGGGACCCTCTTCTTCTCCCAGCGAATGATAGAAAATGCTCTAAAAAGAATACTTGGTACAAGAAAAAATTCGAATTAATTTTTAGGTTTAAGTTTTAGGTCTATCACAACCGGCAACAGGTGTTATGTACCCATGCCACGCCACTGCACAAATGAATATTCTTGGGTACCAACTAACAGAAACGATCGATTGTATTACTAACATGCCCCAAAATTGATTCTTACGCATTCCAAATTAGTCGTAATTTGTCCCATTTCAACAACAGTAATTAAGACCAAAACAGGCAATCGTCCTGTTCAGAGTTAACTACATCATACTTCACGGTGATGAATCCGTTACAAGATAAGCATCCGTTTATGTATTTGTCCGCAGTGCCTTGTCTGGCTACATGCGATGATAAAAATGGGTCAGCTAACGTACCGTGATATAATCTAGCATCTGGGGTGGAACTATCCTCGGTTGTGATCAGAAACTGGAAAATTTAACACACACACAACTTTAAGCCGCGTACGCGAGAACAATATTCTCTTTCAGATGAAACACAATTATTTAAAACAACATAAAATATCGGTATGGAGAACCATACATTACTTCACTGTTTTAAGATTTATATTTAAAATCATTTTAGAAATGAAATATTTCCATAGAAACTACTTCTTTCTTCAGCCTTAACCATAGTACAGTGGTCACTAACGTATAACACCTCACGTTAGCGCACTCGATTTTCACTGATGATGGCAGTCGATGGCACTGCCGAAACGTTTGGTTTTACAGAAAACAATGGACCACGACCAAACAGCCCGGGAAGGAATTTTGACAACAAACTACTTATTTGTTGCCGATAACGTAGTACACATATAAAAAATTATCCCCTCCCTATTCAACTATCATTTTCATTTATAGAAAATTACACTCTCCCCCTTCAACTACCCTTTTCATTTATATATATATTTCATCTACCTTTCTCCAGTGGATTATTATAACCTTCTTTTCAGGATACTTTATTTATCAAAATTAAGTTTTTACTTTTGTTAAAACATAAAACGTTGCAGGTAAACTACCCCTTCTCCTTAACCGATGTTCACTAAAATCAATAGGCCTTGAGTCTTTTCCAACACAGGCACGTAGGCCTAAGCAAAAAATTATTTGATTCTGTTTGAATTTGCGGCAGTTATCGTTCGCCATAGGAAACATTCTACACACAGACTCATGGGCACACACACACACACACA
This sequence comes from Magicicada septendecula, assembly GCA_034769895.1. NCBI lineage: Eukaryota > Metazoa > Arthropoda > Insecta > Hemiptera > Cicadidae > Magicicada > Magicicada septendecula. The sequence continues at coordinate 72,526,026 of CM068369.1, read as the reverse complement.
CATACACACACACACACACACACACACACACACACACACACACTTCGGAAAATGACTTTTCTTCATGTTTTGAGGTAGTACAATCAGAATCAGCCCTTATCTCGAACTCGATTTCTTTCGCGATCGCCATACTTCCAAATGGACAAATGTATACATATGGACCCGTCAATGGAGTTCGAACTGTAGCTCAGCACGTTTCAATGACGAATAGTGAGAGTCACAGAATGCATATACGATAATAGTGTAATAGTGTACAAACAACATACAGGATTGGCGGTTCTGATAACCACGTGTCGAGGACGAAATAGGATTCAAGTCAAACAGTGGAAATGTACGATTATCCACAAGAAGGGTTCTCCCGTTTGTAACCCTCGACTGAGTTCCGTACAAACTGCGACTACCTGGGTGAAAATATGGAAGGTCATACGAAACAAGACGACAAATATAAAATTCGTAGCATCGCTATAACTGACCTCGTTTTGCAGTTGTTACAAATGTAAATGGTTTGGCCGGAGCCCAACAGCCGAAGGAAGCGTTCGTTGACAGCAAAGGCAAAAAAAAGGTTCATGCCATTTAGCAACAATTACACGTGTTGTTCATCACATGCTAAACACTGGTACAGCGTTCGTAACTGTACTGCCATGTTTTATTTGTGTTTATGGCTGTATTTAGAATCAACACAAGTTTCATTTTCTTATCAACAAACTCTACGTTATGGCATCCTCAGAGAGGCTCGTCGAACCACCGAGGATGGACGAAACGTTCGATATTACCAAAAATGAATGGGGCAGTAAACCTTGGAAACGTAGTTATTTTTAAGAATAAAAACTAAAAAAGTTTATGTTGACATTATTTAAACTATACGCTATTTAGGCAGTTTTACTTTGTAATGGTCGTTTAACAAGTGTTCTGTATTTCGACCATCGATGTATATTATATGGAACGCGTGCTGACACGCAAAATGAACGGCAGAAAACGGTCCGAAGCACGTACAGCTTCCCCCACCATAGAGAGAAAGCGTTTGGCGCTAAGTTACCAGGTGTACTAAACGAGTCATTCAGTCAGTAATGCACTTGTTTTGACACCTTACAATTATTACATTTGGGACAGTTCTACTGAAAATTTTTGATTAAGAAGATTTCATTATTATTACAGTTTGTTTTTACTTTTTCCTAACTGATAACAGATGACAATAACTTGAGCGTTTACACTCATTTTACTGACTTTGTATCACGCGGAAAATTAATTAGAGCGTTATCAGACGTTTTAAAGATTGCAAAACATATGTATAATTTATTGATTAATCTGACAGTAAACTTAATACCAAAAAAATGATTATATCAGCTTGCAAAAACTTTGCCGGCACAGTGTTTAGAAAACATATTTCAAACAATGATTTGTCTAAAGACAGCCATGAAGTGAAACTTATCAAATTAATAGGGATATTATTTTATAAAATCTTGTGCTATGATATGCTAAGGAAAGAACCGCTGCAGCTACCTTGTCTAAGCTTGGTGTCTGCCAAAATTTAAATAAATTTGTACTATTAAGTAATATTTAATGTAAACAATTTTTATACAATTAATATGTAGCTAATTAAATAAAATAAAAAATTTAATGTAAATTAACACTGTTAATTGAACACTTTAACGACCATGGCGAGCGTATACGGCAGCTTCTTTTACGCAATAAACATTTTAAAGTTTACGGCACGTGTTTTTTATTCTTTGTTTCCCTTATTCTTATCTTTTTTCTTCTGGCTTCAACATTAAATGTTCATAAATAAGAACGCAACAGAAATGTTTATGAACGCAACAGAACTTAGCGACAAACTGAAATAATGTGTCAGAACACTGAAATCTTATAGTGAAACAAATGTGTTTATTTTGGAAAAGAACTTATTAAAAACCTCCTACTTTGGAGTCATTAATTGTTAAAATGACATAGCTATACCATTTAATGCAAAATATGCTCCGCTAAAGCAACAAAAGCTATAACAAAGCAGAAAAGTCAGACTTTGTACAGGTACAGTATATAGCATACGCAGTGTTCTTGCCCACCACTGTTGCAGCGGTCGGACCGAATGCAGCACGGGATCCATATAGTATACATCGATGATTTCGACAAAACGTTTGGAACGTTTTTTTATAACTAACGAAAATATCCACGTTTTTGACCGTCGCGTTCAAATTAGCAGACGACAATTACTGCTAATCCAACAGTCAGAGATCAGTTGTTGACACTGCAAACATTTTCAAAACCACAAAAAACACTTTTTCTCGTAGCCTACTGCAACTCACGCTATTTACAAAAACAGATTCGAGATAACGGCACGATGGCGAGACGAATTTTAAATTACTCTGCAAAACAGCGAATACGTTGAACCGCTACACCGACAAACGGAGAGCTTTAGCATATCCGCGAGGAGGCAATGAAATTGCACTTAGGGTAAGCGTTGTGTCCACGGCCCATTACAACGAAATTACACCTGTTCACTCGACATCGGATAAGTAGGTATAATCTGTGCACTGACGTTTCACGGTCAGGAAGCCAACGGGTACCGCACGCAAACGCTCGACACTGAGCCCCTCTGTCCCAACTGCACGTAGAAATTTCATTGGGGAGATGGAATCAGTCGAGACTGTATAATCATATTTCGCTGATCGTGAGACTGCGTAAACAGCCCTGATTAATGGGTTTGGAATTTATTATGGACAGAACAATTCGTGTTCAAAAACCTGAAATATTCTACGACCGTTTTTATGGACTATAAAACCTTTTCACTCAAAAATCGCATACGTTTAGTCAGTAATTTTTAAAATAAGTACTGTCATCAGGTAGGTCTTTTTATTACGATTATTCTGGTATAAGTTTCTCCTGACAACTTCCTATATCTCGAAAGCTATGTAAGTTAATGTGTTTTTTAAGAATGCCCCGTAAAATAATTACCTACACTCGCACACGCGGCTAAGTATCCTTACGCACCATCTCACTGCACTTAAAGTTGTTTTCTTCTTTTTCTTAGGCGTCACAGTTTGAAGTCGAACCTTAGCCTCCATAATCATCCGCCTCCATTTTTCCCTGTACTTGGCGATCAATGTCCATCGTTTTATTTTAAGTAAATTATCAGCATCCCTCGCCACTGCGTCAATTCACCGTGCCTTGGGTCTTCCGACAGGCCTTCTACCCTCGATTTGACTAAACAGTACCTTCCTAGGTATTCGGTTGCCTTCCATCCTAATGATGTGTCCTGCCCATTGCAACCTATGCAGTCGGATGGTGGTGGCCAGATCACTGTCTTTATACAGCTTGTATAGCTCCTCATTGCGACGCAGTCTCCATACCCCATTGACTTGAATTGGTCCATATATTCTCCTCAAAATTCTCCTTTCAAAAGTGTTGACTATGTTAGTGGCTTATTTGTTCAGAGTCCAAGTCTCGCTGCCACATGTTATCACCGGTCTAATCATAACTTTATATAATGTGACCTTAGACTGATGGTGGATATTCCTTGTCTTGAATATAGATGTCAACGGAGTATATGCTCTATTTGCGGTCTGTATCCTTTTCCTTATTTCATTCATTTCTTCACTGTCTCCAGCCATCCAACATCCCAAATATTTAAACTGATTAACTATTTCCAGGTTTAGTGGTTCGATTTCAAACTGTTCAGGTTTCCTGGTTTTCTTTCCGGTGGTGATCATAACCTTTTTTTATGATCACTTAAAGTTGTCTTACAAGTCTAAAAATACTTAAAACTAACATTTATCACAATACTCCTTATCAACTAATTTACTCCGTTCAAACCTGCAATTTCTACTTGCTCATATAGCGTCTTTACATGCTATCATATGCTTTATTCTCTGCTACGTTCCACATGCGATTAGATTGTCCATTTAGTATTACACTATATACAATATTATACAGTATTATCCATGCTTCTCTGTGAGCCTGCAGTTTTTGTATCAATCTTATATTCAATACCCCCGTTTCTAATTCATACAGCATGTTGGGAGAAGTGCTTACAAAATGTTCCTTTTAAACACAATGACAGTTTGCTATTCTTCATAACGCCCCTCATTCTCTCAAACGTAATGCACGTTATTTTTATTCGGTTAACAATTAATTGTTGACATCATACCTTTATTGTCTGCTATTGTTATACCCAAATATTTCATCAACTCATTAACAGTTGTGGAACCCTTCATCATCAACTATGATTGTAATACTAATTCTGATTGTAACCATACAATAATACTTTGCCAATGAAATGTTACAGGTAAATCAATTTCTAATGTAGTTATTCATTTGGCTTGAAACACAATCCATTACGGATATATAACGTTCATAAATAATATAACTAAAGAGGAAATGATTCTACCTATGCCACTTCCTGGAAACTATGAAAACGATTACGTATACTTGAAACACGAGGAAGTCAGCTAGTTGTCTATGAATCAAGTGATCTGACACATGTACCTTTTAGATTTACTAGCTTCACTGCTTAGCACAGGCGAAACCCTTTTCCGTGTTCAATATTCATATTAACATATCAGATCAATCGTATTTACGAAATACGTCACCACTGAGTAATCCATTTTGCGAGCTTTCCGAATTTCACAAAGCCACCCGAAACGCATGTACGGGTATCTGAAGCTACAAACCTCAAGTTAACGACACAAGACAGTCGCTTCGGAATGTGAAATTGTCACCGCAGAGTCGAAAGCCATCGGGTCGGACAAAATACGTGAAAACAAAACAATTTATCACGAAACTTTGTTCGCAACGTGGGCGGATAACTACTGGAAGGTAAATCCACAGTCATCACATGTGATGTCAGTATTTGACAACGGCTATCCAACTGACTGCATGACGTATATTTCTTACGCAACGCGTAATCCGCCCGAAAACCGGGACGCGCAAACGAGCACCAACAATCGGGCCGCGCGGCCGCTCACTCAAACTCTTCGGATAACGAACGCCACAACTGTTTTGTTTACACAGCGCGCTGTTATGCAAACGACCCGGTCAAACCTTGGACAGAGAAGCCTTTTGTTAAATATTTATTTTCTCAATTACACGTGATAATTAGTTCACCTTTATTTACATTGTACGTTGATATGTTGTGCAAAGTTTACACAGCGAGCGTGTACAAAAATAATACTTGATTCGTATACAATACATTGCTTGATTCGTATACATACAGCTGCTCGTGGCTCCACAAAAGTCAGGCTGGATGACCATGCGACGTCTATGCGGAAAGTACAGGTTAGATTTGATAAAATATACTAGTTTCACTTATTTACTTGATATCACTTACTCGTTAATGTAAATATTTAATGGCACCGGTATTACAAGAAAATCCTAATATCAATATTTATGTATTCTATAATAACAGGGCACTTTGCGTCGACAGTAAAGCAGTATGCCCTCTGCCTCTGCACCAGAAATCCCTTTTTATCACATCAGAGTAAACGAATAACACTCAGGATATTTAATTAGTAAAGCTGTGTTAGTGGTTTCAATCACAAACAGAAATAGTACTGTTGCACACCACTATAGGAAAATTTTCCGATTAGCGCTTTCAAGCTTCACAGGTCGTCATCAGCTCGGAAACTTTTCTGATTTCAGATCAGCTTCACAGCCGATCTGATGAAGAGCTGTAAAGCTTGAAAGCGCTAATCGGACAATTTTTCTATAGTGTTGTGCACCAGTGTTATATCTGTTTGGAATAATAATCAATCACATTCCTTGTAATCGTTTAGTTGTTTTCTATAACAAAAATACGACTCACTTAAATTGACAAACTCGAACTAAATAAATTTTCCATCAGGACAGCAACAAAATCGGCTAAACACATAAACAAAGTCAAATACACATAAACATTAGGCCTATCACATGTGGCCTAAGAAGTGTAATCCTTTACAGTTCCGGCGCGTTCCACAGGGCACTGTAACCAGGAGCGTAGTTACTGTGTGGGGGGGAGGACCTGCCCCCCCCCGAGGGTCGAAAAAATTTGAAGAAATTTGTCAAACTCTTAATTTTTAGGCTCTTTTATTATAACTGCAGCTGTTTTAAGCTACTAACTTATTTAAATGTAGGCTACAAATAGGTTTTGTACACAGCATTTGAATATACGTTTGAGATATGAAATATAGGAAAATCAATTCAGTCAGTCAGTACCTTTTCAACAATGTTTTCAGTAACACGTGTTTTTATTGTGTTATTACCGTTTACCGTTTATTGTGTTAATTTTATGAAGTTAACATACGTTTTTCAGCCACTTTAAAGATAGTAATGTTGATTAGTATTTTTTTTTCTTTTGTATGAAGCCGACTCGACCGGACACCGAACCCCCCCCCCCCCAGGACAAATTCTAGATATGCCACTGATTGTGACTGGACGAAATTATCAAGCTTTGCTCCTTAAAAACGAATTAAAGTAACGCTGGCCAATTAATAAGCGTATTGAAAACATTTGACTACTGAAAACATTCTAAATATTGTAACGTATCAAAATTGTAGTTACATATAAATGATATCAAATACTTAGAATAAGAATCTACCATGTACATATCTAAGCCAAAATGACCAAAAACCTCTAAAGTATCAAAACAAATCGTGTATCCATGGATAAATAATGTCAAAGTGAGTCAACACCGTAGAAGGAAGAATTATAATTGAAAGCATCATCAATATGATCAGAAGAGGAAAAATATAAACCGAACAAATACGTTAGCAACCAGGACCCAATAGATCATATAAGTGAGGGAACACATCATATAAGTGAAACAACACGTCATATAAGTGAGGGAACCTATCATACAAGTGAAACAACATATAATATAAGTGAAACGACATATAATATAAGTGAGGGAAAATACCATATAAGTGAAAAAACATATATATTAGAAGAAGAAACCTGTACATAAGAAGAGGAAGAAATCTGTATATAAGAAGAGGAAAGGATTTATATAATTAAGAAGAAAAATGTATAATAAACAATGAAAAATATTTAACAAGGAACAAGACAATAACATTACCAGTGTGAGGAAGACACAATAAATAAGGAAAGTATTTTAGATGGAGCAAATACCCAACTAATAAGAAGTTGATAATGCATGTATGAAGAATGCCAAATAAGTGAATCATAATACCCCCAACAAGGAAGAACATGAAGAAGAAAAGGTGACCAAGAACAAGGTGTCGACAAACTAATAAGCAGCCACAAACAATAATAGTGAGTGACTTATATAAGTGCATCGATTAATACTAAAATATCACAATCCCCAACTAAACAACACAAACAATAAAAGTGCAATGTTTATGGAAGATGAAGATAAGAAGTGTTAACAAAGATAGATAGCCACCCCAAATAAACAACACAAACAATTAGTGTATGATTTATGAAACAAGAATATGATAAAATAAGAACATAAAAAGACCACAAATGTACTGATAATAAAGAGAGAAATAATTGCTCAATAATGACTGAAATTGAATATAAAATCCTTAATAAGATATATGTTTAAATATCAAGAGAGTGAAGGGTAAAACCAATAAAGAATGTAATTATCAATGTATTAAAAATAAGACAACCTGTAGTAGAAAAACAAAACAGTTTACCCAAACCCAAATGTAAACACATAATATGTATGACAATAACAAGTATGAATTAAACAATAATGTGTAAACAAATAGTATATAATGTAAATAAAATAAGGAAATGAATTGTTCATGATATCCGGGCTGTTTGGCCGTGGTCCATGGTTTATAACAAAACCAAACGTTTCGGCAGCTCCACTGGCTGCCATCATCAGTGGTATAAAAATCATGCACGCCGGGTGTTTACGTACAGGCCCACAGTACTGTGGTATAGGCTAAAGCTGTCCTGCCATGCTACCTGTACTTATAAATTCAGCTAAGTCCCACGTACAGGTAAAAATGACACCATCAGCCAATCACAATAAAGATGGTGTATGATTGGCTCGCACCAAGCTATGCCATTAGTTACTCACTTGTTTTCCGAGAAGTACTGTGGGGAAGGCTGCTGATTTCCCGCGATACAAAATTTCCTTATTTTGTATTCCTTATTTTTATCTTGTATCCGTGATACAAGATTTCCTTATTACAAAATAAGGAAAATATTGTACTAGATAATAGTAATAACATATCATAGTAAAAATATAAGAATTAAGCAAGAAAATGAACAAATCCAGATAAGTATTGTTGTCAATTCAGTAGGATACACATAACCTCAACTGAACAGTATCTGCAACACAGAATCACAAATAACAATTAGGAAAATGCAGACAAAAGTAATTATTCAAATCAACAACCAAACTAGGATAAATGTGTAACATAGTGAACCCAGTATGAATTGAGAAACACGATTATATACTCTATATTGTTTAAACAAACCATAGCCAGATTACCAAAACACAAGGTGACTATCAGAGTTACACAAAATACTCACTTAAACTTAATAAAGGAGAGGAAAATAGTTTGACAGTAGTAACTAGAATACTCAATACCTCTTTGAGAACCTTTAACAGACATTAAATACATAAATTTATATGAAAATAATAATAAACATATATACATGTCAAATGGGACTAGATGTAAATAGCAATCCTTCTGAGAATTATGAATAATTAACACAGCAAGAAGTATCATACACACAAGACAAACAGTAGACAAAGTCTAAGGACATCTTAATGGATAAAAATACATCCATAAAGCACAAATAATAATAATAATATATGTATATCAATATGACAGAACTATGACATGGTGTATTAGAGCCATAAAATGAATGAAGCACCATAAATGGAAACAAAGCTTCACAAAAGATGTATGAATATTTAAGGTACAAGATAAACCCCAAAGAAATGTGTTATTATGAGATATGTATTAGAATTAGTAAATATAAATGCAAGGACGCATAGGGCTTACACGCCTGAAAAGCATGTGAAAGAATTGTACATATTTTAGTATTTAAGGAGTAGTTATTAAGAGAAAAGGACTCTAAATATCTACAATGAGTGCTAGAATTAACATATAATAAAGTGGAAAAAACTTAAGTATAATTAAGAACCACGAAAGGTGCATTATCGAAAAGTTATTTAGGTTAATTATGGACGGATTTATAGCTTGAGTGGACTCAAAATAAAGAGCCAAGCATCCGCAAAATAGTGATACCATTAATTTCTTAATCCGAAATATACTAAGAAAGTTATAAACAATAATAAGTTTTCCTTCAATTCCAAAAGAATTGATAGCATCATCGCCGTACTCTCAAACCCAAAGACTGATGCAAAGAAATAAAATTTCTGACTTTATTAAGGCATATAGGGAACGAGATTAACAGATTTTCAACCAATAGGAAGAGCTGATTTCATGAGACGCCGACAGCGACTTCGAAGGAAAGGACTACTAGCTAATTAACCATCATAGTGAACGTAACGAGTCTTCGACGGGAACAAGATTTTAAAAATGTGCGCGCTCCCTAGTATAAACAAGTAAATCTAACCTCACTAAAGTGTATAACCTACAGCGAGTGAAGTACAACGAGTGATGTGAAATAATAAACCAACCATTGCCAGTGTATAATATCGGCAATGATGAGTGGGAAATTAAGGGAGTACCTAGTATTAGCGATATTTTAATGAAATCTAATATTTACTAAATAATAAATTTTTACGTTGGTACTACTTTAGTCAAGTACAGTTGTACATGGCTAAACTAATTAATAATTGTTAATAAACCAGTATTTGAACAGAAGTTCTCAATTTTAATAATTTAAATAAAATATTATTGATTTTCGAAGAAGATGACAATTGAATTTAATATTATAACGAACATTGAAGTAAACAAGGTTGAATCTAGATGCTAACTTGACTATAACTAATACGAAGTCAATTCATTTATAAATGATAACAGAGAACAATCATTACAGTTAATAAACAATGAACTTACCATGAATAAATATTATGTATAGTTATAAGATGTCAATGCCATCAATTTAAATATTTTATTAACTCACTTAGAGTGAAAGGCAATCTAACCTACACGTTACGAAAGATGTAACAGTCATACTGAGTTGTGCTTTAAAATTATACAAGCTTGAATATACTCAATTGAAATGAGTTTATGAATTAATTATAATATATTATTGTTGTATTTTAGCATTTTTGTATCCTGTATCATGTTAACTAAAAGAATTCACGACTTTTGGTAATTGTAAACAAAAAACTAACCAAACAAGGTTAACACCATACAATATAAATAATCAGTGTTACCAGCCCTGAGCTTTAAGAATCTCGGTAACTAGCTAACTTATGTTTTGATGTTTATTAATTGTTTTAAAGGATTCTAGTTGAAATTAACTTATTGTTAATAAAATACAAATTTACTTACATTTGAATCAGTCTTTCATTTCAAAGTAGGCAATAAGAAAGTATTAACAGAGCAATTATTTTACAAAGTGGCAGTACGGCGAACGAGCGGCCAATATTTGAAACTGCAAAACAGTATCAAATATACAAAATCATTTTATTTACTGTGTATACACAAATACACTTGTGACATATTTTATAAACTGTGTTGTGCCATTTCAGTGTATTACAGGACCTATTTTGGGAAGATTGACAACAATAATCAGTGGTAAGTGAAAGGTAAATCTACCAGTGCTCCAAGAGAATTTAAACAGTACTTTTAAACCTTTTGAACAAACTAATTCTGCATAATCAATAATCAAACACATCTAACTAGTTTTATTACAATATTACAGACCACAAATTTAATCTAAACGTCTTTGAAGATATACCCGTTTCTTCCTTGATAAATAACACACTGACAATAGCCGCTGAACAACAAAACTGAATTAATCAACTATTTATAGCATCTACGTTTACTCCACCGACACGAATGGTTGCTGAATAGTAACCTCGCCGCGGGCCATGCACAAAGTCAAACAGCGTATAAAGAGATAAAACCCGTCAAACTGTCAATCAAGTTACTGACCTACGTCCGGCCGCAGTTCCTTACGACAAACAGATGTACACACACGATAAATGTGTTACATAATTAATACCCAACTGCTACGTCACGCTTCACTTGACCGCCGTCTCTATGTCGAAAATAATAAAAATCGGTATGGAGAACCATACATGACTTCCATGTTCTAATTAATTATAAAATTATTTTTAATATGTAGGCCTACTACACTCAGAACGAAACCAAATAGGCCTATATCAGCATGCTTTTGGTAAAAACGCTAAGAAAGATAATCAAAATACGAACTGTACCTAGTTGTTAATATTTTAAAAATTAAGAACTTGATTTGAAATTAAAATTAAGAATCTTTTAAGAATTGATTTGATTATCTTTTATTTAAACAACGCGAAAGAAAGCTAATACCGCCCAGCGTTTGTTATCTGTGAATTTCTGAAAACAAAAAATTGTCTTATTTACGTATTCCTGGTTACATAGCATGGAACGATATCAATTCTTAATATTTTATTGAATTTTTGAAGTTTTCGGTTGAATAAATTTATAACTTCAATACAAAATATTACCCCTCCCCTTCAACTACCCTTTTCATTTATAGATATTTCATCTACGTTTCTACAGTGGATTATTATGACCTTCATTTCAGGACACTTTATCAAAATTATGTACTTTACTCTTGTTAAAACGTAAAACGTTGCTGGTAAACTACCCCTTCCCCTTAACCGATCTTCACCAAAATCAATAGGTCTTGAGTCCTCTACAACTCGGGCACATATGCAAAAAAAATAATTGATTCTGTTTGAATATGCGGCAGTTATCGTTCGCCATAGAAAAAATTCTACACACAAACGCACAGACACTTTTCGGAAACTGACTTTTCTTCATGTTTTGAGGGTAGTACAATCAGAATCTGTCCTTATCTCGAACACGATTTTTTTCGCGCTCACCATACTTGCATTTCCTCACGGAACATGGAAATAAAAACAAAGAAAACGGTAACGATATGATGGAAGTCATATCACACTATGCAATTACACTAATTTCCATCTAGAATATATTGTAACGGTATACTTCGTATCTTAACGTTCATTCCATGTTAGAAAAAACGTTCGAGGTGTACTGTTCTTTGGGATTACCTAGTGTCTCAAAAAGAATTAAAACGCAAACTACTGCCACTGACGCCACAGTACTAATTCGGTGGCAAATCCGATGTATTTACCCGTTCAAGTTATACCCAGCACAACGTATCAGCGAAAACCCACAATCTTTTCGCAGTATTGTCATTTTGTTTTTAAACTACAGTTCAGCGTACGAATCTTCTTAGAGCGGTGAAACATCATAAAGATCGCGTCATATAAAAACGGCAATATGGACCAAGAAACAGGAGAACAATGAATACCACAAACATCAACCCAGGCTGGTCGGACTGTATCCAGGAATATGTAGACGCTACTGGGAAGAAGACATTTTGGAGAGCGCGGATGAAATGGTGAAGCAAGAAAAGGCAAACCTGCCTAATCTGGAAGGACACAAGAAGCAAAACACTTGAGATACAAAAACCTCGCCATTATTAGCGGCGTATTTACTATGGGCGGGCCGAACGGGACGTGACCCGCCTGACCCAGAGGATCGAAAAACGTTGACGAAATTTTGTTAATCTCTTTAATTTTTACGCTCTTTTATTATTTTTCAGCTATCAGCTCTTTTTAAATATGCAAACAGGTTTATTACACAGCATTTGCGTATACGTTTGAAATACGGAATATAGGAAAATCAAATCAGTCAGTATCTTCTAAACAATCTTTCAATAGAGCGTATTTTTATTGTGTCAATTCTGTTATCTTTAATGGGATTGTTACCTCACTTTTTTAATGTTGATTGGTCTTAATTTGTTTTTTCTTTTGTATGAAGCCGACTCGATCGGATCCAGGACCCCCTTCCCCAAGGCCAAATTCTAGATACGCCACTGGCCATTGTCAAAATTTACGCACACAAAAAAAGGAAGCGTCTTAAACTCATAACCTTGTACATTCACCTTCTATCGACCTGAATGATAAGGTACTCTTGTAATTTATTAACAATTTTGCAATTGTTCGTTTGTGATATATACGAAAAACCTCTGCACATCTTTGAAAAATCTGTGCTTTTCACATTACACTTAAAATGTCACTTTGAAATTCATTACCTTTACGTTTATAAAACCCGTCTTTTCTACTACTGTCACAAGCGCTATAACTTGCAAACTGATTAAATTGAAATAATAAAATACAGTACAATGAAAAGGTGAAATCAAAATCAAAGGAAAAATACTGAAGGGAAATAAAGTGTGAAAACTGAAGAAAAACTGGAAAATCACTGCTAACCAATTAACTCTCCTTAGTCACGGTGAAACACAGTGACGTAACCCCTGTTGCCTTCCGCTTTGCGTCATTAGTACCACCGCACGAAAGCTAATTTTTTCACACTTATATCATTATGACACAAAAATTAGTAATGAACTCATTACCAATACGCAATCAACGCCTGACTCACGTGACGCGAGAACGTGCGTCTCGCTCAGCCGGTGAAGATATATGTCAAGGTGTTCTACTGCCGACAAACACGTTTCCCTGTTAGCTCCGCCAACGCGTCTCCAATTCGAATCTTCTTTTTGTACGCTACAATTCAATTTTTCCGACAATTATTACGTTTTCTGCACGTACGATTACCAGAGCGTTCAGTTATCCTACCCCGAGACGAACTGTAGTTTATCCATTTGGAAAAGGGTGACGATATCGCTAACAGATTACGAGCTCTTAATATTTAGTTAGGCCTACCAGGGGCGTATTTACGAGGGGGTTCCGGACCCCTACCAGAGGGTCGAAAAAGTTGGCGAAGAAATCTGTTAGTCTCTTAATTTTTAAGGGCTTATATTATTTTTTTAGCTGTAAAATACAGTAGTAACTCTTCATAAAATATGCAGACAAGTTTATTGGACAGCAATTTGCGTATACGTTTCAAACAAGTATCTTCTAAACAAGTTTCAATAACGCGTATTCTTATTGTGTCATTATCGTTTACGTTAATAGGATTGATTTTAGGACGTTATCACACGTTTTCCAGACACATTAAACATAGTAATATTGATTAGTCTCAGTTGTTTTTTTCTTTTGTATGAGGCCGACTTGCCGCCCCCCCCCCAGGCCAAATTCTGGATACTCTACTGAAAAGGAACACATAAATAAAAGATCAGTCAAAAATACACGCAATAATTAAAAGGATGCCCTTTATTTTGCCACGGTTTAACTGAAGCGCTTCAAATTCGTCGCGATAACGACTCCGGACTTTCTTCTTACTCTCTCGTATCATAACAACCTTATTAATCATTCAACGTTCAACAGAACCGTGTTTAATCCGATAGTACCAGAAGCAGTGGATTAAATACTGAAATAAGGAGCAGAATTACGTTTTAAATAATGCCAATAAACGAGTAATGTACGTATCATCTTCCAGTAAAAGAGTATTTTTCCGCTGTAAGTGTTCACTGTTGTCATAAACTGTCAGATCACTAGATCTGAATATGAAATTGTGCCAACATCAAATAGCCCTGACAATATGTGCACCTACTATACAATACAAATTCTTAAAATTGTTTTTTCTATGTTAATAATTTAAATTTTTAAAAACTCCCCCGCTTACGTCTTCATTTCTAATACGGTCTGTAACGAGCAGAAAATTTTAAAATTTTTAAATTTCACCTCGGCAGAGTACGTTCACACGAGGCAAGTGTCAACGACTTATGGTGGAGCAATAAATAAGGAGTAATGAGAAGGTGTCAGTGAAGCGTTGCTGACTTGACAATAGAAACGCATTAAGTTCAATCCAACTATAGAATTTGGTGGCGTAAGACGACAGGGAAAGTTTCGTCCAGAATTATTGCTCTCCGCAGCTGTAACAACGTAAGTGAGGACATTCACACCCGTACCAAGAATTGTAGCAGATGTGGCCGTGTTACGTCAGTAGACGATAAGCGACAAAAACAAGTGGTGCTCCATACTACAATGAAACGGATACGCTGCACCTTAAGTAACAATACTGGAAGATAGGTTGACAAAAACTAAAGTCATGTTACACAGCTGGAGGTATCGTCTAATTGACAGACAAGAATTTACGAAGGGAAAGTTGGGGTGACTTCAACGACCAGCAGATGTTCGAAATTAGTAATAGCCAGAAAAAAGGGGTAAGAGCATAGAACAATACGCCAGGAAGACTGTAAGTATAGATAATGGGAATCTATAGAAACGCAGAGTTTACTCAGA
The DNA here is from genome assembly GCA_034769895.1 of Magicicada septendecula. Lineage (NCBI taxonomy): Eukaryota > Metazoa > Arthropoda > Insecta > Hemiptera > Cicadidae > Magicicada > Magicicada septendecula. Next base: position 72,510,716 of record CM068369.1, on the reverse strand, counting down.
CAATAGGATGATAGACAAGTTGTTTATAGCCATAGTTTCTTCGAAGCGGGTCAACGATCGTCAAGCCAGAGAGCAGGGAGACCTAAGGACCTATCAGAGACCTTCAGCCAGCGAGAAATTTGATGGTGAGGGATGTTTCCATAGCAACTGAGACGAAGAACCTATCGGAAGAACTATGACGTAGGATTTTGACAGAGTGGGACAGTATTTTCCGAGAAAATCAAAAACTGACCAATCTCGAAAAGAAGTGGGCGTGAAGCGCGCCAGAGACAAAATTTTGAGTAGGGACGAATTAATAAAACTAGCTGTCCAGGAAGGCGGAGAGGCAGTCATACTCAATTTTTTAGTCAGTCATACTCAAATTTTAGACAGTCAACACTTAAATTTTGAATAGTTATACTAAAGTTTTACAGTTAGAATTTTCAGACAGTTTACATTTCAATTATCAAGTAGTTTAACTACAAGTGCGAGAGACGGTATATTATAAACTTTCCATTGTTTATTCAAATCATTCGGAAGTTAGATAAATAACAAGGAACTTAAAACTTAATAATACATTCATATCGCGGTAGTGAACTTTACCGGTATGCGCAGTAACGGACTTAGTGAAAATTTACACCAAGTGAACAATCAGACCGTTACACTAACAGACAGCATCACTTAACGATATACAAATTATTGGAACTTAATATTGTGTATCAACAACATAATGAACACGAAACATTAAACAAACTAATCAATTATAGGATCGTTTGTGGAAGCAGCGACAAATGAAACTAGACATGTATATTGACTTTAAAACGAACACACAGCAAACACAGTAAGATAGAACATTGATTGAACACTGAACTTCAATTACCCACACATATACAAACACCTACGCGAGTGGTCGGAAGAATAAAGTGATAAGTGGCAGTGATAAAACAACTTACTACGGAATGTATCTACGAGCCATCTCCATCACCAGAACGAGACTTCATCAACAACTAATGGATATTCACTAACCAAGTAACCACTATTATAATTACTTCTAATTAATAACTTCTACTGACCTGGTTTCTTTCAAAGAATTCACACCTGAGAAAATTATTAAGAAAAGTAATGAGTAAATCTGATAAAGTATTTAATGAACGTATAAACAAAAGCTTATTTGGGATTTAATGAACGCATTAAATAAGTAGAATATTGAATTGTAACATCATTTGATTTATATATGTATGTATGTTTTCTTTGTTTCAGCATATATTAAGATATATCTTTGTTTATTATAAATATGTATGTATTTCAGGTACAGCGACGTAACCTATGTACTCTTATAATATGTCATAAATGATAATTAAACTAGTATTTTAGTTAATCAGAAACATGCGTTCATTATTACCAATGCAACCCAAATATTAACCTAAAGTTTGAAAGAATGCAAATAAATTTTAAGAGTTTCTTATGTTCAATTAAATAAATGATATCACGTATGTGTTGATGAGCATAGATAGTTAGAATCATCATTAAGATTAAATTATACACATACATGTCAGAGATATATAAATTCACATATATAATAATTAACCCATTAACATTGATAGTTATAAATGGTTGCCCAACGCGTGGCATAATAGATTTATAACCCATTTAAATTCATGTTGTAGGTCCTTTCGCTTATCCGCATGCAAGCGATGCAAAATATATACCTACGAAAGGTCATCTCAAAAACATGAGCTTCACCTGTATATTGTCTTAACAACTCAAGTGTCTCAAGTGTATAACAGCAATGCACTACCTCGACCTTAATTAAACTTCAGCTGTCTCTCTACGCAGCGTTCCTCCGTTCCCATTCATAATACTGTACAACATATGGCCTGGACTTGAGTAGGATTTTTCCAATTCCATTCTTCACAAATATATACTCTTCTCAGCGACGTACAACACTTTATCCGAAGTAATTCACACATTAATGTAGGTTTTTTATAACTTGCTTTTTAATCACTGCGTTTCGCCAGGTACGTGTCCAATTACCACGTTCCCTGAATTTCAGTTCTTGTGTTTTAAAAATGTTTTGTATTAGGTACGCATTCAAATACAGTACTTGAAAAAATGTAAAGGAAACAGTTCGCTTCTGATGCTACGCCCCATCCGATTTTCCTTAAAAAATGGCTTAGAACATCTGATACATCTGATTCCTTAACACCTGTCCTAGGCGATGTAGTTTATAGGTACTTCTTATAAATATGACGTATATCTTGAAATGATTTCCGTAAGGGTTCGTCATTCGCTCAGTTACTCGTTGTTCACTCTCTAGTTTTCACCACACAGACAGAGCACGTCCCTGTCTTATCCGCCATCTGAACGAAAATCCACGATTTCATAGGCGAGGTCTCAATATCACAAACTCTTCCGGACATTCTCGGAACAAGCAATAAACTATTGGCAAATCACAGCACCAGAATCGCGCAAAAAGACTTCGATACAATTATTATTATTATTATTGGGTCCTTCAGTCTTTCGACTGGTTTGTACCCTCCCCCCGCATATACCCGTGGTTCCTGTGTTACGGAGTCTCTCACAGGTACATGAGACCTACAGTTTAACGCCGAATCCGAACGGGACTGTTGGGCAGGGTTTATTACTAGGCAGGATACCCCTCGGTGGTTTGGCATTGCCTTGAGAGAGAAAACGGTCGTATCTAAATCACATGGCCCCGGCGGAAATCGAACCCGCCACGACCGCTGCTTCGATACGATGATTAGGTGAAAATCGTAAATTCAAGCTGTGACCTAGACTAAAAGTATTATCCCAAATCCGTTAGCGTACGCTCGACTTGAAGTAAACACCACAGCTTCGACATTAACATTCGTCGCGCGTATCTAAATACCAATGCCATTTGCGCGTCTAAATATTAACGCAGTGCAGGCTAAACATCGCTACACTACATGCATTCGTTAAACCCGTGTGTCCATATACATATTCATAATGTGTGGTAACTGACAGGACAGAAAAGGCCAAGTGGCTAGTTGCCTTCCGCCTCCGTACGACACTATCCAGTAATGGCATAAATTACTGCCCACGTAAAAAAGTATCGTACATTATTACTGCACCTCCCACAAGCACGGCCTCCTTCCTGGCTAGAAACATTCTATACGTATTATATTATTATGTACGAGTTACTAAAAATAAATTTCACTTCAGTTCTAAAGACACGTATGACACATAATTTGTAACAACGAATGACAGAAACAAGTTATGTATTTGAAACTACATATTCAAGCAAACGTGTTACAAGTTGTACAACGAAAAAATAAAAATTTTACATTAATATACCTAATTTACTATACAGCAGCGAAATGTGGTTCCTTAACCAGAATAGTGTGCTAGATCTGGTCCTTCCATCTCAAGGGTATTCAAGGTTAATCGACATCTCAATTGAAGATAATCCACATCTTACGAATGAAGTGCCTTCAGAGTCTATCGTTGAGGTTAAAAAACGCTACCTTCTAATACGACCCGCCAAGCAAAACATATTTCCGGTCACGAAAGAAGAAAGCTATATAAACCCAGACAAAGGCGGATTTACGGGGGGACGAACGGGACGGGACCCCCTCCCCAGAAGATCGAAAAAGTACTCGAATTTTGTTGTTAATCTCCTAGCTTTTGGGCTTTTATTATTTTTTTCAGGACGCTTAAATATTAGTAACTCTTTTTTAAATATAAAATAGGTTTATTGCACAACATTTTCGTATACGTTTGAAACATGCAATATAGGAAATTCAATTCAGTCAGCAAGTATCTTCTAAACAACGTTTCAATAACGCGTATTTTTGTTGTGTTATTACCGTTTATTTTAATGAGATTGATTTCAGGATGTTATCACACGTTTTTTAAGACAGTAATGTATCATTTTAAAGATAGTAATGTTGATCAGTCTTAACTACTTTTTTCTTTTGTATGAAGCCGACTCGACCGGACCACTGAAGCCACAACAGCCCACAAAGCCAATACTTAATGCATGAAGCTGATGATGATGATACTGAATTATGCAGTTTTAGAATACTATACTGAATAATATAATACCTATAGAATGTTTGTAGCCAGGGAAGAGACTGTGGATGTAGGGGGTGCAATAATAATGTACGATACTGTTTTATGTGGGCAGTGATTTACCCCCTTCCGCAGTTTTATCTGAAGATGTGTTTCACAGATGCATTGTCTACATTTAAAACATAATTTTGATATCCTGATCTAAAATGGTTACGTGCAAAACCATCTTTACTCCGATTCAATTTTTTAAATAACCAAATCAATTTTAAACGACAGCGTTTAACATACTGAAATTCAATTATTACATAAAAACAACTGTAACGAGTAGGCAGCGCAGCAGTGAATACTGACAGAGTAGCTAACGCGACAAAAGAGGATAGTAGACAAAGAAATAAATCGCTCAAAGAGACGGGGAGGACAAAATGACAAAAAACGAGTTACGCCGTTAGGCTTTTTGTTCATTACAGGAGAAGAGATCAAAGAAACAAACTGAAACACGGCGTCGTAATTTTTAAAACACGAAATTAACTCGATCCGCGAGCAAGCAATTTTTTTAATACTTTAACGGTCAACGGACAAATCATATAGCTACAACAAAACTAGACAGTCTCCAAAGCGGTCCCCTGTGTCTGAGAGGCCAGCCCAACAATGTGCCAAAATTACAATGTATAATTTTCGCAACAGTGTTGGAGCCAAACGCCCAGTATAAATATGCCGTATGTTTTCACTCGGGCGCCAAAACTGTCGCACAACTGACGTTATGTAACTACGGCCAACGATCTGAGGCGATGACATGAACAACGCTTAATAAAGTTACACAGTGATGCCAGATACAGAACCTTGCTACTGATATACTGTACATATATCTCTAAAACTGCTTACTTTACTGCAGAATCGCAAATAATTCTCATCTCATTCGCACTGTATAATCAATTCCATAGTTAAAATATTATACAGGCTAATGAGTAGAAAATCCCGTTAAAATAAAAATATTGAAGACTAGGACCATCAACAAACTACGATGTATTTAATTGTAGTATTTGTAAACACTTGGTTACTCACCGTCTTGTGACTTCTTTAAAACTTCCAATAACAACGCGTTCAAGGATAAATCGTCATCATTAGGTTATAAAAACAGCAATCGTGGAGAAGTCGTCAAAAAATCAAAAATGATTACCAAACATCACAAAGCACTTCACACCACGTCGCGACCTGGTGCCACCACTACACACGATCGACTTGAGATCACAAGACGCTGAGTAACCAAGTGTTTACAAATACTACAATTAAATACTTATACGCGTCACTTGAAGACTATAATATAATGAAACTCAGATGGTTCAACTGAACAGAATTGTGTAGGTGCACAAGCACATCAAACATAAATATCATGCAAAGAATTTCCTCACGGATTCTAAGTAGGCCTATTATTGCAAACGGCCCTTGAAATCAAATAAACACATTACAATCTAAACGTACTAAAAATACAATTAAATAACAATCTGGTTAAAAAAATAATTCACGACAACAGTAGTAAATATCACAAAAACTGTTATCACATAGGACTATTTCAACCTTTTACTGACACAAGTCTGATGAGGCATTGTCCAAAGGACCAAAAAACGGTTGGTAAGCGTCCTTAATGGGAGGTAACCTGACCACTATATGGTGAGCATAGCAAATTAACTTCTACAATCTATTTTCTGAATGCTAATTCAGTGACGTAACTAGGAACTACTTCAGGGGGGGGGACTACCTCGTAAGGTTGGACTAACCTTTTCTTCTTCTTCTATGGTGTCACAGTTTTCGAAGTCGAAACTTAGCCTCCATAATCATCCGCCTCCACTTTTCCCTGTCCTTGGCGATCGATGTCCATCGTTTTATTTTAAGTAAATTATCAGCATCCCTAACCACTGCGTCAATCCAGCGCGTCTTGGGTCTTCCGACAGGCCTTCTACCCTCGATCTGACTAAACAGCACCTTCCTAGGTATTCGGTTGCCTTCCATCCTAATGTTATGTCCTGCCCATTGGAATCTATGTAGTCGGATGGTGGTGCCCAGATCACTGTCTTTATACAGCTTGTGTAGCTCCTCATTGTGACGCATTCTCCATATGGAATCACCATTTACTTAGGGACAAATGCGATATTTAAGAGTCTTCCCATATAATTACTCATACAATTACGTATTTATAAGCCTTATTTTAACACACACAACTGGCTAATAGATGTTTATGGAATTTCACTGAAGTCTTTAACAGCTTTGGGGAAGGGGGGGTTCATCCACTGATAATAAATAAATATTAATCCCCAAATAATGTATCACTACACTCCTAATAATAAATTTAAAACGTTGAATTGTAAAAGTTTGGTAGTGACTATGCAAACAAAAGCTGTGAATCCTTGAAGCGAACATGCGTTCCTAAACGGTTAAATTGTACTGGGTAATTTACAAGCGTAAAGTTGTTACTTCCTCCAGGCACCGCAGTGGTGTCTGAATACTGTGTTACCGTGAACTCTATACATTTAGAGACAACTGACAATACTAAACCAGGACCGGAGGTAGTATAGGTTGCAAATTTGTTCGAATTTTCGAACAACACTTATAATAATAACAAGACAGCATATCAACAGAAAATATCGGTATGAAGAACCATATACATGACTTCCATTTTCTAAGATTTATATTTAAAATCATTTTCGAAATGAAATATTTCCATAGAAACTACTTCTTTCTTCACCCTTAACCACACTACCCTGGTCACTAACGTATTCCACCTCACGTTAGCGCACTCGATTTTCACTCATGACGGCAGTGGATGGCACTGCCGAAACGTCTGGTTTTGCAGAAAACATTGGACCACGGCCAAACAGCCCGGGAAGGAATTTTAACAACAAACTACTTCTTTGTTGCCGATAACGTAGTACACATATAAAAAATTATCCCCTCCCCCTTCAACTACCCTTTTCATTTATAAATATTTCATCTACCTTTCTACGGTGGATTATTATGACCTTCTTTTCAGGATACTTTATTTATCAAAATTAAGTACTTTACTCTTGTTAAAACATAAAACGTTGCAGGTAAACTACACCTTCCCCTCAACCGAACTTCACCAAAATCAATAGGCCTAGAGTCCTCTACAACTCAGGCACATATGCACAAAATTATTTGATTCTGTTTGAATTTGCGCCAGTTATCGTTCGGCATAGTAAAATTATACAGGCGCGCGCGCGCGCACACACACACACAGTCTCTCTCTTTTCGAAAAATGACTTTTCTTCATGATTTGAGGGTAGTACAATCATAATCAGCCCTTATCTCGAACACGATTCTCTTCGCGATCACCATACTTCCATTTCCTTACGGAACATGGAAGTAAAAAAGAAACACAAAAATGAATATGTATGTGAGCAATACAAAAATTAAATCATATTCAATGGTAAGCTACAACAAATTCTGACCCCTGTAACTTAAAAAAATCACTGAGCACATTACTCGAAAAATTTGAAATTTGAACAGTAAACAGACTTGTATATCTAAATACATTGAAGGTTTCTGGATACTCACGAAAGCACTATAGATTTTTTTTTTTTTTTTGGGGGGGTTGAGTCCGGTCCGAATGTGGGCCGGACTCGGGCTGGTCTGGGCCAAGCCCCCTTCAGCCATATTGTGGGGAGTCGAACATGGAAGCACGTTGTGGAGGCACGTAGATGGAAGGGTAGTGCATGTTGGGTTTATTGTGTGCATCATGTAGTTGGTAGCCACCAACGTGTGAGAGGGAAAGAGGCAGATGGAGGCGATGTTCTACTGTACTGCAGTGTTTATACAGCATCAATATGCAGCAGCCGTGTGGTGCATGAATTGAAGAACTCTACACTCTGCATAAATGTGAACATTTTGTGTAACATCTGTTGTGAATCCGTCTGATGTTACTGACATGGATATAGTCTTCCGACTAAAAAAAGTCGACAAAATTTTAAATACCTGCCTCATGACTATCATGACTAGATTTACACGTCAGCATGCGGGGTTCGAGAACCTTCACCGTATGCTGTTATTTATCATTTGCATAAAAGTGACACGGTTCAATTCTTGGAATCGGTGACTGCCAGATTTTATAACGGGAAATATAATTTTAATCCCGTCCCTAACGTGGTTGGCGAATGTGCCAGGCGTTCTCTCCTCCTCACTCCTCGATTCCCAAGGATCACTGGCCTAGTCTAATAGATAGCTAGAGTGTAGTATTTCTGGGGGGGGGGGGGGGGGTCGTGCCAGCCATTTCCCATTTTCCACGAAAAAAATACACAATTTTATTTTAAAAAGTATAACTTAACTATTTGAAAAACTAACATGTTGCAACAAACTGTTTCTCTCACTTTTTTCCTAGCTCACGAGTTATAAATAACATTGAAATGTTCTGCATACGAGTCTGCGTGTTTTAAGCGAGCACGGACATTCACAGACATACGAGAATTCGTTTTTCTCACCTTCCGTCTCGACACAGCTGAAGTAGTACGAATGTGATGTTGCCAAGACAAAAGCAATGCGTCTGATACCCAAACTGGCAACATTCGTCTGTTCCTAGGAGAGGGGCGTCACAATCATCAGCAACGCAAAGACGTCACATACCCACTCCGTCTAACTTTCCCATGGCAGAACAGAAGATACATTAAACAGACTATACAGTTTACAGCTGGCTCTGATTTTAACTTATAGTAAACAGACTATACAGTTTACAGCTGGCTCTGATTTTAACTTATAGTAAAGTATACTTTAGTACAAAACTTTGGGTGCTGGATGGATGTACGAGCGTTACTGACCCTAGGAGGAGTAGGAGGGCGTTGAGAACACGATGGGTAACAAGAAGACGCTAAAAACGTTAGCTGCCCAAACATTTAGCTATTACATTTTATAGCTAATTTAATACCCATGTTTTCCTTTTACAAGTTTTATCGTCTATTGGATTCTTTTGTTAACTTATACTGGAATCTCGTTCAGCCCACGTGTATCGCGTATCAAAACAAATTTTCCTTCAATATCACATTCCCAGTCACATAGCAGCAAGGATTTCCACGCGTACAATACACTGCCACCAACGTATCTTCTTGTTCTAACATAACCACCTGTTTTATAGTATAAAAACTCCAAAGGTTTCAATAAACTAATTACCAAAGAGTTGTTCTCAAAAACTCATGTATTCAGTGCGTCTAGTTGACATTTATTACTTTGGCTAGCAAAGCAACTGTTTATAAATCGTAATTTATGTTTTAGCTTATTTGGCGGTTTTTCAACATTCTACACTTAAAAACTGAAGACGTTAGGTTAAATTTTGTCTAAAGAATGAGCTAAATTGTTCTAAGGAGAAAATTTTGCAAAAGCCTTTGGCGAGTAAGGTATGCACGAACCTGCCGTCTACAGATGGTAGGCCTACTTCAACTTAAAAACAGTTGCAAATGATTTGAAGATCGCGATAGTAAGACGAAGATGTCGTACTGTGTTTCACGAATTTTCAACACTAATTCTTATGGTCAAAAGGTAAACAGTAGGCCTATACTGTATAGGAATTTCACGTCACTTGTGCGAAGATATGTTACGCCGTTACACAATGTTGTACATGTTTCCCTGAAGCACCCAGCTGTAATGTTTGTGTGCGTACGTGACACTTAACATGCGCCAACGGTCGGGGCTGTTCCGGACTTCACCGGTCACGCACTATATGTTCAAGGCCGCAATCAATTACGCTCTAGTGTTTTCGAGTAGTGTTGACGCGTTATTATGGATTATTCTGGAACCCTTGTGCTATCTATTTAAACAACGACAGCTGCCGCTTAGAATTAGTTTAAGTAGCGATTTATTCAAGTGAGGTTCGAAGTACAGTGGTGAAGTGTTATTGTGATATAATTGTGCGGGACTCTATTAGTTGACATTATTATTGCGCGTGAACAAGTTTATCTTGGATTATTATACAAGTTAATTATAAACTGTTATTTGTGATAATTAAAGCTGGTGATTAGTGACTTCATTGGTGTCTTGTATTTTGTTTTCCACTGTACCACACGACGATCAGTGAGACCGTCGCAACAATACTGATAAAGAATGTCCAACTTTATGAAGAGATGATGTACGGAATCGCATCACGATAATTCATCAGCGCTTACGTCATTGCTTGTTCAAGGATGTGCTAGCCAAAAATAACACCAATGACGCCGCAACCGCCATCTTCATCTGTACGACTTTTCCTCTTCCCAATATAAAAGCAATTATGAAGGACAACGTTTCCCGACAACGTTGAAGACATAAAACAACAATCGGTAAACGATCTCAAACCTATACCACAACGTGCTTCTCAGAAATGTTTTGAAAACTGACAAAAAACGTTCGCATAAGTCTGTTTTATCTGATGGGCATTACATTGAAAGGGATATACATCCAATAATAAAACACAATTTTTTAATACACAAAGATTGCACGAACTTTTGACGAAATCTCGTACCATTGTTCCGACGGAGTCACTAAAACAAATTATCTTTGGTAAAGGGCCGGCTGAGCCACCAGGCTTGAGAAATAGCCTTATAAAAATTAAGTACATTAATGTTCTTAAGAAGTCAAATTAAGTACATTGGCGATTCGGCCAATCTCGAATCTATACACATCCACTGACTTCGAAAAACCGATGATTATTTTAAACTTTAGAAACCTGTACAAGAAGCCACAGATTCGTTAGCTACATGTACGCACTTATACTAACACGAGAGGTCTCAAATACATCTCTATAAGAAAATAACGACGTTCTGAACACGCTTGATATCCCTGGCTAATTCTCATCTAAGAGTTATGACACTCATTTGAAAGTGTTCATCCATCCTGATACTACCTGCGAAACGAAGTATACTATTACACCGTTTAGCCCATTAACCTCTAACCTTACACAATGCCAGCAAACGTTCGCACAATAGCGTATTGTATGCTCTGATACGGTTGAAAGGCCATACAATTAAACTGAGTGTTTTACTAGTTAATTAATGGATGTGCGTCGAGTATGCAGCGCTAACAATACCGGTGTCAGCACCCCGTGATGATCGATATACCTCATACTTTCATACACTGTTAGCTTGATGAGAATTGTTCGGGCGTCTGACCCCAACGGTCGCCGACTCAAATCACCGGTAGTTTTGAGATATCAAAATTCAAACGAATAAGAAGTTTCTTTTCTTCCGTCTACAAAATGAAATAAGGATTTCCCAACGTTCTTTGTACCTTATCTTGTTGTTATAGTAAACGACTTAAAACATGGGGCGTGTACAGCTCGCGCAATCAGAACGTTTACATGCGGAGCAATTTGATGTGATAATGTATTCTAAGAGCTGTAACACTGTCCGTGTACGCCAATCAGATTGTCCGGTTAGTAAAATGATAAGAAGATATCTGGTCCACGTGGATGCCGAGTTGCCAAAATTAACATCCAGAAACTGCGTCTTATTACCTTCAATGAAGGCGACCCATCGTGTCGTCGTGATTCTGGTACCATTGTAGGGCTTTGTTTAAGTGATACGAACAACGCGAGTGTCTCAACAACGGCGACTACACGGTGGAGCTAAAAAATTAATTACTACTGATAAGAGTTGCTGTGATAGCCGACGAAAACGGTTCGGATGAGGGAATAATAGAAACTACAATGATTATTCTGGGAAATGATCATTCCCAGAATGACTATTAATCTGAAATGATTATTATTCCCAGAATGATTATTATTATTTATATTTTATAATAATGCATAGGTATATTCTGATTCATCCGTTACACGTATTTTGAGGAATTTATTTAATGATTTCTTTATATCCGATTAAATAAAAAACAACATTTTCTTGTTACACAATTATATAAAACTGATAACCATTCCTTAACTACTCAAACTATTTTAGCATATTAACAGTTATGATCTGAATAACCTCAAACCTTGTAGTTTAAAGGCGGTTATGAAAACAGCCAGTCATTTAAATCTAAGTTTGAGAATTAAATAATTTTCCTCAAACAATTATCTTGTATCGAGTTTGTCTGTCAAGGACGTTATTCAGCGATTTAGTCATAGAAGGATTTTTGTCTAATTATATAATTCAATTACACGGATAATAAAACTCTGATAGTTTATTGTAATCACTTAGCTTTTGACCTATTAACTCATGATTAGGACAAGGATCAAATTGTGATCTTTGATGATATCCTTATTTTTTATTTGTTGCGTCGTATTACAAACTTGAAAAATATATAGTCCACAAATACGAGGGTCAGTTGAAAATTCGCGGAGCGACATCTGTAGCTTAGCGGTAAAACTAACATTTGTCGTGAGCTGCAAGATTTGTAATTTTTGTAAACTCCTGTTAATTTCCAAATCTATCAATCTATTCGTTGTTTAGAAGCTGTTTAAAATAGATGTGCCATGCGTGTTTTGAAAAAAGGGACAAAATCAAACATCGTGGTGTTAAAAATTGTTTAGAGCCAACGGAAATTCAAAACGAAATTGTAAATGTGTCAGGAGATGCTGCGACTTCAAAACCAACGGTTTGTAAGTAGGCACGTGAGTTTAAACGTGGTCGCACTGGACGCCCAAAAAAGCAACAACTCCAGATGCGGCAGCCATCTTGCACAACGCTTTTTCACACCAAGTTCTTGAGTAAAGTATGATGCACACGCTCATATGAGATACCTATGATTTCAGCAACGTCATCCACTCCTCAACCTGAGGTCTTCCAACACCCTACGCAATTTTTTTAATAATGTCATTTTTTGTTGCACTTTTTGGACGTCCACTGCTGGGATCGTCTTCAGTGCCCGTACGACCACGTTTAAACTCGAGTCTGCCCCACTTACCGTTGTTTCTGAAGGCGCAGCATCTCCTAACACATTTACCACTTCGTTTTGATTTTCCATTGGAACTAAAACGTTTTTAACAGAGAATTCATCATCACACGATGTTTGATTTTGTGCATTTTAGAAACACGCGTGACAGGAAAATTTCATACAGCTGGAAAAGAGTGAATAAATTGACAGATATATCTGGAAATTAACAGGTGTTCACGGGACATATACTTCTTGCAGCACACGAAAGATTTTAGTTCTACCACTGAGCTATAGATGTCGTTCCGCAAACTTTTCAACTGACCCTCGTAGTATAACCAAGAGAAAATATAGGTCTACATTTATGAGACATTGCATTCATTCATAGCGTAAGCTGCACCGAATGTAGTCAAAGTTTAACCTGACTCTTTTATCGCCTGACTCTGTTCTGATTCTTTGAAAGCAAAAAATTTTAGAAGCGCAGTTTTTTGTATAACTAAAAAGAAGTTTCATTCTAACATAGCGGTCATTGTGCTTACTTTCTGTTTTAACCGACCCGTTTCATTAGTAAATCGATGGAATTAAGAACAGGATAAATATTGCACATTGATGACGGCTGCTACTGTTTACAATATATAATATACAGTTTTTTATCTACAACCTAGACAGCATTAAGCTTTAAATTAATACGCACCAATCAACAGAGTAAACACCAGGAAGAAAACCGCCAAACCTTTCAATAAAGTCATAAATGTTCCGCCAAGTACTACCGTACTTCCTCTTACTTAAACACGAAATATATATTAAAAAAAAAAAAACTACTGCGTGTTACTACCAGTAATTTTAAAACGAGTTTTCATCTCAAATTCGTTTTTGAGAACTCAAGAAGTTGGACACAGTACAGCTAGAAAAATGCTGCCTGCATTTCCCTGCATAAATAAAATATCTTTTAAAACTATTTATTGTAGAACGTTCAGCCGTGGAACAATAGTCTAATAATTTCCGAAAAATTTCTTTAAAATTTGTAGTACACCCAAACGCCAATGCCATTGATATTTTACGAATTTTGTGGTTATTTGTTAACACTGCTGGGTTTGTTATTTTTTTTTTTTTTTTGTAATCGATGTTCTTGTATTGTCACGGCGGCATGCCAACTCCCCTGTCTCCACAACTGTCATGCGGTAGCGATGCGTAAAATAATCCAATACCAGCTTCCAATCTTTTATTTCACCATACGCGACACTGGCTGAGCTTGTACAAACAAACACAGCGACAAAACAAGCCAATCTGCTAGCGAGCAGTTAGTTATTAGACTTGTTTTATAGTGATTAGAGTGCGTAATCAGTCCACGTATTAAGTGTAGGCCACGTAAGTGTGATTGTGTTGCGATATTGTAATTCACAGACACAATTCTCAGTCGTACACTGCTGTGTAGGCCTATATAGTGCATATTGGCTATCTCTACAACAGAGGAGAATTAATGAAATACGAGAGTGATTATCTTTATAAGCGTGTTCTTAAAAACTGTGAACATCGATTTATTTGGTTTTTAATTATTTATTTCACTTTTCTAACGTCGCCATCAATGTGATCATCGTAGAAATATGTATTCACGAGTTTTAAATGAAGGGAATTTATAAAGATTATTGGACAATACTTACATGTATTAAATTTTAATTTATATTGGCTAATATTAATTTATAAATTTAAACTGCCTTATAGATATGTTACAATTTACCTATAGGCTTATAGTGACTTCATCAAAATATAAATTATAAATTTTAATACTGAAAATTAACTGTCAAATATTAATTTAATTTACAATCCAATAAAGTACAGTGGAAAATGTTGAAAACACGAAATGACGGGGACAAGCTGTTCTTTTCGTGTCACACGGACAATAAGTGAAACAATGTGAGATAAATGAACAAACACTAATTGTATTTGTTCGATTACTTAGTGTATTGAGTAGTGAAATAAAGTAATAAAGAATATTCACAAGGTATTTATACACAAACGTTTTATTTATTCTCCTGGACAATTTCTGGTTAATTTTTGGCAAAAATATGTTTAATTTTTTTTTTTAATTTAGTATAGACGGACTGTAGCTGTTCTCAACTTATAGTCTTACGATTTAGGTTTTATTGTACAGTTATGCCTTTTAAAAGTCCCTATAGTGACAATGTTTCAATGCTTTTTAAAATAGTCCGTAATTTTCTCTTACACACAATTCTGCACTACTTTATTTTCAACAATTTGTTCTAATTTATCAATGTGATAAAACATTTCATCTTCCGAGTGTACTTCTAAATACTGATGAACACGGCTCAGCAACGAGAGCATACCGATAGCGGTAGGAACTCCGGTAAATTTTCAAGTTCGTTGACACTCACCACTTTCTCAGTTTTGAACTAGCACTATTTTGGGGCATGCATGTATGTACTTATTTATTATGCAGCTATTGTAACCCAGCAAAAAAATTATTTTTAACAAAACTTTTTAGTGTTAACCGATATGTTGTAGTTAAAACTGTATAGTGTTAAGCGTACAAACTGTAACTGTACAGTAGAAGCAACGATCGGGATATGCGTCATATTTCGTGTTAACCCCGACCGTTCTCAGTTGTCGTTAACAGTTTTCGTGTTAAACGTTTTCCACGGTAATTACATACGGTTAGGAGACGGATTTCGTTCAGCGGGTGGCAGTAGGCAAGTATTAACTCGACAATTGTTTTATGTACCATATCGGTCCCAGTGAAAACAAACAGCAGCGTCCAGTGAGTGGCAGGTTATTTATACAAGTCCCAAGTCAGTATGAGTGCAGCTGTACTTGTATTTGCACTGGATACAATTCACGTCAACAACAGCTTCGCACACGCCTATTCATGATCTCCTTCATAGTACCTCTCCAAGAGCCGTACGTTAGTATTTGACCGACACACAATTACACAAATTTAAAGTTTATTTTTAAAAAATTAATCAGCACGAAGTACGGAAGTATGTATGTATTATAATTGAAACTGAACATTTAAGACAGTGTACAGCTAAAATAATTAGACATGAAACATCTGTTTGGTTGCACTGTGTCAAAAGACGTCATTCCTCATGTGTAGCTTTGAACCGTTGTTTTCGGACCAATTACGTATTTTGTGTTCAGATCAATGGCATGAATGGACGGTATATCACACGGTGGTGTGTCATGGTTGGTCACCTTATAGCCCACTTCTTGCACTGCCTTCCCCGCCACCAATACGATCTGCGCGAACCGTTTCATGTCTGACTACTTCATCTGCACATTGCTATGTACAATGAATACATCCCCTTCTTACACAGACGCTAGCGTACTGTTACATTAATTTTTATGAGAAATATAAAAACATCTTACATTTTCATTTATAGATTCCGGCTGTAATGAAATTAGTTCGATGCTCGAAACATCAGAGAAGTATACAAGTTACAAACAACCGATTACTGTATTAACTAACAAAACGACAGTTTAATCGCGGAAAATGCACATACTTATTGCCTTTAAATATATCGTACATAAAAGCGACAACTGAAGTTCTGCGTTCTGTTTCAAAATAAATCATACGCGCATAATATCAGATTTCACAGAATATGGGACCACAGTTGGGGCAGGATTCAGTTTACGGGGATGCTGCTGATTAAGATAAATAAATACCAATATAATATGACTTATTAAAGAATAGCCTTTTTAATAACCCAATATAATATGACTTATTAAATAATAGCCTTTTTTATAACCCAATACAATATGACTAATTAAAGAATAGCCTTTTCTATAAGTGCAGAAATTCTTTGTAAAATCCAGAGGATAGAAACCTGGTACATGGGACAAATCAGAATATATAAAGACCTGGGTAGCCTCAAGATATTCAATACACGATACACGCGCCAATGTTTAGTAAATGTCTGACGCTATTAAAAACAACCTCAAATAACTCTATACCGTTGGTACAAACAGGACAGAACGAGAAATTGTAGGAGAAGAAGAAGTTTTAGAATATGAAGTAGATATTGAGATACTGTATCATGATCGACAGGACAACCATATAACAAAATACCGAAGGAGATGGAAATATGTGTGGAAGGGATGCCAATGGGACGAGATATACAAGAATATCTACAAAACGTTTGAAACCACGTCTTCCATTATTTTCATAAAACCCAACGATCTCGAGACCCATCGACTTAATTACAGTAGTATATCTATTTATAATACAGCATCTTCTGCGCGTTACGTGTATGTTTAAACATCAAAATACAGTTAGAATACGCAGTAAACGCAATATAACAGACTAGGAACACGTGTTACTCCGACGAGAATATAATTGTAATTTATTTATAATGTTCACACCCTTATGCCAGTATCTGCGTAACACTCTCACATTACACTCCACCATACACCCTCAGTATCTGTGCGGTTTTCCACCGCTGTCGTGTACGCCACAAGACATACGCGAGATTAACGAACACAGTACGCGCTGTAACCTGGTACGATGATCGCCGACGCAAAACAGTCACCGGCAACGCTGTAAAATACGTTTATATTTGACAAACTAAAACTCGTTTACATAACCCAAATTTTTACCTCGCTAGTGAGGCGTAAACACGCGTCTGTTCGAACGTCACTAAAAATACAGTACGCGTACAGTGTTTTTTCAATAATTCTAAAAATACTACGAGTAAAATTTAAAAAATCATACCGAGGCGTCGTGTTTACAGTAAATGTAGCGTCGTATTGTGATAAAGGATAACTAAGAACACTTTTTCATGATACTTTATTTATCAAAATTAAGTACTTTACTCTTGTTAAAACATAAAACGTTGCAGGTAAACTAACCCTGTCCCTTAACCGATCTTCACCAAAATCAATAGGCCTTGAGTCCTCTATAATTCAGGGACGTATGCAAAAAATTATTTGATTCTGTTCGAATGTGCGGAAGTTATCGTTTGCCATAGAAAAATTCTACATACAGACACACACACAGACACTTTTCGAAAAATGACCTTTCTTCATCTTTTGAGGATAGCACAATCAGAATCAGCCCTTATCTCGAACACGATTTTTTTCGCCATCACCATACTTCCATTTCCTTATGGAACATGGAAGTAAAAAATCATACCGAGGTGTCGTGTTTAAAGTAAATGTAGCGTCGTATTGTGATAAAGGAAAACTACTTTTTATACCAAACAAGTAACAAACACTGAACAGTTTGGCACGATGCAGAGTAGCGACTCGCGGAAACGCTAAACATGAGGTACAAAAAAGCTCTCCAGACAGTGGTATTATGCACTCATCTGGTCCAAATACCTTTCGCAGTCCCGCCATTAATCGCGCGGCAACAGACGCGCAAAAAATACCAAAGAATTGTTCCAGTTTAGACGGCGCTGACAATAAGAAAACCCATTCGCTGTCGCGTTTTTTGCCTCTCAAGAGAAATGAAAACTCTCCGATTAATTGTATGCCAGTCGGCGTTTTGTTCGGTGGATAACATACCTGCAACCAATTTATGCTGTTCAACGTATTGTGGTGTTTTTCAACGTTCTTAATACGTTCGACTTTCTGCACACGCGCTTATCGCTTGGGAAGGAATGACGTATTGATATTCGACTCGTACCAAGTAGCTACACTTGCCTAATGCTGATTCCTGCTGTGCTGTGTTCAAGATTTCTGAGGTACTAGTCAAAATAAATAAATAAATAAACAAAGTCGATGGGAGAATGCCTATATGCAAATGAATGTCTAGCACTGAATTATAATTTAGACAAACTAGAAATATTGGAAAGACGAATTATTAGGAAAATATTAGGCCCACGAGAAACTTCAGGTTGGAAATTAAGAAGTAGGCCTAAATGATGAAATATATCAAAGTATAGAAAATATAACAGAAACAATGAGAAAAAGAAGATTATTATTTTTTGGACATTTATATAGAATGGACGACAAAAGGTTGACAAAGCAAATCTCTAAATATCTGTGGCGGAAGAAGTCAACATCAAGTTGGATTACAGAAGTCCAAAAGGATTTAGAAAAAAAATAATATACACGCAGAAGAAGCAATTGAAGGAGACGTTTTTCGGGCAAAAGTGTTAAAAATACAGGGAGTCCAGGATAGGAGAGAGAAAAACGCAGGTTCAAAGTGGACTGAAGACAGGAAGAAGAGACACAGTGAGAGGATGAAAGAATATTGGAAAAAAGAAAAGAACAAAGAGTAAAGAACTGAAATTGGCATGTACGAGTAAAGAACTCAGATGGCCGATACGAAAAAAAAGTCGATGGGAATTCCACTTGACGGTGATACAGTTTATTCGTTACAGTTTCCTGATGACCAATTACTTTTGGCTCAATATTCTGAAGACGTACAGAACATGACTAGAAAATTGATACAGGAATATCAGAAATGGGAACTAAAGGTAAATATGAATAAAACAAATACATGGCAATAGGTGACCTTCAGCAAGACTTGATATTGGAGGAAGAAATGGAGAAAATTTCATGAACGGAGAAATACAAGTATTTAGGGTTAAAAATTACGGCCAACAGAAAAGCAAGCCAAAGAAATAAAATCCAGAATTAATTTGGGAAAGATATTCCCATCTCTACATTAAATGGAATCCTGTCGGATAAGCAAATTACAGCAGAAACTAAAACCAAAATATTTAAAACCATTATTACAAGTATCATGACTTGCGGCTCAGAAGTTTGGATTACCAATAATCACACAAGAACAAAATTAATGACAGCAGAGATGGACTTTTGAAGACGCTCGGCAAGAATATCCAGACGTAAGTAAATTAGAAATGAAGTTATCAAGGACAGAATGAATGTTAAAAATTCAACTGTTGGTTTTATTAAAAGAAAAAAAAAATGACAATGGTATGGACACACAAAAAGAATGGCACAGGAGAAGTTTGCAAGGAGAGTTATGGAACGGACCCCACCAGGAAGAAGGAAAAGAGAAGACCACCTGTCACCTGGATAGAAGAAATTCAGACTATATTGAGGGAAAGAGAAATTGAAGATCTTTGGATGCACAAGCAGCAGTGGACGATGAGAATTCAATCAATTCTGTAATCTTTGGTTCCGGAAAATGTGTGAACGAACATGTACAGTCGGAATCATAGGCGTAACTTGGGAGGGGCAGGGAGCACCCCCCCCCCAATGTTCCGAGCATTATAAAATTTTGTTGTTTAAAAATTAATTAATGGAATATTATTTCTAATTTTCTATATAGTATATTTTATTTATTTTATTATGCAGATGGTCTCACTACACACTTGAATTTATGAAGCTTTACCCTGGCCCCCCAAAGTTAGGCCCCAAGTTACGCCCATGGTCGGAATAATAATAATAATAAAAGCCCATCTGTTTTAATTTGAAATGAAAAGTGAACCAACGCTTGTATTACAGAATAGTAGACCTATTAACTGCTCGACATAGTTTAGTGATGAACAAATTATCTTCTTTTTGGACGGTCTACAAGGAAGTAGAGGTATTTTTTTCTCGGATGATAAATTCTATTCTCTGGACGGTTTGCAGTTTAGACACATCGTCCATCAAGTCCTGTTAACATTTATATTTATAGAGGAAAAAGGATTTAGTAGTAGGGTGACCGGCGACCTTTACGCACAAAACATACCCTCCACTCCCGTAGGAGGCGTGCATACTCGTCCCTCGCGGGCTCTAATTAAACGACGATGTCTTTAATAGGCCAGAGGCATTGAGCACCGTTAATAGACACTTGCCTACTCGTATTGTTCCAGCGTCAAAACACTGTATGCAGTTACACAATTACAACAACGGAGACCTACAGTCTATGTAAACCGAGGCCGTGCTTGCGAAATGACACTTTACGACATCTGTCAAGGAAACAATAATCAGTGAATTAATCGACTGAAAAACCAATAAACTCTCTCTCTCCCCCCCCCCGCATTCTTTCTCATTTCTATGCTGTAAAGTAATCGTATCATACATAAATAACTACGTAAAATAAATTATTCTTGTTTATGTTAATCTTGAATCTGTTACAACAAATCGTAACAGAAAGAAGCATCGAGAATAAACCCCAAAGACTGAAACAAAACTATCTAAACGTCTGGCACTAATCGAATGTTCCTCATACAAAACTCCCATCTCCAACTTCACAAGGAGCTTGAAGAAACAATGATAACTACGTTGTTAAGGTTAGATTCTATGGTTCCAACAAAGATAAACGTGTATTAATGAATCTGTGGTTTTACACAGCCTCATGACGATTTTATTCATGAATATATATTTTTTTAAATTCTAACTTCTAGAGTAATAAGAGGAAAATACTGAAGTCACATTGAAATAACCAAATTATAATTAGTGGCCCCTATAATTACAGAACGTAATCATAATAACTAAAATAATTCAAGTTTAAAAAATGCAAAATGCTTTTAAGCAGTATGTATATTTTTTTAAAGCTGTTTACAATATAGTAATATAATTTTTGTTAATTCCTGTCGTTTCATTATTTTAACCGATGCACAGAATTTTCTCAACTAACTATTGTCTAACTGGCTAACCCAATCTCAGTAGGTATATTCGATCAAATATATTGGAACGTACCGTCTGCGGCTTTCCAGAAACAGCGTCTTTATAAAATTTACATGTTTCGGGACCCTTGTCCCATGTAAATTTTATAAAGACGCTGTTTCTGGAAAGCCGCAGACGGTAAGTTCCAATATATTTGATTGAACAACACGTGGCTTGGCACTAAACATTTGGGATTTATTCCTTTTAAACAGGTATATTCGATTAGAGGTAAGTCTGAGCCGTTTCAAGTAAGATTTCTGATGTCTCCGCCCTGGCAACCTGTTTAGACTTTTATTTTTTTCGTAGAATTTTTAATTAATTTCCTTGAGTTTTTCTCTTGTTCTGATCTGGCTCGGATTATATTAGCCCCCGATAACCAGCAGCCGACTGCATTTCACACGTTTTGTTTCAGGTGTTTCAGTTACTAAAAATCTGTTCGAATATAACATGAAAATTTATAAGCAGAAAACAAAAAATTACGGTTTTTGTGGAAAAATACACCTTACGAACTAAAATTATATTAGATAATAAGGGTATAGATATTTCCGTTATCTTAGCTGCGACACCACTAGTGACATAATATTAGCTTATGACGTTGATCTAAGTTTCAGTCACTATGTGGAACAATTCGACAAGCGTTGCCCAGGGAAAGCAATATAGAGACGGTAACGGCTGCGCCAGTCCTGGGAAGAAGCGTCTGAGTAGCATACAGGCATCATCAGAGATGAGATTCTTGCCCACGAAGAGATAGCCTCGATAATGAAGAAGTACGCAAGTAATTAAAAAATGTTTAGTGTTCAAGAGGGCATTAGAGAATATGTATTCTGCAGATACAATAGAAAGAGAAGACATAGAATATACACACAAGGAAATAGCTTACTAGTTATGGAAACATTAGTTATGGCAGAAAACCAATGTTTGCCTACCGGATTTATAAGTAAGTTATGCGTTAGCATATTATATAACTTAGCGGTTCCAATTGTAATTTCCACCCACCTCATAATATAATTTAACAGCATTAAACAGAAACATCTCGTTAGGCAATTCAGATGACGGATAACTTATTTTTTCTATTAGGCCTATTCCTTAAATAAAACAAAACAAAACAAATTGATTCGTAGACATGATGCACATCATAAATGAAACGAAACTGATGGAATACGACAATGAGACCATGTGACTGAAATCAGATGGTCTGCTCGTCTGAATACGTTGACGGGTGACAGGCTGCCCAAAGAAGTTTGCCAATACAAGTCTATCGAACAAAAAAGACTACAGAGACCTAAGAAGCGTTGGTGAAGTGGATGTTTTCCTTTTGGGATCGGAACAGGCGATGCGCCTACTTTCTGATGGAAGAAGAAGATAAGCTAGTTAAGAAAGTTGGAACGAGAATCCGTTGTCTGTTTAAGAAGTCAGACTGTATATACCTACAACTTATCACCAAGGACAGTCGCGTCCTGGAAGAAAACAGCTGAGACATTCATGTCATAATGTATCCCCCAGTCACGTGGCGTCAATGTAACCTCTGTTGCCGGCGCCAAGAGTACAAGCAATTATAGAAAATGAAATTAATTATATCCATATACTTTGGTTATTGATTATTCTGAAATGTGAACACCATTATTCGGGAAACTTGTAGAAAAGCATATATTGTTTCGAACTGCTGGGCGCTTGTATAGTCATTTTAACGTTGTGTTACCGGCTTAGATATTGGCGACGTTCTACTGCGTAAGGTCATCGACCTCGTAGTAGCTGTCACTGTACAAACTAGAGGAAAGGGGACACATTCGTGTTGCTGCAGAACAAACCGGCGAAACGTTCAGTTAGCAGCCATCTTCGTTTTCGGAACCGACCCGTATCAGTTATTGTGCACCTATTTCTCTTTTCTTCCTTTCATTGTTTTTTTTCTTGATTAATTTTTAATTCGATTACTTGTATTCTGATTTATTCTGTGTAAGTATAATGGAGTCGGATTTGCTAACCTGGACTATCTTCTTCTGCCAGCGAATCGTATGTAGAAAATAGACTAAAAAAGAATTTTGGTTTTAAAAAAGAATATTTCGGGAAAAAATTCAAATTAACTTTTAGGCTAAGTTTTAGACCTAACACAACCGGCAACAGCTGTTATGTACACACGCCACGCCACTGATCCATTCGTAATATAGCCTTACATTCTGGTTATATCATATACGTTTCTTGACATAAGCGAACGAGTGTCTGTAGAATGTAAAGATAGAAAAAGCACAATGCAAGGGGAACGGCGCGAAGAGTGGCTCTCATGTGAACAATGCAATACACATACTGTACGTACTTCAATAAGGTAGAAGTGAAGAATTAAACACATTGTCTGCTCCGTGGAGCGCAATAACAGGTAACATGTGGAGAAGTGCGCTGTAGGGTGTGAGAACAATAGACGTATGCCCTACAAATGGAAGCGACTACTACTAGAACTGAAAGATAATTACCTTGTCCCCCCTTGTCGAGCTCGACTGTTGGCTAATTTTAAGAACAGAGCAAGCTGATTACTTACCATCGGAGTTGTGCCCCTCGGTTTCCGTTATTTTATGAGAAGCACTAAAACTGTTCACTTAACCTAGCAAACGATGTATCCGTAATTACATGAGAGGACTTCCTCATTGTCGTTAAATCTTACATTAATGACCGGTTACATATTGTTACGACGGTCTACTGATCGTCGTATGGTACAGTGGAAAACACAATACAAGACACCAATTAGGTCACTAATCACCAGCTTTAATTATCACAGTTAAACAGTTCGTAATTAACAAGACAGTCTCTTACAACAAATCAAATAAAACTTGTTCACATGCAATAAAATGTCAACTAATATAAAACACAATTGTATTACAATTGTCCCGCACGATTATAAAACACAACACTTCACTAATAACCACTTGAACGCACAGAGTAAACGCCGACAATAACTCGCAACTCAAACTGAAACTGAACGTCGTTGAGTACTTGTATTTATATCCCGTCAAATAATAGAATATTCCATTATGCGCATTAACAATAAAGGAAAACATCAGAGCGTAATCCATTGCGGCCTTGACACAGTTCGCGCGCCTTCTGCACAGTCTAGCAAATGCGTCGAGAATCACGTACGCCACACACATTCATCTGGAACATTCGACAAACACGTAGATTGTTCTGTAATGTCGTGACAACATGTATGTAAGGATTAGTTCTTCCATAAGAACTGTGTAACCCGCATAGATATGCTCACAGCTGTACCCACGTTCGAATAAAACAAAATACGTCGGCACGGAAAAGACACTTCAAAAAGGTTATTTCCGTATTACTCTGTGTCAGTACATTTAATTAAAAGTAGTATTTGTTAGGATCTTCTTGTAACGGGTGAATTACAAGAACTATTGTTTACTGTATGTTGTCTATTTCTCCCCTTTATTCGACAGTTTGTATCACATTTCATTTTTATTTATTGGAAATCGATCCAAGATCTAACGTAACAACGGATCAGGTAGGTTCTATGATAATTCTACTTGACTACTGTTACAAATACCACCATTCTCCACCTTCTCAACGGCCGGTCAGCGCTGGCGTATGAAACTAACCAACCAATACGGCTGAAGGGGGGTTACCCCAGAACAGCCTGAGTCTGGTCCTACCAAGGGCCAGTCTAGAACAAAATCATTATTTCGGGTTTCTCACTTCTCTATACGCTATACTTAGATCTAATTTAGTATCTTTAATCACCTACTTTGTTTTATTAACAAGTTAATCCTTGTGTGCTCACAAGGAAATCGCTTACTGTATACTAGTTATGGCAGAAAATCAATGTAACCGGATTTAAATGTAAATTGTGCGTTCGCGTACATAACTTTGCGACTCCAATTCTAATTTCCAACTACCTCTTAACATAATTTAAAAGCATTAAACAGAAACATCTCGTTAGGCAATTCAGATTTTTCTCTATTATTCCTTCTCAGAAAAATAATGTGGATTCGAGACACGATGCACATAATAAATGAAATCTAATGGAATACGACAATGAGACTATGTGAGTGAAATCAGAAAATAATGTGATTTAAAACCTCTACCCGCTCACTGCATCCTTATATTCAACACTCTGACGAAGAAACTGACCCGTATCATCTGAGAGAAGATTGCACTGAAGAGTTATGTTAAAAAAGAACTAGCATTACTGGAAAATGTTCGAGGGAAAGAATTTTATTTTACAAATTTCAACAGCGGAAAATCGTCTTTTGACTAAGCATAAAAAGAGGGGTTGAAAAAGAAAATTACCTGACAAACTTCCACGGTGAACAAAAATTCGGATGAATATGTCAGCTCTAGGATTAACTTCAAATTTAAAGCCAATGCATTAATATCAGAATACAACACAAAACACGTTCTCAGAAGACGCCTCATTAAGTCGGGCTATTGAAACCAAAATGATGATAGCCGTTCTGATGAAACCAAAATGGAAGAGAACCACTAGTACTGAGACATAACAAAATATCGGTATGCGGAACCAGACATGACTTCCATGTTCTAAGATGTATATATAAAATCATTTTAGAAATGAAATATTTCCATAGGAACTATGGTACTTCTTTCTTCAGCCCTAACCACAGTACTGTGGTCACTAACGTATACCACCTCACGTTAGCGCCCTCGATTTTCACTGATGATGGCTGTCGATGGCACTACCGAAACGTCTGGTTTTGCAGAAAACATTGGACGACGCCCAAACAGCCCAGGAAGGAATTTTAACAACAAACTACTTCTTTTTGTTGCCGATAACGTAGTACACATACAAAAAATCCCCTCCTCCATCAACTATCATTTTCATTTATAGAAAATTGCCCCTCCCCCTTCAACTACCCTTTTCATTTATACATATTTCATCTACCTTTCTACAGTGGCTTATTATGACCCTTCTTTTTAGGATACTTTATTTATCAAAATTAAGTACTTTACTCTTGTTAAAACATAAAACATAAAACAGGTAAACTACCCCTTCCCCTTAACCGATCTACACCAAAATCAATAGGCCTTGAGTCCTCTACAACTCAGGCACGTATGCAAAAAATTATTTGATTCTGTTAGAATTTGCGGCAGAAAATGGATTTGCCATAGAACACAGACACTTTTCGGAAAATGACTTTTCTTCATGTTTTGAGGGTAGTACAATCAGAATCAGCCATTTTCTCGAACACGATTTTTTCTGTCACGATCACCATACTTCCATTTGCTTACGGAACATGGAAGTAAAAACAAGCAACATAATTGTAGACTAAATTTCTGTTTAAGTAGTATAACCACAAATATTGGAACAACTCTAA
Organism: Magicicada septendecula; assembly: GCA_034769895.1. Lineage (NCBI taxonomy): Eukaryota > Metazoa > Arthropoda > Insecta > Hemiptera > Cicadidae > Magicicada > Magicicada septendecula. The sequence goes on along the minus strand of CM068369.1, from coordinate 72,483,933 downwards.
AAATTAGGTATATTTTTTTAGCAAACGCTTCAACATTAACGTTAATGAAGCAGTAGATAAAACGGGAGATAAATTCACGGAATCGCTACATTTGTGTTGGAGTTGTGAGAAATGCTATCAATCAACGTAGCGTATACGTCAATCGAGAGACACGCGTCCGGGCACACAACACAGTACGTAAGTCGAGAGCCAGCTCTGTGTGCGAGTTGTTCTTGCTTTAAGAATAGAGCCAATTAACCAATCAGACTCCAGCTCGTTCAATACGATTACATAAATACTTTCCATCACTGGCACCGCAAGACGGTTGTTCTTCCACCTCCGTCCTTTCGTATATTCTGTACTGATACGGCCTTCCATCGTCCTTGTCGGATCACTATTCAAAGAAAACTCTGAAGTTAACATGTTATCGAAATCAAGTTTTATACATTTTCCGTATATATAACAATAAAATGTTATAACAAAACGACAAAAAACTTGTACAAAATGTCAGAATCATGAGCACTAGGATTCTCGGCGAACCAAATTTGTGTTATGATCTTACGTACATACATGTATCGTATACGCAAACATCTACAAGAGCTACATGCGCGCGCGTTCTTATATATTTCTGCAGCCCGCTGCGTGCAAGCAAACATGCGCGTGTGCGTATGCGTGCGTTGACATGCTACAGCGTACTTGGCCGTTTATTGTACCTTCCCTTCTTCATTTTCCAACTGTCTTCACTTAAATCTCTTCTATGCACTGTTTAAAATGGTTTTAAGCATTTGTTATCTTTCCTTCCCCATATCCATGCCATAACAGACGTTTCTTCTCTATTCTGTCTAACCGTTTCTGTCTGTAATCTTTCTCTAGTAGCACCCGTCTTAAAATTAACTGGGATAGTGAAGACAATATTTTCAAATTCGCCATAACATTTATTATTTTTTTTTTATGTTACAATCCAATGTTCAAATTTAGAGTCATAAGCAGTCGCACTTTCCCTTCCCCATTATTAAAGTTTACATTTCATTCACAGAACTACATGCACTGCATGCAGTGTGTGTGTGTGTGTGTGTGTGTGTGTGTGTGTGTGTGTGTGTTACATTCACATGGTGTGAGCAGTGACATGATGAGGTGGTTTATTAATGTCCTCGTATATATTTAATTCAACAACGAACAATCATTCATAGGTCCAATCGACTCTTGTCGGCAATAATTTTGTCAAACATTTATTGTGCAGTCACTGAAACCTTATGCAGACTACACTAACATATTAAGTACATAGGCCTACTAGAAAATAGATCCTTAACATTTCAAAATTAACCCCAACGGAAATAATATATTTTAACCTTAATTCACATTTATATTACAACTTAGATACAGTATAAACAATTATTATTAATAATATAAAATAATTAACCTGATATTTGGAAGTTAAAATATTATGGTTTTTTTTTATACGAACAGGCCAGCCGTGGACCACGCGAATATAATTTCCTTTTCTTTTCCTGCCAGAAGGCCCTCATTCGCGTATTATGCGCCGCCTTCCTCTCCACTGTCCACCCTTTCTCGTCTTCTCACTGCAGAGAACCTCAAGATTTTGAATTTTGTTTATGTGTATGTATTTCTATCCATACAGTCGTTCAAAGAGATACCCAGTTTCATCATTTTCTCCTTGAGTTGTCTGGTGTATCCGTTCAAACTAGAAAGTTGCCGAATGTATTTGAAAATTTGTTTATTTAATCTGGATCGATCCATCCGATCCATATGTCCAAGAAATCGCAGTCTTTTCCTTCGGAAAGCCGTTTCCAGATCTTCCAGATCCCTGTACAGCTCTTCTTTGGGTCTATGCCTGTACCCATCTTCGGTTTTCTTGGGGCCATAAATTTTCCAAAGAATTCTTCTTCAATTTTAAGAAGAGGTTCCAAATTTTGAAAGCACATTGTTTCCACTCCATACATGATCACCGGCCTGCCTTATCACAGTGCTATAATGGCGGATATTCGCACTTCTGGAAAGGGTTTTTTCCGTACAGTTCCCGGATTAGAGTAAAGGCCTTTGCTAATTTGTTTCCTTATCTTAAAGGATTCTTTCTCCGAGGCGTTTCGGGATATGTTTTCTCCAAGATATTTAAAATTGTTAGTAGGCCTATATTTCATTTCTCCATATGTAGTGCCCAGGCACGTTTTCGGGAATTAAAATAGGGTGGTCATAATTTCGGTTTTAACAAAGGAGATTTGGAGGCCAGTTTCCTCCGCTATCTCTTTGAGACCTTCTACCTGCTTTCTTGCTTCTTCTTCTGAGTGGGCGAAGATCATGCGCGAAAGCTAAACAGTCTAATTCTACACCTTTGGATTTGTTACCTATTCTAATCTTAGTGTAATTGACTTTATGGAAGGTTTTTATGACTTTATCTAGGACACAGTTAAAGAGAATAGGGGAGAGAGTCCATCCCCTTGACGTACGTCAGTGTGAATTGGGAAGGGGTCACTAAGTTCTCCTAGAAATTTAATTTTGGAAACTGTGTCGGTTAACGTTAATTTAACTAAATTTATAGTTTTGGGATCGAGTCTCTCGATCCACAGAATCATAGACTTTCTGAAATCAATGAAGGTTATGAAGAGGGGGATATTTCTTTGAAGGAAATATCTAACGATCAACTTCCAACTGAGGATCTGGCTTTTCTGAAGCCACCTTGATATTCACCAAGGTGGGGATCGAGCTGGAATTCGAGTTTACTGAGGAGGAGCTTAGAGAAGATTTTATAAGTTACGGGGAAAAGTAAATCCCCCGGTAGTTATTCACATCTATTTTACTTCCAAAACATTATATTATTATTTAAACATTAACAATTAAACATCTGCACCTCTGCTGTATTATTTACATTCTTTATCCGTAACATCGAGTTCAGTCTATCTGTTATCGTTTTTTTCCATCACCAGTCAACGATATTCCAAAGTAGTTAAAAAGCTTTGTTTTTTTTTTTATTGTTGCCTTGTTAATATTCAAAATCTCACTTCGCCCCCGACCACCGTGTAGGCTACTGAATACTCGTACCTACATATTGTTACGACGGTCTCACTGATCGTCGTATGGTACAGTGGAAACAAAATACAAGATACCAATGAAGTCACTAAAAACTAGCTTTAATTATCACAATGAACAGTTTGTAATCAACAAGTTATTCAACAAGATTATACTCGTACAATAATTCAAGTTGATCAGTCCACACAAATAATAATAACTATAAAGAATACCGAACTATAATCACTTTTCACTGATACACCACTTGAGACCCACTGTGTAAATCGCCCGACATAAACTCACTTGAGTAATCGCCGACGTAAACTGAAACTAAGAGGCAGCTGTTGTTGTTTAAATAGATAGCACAAGTGTTCCAGTATAATCCATAATACGCGTCAACACTACTAGAAAACACTGCAGCCTAATTGCTTGCGGCCCTGAACACAGTGCGCGCGGACCGGTGAAGTCTGGAACAGCCTCGGTGGTTGACGCGTGATCTCCCTTTCATCTCAAAGTAGCAGCAATATGTACGCAGCACGCACACATTACAGCTGGGCTCTGCATGCAGATTGTTCTGTAATGGCGTTACAATATCCAAACCCGCAATTCAAAACCATATACAGTACTCCGTTAGCTTTCTTAACATACAGGATATGCCATGATGTATCTTAATATACACGATACACAGAACAACAATCTTGTTGACAAACAGAGTATAAACTGTTTCACACTGTAACTGTATTTCTATTCTAATACACTTATTTATGTAACAGACATAATCTTAATATTACAATTACTTAGTTTTACTTAATCCAGTAAGAGAAGACACTTATCTCGGAGTAAACATACACGGGGAAAAGTGGACATGCTTAGGTTCGCAGATGACATACCAGTCACTGCAGAGAGCAACGAAGATCTACAAAAGATACATGACAGAATGGATCAAGTAATGAAGGATGAATTCAATATGAAAATTAATTAAAAAAAGACCAAAGTCCTAGTCTGTAGTCGGAAGGAACCGACTAAAGTCAGAATAACTCTTGGAAATGTTCTCCGGGCAGTTAAAGAATATAACTATCTAGGAAGTAAAATCACAAGTGATGGACGTAGCAGTAAGAAAATGACAAGAAATGACTCCAAGCATTTGAGACTTTATGCTACAGAAGAATATTCAAGATAAACTGGAGGGAGAATATAACGAATGAGGAAGTCTTTAGAAGAGCTCAGGAGGAGAAAAGCTTTCTACGAAATTTGAACGGCAGAAGAGCTAAGTTTATAGGGCATATACTACGACACAATGGGTTGGTGGTTAAGAGAATAGTAGAAGGAACAATAGAAGGGAAGAATATCACAGAGGACGACCCCGTTTAGACTACATGAAACAGCTTATTGTCGATATGAACTGGACATCATATTGTGAGTTGAAAAGAAAAGCAGAGAAGCGTGAAGAATGGCGAGCTGCTGCCAACCAGCCTATAGGCTGCTAACCTAGAAAAAGAGACTTAATCCAAAATATTCTGCTTTCGGCTTTTTTCATTCAAATGGGAACACAGCACACAGCAAGGCCACAGCTAAACCGCGTTAACAACGAAAGAGCTTTGAATGTCCAACATCTATCTCGTCAAATACAAACAAAATCTCATTAATAATAAAAAGCGAAAACGCTGTTTAAATCCCCACATCCTTCAAACAACTCGAAATAAATCCTTTGCAAAGGCAATCGTAAACTGACCCCGTCAGGCAAAATGTCTTGATTACATTTTAGTCAAAACATGACACGCTGTCTTAATTACTTAATATTATTATCACTTCTGAGAGTTTACGGCTGACCTCCATAGCCAAGTTAATTGCGAGTCGCTCTGCTTTGAGTTATGACTATGACGGTTCGCTGTCATCCCACATGACACAATCTTCGTCTCCGCGTCTCGCTTGAGCAGAACCCACCACGGCCGTGGCGTTAATTACACGATCCTTGCAGTCATATTCTCTCTCCTATGGCGCTACAGCCCAAATCGGGCCCTGGCCTTCACCAATCTCCGGCCTCCAATCCACTCTATCCACTGCAACCCTCCTCCAGTTGCGTATCCCCATGTCTCTCGCGTCCTCTGCAACGCCATCTTCCCACCTCTTCCTCGGTCTACCTCTAGGTCTCGTTCCCTCCCATGTACCCAGCAAAGCCCTCTTAGGGTTCCTGCCATCCTCCATTCTCATAACATGTCCGGCCCAACGCAATCTTTGAATTCTTATAAATTTTGAGATTGCAGTCATATTTCTTGTAATATTTTTGTACAGAAGTTTACATTTAACCGAAACTGGAAGAAATACTTCTGCTACACAAACGCCTGTGAGTCCAACGATCTATAAGTCAAACCGGGCCAGTAGAACTCACTCGAATTTTATTTAACGCTTCATACACTTAACCAATAATCCCTCTCTATAAATACTCTACTACCTCTTCTTCTTCGCTTCACGGATTAGGTCATATAAACCTTTTCCAGCGCACATATCCTCGGACGACCCACGTCTCTTCTACCAATGTCTTTATAGTTCACTGCAATCGATCCAATGGCTTTCGGCAATCGATCCTCTGTCACCCTTTGCAGATGATCCCGCCATTGTCTTCTGTAAGCTGAAATCATTTCATTTATGTTCTCTACTTCGAGTTATGCTCCGATATCCTCATTCCATATTCTCCCACCATTGTCTTCTGTAAGCATTTACGTTCTCTACTTCGAGTTCTGCTCCGATATCCTCATTCCATATTCTATCTTGCAATGTACAATTTCCAATATTTCGAAGAAACTGCATTTCAGCACTCTGAATCTTGCAGCATTCCTTTTTTGTCACGACCCACCCCTCACTCGCATATGTCAACGTGGGTATTGTAAATGTCTTATAAAATTTAATCCTTGTGCAAAGTCTTGTTTTATTTCTAAGATTTCTATGAATCGTACCACAAATGTTCCTAAATTTATTTATCTTCTCTTTTATGTCATATTCAGACTCATAGCTTACTGCACACTCGAGATATTTAAAACGGCTCACTTGTTCTAAAGTCCTGTTGTTTATAACTATCTCAGTCCTCACCGGATATTTACCTTTAAATGCTATGGTTTTGGTCTTTTTCATTGAAATTGTCAGCGAGTACTCTCTTGCTACTTCTTGTAACTGAAACATAGCTCTTTGTAAATCGCCCTCATTTTCTTGGAACAAATACAGTACAATAAATATTCACATTATCCACATTTCCACAGTGTTTCTGTAATGTGCAAACGATTACAGAAACGTATTTCTTTCTTCCTTTACGTTCTATTACATTTTACTTTCAGTGCCTCCGTAACAATAAAATCCACAGAACAAACAACACGAAATTTTTGTGCTATCAAAACTACACACATTTTAATCGCTAATAAAAGTGCTGTGTTTAAATAAGTCTTCAAAACGGTGTCACGGATAGTGCGGACAGAGAAGTGTGCGGTCAACAGGAATGTTGCGAAGTTCGCGGGGACCCGTACTGTCCCTTCACAACAAAACTTGCACCCTTCTGATGTTCTTGTCAGAAATCAATTTACATTTTAACTTTATCTACTATGTTACTTAACATCACCGACGTTGTTTAATACGCGCAACGTCGTTTGAACATTTTTTACAATTTTTGGTATTTGCTTACTTGCATGAAGTTTTAATTTACCTAATAAAAGGATGGTATATTCACAGAAATACTGGGAGTAAAGAAAAGTGCAAAAGATTCTAAGTGCTTATTTACTCATTGTGCCTGTAAATATATTTCTGTTAGTTTACCCTGTAATCTTATAAATTATTTTAGTAATTACAATTTTAATGTTATAAATTTGTAAAATACACATTTTTAAAGTATTTAGAGAAACCAGGGTAAACAGCTACCCACGGGGGAGAGGGTTACAGAATAATGTTGTATTCCGTAACAATGGTTAATAAATCATTTTACCCCGCATTACAATAAATCACTGTCTGACAGAAACAAACGAAACAAAAGGATTATTGATGGGACGTAAAAACCGACAAACCGATAACTGATGTTTTCCGCCTTTACGCACAAAACAGCGCGCTGTTCACAATACCTTCAATTGTTTTTCACTATAATACATTGGGACATATAACACTACTTTTGTTTTTTGTACCAGCATTTTATGCAGCTAGTGTACATAAATCACGAATAAATTATAATTCACAATCAAAAACGCATCTCACGAGAATTTCAAATAAACTCGAATCGTACCATCTGTACGTACCGATAATTCAATGCTAAAGTTTACTAGTATCGCAACATCTACTATAATGAAGCCCGCGAGTGTGGGCGCACACACACACACACACACACACACACAATTTTTGTATGACTTTATACTAAAGAAACGATATTCTAACGTTGAAGAACGTCATCTCCTCTCAGTTCTTCTTTACGAGGAGACATATTAAATAACATGACAAATAATAAACATCAAAAGATACTTTCCCATGACAACTCTGCAAATTAATCCACCGTCTATTATTTTTTACAACTAACATACAATAAATGTTTCAATAAGTTAATCCGATATAAAGGAATATTTAAGTGGGCTGGTTTTTAACACTGGAGAAAGATCGTAAACTCAAAAATGGTTATTTGAGTACTGTGCGTGACAGTAGCCTAAAATCAATGTCCCCGATAAAATTAAAGCACGAGACAAATACAGAAAACACACAAATTACCGTGACATGACTCGAGTCAGTTAATGGCAGACCTCAGGAAAACACACGACACTCAAGCTGCCTTTATTTTCTTCCTCTTCTTCAGTCTGTGGAACTAACGATCCGTTGCGCACTCCATGGTGTGACTACTCTTCTTTGGTCTTCCAATATTCCGCCGTCCTTTCGGAACTGCATTTATTCCGCCGTTCATCCGACATTCCGCTCCTTTATTTCTGCTTTTTTAACGTGTTTGGTGTTTTGTTAGACGAATACATTGACACTTGTAGAAAACGGGAGACAAAAATACTGCTGTTTCTAACTAGCAGTATGGCTCTACAGCCTTCCTTGGCCCCTGGCGTCCATGCCCTCCGCTGCCTTCCATTCCTCACACCAAATAACCCTCCCCTCTTCCCTGACGCCAACCTCCCATCTTCTAATCCCTAAGCGTTCCTACCAACTTCCATTCAGGATTATTGTGACGTGGAACATCCTTAGCAGGCACGTGTAAAGTCATTAACCACAATCTACGAAACACGTTTAGATAATTATCTACGTTAACTCAACACTAACAAAACTAGGAACAAATATTTGGACAATTTAATAGTATATTGTAAAGAAGTCTACAATTAGCCGCCCGTCATAATAGATAATGCTCCGAATGAATGACTGCTGAGTAATGGTTATATCTGTTATCAGAGACAAAAAAATGACCTCATGCACGACTGACATAGATCGTTGTAAACACCAATATTTCTAACCTTACTCTAATGTTCTGGTTTTGGAGGAGATTGACAGAGAAAGGGTCCTACAAGACACGGGGGTATAATATGAATTATGAAATACGTGATTTTGTTTTATTAAATAGTGGTAACAGCATTGTTCACTACACAAATTTAAGGTTCTATATTAACCTTAATTTGTTAAAAACTCTGCCCCTTGGGCGGTTACCGACTCACCTTAATTTTCATCGTATTATGAAAACATACTACCTACTTCTCACGTTAACTCGCTAATGCACTTCATGTGTCTGCGACTATTACAATTTAAACAGAATTAACACTGTTGCACACCACTATAGAAAAATTATTCAGATTAGCGCTTTCAAGCTTCACAGCTCATCATCAGATCGGAAATAACAATAATAGGACTAGATAACTTGTCTAGTTCTATTATTATTATTATTATAAGTTGTTTAGTCCTATTATTGTTATTTCCGACCTGATGCGCTGTGAACCTTGAAAGCGCTAATCGAAATAATTTTTCTATAGTGGTGTGCAACAGTGTTAATTCTGTTTGTGATTATAACCACTAACACAACTTTCTTAATTAAATATCATAATTTAGTCGTAAGAAAAAACTATACAATGTTATTCGTAAGAGTGCCTACATATTTGATAAACACATTTGACATATTTGATAAACACCGTACTTACAACTGTATCCAGTCAAAGAAGTGTTGAACTGTTATCGCTCACCTGCAACAGAACATCACATCACTGTTAATAAAAATAACATACTCCCTATAAGCTATACTATTTTTTAAGTTCTTAAAAAATTTAAGAACTGTTTCAGCAAACTGTAATTTGTTACTATATCACAACAAACACCGTTTGCTAAACCATTTATTAAATTAAATTCTCAAATCAAAGTCTATCAGCTTTATCCAAGAAAATAATGTTCTCAAAGACTGCCATAATTAAACGGTCGTCTATCGTAATTACATTAAATACTCACAGTCAAGAGAAAAGTTTAAAGAAAAAACCGCGCCTCTTTCTCCAAGTCGTAAAGACAAGGCAATTACTTAGAAGGAAAGTTTTACAAAACTGAAATTAAACACTTTCTTATATTAACTTTTTTATGCACTAACTATAAAAACAGGCGACCGTAAACGTTTTTGGCGGAGGGAGGGGGGTTACGGAGTGAGAGAATCGTTAAACGGAGAAAATGAACGCGATCTACGGTTAAAACCAACCATATAGTTTTATTTTTTGTTAACTACTTCTTTTTCTCTAGAAAGTTTCAAGATTACGTTTCATTAATTTCGTTTCAAACTTGTAATAAAAAAAAAGGTGCGTACAAAAATTTGTATATTAAGTAACAACATGCAGACGCACGCTGCACATACTAAATCCGTACTGTACCGTTCAGCCTTGCTCACACCCACACCAGACATCACTTGTTACCAACTATAATTTTCCCTTAACTCAGGATACGCATCAAGTATTTCCAAGTTGATCAATATAATTAACATCACGCGAGTACTAACTTTTGTCAGTCTGGTTACATTCGAGCCTAGCGCCTACACGCAGTTTCCTGGAAATTACAAAAGACTTGAGTTCCACTGTCGTAATCTCAATAACATCGGAACAAAGGACTTGTCGGCACATTTATGTCGACAATCAAATTCACGAAATGTTAAATATTCTTATTATATTCTAAGTACTCATTTATTTTTGTTGTTGTAATTACTGTTTAATTTTCTCTGGCAACAAAATATAAACTCATGCTTCAATTTAATTCCAACAATGGTGTTCATTCTCCGCGTACGATAATATTCGCCTGAAATTTACGTTCCCTCTCTGTATTCTTCTTCGTTTTACCTCAGTTTCTAGTCTCGTATTAGCCTATATTAAGTGCAGTCCAAACGGCCAAAACATTTTTTATCGATTTTTGGATTTTGGTCTAATATTATTCTCTGAAATCTGCTCTTTAAAATGGTATATAACACTTGATAGTAACAAAATTATTTGTTGGTGTAAAAAATTCTTTTCTATCACCGTGCAGTGCGTTGGGATCAACCTTCTGACGCCCAACTGTCCAAACATTTGTAAGTATCACACCAAGATTTGCACCAAATCAAGGTGCAAGTATAATAGATCTCAACTAACAAATGAAGTTTATTAGCACACAAAACATTTTCAGTTGCCTGAAGTTATCACGAAGGAAATTAAACCCATTTTTCAACAGTTCCCAACAGATCCCAATCTACTGGGAAAATGTTTGAAAGGCAAATCACAAAATCCAAATGAGTCTCTTAATAATTTGATATAGTCACGCATACCAAAAAGAACTTTTGTTTCCATTGAAACATTAAAATTTGGAGTATTTGAAGGAGTTTTATCGTACAATGATGGTTATGTAACAAAACTAAAAATTTTAGAACACTTAGGATTACAAGTGGGGCGAAATCTGGTTGAAGCAATGAAACGACTTGACATTGTCCGCATCTGAAAAGCTGAAAAAGCAGTTACTGATCTCGAAAAAATCAGACAGTCAAGAAGTTTAATAAAAAGGAAGCTGGAGGACTTATATCAAGAAGAGGAGGACCCAGACAATCCTTCTTACAGTGCTGGGTACTATTAAAATTGTAAGTGACTGACTTGTCACATATTCCAACCGTTTTTGCTCGTTTTCCGAAAATTGACTTTTTTAAGCTTAGATATCAGATATTTCAGTAACCATTAAAGATATGGTTACCAAATTTTTATTTTAGCTCAATGGTATAAAATAGTAGTTCCGTACATGGGGATTTCAAAATATATATTACAGACCAAATAGAAATTTTTTTTTTCAATTTATTTGTTGGTATAAAAACATGTAAAACCAAAAAATCACAAATATTTTAATTTTGCACTAAAATAAAAAAGCTTGTGTACGGAACTATCAAAAGAGTTCCTTCCCATAATAAAATAAACTGCAAGGTTCTAGGTATTATAACTTTTGAGATATCTGACATCTAGTTAACAATGAGTTTAAATGGAGTTCGGACTGCCCTTGCTGTACATCTAATTTACTTAATATTTTCATACTTACCAATATGTCATCATCTCATTCATGTTCTTTAACACGTATTTAACATTTTTTGTATTTATTTGGCTGTGTCAATTTCGAGATATTTGTTTGCTCATTATTTTGCTCCTTAAGCTAAGTCAACTGAATGAGATACTGCTTAGAACTGCAACAGCCATTACATTTCAATTGGAACTACGCGTTTAAAGAGTTCACATGTTTAGCTTGGCGATGAAATGTTTTTTGGCATAAACGTGGAAGATTTTGTTTTCAAACTGAAAGTAGTCTAACAACTTAGGACATGTCGCGAATGGATTTTGCAGCTACAGAACAGCTCATCAGAGAGCGTGGAAGGTAGTTGATTTTAGATTTATTTTTGGCGGCACGCAAATTGTGAAATCAATTTCCTCTTCCGCTGTGAAGCTGTAGTTAAAGGTGAACGTAGTCGTGCTGATTGATGAGGAAAAATAATAAATTTGGCGGCAATTTTGTGTCACAATATTGAATCGTTCGGTTGTCGGATTTGGTATGTAGTATCCTATTCAGGTGACTGTGAAAAGGATACTTAGACAATAGTAAAAAAAAGCGGTTTGGAAGATTTTGAAGAATGTGGATGAGAAAAATATCTCGAAATTGATGCAGCGTTAAGTCCCAGGTTTCACATCATTACGTACTATTTCAGTTCGAATGCAATATTACTAGGCATACATGTCAACTGTAGACTTCTACCTGAACGTAGCACACACACCACTCTCATTAGATGTGCTACACTAGTATTTGAAAATAACAGCTACGAACGAAACCGTTCCAAAAAAATAACACGTACAAAAAAAGCTGTGATTATACACATATTATACAAGTACCTGTAATTTATAATTTGTTATGAGAAATAAATTGAAACTAAAAGTATTAACAGTGTTACTTTACACTCTGACTTTATTAAGCTGTTACTGTTTAAAATAAAATAAGAAACAAGAGAATTTATAGGCTTATCTCCCTTTGAAAATACTAATTTAAGTTTTAACTAGGAGTAAACAAACTGACATAGGCTTAATATTAAATTATTGATTCCATTTTGGTTAGATAAATCAGTTGCGAAACTCAGGCTATGAAATTTAGAGTACACGTAAAAACACAACAAATAATGTCAAAAAAACATTCCATTTTGGTTAGATAAATCAGTTGCGAAACTCAGGCAATAAAATTTAGAGTACACGTAAAAACACAACAAATAATGTCAAAAAAAAACATCAGAAATATTATAATAAAAACACAACAGTAAGCCACAAGAGTTATAACAAAAAGTATAATATGGCCTATCAACTATCAGCCACTCTGTAGGATATAACACAATATAATTCGCTTTTTCAAAATTTACCAAGTTGGTGATTAGTACAACATATAATTTGTTATTATAATCTGTATTATATATCTGCATATCACACGAGAATAAATGTAACATCAGTCTGTATTTTTTCATTGATTAAAAACAGCTTCGTCTCTTTGGCATAAAGATATTCTGAACCTCGCTGTTTTGCTTCGTTTCGTACTTGTATGGCAATCGACACATGCGCAAAATGAAGTATTCAGCACCAAAAAGTGGAATTGTACTCTGGTACTCGTAGTAGTCGTTTATTCGTTAGTTGCGTAGGGGCTCCCGCGACTCGGAACCGCGAGTAACTGGGACGGGTATTTCGACTTTTCAGTTATCGTTGAATCGGACAGGTATTTCAACTTTTCAGTCAATGTTATATCCGTTCCAAAATACCTGTTATAGGTTTATCGAGCCACCTCTAACTCTCATACACATCACAGCACTACGTACAAGACATGCTTCATGTAATTGCATTACACTATGGCGTAAAACACACGGATTGCCTATTTTTCGACTACACGCCTACTGTAACAAAAAGGGAACTTGAAAATCATTCTCTAAATGAGGTAAAGTACAGACCGAAAACGCCTAAGACTATAAAATCACATATCGGCTGAAGACTGCAACGCAAACGTGCATCACCGCCTGGTCGCTTGACAGGAATGCGTTATTGTTTTGACACCCACGGTCGGTTCAGTTTAAACGACATTAAAATAGACACACTTAAAGCACTTGACACAAGTATAATTAACATATTTTAAAGATACCTTATCTTATACACGCATGACATCATCGGGCCACGCGTAAAACCACCGGTGTTACATTAAAGTGTTATTTAAAAACGATCTACACGAGTATATTTGGTATATCAACAAAGCGATAACGAGTTTTAATATGCTATTACCAAATACTGGAATTATATAATCTCTTCAAGGATGATGTTTTAATCCTCTATTCGCACGCCTATTACATCCCTGCAAACGGGATTACGCTAGGCTCGACACAATCACAGACAGTTAGTTGTAAGACGGAGGATTAACAATTATTTAGTTCTACAGAAATTTCTGCCGTTTATTAATTTTAGAAAATCTGTATGAGTGAACGAAGTAATCTCAAATTACCTGTGCGATATTGCCTTTTTCCAAAATAATCGTCTCTTGATTCACCGTGGGATTCTCAGATCCGACTTTCAAATGGTCATCCGTGCATGGGAAATCGCTGGCCAGCTTGGACAAACGCTGTTCGCAGAGCCAAATTACTCGGACTTAATAATGACCACGGATCCTGTGTGTTATGAGTTTGAAAATAGTTTTACACAGACATTCGGAATCCCTGTATAATCCACAAGTTGGCACACTCCTTGAAAACTAAACAGCTAAATTAAACCTCACCGGATCCCTAGCTAAATATCGGGTTGCCTAGGGCACATAACGAACAATAACGTCAAGGTCAAATACGGCATCAAATTAAGATGAAGAAGCAGTTACAAACAGTAACTCGCGTTAATGTTGCTGTAGAGGAACGGGAAACAATTATTCCTGATTTATTAAGTGTATGAATCAGGCTCACGCGCGCATATCGCAGTGTACAAAGTGATATAGGTCTACTATTTCTCTACTGGTTACAAAGTGAAGTGTACGCGTGCGATATACCTCTCGGACTCGCGATTTCAACCATTTGAGAGACCGCGGCCAGGTCTTCTTTTATAAGACGAAGACCAAAAAATTTATAAATAATTCCAAAAAATTATTACTACATTACTAGTAAATAATCTTCAAACGTTCTTTTAAGTTCTTACATTAAATTAACATAAATACTGTACTGATAATTAATTATGTCAAAATCAAAAACAATCGCATAATCGGCGACATTACTTTCCAGTGGATTTTTTCTGCTGTTCCGAAAGTTGGCAAAACTGAACACACACAGTGTGCAAAGTGTGCGGCGCACACAGGCGCCGGGGTAGTAAAGGCGCCAAAAAGTTGAAAAAAAAAAATTATTCATTAAGTTAATTGTATGAATGACTCTTTTCGGTGCTCTGAATATAATTCGAGAAATTTCATAAATGAAAGCTAGAAAAGTACAATTCCCTAAATGATTTTTCTTTCTGTTTAAATATTTACTTACCTATTTCTTTACCAAATAATGTTTGTAATATATTCCTATTTTATATACTTGTAAGTTTATCTGTTTCTTACAAGTATCTATATGAAATTTACACAAAGTACAAATGTCAAAGTGACTTTCTTGCCAAATAAAACATAGCAAGTTTAATTATGTACCAAAAAATATTCAATATTTTTGTTTTTATAAAACTGTAATAAGCTGATCTGTTAATTTACGTAAAACTATATAAGGTGCAAATGGCAAATGATTTTCTTGACACATAACATAAATTACTTTATTTTCTTCCAAATTATTTTTTATGTTTTTGTTTTTGTACCCTTCTTGTATGTTTCTTGTCTTTTATAATTTTTTGTAATTCCTGGTTTTACTCAATAAACTTATAATTAATGTATTTCGTATTTCATTTGTACTCACTGATACATTTGTATAGTGATTTTTTATTGAAGGGGGGAGGGTTTAGGGCCGTCAATTAAAGTTCTGGACACAGGCGCCGGACACTACTGGTGCGCCTCTCCACATACATCGTATTTGTTATTCTCTAGGTTTCTGGGTTGACGTTTATCTTCTGATGTCATGATTTCCTTTTGTAATTCCGGATGTCTTACGGTAGGTTGTGGTTTTTTGATCACAGGTCAGTACGGTTGCTCCTTATTATGCACTAATAACAATTATTAAGAATCATAATTAGAAATATGACTCTTAATTAAAATCATAATTCATGTTACGATTCTTTAATTATCTATCACAGAAGGTATGAAAATGCTTAGAAAACTAAATTGACAACTTTCAGAGGAACCTCTCAAAAACAATTCACGTCGTGGTCCGGTTAATTTAAAAACGCTGTTCTAGACAGTCGCGTCACACACCATGAGTCACTTTCCCTGCCATCGCTGTTTATAGAAGCCAGAAACTAAACGGCAGTTTGAAATAATGACGTAGAAAATTACACTTTCGTCATCTAATCATGTCCTTGTGCATAATCATAATCGCTTCAATAATTGTAAATACAAGACATTAATTTACAGTTCAATAGATAAATGCACAGAAACTCATCCTATTTAGACCTATTTAATTCCTAACTGTAATTGTATAGATTTAATCACCAGTATATTTCCGATATCAATCATTATCAGAGATCTCTATGATGTTTTAACACCGCTTATTAAAAAAAAAGAATTGATTTCAAGGTTGACGTGCCCTCACTTTCCTAAAGATAAGGGCGCTGAAGTGCGTTTCCCCTCTGAGACGCTACATTGTTTGATTGGCCGTTTTAATTCGTAAGCCGTGTGTGAAGTGGAAAATGGCTGTTTAGACTGCCGAGCTGCACGACTTCCGCTGTAATTCTACAAGCGACATGCATACATAAACACAAGCTGTACGCGTCCGCGTTAACTCCGGTCAACTAATAACCAGCAGCCTGAAGCCAGTAATTCTCACGCGTATCACATGAGAAACAAAATAGTCATGTTAAGCACGAGGAACACGATGTCCAACAGCGAATTACGGACAACATTGCCGGATCCGACTTCGGTTCAAGAACAGAGGAAACGTCTGTTTTGGTAATGGTTTCTTTATGTTGTAGGCAGAGGCGGACTTACCATTTTGGCGCCCGTACACAGTATAAATTTACCGCGCTCCCACAATGAGGGAGGGGATACGTTTACGGGTTTAATTCAATCCTTCATATTTTCAGTACCCTAAAATTTGTTCTTAACAT
The DNA here is from genome assembly GCA_034769895.1 of Magicicada septendecula. Taxonomy (NCBI): domain Eukaryota; kingdom Metazoa; phylum Arthropoda; class Insecta; order Hemiptera; family Cicadidae; genus Magicicada; species Magicicada septendecula. The sequence continues at coordinate 72,467,212 of CM068369.1, read as the reverse complement.
AATATTTTCTTAATCCTCTTCTACAGAACAAATTACATAACGTACAACGGAGTACTTCATATACATAATAGAAGTAAACGACGAACTATTCTCTTTATATAATAAGTCTAGTTACTAAACAATATTTTTAGAAGTTTCTTATCATACTGGGACGAAATTGAGCGGCATTTGAAACATCTCTTAGGTATAAAAACAACATAACGGCCGTAAAATTTCACCTTTCCAAAAATTTGCCGCCCGTACGCAACTGCCTACTTTGTCTATGCATAAATCCGCCACTGGGCCCCTTTTTGTACTCACGCGACAAGGTTTTCTGCCGCGCAGCAAGGAGTGCTGCCAACCTCTGTATACGTTCTCTCACATTCATTTGGCACTGCTCTTGGAAGATGGATCCGGTCGTGTTGTATTACGCGAATCGACAACGACGGAAAAGACGATGGCCTGTTCATCCCATCGATCGTAGTCGTTTCGTTGACGGGGTATTCCATAACTTCTATGAAAAATTACGGGAAGACGGAGAAACGTTTTTTAATTTTTTTCGAATGCCTGTGGCATCATTTCATGAGTTGGTCAGTAAATGCCAGAAACGATTCAAACGAGACAGGATTTAGTGCAGGGGTTCGGATTTACTCCACAGGAAATGCTGGCAATAACTATCAAATGAGTAACAAACATAAAATTAAATTTGATCTAAGAATACAAGTGTAGTTGACTCTTTTTAATAATAAATATAAGTACATATGTAGCCTACTTTTCTGTTAATTGCTCAGTATGATCTCGAATTATTTTTTCTACTGACTTTCGTGTTAATTTAGTAATTTTTACTCTAATAAACAGAGTGAAAACTGAAACACCATATTAAATCTTAAAAACGATTTTCAAGTGCGAACAACAATGAACAAAACATAACGTTACTATAGTTAAACACAGTGAGAGCCAACTAACACAAAAGTACCTCCACATATAGGCATATAAGGCTACATAAATACAAGAACTGGTTTAAACAATTTAAGTATTTTTGTTTGGCGTCACATTTAAAGAAGAAAAGAAACTTGTTTTAGGGTCATTTATTAAGTTATACAATTGAATCAAAATTGTTTGGGAACAGTTTAATTAATATTAAGAATTAAATAATTTGAAGAGGAATTAAAAAAAAAGTATTCTACACTTTCATCATAACATATTTCATTGTACAGAAAAATAATTGTTTTGCGTCATTAAACATCACTATTGTAGTTACTGACGAATCTTTAGAAACAAAAACCAATGTGTGTTGTAGGAGAAGTTGGCTGTACTGAGTCCAAGAGAACGGATAGCAAATATGCCGCGCGTTTGCATAAAAGCACCCATGTAAGCTACTTTTACATGTAAAAACGCGTTTGCATTTACACAACATGTACTCTCTGTCGCGCGTTCTCTAGGCTAGAGCAGCATGTTTTTTAGAACGCGCGACATGATTTTTGCTGCGCGTGTGCATAAAAGGGGCCGTAGAGTCGAATTAACTCCGCTTTTGCTCTCATCTGAGTTCAAGTTGGGGAATACGGAGAAGTCTCCTGTGTCCAGCTCATCATCTTCCACAATGTATTCTACGTTCATTTTATGATTTCACAACTTTCTTTTGCAATTCCGGATGTCTTACGGTACAGAAGTTACGGGTTTTTTATCACAGGTCAGTAGTGATCCAAACGTTATTTTTAAAACATAACGAAAACAATCGTGCGACGAAAATAATGCAACACTTCCAGTGGTAAAATATATACAGACATAAATAAAATTCATATGACGTCAATTATTTTTACGATTTCCTGTTTTTAACAGCCATTTTGGAGCGGATTTTTTCGTAGTTAAAAAAATCCCTTGTCTTAAAATAGCTCTCCATTGTTGCGAATCGAGTTCCAAGAACCGACGTCACAACTTGAGAAGCAGTTCGGTAGGGACTTTCCGTCGACCGATATGTGGAGTTTGATGTCAATCTTTATCGGAATTTGCGAACTTGGCTTTGTAACTAAACTTTACGCTCAAGTTCGCTGGCTACTACGTGCGTTACAACCACTCGCACTGACGGCAAATAACGAATGTGACAAATATTCTGCCCTCAGGTTACAAAACGACCGTTTGCTTCTGACTGCACAAAACAAATAATACTGGAGTGCTTGAGCGCTCATAAAATCTTTAATTAAACAAGCAATAAAAGCACCTTCAGCACTTGATCCACAAGAAATAGCACGGGTTGGCACGTAAAATGATAACAATGCGCGATCTTTTACACATTAACTAGCTGCTGTTGTGTAAACTAAAGATATTCTCGAGCAGTGAACTCTTATCGTTCCGAGTGAAGCCTCTGAAGAATAACATCCTCTACATTTACAGGCGGAATTAAGTTCTTTCCATAACCACAACAGTCCTGCGCAGACGACCACGTAGGTTGCGCTCAAGGTTCGTAGCAACCCTGCAGGCCGAAAAAAATATACAAATCCTGCCGGGACACATCTTTCGATATGACAAGTGTAATTTATTCCTGCTGCCGTATCTGAACAAAAAATATTAAAAAAAAAAAAATGCTCTGCCAGAGAGAATTGTGTCTCAATAGTGCAAGCCGTGTAAAACAGAGTTGGAGATCTTACTACATCATCATCATCATTTCATGGATAGGATTTCTTCTCTTCCAGCCTCATGACTTCCGCCCTCTTGTGACTGGCCTGCCTACAGATCTTCTTCCAACTAGCTCATACTCATAAGCCAACTCCCGAAAGCGGATACTGTCCATTCTTTCTAGATCGTGCTTCCAGCAATTTCTATAATTCTGAATAAGATCATTTCTGGAAACTATAGATCTTACAACCGAGGTGATGGCTTTTCGTGGAACTGATCCCGTACGGGCAAAAATTGTTATAGATGGTACTGTCTTGGAACAAGTTATCAATTTTGAATACCTACAGTACAGTGTGTCTTCTAATGTAAACAACGACGTTGTCAATAAGTTGCATAAGTTCAACGTTATGTGCGGGACCAGTAGGCGAAATCTTAAGTCAACAAGTAAAGGAACACGCCTAAAATTCTACAAGGTGATGGCTCTTGGCACACTTCTTTGTGGGTCTGAGAATTGTACTTTAACGAAAGGCCAGGCCAGTCGCATACAAGCGGCTGGAATGAGATTTCTCTGGCAGGTGGCAGGGTATACTCTCCATGATCATAGAAGAAACACAGTTATATGGCAGGAACGGAATATTATGAATATACTCGACAGGGTCGTCCAGTATCGGCTGAATTGGTGGGAACATCTTTGCCGAATGGATGACTGCCGCATCCCCAAACAACTATGGAACTATAAGCCGAGGACTCGGAGAGTTGTGGGACGTCCGAGGAAGCGCTGGAGTGACCAGCTCTAATCTTTTGACTGTTTGAGACCGGAACAAACCATCCTTGGTTTAATCCTTGAAGGTGATGGTGATGATAGATGTTACATTACACAAAATAAATTACTCTGTTAATTGTTTTTAAAGAACGTATTCATATAACATCCGTTCGCTCATGTTATGGCTCGGTTTGTATTACTCCCTCATTCAAACCGTTTACGTCGGCTACCACAGCAACTCTTGTCGGTCATAATTAATTTTTACCACCACCCATATAGCTCGTGTTGTTCACACGTTTTTGTAAATCATTTAAACAAACGCCTACACTGACACGAGGAGTCGGCTTCATTCCATGTGATAAGCTGCAGTTGCTGAATGCTAACTGTGGCAACGTCGCGTCCACGTAGACCAGACATCTTCCTGTCATTTTACTAAACCGGACAATCTGATTGGCGTACACGGAGAGTATCACTGTTCTAAGAACACATTGTCACCACAAAGGGCTCCGCACGTAAACATTCTGAGCAAGCTAAAGCCCTGCTGGAGAATAAGATATAACTTTGAATTGTACCAAATGTATAACACAATTACACATGTAGAACCACCGCTAACACAATACATAAAACTACACCGTCTAAGGTAGGCTGGTCATGTAGCCAGGATGGGGGAAGACAGAATACCACGAAAACTACTGAATACCAGAATCCACGGAAAAAGACGAGTGGGAAGACCGAGGAGAAGATGGGAGGACGCGGTGGATGAGGATGGCTACCAACAGAAGAGAAGGGCGGGGGGGAATTGAAGGAGGCCAGGGCCCAACAAGGGCTGTAGTGCCATAGGAGAGAGGCCTACACTCTGTATTTCTCTCATAAATCCAATGGAACTTCAACGACGAGTACGTGACGCACAATTTGTCACAACTACCCGTACGAAGCAAACGGTGCCGTAAAGTTTCGTTGGATCCCTCGATACAGCCAGGCATATATGAGGACCGATCATGGTCATTAAGAAATGTCATAATGCCAGTAGGCTACATGTTATACGTTAAGCAGTATTACGTGTACTGGAAGCGCTCACTGGGGAGACTACATCAGTTATGTAACGCCAACTTCCAACTGTGACATTAACGCCATCTATAGTAATGTGACCACCGTATAGCCATCGGTGTGTAATGAGACTACGAAAGAAAAATGTATCGCTGGGATCTACAATCTGTTCGAATAGAAGTTAATAAGTCAAACCAACAGTTATTTTCTTCATCTTATAAAAAAAATATTGTTAATTAAAAATTTAATAAATTATTTATGTTATCTTAAAATAAAAAGATCAGATATTATCTCACACGCGTTTTTCATTTTCTTATCAATAAAAATTACAGACATGTGCATAACTACAATCTTTATTTTATGCCACTAAAAGCAAAATTACTTTTTGATACAAAGTTTTTAAAATATATAAACACTTGGTACGTTTCACAGGTTTTGTTTAACTCCGATAGCTGTTTCAGCTTATCAAGCTACTGTCAAAGAGATCAGTGAAAAGCAAGTGTTTATATATTTTAATAACCTTTGTATTAATATGTTTCACCAAGTGCCCAACGAGTCATCAAATAATACTGTTACTTTTTTGTGTTTCTGGGGGGGGGGGGGTATAATTTAATACGAATTTCCCAACGCCATTTACAGAATACAGTTTACCAAATACTAATGTATCGTGTTTACTGACTAGTAAAATTCATGTCTATTACTACTACCACCATCAAAACGGCTCCTACCTTATAAAAAAACATTCTCGATCGAAATAGCAATATTATCTATGCTGTCATACTTCGACCTTCCATTAAACGATTTATACTTTTATTTACAGAGTAACTGATTTTCAAGGTCGTTTGTAATCTACTGTACAGCTGCATTCCACAGACGTATCGCATTCATTAGTCCAAACTTATCAGTTTGCGGTCCAAACGGCCGACATGCCGCTCGTTTTATACTACGTAAACAATAAGAATTCGTTTGTCTTCACCGTAACGCGAGACCGGTAGCAATGTTCCCACGGCAACTCTCAACGATCGGCGACTGCTGCAAAAGCTTACCTGTGAAGAATTCCATTATTCACAAACATGTACGGAACTTTCTAATCATGAATGCAGTGTTTTACAGTTTTTATACTATTTCGTTCGTACGTAACGCTAGAGGATCGATAGTAAACGTTATTACAAGTGACGGAAACGAACTTTTGTAGTGAGTAAAAAAGAGGTAGCCTTGGAATATTTATTCAACTCATAGTGTATCCAACTCAATTTACGATCTTTAAAGTGCAGTACCTACTTCACTTCAAAGCAACTTACAAATTTCTAAGCTAAACAATTTTTTGTTTGAATTCGAATCTCATTCAGATGAGGCGATTGTTGTACACAGTTTTGTGATCCTTATTTATTTCTTTTTTGTATTTTGTAATTTAATATCCAGTTTGCTGATAACCAGGCAGTAATAGCACAAGAGTCTTATGACCTGGAATTTATGCACACCTGACCGTAGTCTAATGAAAATATGGTCCCCTACGTTACATAAAAAGTTTATAATTTTCAAACTAAAAATAAAAATAATAAATGTCCGTAATAATAAAAGGTCAGAAACATAACCCATTATTAAATAAATGAATAATCCCATAATAAGAATACAAGGTAAAAAGGAGAAATTAAGAATGTTTATAAATACAAACTTAAGTGTTCAGTGAAAAGGGTAAACTATAACCATTGACAAGTAATGTAAAACCTAACTTAGACAGTTTTAGAATGATTGATGAATTAACTGAGAGGAGAATAATTGATTAGTGCATGATTTATTTTATAAAAATGTAAGCTACATGTTATTATGTTTTATCATGTTGTGTTATTATCATGATATTTATGTTTTTTTTTGTATGTAGCAAGTGAGGTAATTGTTTTAAGAGAATATCAATTAACTGATGTTAATTTCATTTTGTGTTATCAAATATATCATTATAGAGCTGGTGTTAAACTTTATAAAATTAAATGTTTTGTATACATGTACTTAGTTAGTATACGGATTATAATTGTAAACTTGGCCAGAAAGGCAATAATTGTTAATGAGATACAAAAGGGTTTATTGTAATTATTACATCATAAACAAATGAAGGATTCTATAATAATGTAGGTAATAACAAATTAAAATCAGAATGAGATAAAAATGTAATGATAGGCCACAAACCAGTAACATTGTATAGTAAGTCAGGTCAGAAAAGTTAGGTAACGAAACTTGTAAAAAATACTAAGTAGAATATAATGAGTTAGGAGAAATCAATAATAATTACCGATAGCAGATAAGTAAATTCAATTTAAATAAAATCTCAAAATGTAATAGTGCAATGATACCGAAAGGTAATATTTTGTAACAGGAAAATAATACTTGTTAGAGTAAGTAGATTAAGAGGAAACGACAGCAAAATGTATATAATTTAGTAACAAACTATATGTAAAGGTATAATATGATATAATGTAAATTTAGTAAGGGAGTATTTTAATAAGTGCAAGAACATTGTATGATTATGGTTATAGGATTATAAATATTATCCAATAAGAGAAGACAGACTGGTTGTCAAGGACGACAAAATGGAATAAAATTTGTTGATTCGATTATTGAATTGTTATCCATGAACGAGGACAGTTTAGTTTTGATGAACTTAGAAAAAACGATAAAATTTAATAAAATAAATTAATGAGTGAACAAAATTAAGTAATAAATAACCATAGGAAGGTTCACTGACTTTTGACGGTCATATATAACCGAGTATTAATAAGCCTATAAATCAAAATTGACGAAAATCTAAGAGAACTCTACCAATAAAACTCAGCATAATGAGTAATCATTAAACTTAATTAATAAACAAATGAAGAGAAATAACTACCTGAATAGAATAAAATAATCCAGTATTCTAAAGAACGAAAGCAGAACTCAAAATTGTACTCGAACCTCACTTTCCACGATTCGATAGCGAAAGCATATTTTGACCCAAAATACATTGAAACCCGTAACCACAAGAATTGGACATTGGTGAACAGTAAGGATCGGCATTTCTGCGTCATCCCAGGACCAAGACATCAACCTTTATTTCGAACTTGGAGTGAAGACTGGCGAGGATTTATTCATCTGTATCCTGTTGTTGATCAAACACATCGAACGAGGTTAGCTGTGCACTGCCATCACAAGTAACGATGCCGTCGGACGGTAAACTCCACTTATTTTAAATAATAATTAATAAGAAATTAGTAATAGATTGTAATACCTTGTAATCCTATTTATGCATTTTCTGACCTTACTAATAGTTGAAAGAACCTTCACACCCTGTGTTTAAAGAAAAACGATAATAATTAAAAATAATATATAACCCTGAATTCGATAATTAATCGATTAATTCCAGTACGATCGATTTTTGTATTCTCGTAAAGGAAGAACTTTGTTGTCAAGAAAAAAAATAATAAAAAATAAAGAATCATTTTTGAAATTGACGATATCTTATCATTTGTATAATATTTAGTGCATGATGAACAAGTTGTAATTTATATAGAGAGTGTAACGAGGGAAGTATTGTGCGCGGACAACTAACCTACAATACTCAGATGACTGTGAACAGCGCTAGCTCGCGGACCGCTGTTGAATTACAAGAGAACGAGAAACAGATATAAGGAATTACTCTCCTCTCTCAAAACGCGGACTAGGCTTGAAGAGGAACATTAGAATTACACACTATATCAACTGGTATCGAACGTTATTATTACAGAAAGTACTAAAGTAATACAGAATATTGAGATACTCTTAATATTTGATTACGATCACCCTTTAGAAGATATTATTTCTTCAAAAATAACCGAACATTGCGGTTCTTAAGAGAAACCCCTTAACACTTAATAAATAATTTAAATCACAACAACACATAAATTACTTGAAGAGTGAATCAGGGTTAATATAAATTGGCACTCACTACAGTGGGGCTTTAGAAGATATTGATACGGGAGAAACCGTGTTAGTATACTATACAAGGCATACGAAACTTAAATAAGACAGAATATCTAGTCGTTTATTCCGATGCCAGATTTGAAGTATTGACAAAGACAGTACGTCAATTGAACAGGTCTATGAATTTACCTAGGCGCACTAATAACACAGGAAGGCCTAGGAAAACCTGAAATCAAAAACGAATAGAACAGAGCAGGAGACTTCTAGGAAGCTTGAACTCTATTTGGTGGAACAAATATATTTCGAGAGCCACAAAGATTCATACAGGAAAAGCTTTTGATGAATCATTTCTGTCTTACGGCTGTGAGGTATGGACGTTGAGCACGGAAATTATACAATTAAATGCCGTGGAAATGGATTATCTCCGCAGAAGTGTCGGAGTCTCAAGAAGGGAGAGATTAACCAGCGAAGAGATCAAAAGAAGGATGCACGCAGAAGGCAGAATTATTAACAGTGTACAACGAAGAGGCCTAAAGTGGTTCGGTCACTTACTCCGAATGATGAGCAGAGACGGCCGAGGAAAATATTTCAGTGGAAGCCCCCAGGCAGACGAAAAAGGGGCAGACCTAGACTGTCTTGGTATGGAAACATGAAGAAGGCCATGGAACATCATAACTTGGCAGAAGAAGATGCACAGGACAGAAATAGATGGCGGTTAGGTGTGAGTATGCGGCAACAGCCGATGAAAATCCCTTTGAGAGAGAGAGATTTTCTAATTTAATGTTTTACTACCATTTCGAATTAGAATCTTAAAACGTGTCGGTTATTCCAGACAAGTGTAAACGTAAGATGGAACGCGGTGTTCGGAACGTGGTTTACCAGCACTCCATGGAACTGATTTATATGCTGACTTCAAGAAAACTGCGGTCAACCACGTATATGCGCACCGTAAAGCGCGATTTCGAAACGTTTGTATTTGAGGACCTGTACTGTACTGCCTATTTTACGCAAAACTTTGCTTCATTTCTGTGGTAAAACACGTAGACCGTTTCAGTTCCAATATCGTTTACTTCTAACATTTACCGGGGGAGGCAAAATTTTAAAAACATAAAAGTCTTAGAAACTAGTTAACATTATCAGCGTCTGCTGAAGATGGGAGAAAATTTGTGTCAGTTTCTCAATACAGTATCATTATTTTATTTACACTGTTAATGCGCGGCGTCATGGTCAGTGGCGAAGCGTGACAAAATAATATGGGTAGACATAAAAATACCAGCCAAAAGCAACCTCGTACTATGGCAAATAGAGTTAATACTACTTCTATCAGATAATAGCTAAGTGACTGAAACACACGCATTTCGTTATATAATTTGGCCTAAATGTCAAAGAAAAGCTATCGTATTTCTAGAAAAATACAAAGTTTATTGACATTTTTTAATGGTGACAAAATCCGGATTACTGTAGGCATTACACGAACTTTCATAGAGTTTTACATGACGTGTTTCGTGTTTTCTTAGTTTTAGCTATGGAATCAGCTCCCGAGAGATTGCCGTGCGATTTGAATCATTTCGTGTATGTTCTTTCATAACCGACTCTTCCGCTGCCAATAAATTTTAAGTTTCTGAATAATTACCCTTACTAAGAGATTGCTCATTTTCTTTATGACCCCTAAAAGCTAACTCTTTCTTCCCTAAATAACAAACATCTACGAAACGGCCTACTGTACTTCGATTTCGGGCCATATTTTCATTGTACTGTAGTGCCTTTGCCTTTCACTCTAAATGTAACGTACTGATTTCGTATTTTAACAAAAATTCTAGTGAATCAAAGTTGTCAGAGTTTATATCAAATAGTTCTGCGGTAGAACTGGTACTAACTGTATTCATTTTGCTCGTTTAAACCAAGCAAACAGTATGTTTAAAGCACTCAAAAGGATGGGATTTAAAACAATGTATTATTAAATAATTAGTACGTAAATGGTTACACACTTCTTAGTCTATAACACTATTTTCAAAATTAAAAGTAATTTGTAAACTCAACAAAAACAAATATACAAATGAAACAAACACAGGTGGCCAGGCGAGAATTCTGTGCTCTTTAGCGTGGGGGAGACGTGTCTTCTGATGTGATGAACGGGACGCATTTTTAAGCTGCGCGCGGAGGTACCCTCTCATTGTCACCCACCGAAGACCTCCTCACCTCCAGCCTTGTTAAAAAAACATTTCAAGTAACGTCTACCCTGACACTCACCGTACAATTGCAAGGTTCCATGGCTTATACTCGCGTCATGTCTCGTGATATTTAACGGCTTAAGTTAGTTTTGTATCCTTTCTTAGTAACTAACACAACTTAATTCATAAATAAAAATTAATTATTTTATGGATAAATTATTTGGGGAGACACTGTCTACCTTTTCGCCACTGGTCATGGGTATTGTTCCGTGACGCTTTTAAATTGTAAATATCTATTAAGGTATTTCTCATGTTTTGAGGCTTACTTTCTTGATCACAATAAAATAAATAACACGTAAATAATTCTTTTTGTTTTTAAAAAGAACAAATTTTCTGCAGTTTATTCACAAAAATCTAAACCCCTGGAACTCCCACTCCCCGCAGAAGGAGATCCTGCCGCGCCCTTGGTCTGTGAATAAACTAGAAATTAATTAATGAGATTGGCCTTCTTAAAAATAGCATTATTACTTTCTTGTGGTTAGAAACACAACCGATGAGGGCGGATAACACATTTTATTTCCTTTGTTGACGTAAGGATTTAGTGAACATCAAGTATAAAATAGCGTTTCTTCCTTTGCTTGCGTTGGAAAGAAAGATACAACGTTCATTTAAAATAACACGTACCGAGGCGAGTTTCTTAAAACTTATCGCTCCTAGTTTCCACCGTTGTCGATCTAACCAATTTTCTTCCGTAAGCCCATCGCATCAAGCCCTTTTTAAGGACAGAGGGTCCTTATTCGCATTATGTCAAACTCGACGCACGTTTCTGCTCTCTACGCTTATTTAAAAACTAGATCTCGTCAACATCGTCTCCAATAGTCGACCCGTCTTCATAGCTCTTTTTTTTCTTGACTCCTTTCTGTTATTTACTCCCCATCATCTGCTCGGCATCCATCCTCTACATATACTCTCGATTATGGTCGACACCGCATCCTAACTTTGTTTCGTTTTTCTCTCTAGAGTAGACCATTTAATTGTCTTGTAGCTACTTTAGTTCGCTACTATTCTTGAATTTACTTCTTGGTTGTTGTTGCCTTTCGATGTTACTGTTACAACCAACTTCTTGAAGCTGTTTGAATTTTATATAATTGTTATTCTTCATTCTAGGTCTTGGCATGGCCTAATACATTTAAACGATTACAATTTATAAAAATCAAATTTATACTTCTTATTATGCTTTGTTATTTTTTAATATAATTTATTAACGAATGAACCAGAAGCTACTTGCGCGCAAAGACTTCAAACGCAAGCCGCATTAAACTACGCATTACGGAAAATATTAACCGCTAAATTTGTCTTCGTTTCTCAGAATAATTCTTGTTGAAAAACAAACAGAGAACAAATAATCCTCTCTCTCTCTCTCTCCTATGGCACTACAGCCCTTGTTGGGCCCTGGCCTCCTTCAATTTTTCCCCCCATTCTCTTCTGTCAGTAGCCATCCTCCTCCAGGAACGCACTTTCAGTATTTCTTTCGCATCCTCATCCACCGCATCCTCCCATCTTCTCCTCGGTCTTCCCACTGGTCTTTTTCCGTGGATTCTGGTATTCAATAGTTTTCGTGGTATTCTGTCTCCCCCATCCTTGCTACATGACCAGCCCACTTAGACGCTGTAGTTATATGTATTGTGTTAGCGGTGGTTGTTTATACATTTGATACAATTCAAAGTTATGTCTTATTCTCCAGCCGTGTACGTCATTAACTGGTCCCAGGATTCTTGGTAACATTTGTCTTTAAAAGATATCGAGAGTGTTTGCTCCTTTGGAGTTCAGGATACACGTTTCACAGCCGTAGGTTAGGATGGGTCTTTTTATTGATTTGTATATCCTTAGTTTCGTGTTTCTGTGGACGTCTTTGGATCTGATGATACTTGATGTGGCGAAATACGCTTTACTGGCTTGGACTATCCTGTTCCGGATTTCGGCTTCTTCTGTGCCGTTTTTTTTCTAATGTGGTTCACAAGTATTTAAAGTTGTCCACCTTTTCGATATTGTCGATTGTTCCGTAGTTCCTGTCTTATAGTCTGCACTAATATTTTTGTTTTATCTACGTTGATTTTGAGGCCTACACTGCTAGCATTTTCTTTGAGCTCGAAGTACGTTTTCTCTGCTGCATTTTGTCCGACACATTATGTTGATGTCGCCGCGTAGGCTGCTGAGAATAAATAATTAATGAGACGAAAGTGATACAGACGCGCATATATGTAAACTATGCTAAATGGTGAGTTTAATTAGTACACCGTTTAACACCAAACTGCTACCAATTTGGCCGCCGCTCCTAATGCTTTATCTGATTCCGTAAGCTGCCAGCTGCATGCCAACGAATACTGTACTTATAAATTTTATTTTACATAAACAATAAAATTAATTTGTTTTCGCCGTAACGGGACCCCAGTAGCAACGTTCCAACAGTCAAACAGCACACAACGCTCAATGATCGACGACTGCAACCAGTGGTGAACAAAGGGGGCCGGCGATTCTCTCCAGGCCCTTCACTTGGTCGGGACCCGTATAAGTTCCACCAGAGTTTCACAACAATCCTTTATCTCCATTTTATACCCTATAACTGAAACTTTTTGTTCGCTTCTAACCTAGACAATGGATTACTGTACTTACATAATGGAAACACACTGGAAGCGATTTCGAATTCACTGACCCAGAGAATGAGTTACTTACATAACGAAGAAACAATTTCTAATTGAATTAATATTGTGCGATCATAATTCTTGATGGAAACCTCTGATAATTATTTAGAATCGACAGCAGAATACTCTTGCCAACCTTCTATATGATAATTCCGATAAAGAACGAGTGGCCGAAGAAATGAAAAGGTTTCAATATGAACGCGCTACTACTGTAAATACCACCGCAGAAGCAGTTGTTCATGGGCAGCCAAGAAAGTTCAGTTATTGTCACATATTACTGCAATAATATTTTCTGTTACTGTTATCCAAAGCTTTCCTGGTCGCGCCAAGAAGCTCTCCAGTTTATGTATTCGGTTCTGTGATGACGTATTCTCTCACTCCATAACTGCTCCAGATGACACAAGACAATTTCTTCAACATTCTCCTGTTTTACTCTGTATTCTAAAGGTATTCACCAACTCGTCCCGAATGTCATCAATCAGTCCGTACGTTTACAATCCTTAACCGCGCTAAGGAATCTCATCTCCACACACACATTGTAAGCAGCCTTTTTTTGCCGCTGTTCAGCACTCACAATCAACACTCTACAAGACCGCCCGCACAACCATGGGCTTACGAAAGTTCATCTTTAGTATCCAGACAGGTTTCATTACTGCCTACGCGATACGTCCGTCAAACCTACGTATTTATTACTCCACATAGGCTATATGACCAGATCCATCCAAGTATCTCCGAATCAGAATTATAGAAAAGGACATATCCATATTGTGATCCGCTTGTTCAATTATCTTACGTTTACAATAATTTTAATTCTGACTGGTTACTTTCGTACAACGTTACTTACTTGTTATTTGAGATTTTCGTTTTCTCTGGGAAATTTTAGTTTAAACTCAAAATTTGCTCTAGTTAATTCTTGAGTGGAAGGAGTAACTACGCTCAACAACTGCGCTAGAGTTACAACTGGGCTAAGCCAGGACGCTGAGCTGGGCTAGGATATGCTAGGACGCTTGTCTGTATAAAGCAATCAATTTGTTTTACTATCGCATATGATTTCCAAGAACCCATGAAATACGCATATATCTGATGTAATTCACAGAATCAATGAGCTGATGCAATCATGATCGTAACTGAAGCTCTCAATATCATTTAATCCTAACATTTCCGTTCCCGATAGTCAATAAATTGATAGTACCTACAGACTAATACTATCTACATTGTAATATTATGACAAACAGGGATTACGTTGCCCAGTGGATTCAGACGTTGGCTTGTCTAAGTAGACGGGGGACATACTACAGTCTACAAAATTTCAGTCGTTTTCTTTAGCTACTTAGTATTGGAAGTCATTCTCCACGAATTCTGTTCTTAAAGAGAGGCCCGAAGCATCTAGGTGTCCAACGGGTTCGCACAATGTCTTCGTATAACTATCGTGGAACACTCTGTATCAAGTTATTACTTTGTATTAGTTCAAAAGCACCGATACCTGCTATGAAGCACTACTACAAGCATCAAGTAATCATCAGGCTCGCCCGAACACTTCCACCGCTGGGGCACGTCTGTATCTATGCCTCCTGGACCTGGGCCTGGACCTGTTCCTACAATGTTTGAGGGACACGGGACACAATATTGGACAGTCTTTGTCAGCAATATGACAATATAATTTGCTCTCTTTAATTTATTGCTTCTGAAAATAAAGCAATATAATCTTCATCTGGTACTAAAGGCTATTGACTTATTTTATCAAGTCATTGGGAAATACGTTTTTTATAGTTTAATACGTAAAAACACTTAATCAGTTCGTTTTGTCTCTCTTGGAAACCAAATTTCTACTAACAATGGTTAAAATGAAAGTATCAGAGATAGACTACTAGAAAGAAGACGCTATGGCCTTATAAAACAAACGAAGGACAAAATAAGGAAGAACGAATGTTGATATACCAGGACCGTATTTAATGCCTCCGAGGCCCTCGGCAGTTCCTTGAGGTGAGACCCCAATCCCGAAATGTCGACGTTGGAATCTTACTATTTCTTCATTTCCTACAATAAGTTTACTTTTTACATATAAATGGGATATTATATAAATGGTATATTATATAGACTATATAACTACTACGAATTCAACCTGAAATGTTTTGGAAATGATAATTTGTAATTTTTAATATCTTCTTAAAATATTATGTGATAAGCAATACTGTATTCGGCTACCTATTCCTCTCTGTATCTATATCCAAACTATGGAAATAGTTTAAGCAGACTGCAGAGATCCGCAAAAATCGAAGATAAAAACAGCACTACATGCACTTTAGAGGGTAATCTACGAATCCGCAATCAATCATAAATGTCTAGATTGTACACTCCCGGAAAGTTTAATTTTCACCACAGACTAGATCACTCTTCAGTGGAATTACATCACGCAGTCGTATCGTTTTTATGTAAGCTCAAAGTCCCTGCATCAAATATAATTACCGAAAACGAAAGAAATAAAAGAAACCAGTAGAAGAAAACTTGGGCCAAAAATCTCTTTCACAAAGAAATTAATTCAGCCATATGAATATAATCACAGAATTAAGGGCGATACAGAGATTATTAAACACCGGGCAGTCTAAGTTCAACATTTAAGTGATGATGACTTAAAGATACCTGACTTGTCTGGAAACGTATAACAAAATAACAATTACAGCTGCCTCCGATATTCCACAATTTTCTGCTGCCAGTTCTGAAAAGACGCGGTCGTTTGTCACTGAGACCACACCAAAAATTCTGACGACATATTACACTATTTTTGACAGAGTTTACCCTAAAAAATGTCCATATCGATTGAGACTGTCTTTCCTCAGTGACGTCACCTCGCATGACCGATAAACATTCTCGTCACACAAAGGTTTAGTCCTAACAAATATTTAATGAAGAACGTATTAAGTATTGAAACGACACAAACGTTTTGTTTCACGTATACCATAAGTTGAATTGTAACATTTGTATATACCCTTTTGTGTACGTAGTTCTGATCCACAGTACAATGAAACGCGGCTCTGACGAAACGCGTACTACGTACAGATGTAAACGTTCAAATTCAACAGACCCAAAAGAGACCAGTGAAGTATCACTGACTGAATGAATTCAAAGAAAATTATGTCGACACGGCAGATAACCAATAAAATACCGCAGAAATATAAATATTTACATGGCTTGCAGGGCGAATATGTCAACAACGTTTCGGACTTAATTCGTGCGTCCTTGTTTTCGTAAAGTTGATATCACACAAAAAAAAGTAAAATCACATACTCTTATTCTGACAAAACATGAGTCATTTTATCAAGTTACAAAAACACTTAAAAGTTTATAGCTTAACAAAAAAGCAATTTCCCTATAATAATTTTTAAACTATTGTATCCCATTTGATTTTAACTAGCACGGTCTTGAAAATACACGGTGATTCCCGATTTATGAGCTGACGTCAGGTGCGTATAAAATATTTTCCGGACAAAAAACTGCAACTTGAAAGAGCAACACTGGAATTTAACACCAATATAAAACTTACCAAATATATAGCCTACATTACACCAGCGCTAAAAATGCCCAGCGGGTTCGAGTTCGGCTGATGTTCAATAAGTACTACAACTGGTGCCACAGTAGACAGGCATCGTCAATATTTAGCATTTCTATGGTGTACTTCAAATACGTACGGTAAGTATGCGGTCAGACTAAAGGAAAGCTGATAGCCTGAAGAAACTCAGAGTGCGGATTAGAGCAATCCACTAGAGAAAGAACTTCATTGTTGGTAGTTTCAAGATATTTTCAATGTCTATATAAACAGCCTACAGTTATTAATCGTATTATTACTTTTCCAATACTATTCTCTAGTTTACAATCAGCCGTCAGCTACAACTGAACTTTTACGGCCTGCTCTGAACCGATGAGACAAATATAGTGGCAAACGTACGTATTTCTTCTTCTTCACTTCAGATATTAAACAAAACGTCTGTTCTGTCTAAAAAGTTTTCAGATATCAGTCTGTTATCTTTCTTAGGCTTCTTATTCTTCATCCGAGGGATTTATCAGTGGCGTAAGGGATTATCAAGGGATATCTAGCCCTTTTACTTTCACGGAACATAGTAATAATAAAGCATTAAAAAATTAAAATTAATTTTCAATTCCAAATAGTAGCAGATATTACATATTTTAAGAATTTTCAAGGCATGAAGGCATAAACACTTACTTTGGGGGGGGCTGTCCCCTCCTGACCTCAGGCTAGAGTCGCCACAGGGATTATATTTAATACTGCCTATGGTAATCGATTTCCTTCCATTCTTTCTACGTGGACTTTCCACGTTTTCTTAAAATTTCTTATTCTATTATTTACGTTTTAATGTCTTGTGCTCCCTTTTATCCTTTATAGAAATGCCATATCCGACGTCTAAATTTTGGTGTTATTTTTCCCATGATGAGCCTGGTTCACTTAGCCTAAAGGTAATAAAGTGGGTGTAGCCTTTGTGTTGTACGAGGAGAAGTTAGTTTTATTTCCCTGCTGAGTTTGTTCTGTCACACACACACGCACGCGCGCGCACACACACACAAACACACACTGAAATGTATTGAGTGTTTGTTATTAATAGTCATAATTAGCATTAAAATACAGCGGGTCGGTCACTTTAATTATTTGGGTTACGACATAACATACAATTTTTTACTTCCATCTTCCTTAAGGAAATGGAAGTATGGTGATGGAAAAAAAAATCGTGTTCGAGATTATTGCAGATTCTGATTGTAACTACACTCAAAAAATGAAAAAAAGTCATTTTTCGAAAAGTGTCTGTGTGTGCGTGTCTGTAGATTTTTTTTCTATGGCAAACGATAACAGCCGCAAATTCAAACAGAATCATACAATTTTTTGCATACAGTTCTTATTTGTAGAGTACTCAAGACCTATTGTTTTTGGTGAAGATCGGTTAAGGGAAAGGGGTAGTTTACCTGGAATGTTTTATGTTTTAACAAGGGTATTGGGTATTTTCTCAGGCAAATGATAGTCTAACAGCCGCAAATTCAAACAGAATCAAAAAATTTTTTTTTCATACAGCCCTGAATTGTAGTTCTCAAGACCTATTGTTTTTGGTGAAGATCGGTTAAGGGAAGGGGTAGTTTACCTGCAACGGTGTTTTTTACTTCCATATTCCTTAAGGAATGGAAGTATGGTGATGGCAAAAAAAATCGTGTTCGAGATTATTGCAGATTCTGATTCTACTACACTCAAAACATGAAAAAAAGTCGTTTTCCGAAAAGTGTCTGTGTGTCTGTCTGTCTGTCTGTAGATTTTTTTTCTATGGCAAACGATAACTGCCGCAAATTCAAACAGAATCAAATAATTTTTTGCATGCAGCCCTGATTTGCAGAGTACTCGCGACCTATTGTTTTTGGTGAAGATCGGTTGAGGGAAAGGGGTAGTTTACCGGCAACGGTTTTTTTTTTAGCAAGGGTAATTTTGTTTGTTTGGCAAACGATAACAGTCGCAAATTCAAACAGAATCAAATAATGTTTCGCATACAGCCCTGAATTGTAGAGTTCTCAAGATCTGTTGATTTTGGTGAAGATCGGTTAAGGGAAAGGGGTAGTTTACCTGTAACGTTTTATGTTTTAACAAGGGTATTTCCTATGGCAAACGATAACAGCCGCAAATTCAAACAGAATCAAAAATTATTTGCATACAGCCCTAATTGGTAGAGTTCTCAAGACCTATTGTTTTTGGTGAAGTTCGGTTGAGGGAAAGGGGTAGTTTACCTGCAACGTTTTTTTAACAAGGGTATTTTCTATGGCAAACGATAACAGCCGCAAATTCAAACAGAATCAAATAATGTTTTGCATACAGCCCTGATTTGTAGAGTACTCAAGACCTATTGTTTTTGGTGAAGATCGGGTAAGGGAAAGGGGTAGTTTACCTGTAACGTTTTATGTTTTAACAAGGGTATTTCTTATGGCAAACGATAACAGCCGCAAATTCAAACAGAATCAAAAGATTATTTGCATACAGCCCTAAATTGTAGAGTTCTCAAGACCTATTGTTTTTGGTGAAGATCGGTTGAGGGAAAGGGGTAGTTTACCTGCAACGTTTTTTTAACAAGGGTATTTTCTATGGCAAACGAGAACAGCCGCAAATTCAAACAGAATCAAATAATGTTTTGCATACAGCCCTGATTTGTAGAGTACTCAAGACCTATTGTTTTTGGTGAAGATCGGTTAAGGGGAAGGGGTAGTTTACCTGCAACGTTTTTTTATCAAGCGTATTTTCTATGACAAACGATAACAGCCGCAAATTCAAACAGAATCAAATAATGTTTTGCATACGTCCCTGAATTGTAGAGGTCTCAATGACTTTCGATTTTGGTGAAGATCGGTTAAGGGGAAGGGGTAGTTTACCTGCAACCTTTTACGTTTTAACAAGAGTAAAGTACTTGAAAATTTATTTAAACTTTTTGAAACAATGGTAATTGTTAAAAATAAAATAATTTTGTTGCCAGGCAATAAAATTATAATTTTTTCATTTTAATGTAATATAATATTTTTCATTTAATACAGCAATAAAAAGGCAGGTAAGACACAGCCTGGCTGTTTGGCTGAAAATGATTTTAAATATAAATCTTAGAATATGGAAGTCATGTATGGTTTCTCCATACCGATATTTTACTTCCATATTCCTTAAGGAATGGAAGTATGGTGATGGCAAAAAAAATCGTGTTCGAGATTATTGCAGATTCTGATTCTACTACACTCAAAACATGGCAACGGTTTTTTTTTAGCAAGGGTAATTTTGTTTGTTTGGCAAACGATAACAGCCGCAAATTCAAACAGAATCATATAATGTTTCGCATACAGCCCTGAGTTGTAGAGTTCTCAAGATCTGTTGATTTTGGTAAAGATCGGTTAAGGGAAAGGGGTAGTTTACCTGTAACGTTTTATGTTTTAACGAGGGTATTTCCTATGGCAAACGATAACAGCCGCAAATTCAAACAGAACCAAATAATGTTTTGCATACAGCCCTGATTTGTAGAGTACTCAAGACCTATTGTTTTTGGTGAAGATCGGTTAAGGGAAAGGGGTAGTTTACCTGTAACGTTTTATGTTTTAACGAGGGTATTTCCTATGGCAAACGATAACAGCCGCAAATTCAAACAGAATCAAAAGATTATTTGCATACAGCCCTAAATTCTAGAGTTCTCAAGACCTATTGTTTTTGGTGAAGATCGGTTGAGGGAAAGGGGTAGTTTACCTGCAACGTTTTTTTAACAAGGGTATTTTCTATGGCAAACGATAACAGCCGCAAATTCGAACAGAATCAAATAATGTTTTGCATACAGCTCTGATTTGTAGAGTGCTCAAGACCTATTGTTTTTGGTGAAGATCGGTTAAGGGGAAGGGGTAGTTTACCTGCAAGGTTTTTTTATCAAGCGTGTTTTCTATGGCAAACGATAACAGCCGCAAATTCAAACAGAATCAAATAATTTTTTGCATACTTCCCTCAAGTGTAGAGGTCTCAATGACTTTCGATTTTGGTGAAGATCGGTTAAGGGGAAGGGGTAGTTTACCTGCAACCTTTTACGTTTTAACAAGAGTAAAGTACTTGTTCCTTAAGGAATGGAAGTATGGTGATGGCAAAAAAAATCGTGTTCGAGATTATTGCAGATTCTGATTCTACTACACTCAAAACATGAAAAAAAGTCGTTTTCCGAAAAGTGTCTGTGTGTGTGTGTGTGTGTCTGTCTGAGTGTCTGTGTGTCTGTAGATTTTTTTTCTATGGCAAACGATAACTGCCGCAAATTCAAACAGAATCAAATAATTTTTTGCATACAGCCCTGATTTTCAGAGTACACGCGGCCTATTGTTTTTGGTGAAGATCGGTTGAGGGAAAGGGGTAGTTTACCAGCAACGGTTTTTTTTTAGCAAGGGTAATTTTGTTTGTTTGGCAAACGATAACAGCCGCAAATTCAAACAGAATCAAATAATAGTTCGCACACAGCCCTGAATTGTAGAGTTCTCAAGACCTGTTGTTTTTGGTGAAGATCGGTTGAGGGAAAGGGGTAGTTTACCAGCAACGTTTTTTTAACAAGGGTATTTTCTATGGCAAACGATAACAGTCGCAAATTCAAACCGAATCAAATAATGTTTTGCATACAGCCCTGATTTGTAGAGTACTCAAGACCTATTGTTTTGGTGAAGATCGGTTTAGGGGAAGGGGTAGTTTACCTGCAACGTTTTTTTATCAAGCGTATTTTCTATGCCAAACGATAACAGCCGCAAATTCAAACAGAATCAAATAATGTTTTGCATACGTCCCTGAATTGTAGAGGTCTCAATGACTTTCGATTTTGGTGAAGATCGGTTAAGGGGAAGGGGTAGTTTACCTGCAACCTTTTACGTTTTAACAAGAGTAAAGTACTTGAAAATTTATTTAAACTTATTGAAACAATGGTAATTGTTAAAAATAAAATAATTTTGTTGCCAGGCAATAAAATTATAATTTTTTCATGTTAATGTAATATAATATTTTTCATTTAATACAGCAATAAAAAGGCAGGTAAGACATAGCCTGGCTGTTTGGCTGAAAATGATTTTAAATATAAATCTTAGAATATGGAAGTCCTGTATGGTTCTCCATACCGATATTTAATCAAGGGTAACTTTTTTCTATGGCAAACGATAACAGCCGCAAATTCAAACAGAATCAAATTTTTTTTTGCATACGTTCCTCAATTGTAAAAGACTGAAGGCCTGTTGATTTTGGTGAAGATCGGTTAAGGGAAAGGGGCAGTTTACCTGCAACGTTTTATATTCTCACAAGGGTATTTTCTATGGCAAAAGATAAGAGCCGCAAATTCACACAGAATCAAATAATTTTTTGCATACAGCCCTGAATTGTAGAGTACTCAAGCCCTATTGTTTTTTGTGAAGATCGGTTAAGGGAAAGGGGTAGTTTACCTGCAACATTTTATGTTGGAACAAGAGAAATGTTTTCATGACGAACGATAACTGCCGCACATTCAAACAGAATCAAATATTTTTTGCATGCATCCCTGAATTGTAGAGGACTGAAGGTCTATTGATTTTGGTGAAGATCAGTTAAGAGAAAGGGGTAGTTTACCTGCAACGTTTTATGTTTTAACAAGAGTAAAGTACTTAATTTTGATAAATAAAGTATCCTGATAAGAAGCTCATAATAATCCACTGTAGAAACCTAGATGAAATATCTATAAATGAATAGGTTAGGTGAACGGGGTGGGGGTAATTTTCTATTAATGAAAATTATAGTTGAAGGGGGAGGGAAGACTTTTATGTGTACTACGTTATCGGCAACAAAGAAGTAGTTCTTTGTTAAAATTCCTTCCCGGGCTTTTTAGCCGTAGTCCAAAGTTTTCTAAAAACCAGACTTTTCGGCAGTGCCATCGACTGCCATCATCAGTGAAAATCGAGTGACGAAAACGTGAGGTGGTATACGTTAGTGACCACTCTACTGTGGTTAAGACTGAAGCAATAAGTAGAAAGAAGTAGTTTCTATGGAAATATTTCATTTAGAATATGATTTTAAATATAAATCTTAGAACATGGAAGTCATGTATGGTTCTCCATACCGATATTTGATAGTTACCAGTAAGGCTAATAATAACAAGCATCACTGTACAGGAAGGTCACACACACACACACACACACACACACACACACACACACACACACACACACACACACACACACACACACACACACACACACACACACACACACACACACACACACACAAAGAGGCTACATTTTTATTGCTGTAAAAATCCTTAAAAACCTGTACACCAGGACGGTCAATGATTGATGAAAACTGACGCAAGGATTTGAATTCATGAAAGAAAGAAATTACATCAAAGTTACGGCCACAGAACACGAGACCATAAAAAGATTCTTTTAATGAGAGACGTTAGCTGTGCAAAGGACGGACTGTGTTCCCGTAATTGTACGTTCTGTCAAGGAAACACACAATTTGCTTCCTGCGTTTTTCATGTTTAACCACGCGCTGCATGACTAGTCTACCTTCGCAACAGCGTTTACAACACAATATTTAATCACACGACGTTCCCACAACACTGAAGCCGATAACGCAAAGCGAAGCGACAGATTTGTCGATAACAGGACAGCCGGGTTCGCGTCTAACACGTGGAAGCGCTAATGATGCTAATGCTAATAACGACCTGTTTGCCAACTAGCAAAAGGACAAATAATACGAGGAAGAATGTGACGTGTGTACGAACGAAGGAAACTGAAACATTTCACCAGACGGAATGGACAAAGCCACGAGCGGAGACGTTCGCGTGAAACCCGCCAAGGTCACGACAACACACGTCATGTCAAACACAAATCTGGATGTCATCGTGTGCCCTTGGTCCTAAATTATTCACTAATGACAATAGATCGTTCTCTGTCCTTCCCTCCCTATAGCTGCTTTTTGTTCACAACGGTTCGCGTATGTATAATAAACGATAATACAGAGAAAAAGAATTATTCGACAACGACTTACGTAATATTTATATTATTCATGAACAAATATTGTATGAATTAAACATTTACATACAATATGAACGTCATTACACAAACGGCCCGGCCTTTGGTATCCATAATATACACGGATCGTCTCGGAATACGCTGCTAACCTACAGACTAGAAAGTGACGCGAGACGAGCATCTGTACTGTCTGGTAGTGGTGGGTCGTTCACGAACGACCTAGCCAAAAAGAACTATTCAGTCAAGTGAACTACTGATTACAGTCGTTCTCGCTGCAGTAGAGCAGTTCGTAGTTCGCGTTAGCCACGCTCCTATCGGCGACTTGTAAAACTAAACAACCGTAGTTCATTCTTAGTTCAGTCGTTCGCTTTCAGCAGGTCGTTCGCATGCGGTAGTTCGTCCTCTTTCAGTAGATAGTTCACATGTAGTAGTTCGCTCGCTTGCAGTAGGTCGTTCGCTTTTAGTCAGTCGTTCGCGAATGAGTAACGAGTGTTAGAGCTGAGTGCTTCTGCTGTTCTCGACTGAACTTTATTTTTGGAGTTTTTATGGTATTACAAACTTCATACTTTTATTTTTCCGGTGAAGGGTTTGTGAGGATCGGTCAAAAAGTATAACACAAATTTTAAATTATTTGTGTCGACGTTTCGACAATATTTATTGTCACAGTTGTGTGCTTGGCGTCGTAACAGCTCAGCAACAATTGTCCTGGTGCTGAATAAATATTGTCGAAACGTCGACGCAAATAATTTAAAATCTGTGTTATACTTTTTGACCAATCTTCACAAACCCTGTACCGGAAAAATTCAATGATTACGGTCACTACGAATTTAAGGATTCATACTTTTATGTTTTTAATTATTTTGTTATATGTAAAATAATTAATTAACGTATATAATTATTTTTAAAGACAACGATTTCTAAAAGTAAACGTCTATCAGTCCCGATGAATCGGACGGGGGTGAGATAAGACTGTTTAAAACAATTTTGTTTATTGTCTGATTTTTGTTATTTCGACAAATTTTAGCATAGACCTAAATATGATAAATAAAATATCACAAATATCGTGCGTTAGGATTGGTTGAAATTGCTTAAAAGTTATTAAATAATTTATTTCAGATGTGTGTTATTTATTACGACTCTTAAATGGGAGACGGGTTTCGTGATTCTGACAGGCGACGTGAATAAAATTATTTTCATAACTTTCTTTATTTAAACAATATGTTATTGTGTCTGTTTTGTTGAAACGCCCCCAAAAAGGGATTGGTTATCTTTCAGCTAAGCTTCATGCGCTTTGATGTTATCTCATGTACATCAGGAGGCTGGTCATCCCTGGCCTATAACCTATGATGAACAGAAAGACGAAGATGTCAATTTTTGTTCTTTAATTATCTATAAATGTTAGAAAAAGAGTGGCTCGACAGATTGAACTAGTGACCTAGTAATTTTGCTAGTTCGCTGACATGAACTACCCGGTCTCGGTCAGTTGCGACGAAACAACGTTTTTACCTATTCTTAAGCGGTCGATTGCTCCCCCACTTTCACTTACTGACCGAATCTGTCATTTAGGAACGTTTCTATTCTGAACTTCGATGAAATTTTAAGTCTGCAACTTTGCATTTGTATCAGTAACCTATTTCTTCCAATATTTTTGTTAGGTTAGGTTAGGCTAGGAATGAATAGAATTATAATGGTAATTTCTATATTATTATAATAACATGAAAATACAATTGATCACAACTGACCGGGTTTTATACGATTGCGTCGCAACTGACCACGGTCCGAACTACCTAGATATCATAATTTCTTTTCCAATAACTACTTTGCCCATCTCTACTGTATGGTCTCGCAAATAATTCTCACGCGCGAGAAGCGGCGGTGGTATGACGTAAACAAACTACTATCTAACCTGCAAACGTTAGTTTGTCTAACTTTGTTCCGTAATAGTAGCTACACTGACCGCTGCTGTTTAGTCGTCACAATAAACGTGAAGTGAACGTGTTCGTTTTGAAATATAAAATTTAGTTTTGCAAATAACGAAAAATCTGCCTTGTCACCACATAGTCTAAGAAGTAAATGTTTTCGTGTTTGGAATAATGACTGGCGCATGCACAGACCGTATGTAAAGCTGCCTTCCGGCGTGAGAAATCTGTGCGTGATCACTCTGTACATAAGTTCCTGAAGTGCTACGTATGAATCGTAGCGCCTGTATACAGAAAGCTGAACTTAAACAGAGGACAGGCCGCCTGTTTATAACCGCTCGAGTTGATCAACGACAGGGGGTCTGTAACGTAATCCTGTTACAATGACCAACTTGGAGCATACAATTTCCCCTCCGAATGTGTAATTTCCGCCTTTGTGGAACGACCCCGGATCCGGTAATCGCCTACTCCGAACTTTGTAATACCAATTTAAAATTTAATTCATATTCCCCTTCACAACGTTAATGTCATGACTCGCCAACAACGGTCAACTGGTATTCAAACTTCTAAAACATCGAATTCTTAATTTCTTTAACAAATTCAGTTTTTAATTTCAAGTGATTATATTCTTTCCGCCTCATATACGAAACTTACTCCATAACGCCTTTCCATATTTCCTCTTACGAGCCATGAGTTTTTTTCGTGTTATCAAATTTTTGCAATCAATCCGTTATGTTCCCTTTCAAGTTGTATCTGAGTCTTATATCAATACGATATTCTTTGAGGTTGCCCTAACCATTATCCAAGTAAATGAAGACAAACTGCAATACTGTACAGAAACTAAATTTAAATTATCCACAAAGAAGACCAAACTAACGTCTGAGTACGATAAGAAACAAACCGATAGGATCACGATCAACAAGTGATATGGAACAACTGGATATGATGTTCTTTGACGCTGACTTGACCATGACACAAGAAAATGAAGAAAAACTAAAATATCCCGAGCATAAATTAAATTTAATATTAAAGAATACACATTGCAAATGTCCATAAACAAGATAGCATTCACTGGAAATGAACAGACAATAGGCGTAAACAACGTATGGCTTTGGAGCAAGTGGATCCTACTAATTTCTTGAGAAACGGAATAAGATACGCGCGTGATAAAGATATCGAGAAAGAAATAATTAGTTGCAATCGACACTTAGTTGTGGTCAACAATAAAAAAATAAACATTAAAAACTTTCACTGTAGCCTACCTACTACTACTACAGAGGCCTAAATTACTAATTGTCAATGAAAAATGTAGACCAAGAGCTGGCGACGAAATGCTTACGGTATTTCAGTACGCTTAATACTTTGTATAGAAACCCGACTTCCTATCGGTTCCCTTGACGCCCTCAAGGCCTCAAAGGATCAAAAAAATTAATAAATAAAACGTATAACAGAATGACTGGTTCTTTGATATATGGAATTTGATAATATAGTTATCAAAAAATACAATTGCCAGACACTTTTCGGTTCCAAGTTTCTGACAGACGATTTTAAAGTGCTGAACTAATGTATTATTAATGTTATAGCAGTCAAGCTGAATTTCAATAAGTTTTCGAAATATATTTTATAACTTCTTGAAAAGAGCCAGACAAATATTCCGGCTCCAACACCCAGCCAGACCACGTGAAAGGTGGGCAGAGAGTGTACCACGGGAATACCTATAAAATCAAACATTTAGTATCTCTCAACTTGGAAGAGAAGATGATTTTTGCAAGCTTACATGAAACCGAGTACATCAAATAAGAATCACACACTAAGTGATTCGTATCACAAACGTGTTCTCATATCTGATGTATTCAACACCACGAAGAGAACGTTACGATAAATGAAGGTCGTGTTATCAGGGAAGGCGCAGTGCATATGTAGGTCTTTACCGAGTCATTAGTGCGTGTCACCGTGTCAGTGCAGTAAATAGCTCTGCCTGCCACGAGCAAACGAGATTACCGTCTTTGTAGAAACAACAAAACGATAAATTTCGCTGCACTCTACTCAATGTACGGGCCTTTTCTCTTCGTTCATCAGACCGACGAGTGTTTCCTGCGCTGCTACATTTCATACAAACAAATCATTTATTAATTCCAAATATGTAAATTAAGTCTCCCATCGGGCGCCTCCCCACAGGTGGCGGATAGGGGTATGTTCACCAGATACGGTGGGTATCGGGGAAAACCTGGGGCAGACCAAAACTAGCAGCTGCTGTTTTGTAGTTTGATATTGGTTTATCAAAGGCTAAAGGAAGTAAACCTTGATTAAAAACGGTCTGGTCCTCCAGGTTGGGGGTTAATGCAATGGGTCAACTCACAGTTCATTGGAAAAAAGAAAATGATAAAAAACCAAATAGGTTGCAGCCGGATGGATTCAATAAAGGTAAATGAGAATTCAATCACTTCTGTAATCTTTTGTTCCCAAAAATGTGTAAACACTGTACAGCTGGAATAATAATAATATGTAAATTTAAACTCTGATACTCTTAAATCTTTATTACAAGGTGGATGTAGTACCTTTGATAATCGGAACTAGTGTGAGCGCGGAGAAAAACTAACACGAAAGTATTTCTAGATCAAAGAAGAGACAAAAATCACTGTTACTGTCCTATGTTCCTGTCGTTCAGAAGCTGGCAACCTACTAAGTAAACCAGTAAACTTCAACAGCAGTAAACTTTATGAAAAGTCTCAGAACGGGAGTAGATTCATAAAATTACAACACGGTAAAGGTAAGAGCAAGTTTTGTAGAGTTGGTCCAAAAAATAAAACTCTATTCACAATACCCAGACTACAGTAAGGAAAAACGTAATTGAATCAGTCATTTGAGAAACAACACAAGTCAAAATTTTCAACATCCATTTTCTAAGTGAAAATTGAAAAATTATATTTCATTTGTATGTTTTACAAATGCTTTAAAGTAATTGTGAAATTTTTCTGCGATTTTTTCATAGATGTGTGCAATGCCCAGGAAGTTTTTCTGAGTTTACTAAAAGTTAGAATTTTTTACTTATGTTGTTTCTCAAATTACTGATTCAGTTATTTAGCCCTACTACCACCACCACCACCACTACTACTACTACTATTACTACAATTATTGTAAATGAAAACCCATTATTTTCATATCCCACAACAATCATAAATTAAAATCACATAAAAATTGATAACCCAATAATTTCACATCAAAGTCGACAGAAAACCCCCACAAACGCACGTATTATAATGATAATAAAAAACATTATTTAACTGATTTGAATGGTCCCTCAAAAAATAGGGAGCGAGAGACAAATGTGTGTCCAAATTTTGAAAAAACAAATCGGAATAGTCAATGTGGGGTATCAAATTAATGACGACTTTAACCCCCCTCCCCTCGCATTTCAAAACTTGTCGACCTCAGGGCCCAAAAATGGGATCAAAAGTTTGTAAAAATCCAGCCAGGTATCAAACGAAAGGGAATTTTAATACAAATTCGCCCGAGCTGTCAGGCCGTGGTCCTATGTTGGAAACTGCAAACGTTTCAACCACTCCATCTTCAGTGCTGGAAGTACTGACAACGGTCTCCGTCAGTAAAACCACAGTACTGAGGCCTTAGGAGAGGTTATACAGGCCAAGGCCTCGGTACTGTGATTTTACTGACGGATACCGTTGTCTGTACTTCCAGACTGAAGATGGCCACCATTGGAGTGTTTGAAACGTTTGCAGTTTCCAACATAGGACCACGGCCCGATAATCACGACGCCGACCGTGAAAGCTTAAGGGTATGAACATGCCGACGCAACATTACTGGTAGACTGCAGCTTACTATGAGACATTACTGTACTGCGAGACATCGCGACAAACATACCGAGGAGTTTATCCTTACTGTTGAGACATTACTGTACTGCGAGACATCGCGACAAACATACCGAGGAGTTTATCCTTACTGTTGAGACATTACTGTACTGCGAGACATCGCGACAAACACACCGAGGAGTTTATCCTTACTGTTGAGACATTACTGTACTGCGAGACATCGCGACAAACACACCGAGGAGTTTATCCTTACTGTTGAGACATTACTGTACTGCGAGACATCGCGACAAACACACCGAGGAGTTTATCCTTACTGTTGAGACATTACTGTACTGCGAGACATCGCGACAAACACACCGAGGAGTTTATCCTTACTGTTGAGACATTACTGTACTGCGAGACATCGCGACAAACATACCGAGGAGTTTATCCTTACTGTTGAGACATTACTGTACTGCGAGACATCGCGACAAACATACCGAGGAGTTTATCCTTACTGTTGAGACATTACTGTACTGCGAGACATCGCGACAAACATACCGAGGAGTTTATCCTTACTGTTGAGACATTACTGTACTGCGAGACATCGCGACAAACATACCGAGGAGTTTATCCTTACTGTTGAGACATTACTGTACTGTGAGACATCGCGACATGTCAGCTGACAAACAGTTCACTTCGTTGTGCAAAAAGAAAGCGTTTTATAGTAGCGGAATCTGTGTCACTGCAGTTATTAGATTATAGTTCAAAATTGTCAAACGTTTTTCTTCATTACAGTTCGTTGTTTGCCTAGTTTAGTTTTTATAAAACATGCCGACAAATTAATCTCTTCTACTCAAAGGTTCATGTATCTGGCATTCACAAAAGGAAATCGCCTTTAACTTCAAGCGAAGCTTTTAGCTTATTTATGTCTTATAGATACGACTTGATGATTAACCTTAAAGATATAAAGACATAACCGTTATACTTAAAGATATTTATAATGAGAGACAAAGAAACTAAGTCTATCAAATCGTCTTTCATTTATAATTAAAATATTAACTATGAAGCCGGAATCAGAACCAAAAACGTATATGATCTGACGAGATAAGAACTCAGCTGCGCTATGGAGTGTGGGACGTCATGTGATTCAGTAAACCAATCAGGTAGCGCGCTACCTTACTACATTGCTGTCTTTCGTGAGGCAAAAATATAACAATTTTTTCTTGCCTCACTCTAAGGGTATGAACATGCCGACGCAAGACTTTACTCTACTGTACGACGGTGAGGTCATAACAAATGTATAGATTTGTATAGGAGCGAACATGTCGAAAATGCTTACTGTACTACATTACTGTGCATCTTACTGTAACGGCAACAACAAATTCGATTGTTTGGAACTTTTAGCGTTTATGGTATGATTGCTCTACAACTGTTACTTCACTAAACAAACAACTGAAGAGTAATCGTGATTTTCACAATTTATGTGATAATAAATGTGCTTCGTTCAAATACTGAGCGGGTTCTACAGCTCACGGAGCAAACCCAGTTTTCTTTATCGGCATCTAAGGACCACATGACACTTGTCAATTCCGCTCTGCTCTCTCGACTTTCACTACACAGTTAGAACAAAGTAAATAATTCCATGTATCGATCCCTCGCTTCGTGGAAGCCTTTATCAGCACACCATATGGCAATCGTAATGGGCGGATCCCGGATAATACGACTGTTAAACATAACGGATCGCCTTTATTACAAACACTTCCTTATTCACTACTGGCAACAGTTATGACGAACGTCATCCTCTCGCCGTAATCTAAATCATTTTTCAAAACTGACGGTTTACCGCCTGATCAAGAATTATGTCAAATATCAATCGATGCATAAAAGTATTCCATAGGGTTACCAAATGACGTACATGAAAAAAGGGGATAACCTGAAAATTTAGCAGTATGATCGTTACTTTACGGATCAAAAAAAAAAAAAATTTTGACAGTAAAAACATTATTCATTATGGATAAGACGGTATTCATGATTAAGTTAAGCATTTTTACAGAGTTTATACAATGTACCATTTTATTTTTGGAATATAACAAGAAAATGCTCACAAACAAAACTTAAAACTATTAGTTAGAAGCGGAACTCACTTTATTTTTAATCATAGCAATAATTAATTTAATACTAACTAATCAGTCTGAATCGGATTCACAGTCTAAATGTTCAATTGTGTCTTTGTGGTGCCATTGGTATTTATCAGATGAACCAATTCCCATCAAAAGCTTTTTATTTTCTAATAAATAATCGTATAACTGAACACATGAAAGACTTTTAAAGTTGTACTGTACACAAATTATACCTTAAACATTTTCTACCATTAACCTATTTCTCTCTTTGGTCCACTGTGAAATGATCAGAGAAAATACCCGTTCTGTAATAGAGTTGTTACTCTGAATGGAATAAAAATACTCAACAATTTTCAAAAGTTCTGAATAACAAGATGATGTTGGACTTTCCTTAAAATATTTACACCATAACTGACTGGAAAGGTGGTTATCATACAAATCAGGGTAATTCTTTAAAAACTTTTAAAAATTGCGCGCGTGACTACATTTTTCAGTTTTACGAAAAAAGAGGACGTTTCCCTGTTTTTTAAAAATCCTCCCGGACAGGTTTTCAACACTAAAAAAGAAGGCGTGTCCGGGAAAAAGAGGACGTATGGCAACCCCATATTCCACCTTAAACGTATGATCTCGTTCTGCAAAAATGTAGTGTTGAACAGACATGAACGGTGTTTAAGCTCTTTGTGGAACTATACCTCATACCCTGTTACAGAATTTTACAAATAATGCCTGCTAACACAGTCTGGCCTGGCGGGATGGGACACAAGGCTACAGAATGTATTACCATGGCACATTAAAAGGGGGGGGGGCTAGTTAACCATATCTAAACGCGTCGAAGGAAGGCTGTAAAGGATGTGAACCTTAGAATCGTAGTATTCACCCTCCTCCCCCAGGATGAGAATGTCTTAGTTTTTTTTAGTTACGTAAGATTAACTAGTGTCTTTTGCAGCCTCAGAGAAAGCCGCCTAACATGAAGGTATCCTTACCTAGGTAGGTAGATTAAGGTGGCTAGAAGCACTTGTCACGTAAGTGTTAAAATACAGTGTATAAATGAATGACGCACGCGTGCGAGAACTTAGTACAGATACATTTCTTGAAGAATTAATTAATTACGATTATTAGAAGCAGTGTCAAGATGTATTTCTTGACAGTAATTTTAAATTTTATATATATATATATATATATATTAAAAAAAAAGATGAAACAATCGAACTGAGCAAGTAACATTTGGCTGTGGCCTCCGAACAGAAACAGCTGGTAATGAGGAAATGACCGACTTGTAAGACGATTATCGTTTGTTTACACGGATACATAATGTGTCGAGAGTTGTCGAAAGGCGGTATCAAAGAATTAGGCCAGCTGTACGTAGTAACGCCTACAGGAAACCACGTGGTTGGAAACTTGTCAAGCTTTCCTTGCTACAATTGAAAAAGTTCCATTCAAAACAAAGGCTGTTTACAATGAACACATGCTGACTCTGCCACCGCACGACATGCTACTGCAACTCCGCTGAAATAGGAAAACATGTTGATTCTCTTTGGAACCTAGGAACGTCTAAGGTGTTTCAGATATATATTAAATAAAGGTTTAATAAACATCAACGAACATACAATTATCAATTGTACGAAAATATTACTCACATGGTGTTAAAAATATATGTGCAAAGCCAACTGGTGGTTTTCAAGCGTACGCCGCGCAGACACAACGTTACTTCCCAATACAAAATCAACTGACAGAATTAACATGCATCCAGTCATGTGAGAAAGCTTGTATCCTAATATTAATGTATCCACACTGACCGCTAGATGCACTTGTCACGTCGGTGATAAAACCCAAGAGTACACACATGAGTGAGTGACTCACAAGCCATCTACTTGTACATCTCCCGCATCCTGCATACCAGAGGGTTCTGTTGTTCCAATAACGACGTTGCAAAGCCTCTTTTCTCTATCTCATCGTGCATGCCCTCTCATGACTCTAACCCGTTTTCCGTCCCCTTAACAAGTTACTGGTCCAACGATCTTCAGACATCCGTTCCACGTGGCTGTACCATATGGGATATTTTGTATTTATTCTGTAAAATTCATTTCAGAATTACTGTGAATCTTGCTTATAACTAGATTCAAGGGGACGAGCAAATGTGCTCGTTAAAACTGGTGCTCGCTACATCCGAGCTGTCGACTCGCAAGCCTAAATTTTTATACCGTGATTATCGAACACACAGCAAAAAAAGTCTACTACAGATAAGGCTTTGCACAATAAAATTTTGACGTTTTACATTTTACGCTTAAAAATGAAATTTAGACTTCAAACATTTTTTAGACGCTAACATTCTTTGCTGAATATTGGCGTATAGTGCATTCGCGAAATATATAGTAAAAGTAACTATGCAGTAAAAATCAAAAAATCAGCCGGTTATCTGGCAAAACACGTAAAACTTTCCATGTCACATGTACAGTATTTATTTTTAAATTACAAGAAAATTCACTCTAATTTATTTGTATTTTTGTTCTTCGTTCGAAATGGAATCGTCAAAATTACATTTCGCACACAGAATTTAATTAACCTTAAAAAAGTCATCTATTATATTATTGTTTGTTTAGTAATTTTGTATCTGTAGATATCAAAACAGTTTTGTAATTTATTTAAATTTTCACGAATTCATGACTAACATTATTAGTTTCACTAAATTGCGTTAATGATTTTAAACAATTGTAACAAACTTTTGTTAGGTCCTCATTCCATGAACAAGCCTACGATAAAATCCTCGTTATAACCAAGTCTCTAATGCGTTACTACTCGTTAAAAGCGAATTTAATTATCGTTACTAAAATACAAAACCAAACAAATTTCGTACTTTTGTTCGTTACATCCGAGTTCTCGTTATAAGCGAGTTTGTTATTCGCGAGTTCCACTGTATTTATATTTATATAAATTTATTCTGATCTCTTAATTTCTAATGCATTGGAGCAAAGCCCTCAAGACCTTCTCCAGAAGTCCATTTCCATTGCCTGCAACCTTCAGGAGTTTCTCTGATTTATCTCCCAAGTTTGAGAGCTCCAGACGACTGTACTTTCTAAGGTAGCAGAATGAATATTCTTGTTGGTTTTCTGTATTATCTTCCCAGTTATATTGAACCAAACTAGTTAGCTATTAATCAGGAGCTAATTACAACGGGGGTGGGGGGTGACAAGTTTTGTATAAACAAGGTGACGGAGGTAACTATCAAGAGTACTATCGGTAGAAAGCAATAATACGCGAATTACGAAATCTAGTGAAGCAGTAAGGCGTTTAGCGGTTTCAGTTTTAGTGCAAGCCAAATGCAAGAAGATTGCGGAATACGCTCTTCACCTTTCTTCTTTAAACTTAATTTTATCTGCCGCTCTATAGCACAGAATTCAGCTGCCGTCACCATTCTATTCTCTCTTGTTCTATTTTTCAGCTGACAACTCCATCACTTCTGCTGCACAATGTCATCCGAAGACATCTCAAATAGCACTATTTTTTTTCGTATTCATCATCTTCTTCTTCACAACACGGCACGGGCGAGGTGCTGCCTGTTCCGTCTTCAAAGATCCTCCAGACATCTCTTCCTGGGTCTACCCACACACCTGTGTCCTATAGGTTTGTATTTCCAGACTTGTTTGTCCAGTCTAGAATCTGACATTCTTTCAAAGTGTTCTTTCCACCGTTGTTAAATAAATCTTTGAATATTTAATTCAAGTTAAAAACTTGTAACTTGTATAGACATGTAGCCTAATAATCTTAGTTCAAGCAACATAACCCCATACTTGAACAATTCTGCGTTCAATCCATCCTCTCCTGTTGTTTTTCAATTTTTTAGTTCTTCCAAGGGCTTCTTCAAGCTCGTCCATTGTTATTAAGTCTCTCTCGTAAGTAACATAGTTGTTGGTTTCTATATTACTGTGGTCTGCGTTGGCATTACCATTTACGAGAGAGCTTTACCACTATTTTTTATAATATGCGAAATCTCCTGTCATATTGGCTCCTTCACCTTCAATAACCAGCTGTTCAGATTCCCAGGCCTCACGATCTGTATTCTTCATGGAGTTTTCAGATCGTGTAATTCTAGTCTTGTTCGCCGAATGTTATCACAACTTGATTATCCGTGAACAAAAGCCTGTAGAGAGTCCACCTACTTAACGCTGCGTTAATATAAATTGAGAATAAAGTATTACAAATTAATGAAGAAAATTGCTAAAATTATTTTTAAAAATTGTACTTACGTTTGTCTGAAGGCAATTAATTTTGCGTATGCAGGGGCGTATTTATGTGGGGGGGGGACCGGATCCCCGCAGAGGGTTGAAAAAGCTTACGAATTTTTGTTGTTCTCTTAATTTTTAGGCTTTTTCCAGCTGTTTACGCTAATATCGTAATCTCTTTTTGAAAAGTACAAACCGGTTTATTATACAGAATTAGGGTATACGTTTGAACATGAAATATTATAAAAAAATCAATTCAGTCAATAATTATCCTTTACCAATGTTTCAACAGCGCGTATTTTTATTGTGTTATTACCATTTACTTTAGTGGGACTGATTTCAGGATGTTCTCACGCGTTTGTCAACCAATTTAAAGATAGTAATGTTGATTAGTCTTAACTAGTTTTTTGTTTTGTATGAAGCCGACCCGACCCGAACCTACCACCTCCAAGAGAAATTCTAGACACGTCATATTGCGTATGTTTTATTTTGAACTTTCATGAACGTAATTCGGATAGGAGAGTACGCGAGAACTTAATATACGAAGGCGAGAGCTCCCCCTTCACCAGGACGTAAAATTAGTATGTTAAACACGTTTGAAGCGGTGGCCAAAGCCAAATACGTGAACAACTTTACTCACGTACACTACGCCCACACTCGACTTCTGTCTGGCCAGCTTACCTGAAACACGACAAACACAGTATTATTAGTCTCAACACGCAACTTTTACCAAACATTATATCAATTAACTGACTTATATTGACACTGACATGAATCATTATTGGACAAAGCTAGTTAGCTATTAGTCTGAAAATAATGACAACGGATGTGGGGGGGGGGTAGTGACAAGTTTTGAATAAACTAGGCGATAGAGGTAAGTATAACAGAGCGTTATTATCGGCACAAAACACAAACACGAGTACGCAAGTTCATAATCTTTCACGGCCGACGGGCCGACGTATATCTCGCGTGAACACCTGTTAATTTCCAGATATATCTGTCAATTTATTCACTTTTTACCAGCTGTTTGCAATTTTCCTGTCACGCGTGTTTTTAAAACGCAAAAAAACATCGTGTTGTGATGAATTCTATGTTAAAAACATTACAGCGCCAATGGAAAATCAAAACGAAATTGTAAATGTGTTAGGAGATGCTGCGCCTTCCGAAACAACGGTATGTTGTGCACACTCAAGTTTAAATGTGGTCGTACACAAGCACTGAAGACTATCCCAGCAGTGGACGTCCCAAAAGTGCAAGAAAAAATGGCATTATTGAAAAAATTCCATAGGGTGTTGGAAGACCGAAGACTGATGAGTGGATACGTTGCTGAAATCATAGGCATCTCACATGAGCATGTGTATCATACTTTAACTCAAGAACTTGGTGTGAAAAAGCGTTGTGCAAGATGGCTGCCGCATCTGGAGTTGTTGCATTTTTTGGGCGTCCAGTGCGACCACGTTTTCAATGTTCGTACGACCATGTTTAAACTCAAGTTCCTACTTACAAACTGTTGGTTTTGAAGTCGCAGGATCTCCTGACACATTTACAATTTCGTTTTGAATTTCCTTTGGCGCTAAACAATTTTTAACAAAGAATCACACCACGATGTTTGATTTTGTCCGTTTTTCAAAACCCGCATGACACGTCGATTTTAAACAGCTTCTAAACAATGAATAAGTTGATA
This sequence comes from Magicicada septendecula, assembly GCA_034769895.1. NCBI lineage: Eukaryota > Metazoa > Arthropoda > Insecta > Hemiptera > Cicadidae > Magicicada > Magicicada septendecula. Next base: position 72,429,719 of record CM068369.1, on the reverse strand, counting down.
GATCGATTTGGAAATTAACAGCGGTTCACATAAAATACAAATCTTCCAGCACATGAAAAATTTTAGTTTTACCACTAAGCTTCAGTTGTCGCTCCGCGAGCTTCGTATTATCAGCCGCACTGTTAGGCCGTGCCCAGTTATCGTTATTAATAAACGTTTCGGGTCCACCATCGAAGGCCATCATCAGTGTCTAGATTGGCACGGTGGCCACCACACCAATTCATCTCAGATGTAGTCTGTACATCTGTAAGGTGAACTGGCGGACACCGCGCTAAACAGTGATGACGGCCTCCGACGGTGGGGCCGAAACCTTTATCGATAATAACTGTGGACCACGGGCTAACAGACCGGCTGACAATAATAATTACGAACATCAGTAGGCTAACGACGTATGACGTTTAGCAGTTTGAGTTTTAGTGCCAAATTTAAGAATACTGCGCAAATATACTCTTCAGCTTTCCTCTTTAACTTTAACATCTCAGCCTATTACGTAACATCTAGCAAATTACGGGAATGGGTGTGTTTAGATTCAGAACGGTTTAAAAAATTGTTCCTCCAACAGCAGTATCTGCAGTTATCGCACTAGTCTGATATTGCATCACCAATAACTCCATTGCAATCTAGGTAAACATAATCTCTTAAATAAACGCAACCACTGGTAACATACTTCGTGACAAGTATCTTCGTTCAGGACTGTATTTTACACAATTTTATACAAAATTTCGAAAAATTTCACAATTTTCAAAACCAATACATATTACGCGAATTATGTCGATTAAAATTTTCACGTACAGCATTATTGGATTTATTGATTGTTCGTTACTACAGCCACTTTTTTCTTAATTCGGCAAAAATGACAAACGGGAAGTTCGATTCGGAGTTACGGGTATATGGCGATGTCTGTTATCGGGATAGTTTATTTAGGTAAACGTCCGGGAAACGTGGGAAAATCGTCAACATCCCACTGAGTAAGCCAAAATGAAAACTGCAAAACGAGTTGAACATAAATGTCCGCAATTAAACGGATTTGTTTTGTGCAAAATTATATAAGAAGAAAAAACACTTTTATTATTTACATAGGGTACTTGAAAAGACCTGATACTTCAAGCAAAAAAGCAACTTGAATTAAATTATGACAGAAAAATTTTGTAGATTACTTATGTATTGGTGACGGAAAACATCCTAACTATATGTTACTATACACAAGCTAAATTAAATTACATTTGTTCTTATGACGTTTCGTCTAATATCTGAGTCACTCATGAGAAGCGTGTTTTCATAAAAACAGATTTTTTCTTTCTCTCTTACTTCACACCGGTTATATAATATCGGCATTGCGTACACATTTATGTTCTTATAAGTTACTTAAACATTACCATATACTAGATTGTGTAATTTTACATGAGATGGGCTTCAAGGTCGCGTGCTTTCTGACCTAAAGAATGTACGACTTCAAATAATATAATATTAATTGAATGCATCCGCCTAACACAAAACTGTCAAAATGGATTATAAAATTTCTCTGTCATCCGATTTAAGACAATCATCGTGAATCATAGAAATCATGAATCCGGTAACATTCATATTAATAATGTTTTTATTTTATTGTAATACAAAGTTCCCATGCAAGCACTTAGTTATTTTATTTTCTTCATTAAGGTTTTACTAACCTACCATAAGCTTTTGAGTGAAACGTACGTAAAAAAATATAAAAAACATATAATTGGAAGGTTATTTACAATAACATTACAATCTATTATATATAAAACTCAAAGTCTGAGGATTTATGTGTACTGAATACAAATCCACACAGTTACACCGATTGCCACCAAATTTTGCACACGTAACCTTTGACACAAGGCGAAAAACATTGTCTAACTTGGAATTTGATATTTTGCTCCGTTCGCACGATTTAGGCCGATTTAATTATGCCCTTTCGTTGACGCGTATAAAGATGTCAACAACACCATGGAGACCAGAATTAATTACCATAGTAACAAGTAAATAAACAAAAGCTATTTACCGGCATCGGAACTGTATATTTATCCATTCCTGCAGTACATTTTCGATGTTTTATATAATATGCGATTGTATCGATATATTACGATGTTGAAAAGAAGAAGTGTACTAATTGCAAATTGTCCTATTACTTAATGCAATGCGAAAATACGTGTTGTTTTCATTTGTGAGGTTAGGTGACAACGGTTTTTGGTTTTTAGTTTACTGCTGAAATAAATAAAAGCCATGGTTGAGGAAAACATAACGTTTAATGTGTTGTACAATGCTTCTAACACAGTAACACTTAAAATAAAGAATTTAGCGTTTTTGATTTAACAGGTAGACTACTTTATAAATATCTCCAAAGGCTTTATAAACGGGTACTTTTAAATCTCCAATGGCTGTTGCACCAACATAATAATTTAGTACAAGTTAAAATAGTACAAGTGTTGAAAACAGCTTTGGAGATAATTTGACTAATGAGTACAAAATTGTTATACGATCTGACAGAACGCCATATAGACATAGACAATTAAAAATTATATTAAAATACTTATTAAAAGTCAAATATTTGCGTGCGAAGCCGGTGGTAACAGCTAGTAAAATATAAAACTATTTATCTATGCAAAAGTAAAAAAGTATATTATTGATAATTATTAATAGTATACAATAATTGTTCTCTAAACTACTTAGCATATTAATACCATACGTGAACACTTGCACATGTGAAGATTAGTAATTTGGCATTCCAAACTCAATGAATTATAGCATTCTATATCATCATTCCAACATAGACGCTCTTTTGGTCTTTGCAAATAGGGGTATATCGTTCATATAATGCCCGGTTAGTGCCTTAAATATTTTAAAAAATAACTAGCTCGTTTAGTCAATTCCGAAAACGAAAACAATACTATTTGTATAAACGAACACTGTATTATCGTCCTTAATGAAAACAGTTTCAAACAACAGGAACTCTAAACAATAAATATTTGCGATACACACGTGTTAAAACTTTATCAGTCATTAAGATAATTATTTAACAGTTGAAACAATTACATACATACATATTAATTAGTTAACAGTTAATGATAGCATTACAATAACTGAGGGCACAGCATTTCCGTTGTGAATATGGGAACACCTTCTGTCTTTGTTTTGCCATATCCTTTTAAAAATTTAAATTCTTAATTTTTCAAAGCATCATAAAATAAATATCATTATGAATTTAATATATTCGCTCTCGCTCTAAGACTGGCTTCTTCTTCGGTTACAACTGGCTACCATTGTCCTAACGCGTGCTGGGTATAGGCCTATCGAAAATACTGAAGATTCTCTACTTTCTAACACCTTGAAAAGGGACAACGCATTCCCATGTATCTCCAAACTTCCTCACTTCGAACAATTTGTTCCGAACGTTAAGATATAACTACCAAATGGGCAGATAATTTTATTTTAATTAAAAAGTTTACTTATACTAATCACAATATCAGCTGAAATTAAACCAGCCACCAACTCCATAGCAATTGTGATTGGCGTTAATACACGGACAGACTGAAATTTTGATAAGAGTTAAGTTTCCTTGCGAAAATATATAGAATAGTCATTACTAAAAGTAACCTACTACTACTACGAAAGACATCATCGCGACATTAATTTCCATTAAAAAATCAGCAATTTAGTTTGACTGTACTTTTCCACATCCTCCCCATGGGAGACGACACATCCTGTACACTAAAACACACATACGATGCTTTAATAGAGAAACTAAAGCAGAAATAGCTGAGACTTTTTAATTTCTCATAGATAGTATCTCCTAGTGTGAACAGAATCACAGTACCTAGAGGTGGGCCGATATACCTATAACAGGTATTTTGAACGAGATTTTTGTGGAACGGATTTAACAGTAACTGAAAAGTTGAAATACCTGTTCCGATTCAACTATAACAGAAAGTCGAAATAGATGTTCCGATTACTCGCGGCCTCGCGGTTCCGAGCGGGAGTCCCGTACGCAGCTAACGAATACACGAGTACATAGTTCAGTACGAGTACGACGAGTATTCATAGTATTTTGGTGTTGAATACTTCATTCTGCGAATGTGCCGATTGTCATACAAGTACGAAACGAAGCAAAACAGCGAGGTTCAGAATATCTCTATGCCAACAAAGAGACGCAGCTGTTTTTAATAAATGAAAAAAATTCAGACCGATGTTAAATTTATTCTCGTGTGTTATGCAAATATATAATACAGATTATAATAACAAATCATATATTATACCAGTCACCAACTTGGTAAATTTTGAAAAAGCGAATTATATTGTGTTATAACCTACAGAGTGGCTGATAGTTGATAGGCCATATAGTACTTTTTGTTAATGTGATTTCGAGATGATTTTAAATTCACTGCACATCTCACGGAAATGATGTGATTGTTGTAACTCTTGTGGCTTACTGTTATGTTTTTATTATATGTTTATGATGTTCTTTTGACATTATTTGTTGTACTATTACTTGCACTCTAAATGTCATTGCCTGAGTTTTGCAACTGATTTGTCTAACCAAAATGGAATGAATAATTTAATATTAAAGCTATGTCAGATTGTTTACTCCTAGTGAAAACTTAAATTAGTATTGTCAAAGGGACATAGGCGTATAAATTCTCTTGTTTCTTACTTCCTTTTTTTTAAACATTAACAGCTTAATAAAGTCACAGTGTAAATTAACACTATTAATACTTGTAGTTTAAATTTATTTCTTATAACAAATTATATAATACAGGTATATGTATAATAAGCATATAATAACAGCCATTTGTACATGTTATTTTTTTGGAACGGTTTCGTTCGTACCTGTTATTTTCAAATACTAGTTTAGCACACCTCTAACTGACGCCGTCAGACGTTTTTGTTCACGAAGGCCACGAAAAGTCAGACAGGTGTAAAGTGACTTCCTCCCTTGGTGAATCACACTTCCTGTGTTCGCGCTACTAGTCAGAGCGGTTAAACTGCCTCAAATGCTACTACAGTACAAAATTACCATTAGGCCTATCAATCACTCAATCGTCGCAGTCTGATGTCTGCAACAAACTTTAGTTCAACGCTCGTCCGCAGTGCCATCACATTAACAACAGCGAGTCAAGGAAGCATGTGATACAGCCTGAGTATAACGACCACTCACATGAGCAGCGGCGTTCCCTAAGACGTTACGTATACAATGTGAATGAGTCTACACGATACGATGGAGGTTTCCAATGTTCGACGCTCGTCCGCAGTGCCATCACATTAACAACAGCGAGTCACGGAAGCATGTGATACAGCCTCAGTATAACGACCACTCACATGAGCAGCGGCGTTCCCTAAGACGTTACGTATACGATGTGAATGAGTCCACACGATACGATGGAGGTTTCCAATGTTCGACGCTCGTCTGCAGTGCCATCACATTAACAACAGCGAGTCAAGGAAGCATGTGGTACAGCCTCAGTATAACGACCACTCACATGAGCAGCGGCGTTCCCTACGACGTTACGTATACAACGTGAATGAGTCCACACGATACGATGGAGGTTTTCAACGTTCAACGCTCGTCCGCAGTGCCATCACATTAACAACAGCGAGTCAAGGAAGCATGTGATACAGCCTCCATATAACGACCACTCACATGAGCAGCGGCGTTCCCTACGACGTTACGTATACAACGTGAATGAGTCCACACGATACGATGGAGGTTTTCAACGTTCAACGCTCGTCCGCAGTGCCATCACATTAACAACAGCGAGTCAAGGAAGCATGTGATACAGCCTCCATATAACGACCACTCACATGAGCAGCGGCGTTCCCTACGACGTTACGTATACAATGTGAATGAGTCCACACGATACGATGGAGGTTTCCAACGTTCGACGCTTAGAAAAAAATCACGTTGAGAAACTAATGAAAATCTGTGACTATTGTAACATTATTTTTAACGTGAGCCTAATTTACAAGGATGAATCTGTTACAGTACGTTCACGACGACTCAATCCAGAACTAATAAAAAGCAATTCTCGTCAAAAATGAAACCTATCGTATCGTATTACTCAGACAGGTTATCATATTATTAAATGTGTTCAGGGGCGCATGCGCGCGCGCCCACATATTGTTATCTGCGAAAACAGGTTAACCGCTGCATGACTCAGTGATAAGGAAACTAATTACACACGACTGGAGCCCATAGCGCGTGTAATTGACAATGTAATACAATGCAAGGCACAAACATACGGCTACACACTAATGGAGATTACGACTACACAATGTCAATATGAATTAATTACATTTTACCGAGTGACATGTAGTAACGGAAATTGACTTGTCACTCTCTAACTCTGACAATTGAAAGCAGAAACGTCATACGCCACAATTAATAATGCTGGGTTTGGCCGGCTTTGCGTGGAGGTAAACTGTCACACCGTTCAAGAATCTAGACCTATGGCGATCTGTCACACCGGCCAAGCAGTAGGAAAAGGGTTAATCCCAAGTAGTCCAGGAAGAATCTTCGCATCCGCTCGGAAAAATATTTAGATTCGGTTTTTTGCATAATCTTACTCTAAAAAGGTCCCCTTTTAACAAATCTGCATGTTGCCAGGTCCAAAAGTGGGTCAAAAATTGTTTAAACAATTTTTTTAAAACAAATTGAAAACATTGGTTTTTTGCCCCGGACAAATTTTTTTTAGGTTTGTTAGGTCATTTTAAACAAAAAAGGTCTCTTGTGAGTTTTCTCTAAAATTGATATTTTTCGAGATATAAATTATTTAAAGTTCGGAAAAACCCAAAAATGGCCATTTTCAACCCTGAAAAACGATATGAAAAACCACAAATTTTAATGTTGCCAAAGTCCTTAAATATTCTTTAAACATCCCTTAACAAAATCCCGAAGAGTTTCAGGCGATTATGTTATTGCAACCATTTGTTTTTTAATTGTTAATTAAGCGCGTGCATCATTATTCTCTGCCGCCGCCGACCGCCGCTCCTATGCTGCGTCTCTCTCCCACTCACGCGGAGCATACGTACCCTTGCTGGCGCTCATATGTAACTGGTAATATATATAATAAATGTAACACTCTCCCCCCACCGTTAACATATGGTAACTAGACGATCTACAACAACAAAACGGTGCAAGTACTGTGCAAGATCGTGCCTGTAAGGTCGTTCAAAGTAGCTATTTGAAACTGTGCGCTTTTTGTCTGTGAATTATGTTGTTTAGTTAAAATGTCTTTTTCTACAGTTCCTCTTAAAAGAAAAAGTTTGGAAAATAGTTTAACATGTATTTTTTGCAAAGATCTTCGCAATATAGTGCAGAACTCTAAAGCAGAGTCGTATTTGACGGTACAAAGTGCTGGTTTTTGTCGCCAAGATGATGTTACAAGCAAGTTTGAGTCTATGTATGATTCAAACGCAATTAAACAAACATTTTCTTGGCATAGAACATGTTTTTCAACCTATGTAAGCGAAGAAAAAATCAGACGAAGAGAAATAGAATTGCAGGAAGAAGAAATTAATGAAACTGCGACAATATCTACTTTGACAGAATCACGTGAAGGATCACAAGTGTCACTGCGATCTTCAAGAGAAGGCATTAATAATATAGAAAGTGCGATCTTCAAGAGAAGACATTAATAATATAGAAAGTAAGTGCGTAATTTGTAATAAAACTAAAAAAGATGGGATTAGTTTAACTTATATTATGTCTAGTCGAGATTGTGCAGAAAATTTTATGACCGTTGCTCGTTCGAAAATGGATGATATTTTTACGAATATTTCTATTTATGACAATGTTAATAGTATTTTAGCAAAACAATTTCGATATCATAAAAACTGTCTTGTTAGATATATGTATATTCCCAAAGAATCGGCACAGAAAAAAGGAAGATTTTCACTTAAACCCTCACACGAAGATATTCAAAAAGCTTTTGCAAATGTATTGAAAGAAATTGATTTTAATTAATAATCAAATGTTTGAATTAGACTTTTTAACTAAACGAGTTGATGATTTTATTGAAGTTGACAATGAAAATTGTTATATTGATAATAGACTAATGAAAGAATTTTTAATTGAAGAATATGGTGAGAAAATTTTATTTAGCGAACCACGTTGCAAAAATAAGTCACCTATTGTATTTGTGACCGCTGTATCTCTAACGCAACTTGTGGAACGCGTTAGACAAGTAGACAATTTAATAATAAAATTGAAGACGTTACAGACATTTTAAAGAGAGAAATTCTTGAAATAGATCTAATAGCTATAGATACCTATATTTGTGATGATGCTGTGATTGATAAATATTTAAGCACATTCGAATTACCTCATACATTCGGCGGTCGGCGGCGGCAGAGAATAATGATGCACGCGCATAATTAACAATTAAAAAACAAATGGTTGCAATAACATAATCGCCTGAAACTCTTCGGGATTTTGTTAAGGGATGTTTAAAGAATATTTAAGGACTTTGGCAACATTAAAATTTGTGGTTTTTCATATCGTTTTTCAGGGTTGAAAATGGCCATTTTTGGGGTTTTCCGAACTTTAAATAATTTATATCTCGAAAAATATCAGTTTTAGAGAAAACTCACAAGAGACCTTTTTTGTTTAAAATGACCTAACAAACCTAAAACATTTGTCCGGGGCAAAAAAACCAATGTTTTCAATTTGTTTAAAAAAAATTGTTTAAACAATTTTTGACCCACTTTTGGACCTGGCAACATGCAGATTTGTTAAAAGGGGACCTTTTAGAGTAAGATTATGAAAAAAAAACGAATCTAAATATTTTTCCGAGCGGATGCGAAGATTCTTCCTGGACTAAAGGGAAGGTCTTGTGTAAATTACCACACCACGACCGCCTATGAAGATAACAGACCTTGGGCTGTTTGTGTTATACTACCGTTACATGCCGTCCAAAAGACCTGTCACCTGATTTAGTTTTAGATATTACAATAACTCTACCCTGCTAAAACTTTCCTTTCGGTTTAATGCCTCACATACTTATTCACAAAGTAAGTATAACTAGCTGATAGGTCCATCGTATTACATGCGAAAATCTTCAAAATTAACAATTAAACTGCGAAGTATTTGAAAAGGCCAATGCTGTTTGTGTAGTAAGTTTTGCACCACGTTTAAGATTATAAGGGTGATCATTTAATGTATACACATTGTTGAAAATATTTTTCGATAACTTAAACACAGACAAAGACAAACTAAATAATATTCTTGAAAAAAACAGTACCGGATATTAAACATAGTGGGGTAACTAGGATCGGTTCCTGTCGGGAGGGGGGATAAGACCAGCTTCAAGGTTGGGTCCCTCATTTTCCTCACGGAAAATGAGAAATTCAGGGTTCTTATCGTATCATATAATATCATAAATATTTTATTATAATTACTTTCTGTACAGACAAAGAGTATTAATTTTTTGTGTCCAAAAGTAAGTAGCCTAAAACTAATTATTTTACAAATTATTCAAGTTTTTAAAAACTTTCAGTCAAACCTAACAAAAACTAAAACATTGTCAAAATTTAGCCTTTAATTTATTTAATAAAATGAACATTTCTTTTGGAGATATGATCACAAATAAAATTTTTACTGCACCAATATTCTTTTTACCAAATTATAGCAAATGTCTACCAATACTTTCAAACACGTATCCTCAGAAATTCTACACTGGGAAAGCAACTGGAACAGCTCATACGAGAAAGATTTACTTTACTAACGGTAAACACCGACCACTTCTCAAGGTCAATTACCCCCGGCGCGGTTGTGGTGTGACAGTATACTCACGTTCATTGTTTGCGATCTAATTCTTTTCCTACCTGCTTGACGGTGTGGCCACTAGACACTAAAACGGTGAGGCACCACACCTTCAGCCGCCCATCACCAAAAAATGACAACAGTCGGCACCAAAGCAACTCATGTACAGACTGATTTTGCAAAATTAGAAGCATTTAAAATCCGCGAACTAAAAACAGGAATGAACGTCATCCTGAACAAATCGCACGTTATTATTAGAAAACAATGTAATCTGTACACTTCCGCTCATCGAGATGCGGAGAACCGTAGTGTGCACGGTTAAGGCGAAGTTACGCTAAATGTTTCACACGATATGCTCGGATTACGTTTTTGGGTCGGATTTGTAAAAAACTACGAAAGAAACTACAAATCTCTTCTGTGTACACAGTATGGCGAGAAAAGCATGCGACTCAGAGCGAGGAATAGCGAGTGCCAGGGATTGAGTGAGATAGAAGACAAGAATGACCAGTGGGAAGGGAAGACCGAGGAGATGGGAGGACGCGGTGGATGAGGATGCGAAAGAAATACTAAAAGTGCCTTCCTGGAGGAGGATGGCTACCGACAGAAGAGAATGGGGCGAAAAATTGAAGGAGGCCAGGCCCCAACAAGGGCTGTAGTGCCATAGGAGAGAGAGAAGACAAGAATGGATGGGAGGCAAACCAGAAATGAAGGATTTAAAGATGAGTAAAATAATTAAGACGTATTACTACTCAGTTTACTCGCAGGCAGACCACCTACTGGTAGACTGGATAGAATGTCAATATTTGTGTTTAGAATAACATTATACAAAGTAGTACCAAAATTCTGAAACGTCTACAAGACACGAATAGTAACGAGCAAACTTTGTAAGGAAAACTGGCCGCACATAGTCTTCTGCTAAAAATAACTTCCAAACACACCCTGCCAGTATTAAATTTATATTACATAGATAACATTGAAATAAACAACACATGGTACACTTGCGTAATCGTAGTTTCCGAGAATCGGCTCTCGAGTGTTCAGCTGAATCACTAGCCGCTTTCCAACACTTACCGCCGTACCATATGATTGGTAAACAAATCCCTGGACAAACGTTGATAAGCTGCGATCACATGTCTTATTGGTTCTTATAATCTCAGTGAAGTACCGTAGATCGTAAAAAACTCAAGGCACCCGCTGACTATGAAGACGTCAGGCTTTTACTTTCTATCAACGTGGCCGTTAATAAAGGGCTACACATCGTCATTACTAATCTATATTAATAAATCTGTAGGGGAAAAAGTTTGGCCTAATCTCAGAAACTACTGGGACGATCTGAATGAAACTTTACGGGCTTGTAGCGGTATACTTTGAAGAAGGTTTTAGACTTTGGTTTCATTTTGATATCTCAAAAAGGAGGCGAGTTAGACAAAATAAACAAATCATGCATCTCACAGAAACAGTCATGGGTTTAAGACCCAGCAAGATATTCAACATTCATAATCTATTCTTAATCACCACTTTCGATCCTCTCTCCCATCCTTACCCATTACTCGAGTTACATGAAGTTTTTATTACGACTGAAAGGGAGATTAGGGCTGATTTTAATGTTTATTCTCAAAGTGTTTCTTATCTGTTTGGTGTGGAAATATTTTTCTTTGCAGCACTTTTGTCAGCGGTGTACATTGGTAAGTCAAATAACGTTCGAAATAATAGCCTAACATATAAGAATGATTAATGTGTTTACGGAAATTATTTTGGTTTTAATTAATCCTTACGTCACAATGCCAAAGAGAAATTCATTTCCAGGATGACCGAGATAAATGCAAAACGAAAAAGGCTTTCCGTAACATCGGAAACGCAACAATAACGTGACGGAGGCTTATAGCTCAACGAAGTACGCGCTAAGATGCAAACAAATTCTAGATACCCCCAGTATACGTCTTTCCTCTTTTTTTGATACACCTGAAACGTTACGTGACGTTTCATTAAATGATTGTTGTAATTGGCAATAATTCAATAATATCTTCATGAATATTTTAAACTACGAATAGTGAGTATTTGATTAACGTAGACTAAAGAAGAAATGTCAAGTTACGTGAAAGTTGTTTTAAGAAGATTAAATAAAACTTGTCACTGTTTTATTCATCTGCTATCAGTATACCGGTACTCTGAAGGCAACTATCTACTTAACATTAAGTCTACTTAAAAATACGACTACTGTATTATAATATGTTCGTATTATTTTGGTAAATAAATGAAGTGATTTTATTTTTGCTTTTTACACCGACACCATGGAGTCGACGTTAACCAATTGCATACGAGTCTCACCGACTGCATTCGACGCCTTTACTTACGCGTAGATATGAATGTTGGGTTCATTTTCTAGATCACAGACACTATAACATACTTCACGTGGGAAGCAACCCGACGGATTAACGAAACACAATATCTACAATCATACAGAGTTGGCCTCTTTGACTTCATCTCAAAAATAGAACAAATAATGCAATTAATAAATATTTTTAAGCCAAGGAACAACCTTATAAGAATTCTACACGTCGTTTCTTTTAAGTCGATCTACACGTTTACGTCTCCTTCAACTGTTAGAGGCGTTAATCGTGATTTTGTAATTACGTATTTCTACAACGCCATAGATTATAACGAAATTTTTTGACCGGTTAAACATATAATCACATTATCTGCACATCATGCCCTTTTGATTGACGCGGTCAAACGGAACACAATCGAACAGTTTACAAATTATGTGGCACACAAAGAACTGTAGCGACGGATGACATTTGCATTAAGGGTACACACAAAGCAGACAGATTTATTACTAAGTGTGTCAACGGGTCACATACGCGCACCGAACCAAACTGCCGGTCCGACGACCACTTGATGTATTTTGAGTGACCCACACCCTACACAACCTACTTTGCACGCTGTACGGATGTCATACGATTTGTTTAAACGTCTCGTGCTTAATAAGTCTAACGTCTCGCGGCATCTCTCCGAGCCGTATAAGGAAGGCTTTTATTCGCTTTCAACAAAGAAACCACTGTTTACGTTTCCGAGCGTTCTGATTTATTATCTGAAATCACGTAAAACGAATATATAAATAAAAATCGTTTCCAGATGTTGGCGATACGCGGAAATTTGTTTCACGTCCTAGAAACCTAAAAAGATACACAGAACATCAATTATGTACAACAGATTACAAAAGCAACGACAGCTGTGTTTCTTGTTCGAGTCAATTCAAGTAAAAGTAATCTTTTAAGTAATATTTATAGTGTTTTCGTTCTATTTGAGCAAACTCCAACCTTTGTCAAGCGTCGGGTAAAAATAAAATGGCCTACTATCAGCCATTACTAAAATGTATGTACAGTACTTCACTTTTCCAGGTTTCAGTGACTGGTTACGTGAGCACTGGCTTTTCACTCGGCCACTAATAGCACACTGTAATATGATACTACCTCTACCACACAGCTAGGGTTCATCACGACACGAATGAAAAAAAAAATTAATGTAGGTTCTAGAACGATTACCTCCCAAATACATTAACTGGGAGACAGTACATCATTCCTTAAGCCTAAAGAAATATACCAAGTTAAAGAAAGAAATATGTGACAAAGTACGTGGGAAATATGTGGTATGTGGTCAAGGTGATGGCCCTTTACACGCTTCTGAGCATATCCAAGCGGCTGAAATGAGATTTCTCAGGCACGTGGCACAGTATGCTATCTATATCATACAAGAAACACAGATATACGCCAGGAACTGAATAGTATGAGTACAATCAACAGGGTTGCCCAGTATCGGCTGAATTAGTGGGAACATCTTTGCCGAATGGATGACTGCCGCATCCCCAAACAACTATGGAAGTATAAGCCGAAGGGACGGAGAGGTGTGGGACGTCCGAGGAAGCGCTGGAGTGACCAGCTCTAGACTTTGTTTGAGACCGGAACAAACCTTCCTTGTTTAATTCTTGCAGAAAAAAAATATGTGGTAAATACGCCAGATCAAATACTTGTTTCCATAACAGAACAGACCGAGTCAGAGTTATTAAAACGCCGTGCAAAAACAATGTGCCCGGACAACTGAGGTTGAACATGTTCAACCGACTCACAGACAACACAAAAGAAAATCGATTTTCAAAAGCGTAGTGCTGGTATACTTGAAACACCCACCACACACGCACTAACCACGTACGAAATAGCTACATACAGAAATGTAAGATCTCTCACTTTCCACGTAAATAAAGGGTTTTAATTCTTGATTCTGTTCTACCACTTGTTCAGTATTAAAATGGAATGAATTACATTTACAAACACAACGCAGCAAGACGTTTTTCGCATCTTCCAAACTGTTGATATTTGATTAAATCGGTTCGCCCATATAAAGTAACCATGTAAACTTTTTGGAACATTACATTATGATCTACCAAAAGAATATTCTCTAACTTTTTATTTCATTTCTTAATTACTCTGCAGATTTTTACGACCATCTCTATATTCTGGGGAGAATTTTTTTTAAAACGATTGTCTGATTTTCATATTATCAACCTCAACACCGGAATGCTGTCAGATTTGTGGTGTAAATTTGTTTTATTAAATAACGGTAGCCATTATTTTAAACATTGTATTTGCCTCCAAAAGCGTTTTAAGACTATAAAACAGGTTAATTACCTACCGTCACGCTTTTTGAAATCCGAAAACAGGATTACTCGAGTTTCGACACATTTCGAACACGCATAACGTGTTCCTGCGCAGGTCCGCGTTAAATTATTTAAGTATTTTTGTTGTTATGTTTGTGTTGTTTTTATTATCTGACGGGATGTGCATACATCAACAAATGTATTTTTAACTTATATTCATCGAGGATCTGAAGATGACACTTAATGTGTCGAAACTCGAGTAATCCTGTTTTCGGATTTCAAAAAGCGTGACGGTAGGTAATTAACCTGTTTTATAGCCATTATTTGTTATCATTTTACAGTGGAAAACGTATAACGCGAAATGACGGGGACCAGCTTTTTGAGTTAACAGAATTTCGTGTTAAACGGACAAAAACTGAAACAAAATGAGATAAATGAACAAAATAATACTATATAAATTAGTTAGGCTACTGTACAGTGTAGTAAAATAACGTAAGAAAAACTATTGAGAAGTTTTTCTGAATGTAAAACTTTTTTACAGTTTTACTTACATGTAAACGTTTTATGTATCCTCCTGGATAAATTCTGGTTAATTTTTCTTAAAATTTAATATAGGCCTACACGCACTGTAGCTCACGTAACTTAGTCTTACGATTTAGGTTTTCTTGTACAGTATGTATGTTTTTTAAAGTTCCTTTAGTGATAATGTTTAATTCTTTTTAAGGTATTCCGTCATTTTCTTTTTCGTACACTTCTCCACTACTTTATTTTCAACAAATTGTTCTAATTTATCAGTGTGGTCAAACCTTCCGAGTTGGCTTCTAAAGATGGACGAACACGATTCAGCAACGAAAGCATAGCAGTAGGCAAGTTCCGTCGGCACTTATAATTTTTTTCATAGTTTTTAAATCGTACCGTTTTGGGCAGTGCACGTATTATTCAGCTATTGAAAAGCCAGCAAAAAAAAGGATTTTCAACAAACCTTTTCGTATTAACCGATATTTTGTACGTAAATATTTCGTGTTAACCGCACAAACTGTAGGTATAATTGTAAAGTACAAGTATCGATTGGGACCACAGTCATATTTCGTGTTAAACGTTTTCCACTGTATATTTCTTGTGCCTGCATATTCGATTCTCAGACCCGGCTCACTTACAAGGTTTCCCAGTAAATAGGCCTACAGTAATTCGCAAAAATCAGGTCTGCACCGAGTGTGGAAACGTTCAGAATTTTTCTACACTCGCTCGGGAGTGAAACTTTACAAAGCTTATTTATGAACACCTTACGATTTAGAACGTAACTGTCAGATTAATCACAAGAATTGTTGTTTCCATCTACGGCTTACATAGTCGTCTTTTTCTTCCGTCTCTCTGTCAGACCAATTTTTTCCACGACTACTTCATGGTCCAAGTGTGCCAGCCGTAAGATACTACTAGTAGAATAAACAGATCGAACAGCCCTTTCATAGATACCAAGGTATTTTTTGAAAGCATTCGGTTTCTAAATGTAGAAAAGAAACCCAAATAAAATTTTATAAAACAATGGCAATAACTACACGACTGTATGGTTCTGAAACTTGGGTCACAAAGAAAGAAGACGAACACAAGATACAAACAGCAGGAATGAAATTTCTGAGATCAGTTAAAAGGTGTAACAGACGAGATCATATAAGAAATGAGGAGAAAATGGATTCAACACATAGATAGAATGGAAGAAAGTAGAATAATGAAGATAGAGAAAGATTACAATCCTAGAGGGAGAAAAAAGTTGGTAGACCTAAGAAAAGGTGGACTGTAAAATAGCGACAGGCCGCTAAAGCCTAAAACCGTTAAGAATATGATGATGATGACTCGGTTTTTCATATTAAAAACGAACCAGAAATGTATCTAATTCAGTACCGGATGTAAAGTAAAATTAATTTGGTTTCTTTCTTTCCCGCAGTGCCTTTGTACAAAAAAAACTTGATTCTACAAATTATTCAACACAGCTTTTTCCTGCCATTTGCAGGAAGGTTATAATCAGTATTTTGATCCCGCGTATTTTTCCTTAGTTCATCTCCACAAAGATGCATCTGTCTAATAATACTACAGCCTATCCTATTTGTATCGCTACACTGACACTCGCTGAAATAGAGACCACTTATTACAATAATCGAGAAATTCCACACAAATACGTAGCTACTTCACCGGCAAAGAGGCTGTGTGTGTGCGTGCGAGCGCGCGCGTGACTCGTAGCGTAAGCTGTACACGCGAGAGTAGTGAACTAATTGATGCCGGTTCCTTACAAAGACACGAACCGAACGAAAGCCCCTTTACCGAATTCTCTCCAAACTTTACTAGTTTACAATATTATAGTAAGCGTCCGCGGAATTTATCATTAAATTCTATATACACTTGGAATCGCGAGCAACAAACGTTACAACTATTCGATATCAACACTGCATTAAATGTGCATCAATTGAAAGGCATTCCACACTTAATCACTGTTCATTAAGAGCTGATTGGCTGTCGGCATTATTAGCTTATATTTCATGTGCAACATGCGGGTTAGTTCAACAAACTATGACAGTATGACACACGACTTTTCCTATTCACCAATTATGTTACACTACAACCTTTCGTAATATTTGCTTTTCGTTTTGTCTGTTGAAACAGCGTATGGGTTTCAGTTCCCATATTAAACACGGCATTTGTACTAAATGTTAGTTACTAAAGGACATTTTTGTTAAGATTATACACATTTTCCCAATGCAAAACCCAAAAAAGCATATCCGAATTCATCCCCCTGGCTTTTACCCCGTGAGGGTTTAATAACACTATCTGGTTTTAATATCCGTATTACAATATCTGTCCGGACAGAGAGACTAATATTTGGAAACTTTGAAGACGGAGCATTTTGCTTAGTTGTAGGCACAAAAGAAGCTGAAGAAGAAAAGAACAAGAAGAAGAAGAAGGAGGAAGAGGGGGATAAGAATCTATTTTTTCTTTCCTCTATCCTGGATTCCAACTATTACTTAACACAGTCAATGTCCTGTTACTTCCTAAAATCGCCGCTCCAAAAATCCCCCCTCTTCAGACAAATAACCTCAATTAGGTTAGTTTAAAGCCTAGATCCTAAGGTGTCTAGAACCAATCTATACATTTCCGGCATCAGATTTTCCATTTTCCAATCTTCTTAATCGACCTGGATGTACACAAAGTCTTTATCTATAGATTTTGGTGTACACTATTATAAAAGCGTTGTAGCCTAAAAACGACTGGCGCTTTCGGTACTTAAACCTTTGTCAGGTCGAAACCAACAGGATACCATTATAAATTCCCCAACCGCTGCATTAACCACTGGTTAATAAAAGCGTTTCAAATCAACTAACAGACATTCTACAATAACTCGAAAATCTTGTCCGGACAAACCCAACTCACACGGCCGCTCACACGGTCACAGTAAGATTTCCAGCAGTGTGAGCAAAAACCAACAAATAAAGGACCTGTGCGTATTCTCCAGTGAGTGGTGTGGCCACTCTCACATAAGTTATCGTGGTAAATTTCCCTTGCGTTTTTTACGCGGAAAACGCGCGTGCGATAACACAAGTGTTGCAGCCGAACACTGTCAATGACCTTGACTGTGTGCATACGTTAAGATACGACGTTTTTGTTATTATCGTTGTAAGATAACCGTTGTGAATTACAGCTGTGAAAATACGCTGTTTTGGACTGTTTTTACTTCCATATTCCTTAAGGAATGGAAGTATGGTGATGGCAAAAAAAATCGTGTTCGAGATTATTGCAGATTCTGATTCTACTACACTCAAAACATGAAAAAAAGTCGTTTTCCGAAAAGTGTCTGTGTGTCTATCTGTCTATCTGTCTGTCTATCTGTAGATTTTTTTTCTATGGCAAACGATAACTGCCGCAAATTCAAACAGAATCAAATAATTTTTTGCATGCAGCCCTGATTTGCAGAGTACTCGCGACCTATTGTTTTTGGTGAAGATCGGTTGAGGGAAAGGGGTAGTTTACCTGCAACGGTTTTTTTTTAGCAAGGGTAATTTTGTTTGTTTGGCAAACGATAACAGCCGCAAATTCAAACAGAATCAAATAATGTTTCGCATACAGCCCTGAATTGTAGAGTTCTCAAGATCTGTTGATTTTGGTGAAGATCGGTTAAGGGGAAGGGGTAGTTTACCTGTAACGTTTTATGTTTTAACAAGGGTATTTCTTATGGCAAACGATAACAGCCGCAAATTCAAACAGAATCAAATAATGTTTTGCATACAGCCCTGATTTGTAGAGTACTCAAGACCTATTGTTTTTGGTGAAGATCGGTTAAGGGGAAGGGGTAGTTTACCTGTAACGTTTTATGTTTTAACAAGGGTATTTCCTATGGCAAACGATAACAGCCGCAAATTCAAACAGAATCAAATAATGTTTTGCATACAGCCCTGATTTGTAGAATACTCAAGACCTGTTGTTTTTGGTGAAGATCGGTTAAGGGGAAGGGGTAGTTTACCTGTAACGTTTTATGTTTTAACAAGGGTATTTCTTATGGCAAACGATAACAGCCGCAAATTCAAACAGAATCAAAAGATTATTTGCATACAGCCCTAAATTGTAGAGTTCTCAAGACCTATTGTTTTTGGTGAAGATCGGTTGAGGGAAAGGGGTAGTTTACCTGCAACGTTTTTTTAACAAGGGTATTTTCTATGGCAAACGATAACAGCCGCAAATTCAAACAGAATCAAATAATGTTTTGCATACAGCCCTGATTTGTAGAGTACTCAAGACCTATTGTTTTTGGTGAAGATCGGTTAAGGGGAAGGGGTAGTTTACCTGCAACGTTTTTTTATCAAGCGTATTTTCTATGGCAAACGATAACAGCCGCAAATTCAAACAGAATCAAATAATTTTTTGCATACCTCCCTGAATTGTAGAGGTCTCAATGACTTTCGATTTTGGTGAAGATCGGTTAAGGGGAAGGGGTAGTTTACCTGCAACCTTTTACGTTTTAACAAGAGTAAAGTACTTGAAAATTTATTTAAACTTTTTGAAACAATGGTAATTGTTAAAAATAAAATAATTTTGTTGCCAGGCAATAAAATTATAATTTTTTCATTTTAATGTAATATAATATTTTTCATTTTTAATACAGCAAAGAAAGGCAGGTAAGACACAGCCTGGCTGTTTGGGTGAAAATGATTTTAAATATAAATCTTAGAATATGGAAGTCATGTATGGTTCTCCATACCGATATTTTGCTAGTAAATTACGGAAATAATACAGAAAGGAAGTCCGTTCCTAAACGTGTTTCGTTACTGCATCTTATAACACCTTCTCCCCGCGCTTCAGCAGAAGCGACGTAACCACTTAGTTTTCCTTAGTCAACAGGTTTTGTACAAAATCATACACAAGATATTGTTAAGACGAGCATTAGCCCTGTGCTCTCGTGTCGGTAAATCCAGACGTTTCGGGGTCACCATCGGACGCCATCTTCAGTTGTAAAAAGGTTTGGCAGTTGTTCGCCAAATACCCCACAATACTGAGGCACAAAACTAACCACTGCCAAACGTTTACGATGGTGTGGTCAAAACGTCTGGATTTACCGACATGAGACTCTACGCCGTAACAGCCCGGCTGATTCTCATTTTAACAACACTGACCCCGGAATTGAAAGTCTTAGAGCGACATAGTTTAACACAGAAACATTCACAAGATAGTGTAAGAATAAGGTATATAGGGTACCTTCTAATTTTAGTTATTATTTATCTCCTTCACTTTTTTGTGATAATGGAATGTGTGGAAATGGAACGCCTCAAAGGAAATGGAATATTTCTGTTCTCAGTTTTTATGTTGATATCCGAAGTTAAATGATGCAAAGTTACACAAAAATCACTGTGATAAAAAATTACTAAACGTGAATTCAGTACGGATTTTCAGTATCGCGTTTCATCCTATCCTTAAGCTTATATCCTCTACTTTAATTATTACATTCCACACTATCTTGTAATATCTAACAAGCCTATATAATCGTCCTCCGTAACCAATACGTTATACATCAGTTACATGTGTATCGTATAGAATGAATTATATTTGTACATACAATCAACTGAAGCTCTCAAAGATGAATCTTAAAGGAAAAATTAAATTATCTAAGTACTTTTAGATTTCCACTGTCGAACGATACAGATTAAGAAACACAAACTAAAGATTAACGAGAACAGTAACACTCCGATACACACAACATCGATATACAGTGGAACCTCACCAATTCGTCACCCGCTTAAGCTTATTTTTTATTTTTCTTTATTAACAAGCGAGTAACATACACGCTCTAATTATTGCCGGGGTAAACCAGGAACGTGCTGATTGTGGTCGGGGTTCTAACAATAGCCAGGAGAACAGATTGCGGAAGGTATTGGTTCCGAGAATGGGTATTTCGTACTTGTGTACACGGGACAATAAAGGCTGTGTTGTGTTGTTACAGCGTAATACGTTTTCGAAAATTCAGTCGGCTTGCTGAAGCCTGGCAAAGTATTCCGCAAAACACTCTAAAATCTGTCTGGAATAAGTTACGGCCATCTGAATTACAACCAGCGTCTACAGAACAAGAGGGTCTTGACCCTCTAGTGTTCTAATACAACATTTCGTATTGTCTTAACGGGTTTGTTTCTTACTCCCTCACTAATTCGTCTATTTTGTGAGGTTGTACTGTATTACAAAAGTTACCAACTTGAACAGAAATAGAAACTATGAGGTGGGATAAGAGTGCCTAACCTGACGAAAATCTAGATAATTACACGTATCAACGGGCTGAGCCATGATGTCGATACATCTTACTAATATCATAAGCGTTTTACTGGAAACAAGGTATCAACAAAAAACGTCATACCGTTTTCGTTAATATGATGTACTTACTTGTTCATTATTCATTAAAGTCGTTCGACCTGGTTTAGACTTATTCCAATATAGTACGATAAATGACCAGATACAGTACATAACAACACAAGGTGAACGCTCTACTAACAACAGGCTGACAAATACTCGTGGACAGCAAAAACATGTAGGCCCGTATCCACGTGATAACGCTATTCCGTGTGCCAGTTATGTAATCGGTTTTTACGCCTACACTGCCAGTAAACAATGTGGCTCCGACACTGTAATCTTACCATTGTATTCAACAATCAGGTACCGTCCGCGAACACAACCGAAATACAGGCATCAACTGCACTCTCAACTGTGATGGAAAGCTTAATGTCAAAAACAAAACAACTACAAACATATTGTTACATAATTAGGAACATTCTCGAAAAATGGAGTGTGTCATTCTACGCGCTCTCGGTTAGCCCAGCTGTTATGTATGTGTGCGTACATGAGATGAAAGACAATTACGTGACACTTATCATGCGTCAACAAACGAGTACGTTCCAGACCGTACCGGTCGGCGCACTGTGTTCATGGCCAGACATCGACACTGTTTATAGTGGCTTCTAGAGCGCATTTTGCTCGACACGTCATCCAGAAAGTGACCGATTATTCTGGCATCTCAGTGGGGTATAAATAGAAGCATCCAGCAACATCAATTTAAGTATTTAAGTGGCGATTTATTCAAGTGAGGTTCGAAGTATTATGGCGAAGTGTTATCGTCTTATAATTGGGCGGGACTCTATTAGCTGACATTATTATTCCGTGTGGACAAATTTTGCTCGGATTATTGTACAAGTTGATTATAAACTGTATTTGTGATTAATTGAAGATGGTTATTAGTGACTTAATTGGTGTCTTTATTTTGTTTTCCACTGTACTAATGAGACCGTCGTAACAATATAAAAAATCTGTATTGGTTTAAATGATGAAACATTTCTCATCAAACTACTGTACTATAAACTTGTACTGTAAAGCAGGCTTTACAATACTCACGGACGACCAATTTCGGTGCTATACAAGAAGGGCAATATTAACGTTTTACACTTTCCGCCTGACGGAAAGTTTGCGAGGAAACGTGAAGAAAGACTACACAAAAAAGTACATCACATATTTTGAGTGAGTGAACAAAACCGTGAGTGACTTCGAAGACAACAGCACGTACAACTGTACAGATATTATAAAGTATTTTATTAAATTTTTATGCATCCTATAAATAATACTCTTTCTATTATTTCTTTAAACTTAGTATCTACAACATGAAAGTGGATTTTTATTTCAAACATTACTACAGCTTCTTATAAAGTTTCCTAACTAGATGTATCAATACGGTAATTAGACAATAAATGTATAACAGTAAAGTGTTTTTGCTATGTATTATATTACTTCAAGATAAATTGGATCGTCTTATGGGAGGGGGCCTCAGAAAGAAATCCGCCCCGGGCTAAGTACGCCACTGCGTACGGGTACATTGTAGTCGCATTTATTACATTGCAAATAAAATGTTGGATTTAGCTACGTTCTGTTTTCCTTGAAGATAAGCCTTATTTGTTGGTTTCACTATCTCGTCTTTATATTAACACGTAGTTTTGGGTCGTACTTTCCTCGCCGGAACTAAAATGCTGACTGTCCCACTGCAACTTTACAAGCATTTCTTTTAAAAATGAAACGAAGAATTATCGTAGAAATATTCCGATGTTACTGGTGTTGGTGTTACACACGGTAAATCACCTGTGCTATGACCTCGGTAACCGAGTTTCCTCGTTTCTGAACTGAGAATACCCACGTGAAACCACAATATACATTTCATCACAGTGTTCTGTGCTTCCTCCCGTATTAGTCAATTACCAGACAGCAGATGTGTTGAAATAAACAGCGACTACCCTACAACTGGCGTCGGCCGTCTGTGACGTCTATCGTCTAGATTTTTTCACCGCTAACACGCAGAGATTCGAGGGATATGTTGAAAATAACAAGTAATCAAGAGCAAATATTCGATATCTCTAATATTTAATAAAAAAAATAAATAAATAAATAAACAAACAAAAAAGGACAAACATTCTTAAATCCGAGTTATTTTCGCCTATTAAGGCCAGCGTGTATACAAATTAAAATTACGTACGCAATGAAAAATGTAACGATAGTCGAACGGAATGACAAACAGATTAAATAAAAAATAAATATGTTGTTCCAAATTACGTAACGCTTCAGAAGATGTATTCGTGATAAAGCAAGCCACACATTCGTGCAAGGGGAGACTGTTGTTTTCATTGTCAGCATTACATCTTAACTTATATCTATTCTATATTTATCTATTATATTCTATATATTCAATACTGATAACGGAATTACCATCACTTCATAAGCTGGTTAACTTAAATGCTCTGTTGGCAATCTCCTGAAACACCAAAACAAGGATCTGGAAAATCATCATAGATATCATCATAACATCACAATACAGATCCGAATTGTGGGTAACTGCAAAAAAAAAAAACCAGATGCCTTCAGACTGTAAGTGCTCAAAAACGAAGAATTACTGGCGTGGGGGCTGCCTATCGACAAAAGCAGATACGCTGAGATAAATGGGAATCGTCAATGACAAAATCGAATCCATGGGCTACAAACGTAAAGAGGTATGGACGCATCGAAATACGGACGTACAGCGGAAGCGTAAATGGCCGTTGGAATGGAGCTCTGCTTTTAAACACGATGAACGAGCAGACGGCGAGCTGGAGAGCAGAATTGGACGTCACCGTGCAAATGCAATATAGGTGTTTCAAGCAAAGCACATAAGTGGATCGCAATCGCGTGAACTTACGATATGAGAGTCTCGGCAACAAATACAGAGAACTCATTAGACTTTCAAAATTTAGGTAAATAATACAATCGTAAACTATTACAAACCGTCGGAAATCACTTTCCAAACGTCCCTTAAAAGGAAGGCACATTTCCGTTATTGTTCCCTAAAGGATACGAGTACAGAGTTAGTAATATTCGAATCTTCTTTGAAGAATTTTCTTTTTTTCTTTTGTAAACCAATATTCTGTTCTATAATCTGTATTCCTTGGCAACGTTCTCTGGCTGTAGATTGTCAAATTTCCTTATTCCTGCACGATTAACCAACATCCTTAAGAAGCGTCGTCTTTGTTAAGGATTTCTCCTTTCATGTGGAAAGAAGGCTACCTTCGATACACCTGTTTTTAAAAGCGTTATGATTCTGTCATCCAGAACTAGATTACCTTGAACATTTTAAATATATATACGGGATCGTGCGACCAAAAAGCGCTGGTTGCCAGAAAAATGTACAGGAAAGTGTAGAAGAAAAAATGCAAAAAACTTTATTCGCGTAACAACAAACACCTTGTGAAACCCACAAAAACAGTTTCAAAAAAACAACATAAATCTTTGATTTCACTCAAAAAATTATCTCAGTAGAGTTTAATTATTTAAGGTCTGCAAACACATTATGAGCAGCAAGCACCGGACTCACAAAGAAGACAAAATCGGAAAGAAAATCTTAGCCGTGAAATAACAGTTCATCGTTTTCATTTTGTGAACACATAAGATTGTAAATCCATCATATATAAAACCTGCTATTATTAAACCATAGTATCACATTCAATCTGTATAAAAATTGTAACATTACATATGGGCCCAAAGATTACAGTAACCTAAAATACTTACACATATCAATAATCGAGTCAAAGAGACAAACCAAGTAATTTATCTAACATGCCAAGCATCAAAACTACATGAGCTACCTATCACCAAAGATAAACTCACAACAATAAGAGTTCATAAACTGATGGTAACTAGCAAGTGAAATGACATTATAATAAAAAGAAGATGCACCACACGATGATTGTACCACAGGAACCAACAACCCAATAGTTTTCGGTCAGTGAAGACTCAATGAAGAACCAATGAAGACAAGGAAGAAACATACTACGAGAAGGACACCTAACAACCATGGCATAAAGTATAGATTCCAAGAGCCAGTCAACTATAAATCAACATCTTACCCGTATATGCAATGACTAAACAACCTACAGATTGAAGAGCTGGGCAAGAAATGACTAAATGAGATGACCAATATACAACAAATAATGTTATAAATGAATAGGACAAGATATGTTATAAAAAAGAATGAAAGTAACCATACTGTTTATTGAATAGAAGCTGTAAATAAAAGCATAGTAACATGTTATGCACAGCACCAATGTAACATAAAGAAGTATCAAATTTGCCTCAGAATAATAGCAAATTTTAGTCAAATAGTCTAACAATCATGTAAGACAAGAAAAGGGGATAACTAAAGGTTATTAGTTCTCATTAATAAAACCAAACTTAAGAAAATAAGGTTAAAAGAATACAAATGTGTATCAACCTAACGTACACATTGTTGGCACAAATGACAAAATCACATAACCTAAGATGTAGGTACTATTCACCTAAATTCACAACTAGCAGTAGGAAAAACCTACCCAAACCAAAATGTTTTGTGTGTTAAACCAAGTAGAAATAATAATCTTTCTACGGGTACCAATATAAAATACCCAAGATAAGTTTTAAATAACAATATAAGCAAATAAAGTGAACCAAAACCAACCAAAATGGAATTCACTATGTAAAACCTGAATAAAGCCATATTATAAAACCAAATAGAAACAAAAGGTTAATGTCTATACCACAAGTAGAGTGTAATACCACTACTGTAATAGCATAAGAAGACTATAAGAAAGAATATAATGTATTATAATAGTAATTAAGAACACCTGTCATGTGACACCAGGTGTAAGTAATGTTATTTAATCATGCACAATATGGAACAGACTAGTGTACTAAAAACACCAAGCCTAGTACAGAGATACTATTATTGGTCAACTATTACAACTAAATAATAATGACAAAAGAGCTAAAAAATACCAAATAAGAGTGACATTAAGTATGCATCTCATAATGCAAAATAGAGACCACTTTATTAACAAGAAATGACAAGGAATACATAATATTCCAATTAGCAAAGGTTATCAGTAGTTAAAACCATTTATCATTATCAACTGGAGCCGTACAGAAAGTGCATAAATACTTTCTGTTATGTAAAATATGTAAATACAAATATAGGAACATAGGCTAAGACAATGGTAGTTTAAGAAATGTATTTTGTCAGTAGTTTTAAGTAACTAGCAACTAAGAAGTGTAAAAGAACTTGGAAGGCATGCCCTCAAGTGGGTATGAGTGCCATTAAATAGTGTTAATCGAAAATTAAATACAAATAATAGTGTATAGTGAATGGTGATAATCACAAATTAACTTCCTTGATAATGGACCAAAGCACACCATGAGTGGACTCAAAATAAAAAGCCGAGTGTTACCAATCCAGTGATACGCTCAGATTTAAAATCTAAGCAATATTAACAAAGTTATTACAATTATAAGGAATTCATGTCAAATTGAGCAAACATTTTTACTCTTGACACCAAATACCCCACGCCAACTTCAACAATTGAAATAATTCGCCGGGGGAGTATGTGCATCAAATTAAAGATCGTCAACCAATCAAAACCAAGAAATTAACAAAATTTTGGACGATCGCAAAACGGAACGGCAGAGCGAGGCCTGCGTTCTCGTCACTTTTTAATCAACTTCAGAAGGGATTTAATCAACTTCAGAAGGGAACAGACGGCTACAACTCAGAGCAAAAAGTCAGCTGATCATATGATTTGTGCGCGTCACCGATGTAATCAGTGTAACCTAACCTCAAATTGTGATAGCGTAAATACGTTAGTATCAGAGGTGTGAAGTGTAACAGTGCGTAACAAGGATTGCTCAGTGTATAATCCAGGGCAATTCCGGGACTTAAATTATAAATAAAAGGGAGTACAAGTGATAATTACATTCTTAGTTAAGAAATGAAAAACGATATAGTCGAAACATTTTCAAACAATGATCCTAGGTTAAGATGTATTCATGATGTTATCTAATCAACAGTAACGACAATCCTCAGATATTTGAATATGCTAATTTTACGAATTTATTAAACTTTCAATTAATTTTTATGTACGAATACTCCCTGTGACTTAACCACACGTAATGACAGTTGTCAATTATTACATATAAAGCGAATTAACCAGTATTCACCAATGACCGAGACTTGTCAACTGGTAGATTAATTAACGAAAGTTAATAAAATAAATCAATGTTATGTCTGTTTTATGATAAGGAAAAGAATTTACTATTATAACCATTTCAATGTTTTTATTTACTATGAATAATAACCAAGGTTGTTAAGATACATGATTACTTACAGCCATGCAACTATCTTTATGTAGAACCAAGCAATGAATCAGATGTTTTACTAAATAACACTTGTAACGAGCAGAAAATTTTAAAATTTTTAAATTTCACCTCGGCAGAGTACGTTCACACGAGGCATGTGTCAACGACCTATGGTGGAGCAATAAATAAGGAGTAATGAGAAGGTGTCAGTGAAGCGTTGCTGACTTGACAATAGAAACGCATTAAGTTCAATCCAACTATAGAATTTGGTGGCGTAAGATGACAGGGAAAGTTTCGTCCAGAATTATTGCTCTCCGCAGCTGTAACAACGTAAGTGAGGACATTCACACCCGTACCAAGAATTGTAGCAGATGTGGCCGTATTACGTCAGTAGACGATAAGCGACAAAAACAAGTGATGCTCCATACTACAATGAAACGGATACGCTGCACCTTAAGTAACAATACTGGAAGATAGGCTGACAAAAACTAAAGTCATGTTACACAGCTGGAGGTATCGTCTAATTGACAGACAAGAATTTACGAAGGGAAAGTTGGGGTGACTTCAACGACCAGCAGATGCTCGAAATTAGTAATAGCCAGAAAAAAGGGGTAAGAACATAGAACAATACGCCAGGAAGACTGTACGTATAGATAATGGGAATCTATAGAAACGCAGAGTTTACTCAGACAATAGGCTGATAGACAAGTTGTTAATAGCCATAGTTTCTTCGAAGCGGGTCAACGATCGTCAAGCCAGAGAGCAGGGAGACCTAAGGACCTATCAGAGACCTTCAGCCAGCGAGAAATTTGATGGTGAGGGATGTTTCCATAGCAACTGAGACGAAGAACCTATCGGAAGAACTATGACGTAGGATTTTGACAGAGTGGGACAGTATTTTCCGAGAAAATCAAAAACTGACCAATCTCGAAAAGAAGTGGGCGTGAAGCGCGCCAGAGACAAAATTTTGAGTAGGGACGAATTAATAAAACTAGCTGTCCAGGAAGACGGAGAAGCAGTCATACTCAATTTTTTAGTCAGTTATACTCAAATTTTAGACAGTGATATTCAATTTTCAGACAGACAGTCAACACTTAAAATTTTAATAGTTATACTATAAAGTTTTACAGTTGGAATTTTCAGACAGTTTACATTTCAATTATCAAGTAGTTTAACTACAAGTGCGAGAGACGGTATATTATAAACTTTCCATTGTTTATTCAAATCATTCGGAAGTTAGATAAATAACAAGGAACTTAAAACTTAATAATACATTCATATCGCGGTAGTGAACGTTACCGGAGTGCGCAGTAACGGACTTAGTGAAAATTTACACCAAGTGAACAATCAGACCGTTACACTAACAGACAGCATCACTTAACGATATACAAATTATTGGAACTTAACATTGTGTATCAACAACATAATGAACACGAAACATTAAGCAAACTAATCAATTATAGGATCGTTTGTGGAAGCAGCGACAAATGAAACTAGACATGTATATTGACTTTAAAACGAACACACAGCAAACACAGTAAGATAGAACATTGATTGAACACTGAACTTCAATTACCCACACATATACAAACACCTACGCGAGTGGTCGGAAGAATAAAGTGATAAGTGGCAGTGATAAAACAACTTACTACGGAATGTATCTACGAGCCATCTCCATCACCAGAACGAGACTTCATCAACAACTAATGGATATTCACTAACCAAGTAACCACTATTATAATTACTTCTAATTAATAACTTCTACTGACCTGGTTTCTTTCAAAGAATTCACACCTGAGAAATTTATTAAGAAAAGTAATGAGTAAATCTGATAAAGTATTTAATGAACGTATAAACAAAAGCTTATTTGGGATTTAATGAACGCATTAAATAAGTAGAATATTGAATTGTAACATCATTTGATTTATATATGTATGTATGTTTTCCTTTGTTTCAGCATATATTAAGATATATCTTTGTTTATTATGAATATGTATGTATTTCAGGTACAGCGACGTAACCTATGTACTATTATAATATGTCATAAATGATAATTAAACTAGTATTTTAGTTAATCAGAAACATGCGTTCATTATTACCAATGCAACCCAAATATTAACCTAAAGTTTGAAAGAATGCAAATAGATTTTAAGAGTTTCTTATGTTCAATTAAATAAATGATACCACGTATGTGTTGATGAGTATAGATAGTTAGAATCATCATTAAGATTAAATTATACACAGACATGTCAGAGATTGATAAATTTACATATATAATAAATAACCCATTCATTCATTCATTAATAGATTTATAATTTAATTGAAAGTTATAAAATGGCGCCCATTCGCACGGCATGATACGTATTAACACAGATTGTTAACACGTACGGCTTAGGTAAAGAACAGGCAGTAGAAGTAGTAGAGAAAGTAGTGTCATAGAAGTAGAAGTAAGATAAGTGTTATTAGTGTAAGTCAGTTTGAATGATTACGCGCAGTAGGGCTAAAATGGCGAGCAATTCAGACAGTGTAGAATTTGACATAAATAACCAATTAGGCGTAGTAAATACCGAGGACAATACTACACCTAGTGAACCAAGTAGCGTGGTAGAGAGTCCAGAAGATAGGGCGCGAGGACAGACATCAAAACTAGAAGATGGAACTATACAAATGTTAATGGAGTTCATGCGTCAACAAGAAAAGAAACAAGAAGAACGAGACAAGAAACAAGAAGAACGAGACGAGAAACAAGAAGAACGAAGCAAGAAACTAGAAGAAAATATTAAATTAATTAGAGAAGAAAGTCTTCAATTAATTAGTGAAAAGTTAGAAAAACAAAATGAAAAACTCGACCAGTATAAGGAAGAGATGAAACGACAGTCAGAGGAGCAGCTGACGCAGATAAGATCCGAGATACGTGACTGCCAGCAGACCTGGGAAAGAAAGGTCGATGAATTACAGAAAAGGCAAGATGAGATCGTGAGGGACTTGAGAGAAGAAGCCGACAAGAAGTACGTAGAAATACAAGAAAAACAAGATAATGATCGTCAAGAATGGATGGCGGCGGTACACTCTACCCAGACGACCGTTAAAAAGATTAATCACAAGTTCGATGTTCACGTTAAGGATTACAATAAGAAGCACGAAGAACTCAAGGCCGAGATGCACAATACCATACTGCAGAGACAACAGGAGCAAGAAGGAACAAATAGTAATATTATACAAAAATTAGAAGACGTAGACGGTAGACAACGTTCAACAGAACAGAAGTTGGACGAGACTACGAAAGAAAAGACAACTAGGATCGAAGAATTAAAGGGACATTTAAATAAGGTAAGAGAAAACCAAGAAAGGTTACAGCGACAACTGATGGAAGGTGATTGTGGAATATTAAATCGATTTAACGGACCTAACCACAATGATCTCAAATATAATGGCACAGACAGATTCCCTATGGAATTCCTCAAAGAATTGTCCGAAGTTCAAGAGTTATATTATCCCGCTGACAATATCAAGTGGATTGGCAAACATCTGGAGTTAGACGCAGGAATTTGGTGGCGAGTGATACGTGACCAAATGTCAAACTTCGCAGAATTCAAGGAAGCGTTCTCTCTGAAATATTGGGGCCAGGAACGACAGGACAGTATCCGGGCCCTGTAATAGCTGGGTTGTCTGAGTCGTGGTTTCACCAAAACAAACATGACATTACACCTTATGAAATATTACCGATGTCTAACACATTAATAGTTAGCGCAGTTGGTAATAAATCAAAGCTAATCAGAAAACAAATATTATGTGATATCTATATTGAAGAAATTAAATATGAATGTGTTTTCCTAATAATACCAGATTTGATAAAACCATGCATATTAGGAACCAATTTTCTTCAAGAAACAGGGTGTCTCATTGACATGGGAAGAAGAATCGTCGAGATAAGAAGAGAGGATAACGAAGCGACGTACACGGTGCCTATGATGCATATAGAAGTGGTGGACGTAGAAGAAGAAGAAGAGATCATCAGAAACATTAATAAGAAGATAGAAAGTATAGAATGCGGAGATAGAGGAACGTTGGAAAGATTAAGGGAGATTCTAATAAGAAATTGTAGTTTATTCAGAGAATGCCCCGGAAGAATCGATGGGTATGTCCACGAATTCCGAGTCACCGACCAGACACCGTACTTCCAGAGAGGATGGCCTGTCCCATTAGCCTATAAAGGGAAGGTAGATGAGGAGATTCGGAAAATGTTACGGTATGGGGTCATTGAGAGATGCAACAGCGCATATATCAACCCACTAGTTATGGTAATCAAGAAGGACGGTAGCGTACGATTGTGTTTGGATGCGAGGAAGGTGAACAGTGTGACTATCCCAGATTACGAGGGTGCCCCTCCAATAAACGACATTTTGGCGAGATGTGGAGAGATGAAGTACTTATCTACCGTAGATCTAACTAGCAGTTTCTGGCAAGTACCACTGAAATCGGAATGCCGGAACTTCACCGCTTTTATGTACGACGGCAAGTGTTATCGTTTTACAGTTACACCATTCGGTCTGAGTACCAGTTCTGCTGCACTGACCAGGGGATTGGACACAGTACTGGACGAAGAAGTAAAAGAAAATACCATTATTTATGTCGACGATTGCCTGTGTTATTCAGAAGATTTAGAAACGCACTTGTTACATTTAGACTTATTATTATCTAATTTAAGAAGGGCAAATTTAACCATCAATTTGGAGAAGTCGCAGTTCTTCAGACAAGAAATCGCGTACCTCGGTTATCAACTAACAACGCAAGGAATACGAGCAACGGACGAGAAGATAGATGCCATTATGAAGTTCCCTGCACCTCGGAACCAAAAACAATTAAAAGGTTTCCTGGGGTTGACAAATTTCTATAATCGTTTTACAGACAAATACGCTGAAACTACTAAACCATTACTCGAGTTGCTACGGAAAGGACAGAAATTCACCTGGACACAGGAATTAAATGAGTGTTTTCAGCAGGTTAAAAGGTTATTCGTAGAAACAGTCATCTTAAAGTTTCCCCGAATAAACCAAAGATATTATATGCAATGTGACGCCAGCAACTTTGCATATGGCGGACAACTATATCAATTGGACGAAGAAGGAAGAATTGGAGTAATAGCTTTTACCAGCAGGACATTCAAGGGTGCGGAAATAAATTATTACACTACGGAGAAGGAGCTTTTGTGTATTGTAAGATGTCTTGAGCGGTTCCGTATATACATACTAGGACAACCGTTAACCATCATTACTGATAATAAAGCACTGACTTTTATGAATAAATGTCATTTAAACAACTCGCGTATTACACGCTGGATCTTAAGTATTCAGGAGTACAAATTTGACATTGTCCATTGTAGAGGTAAGGACAATATTATTGCCGATCTTCTGAGCAGAAATCCAGAAGATGCCACACCAGAAGTAATTAGTGACAATATTTCCGAATATTTAATTAACCACCTGACAATCAAAATGGATAAGAAGGTAAGCAAGATCCTAATGGATATTGGAAGGCACCAAATTCGAGATCATAAGCTTAAGTATATTATTGATAAGATTAGGGAAAATTGTATAGATAAGAAATTAAATAAATTTTATAGATTCGTCGATGAGAAATTGTACAGATTACGCAAAGGAGAGTGGAAACTATACGTACCGAACAGTGTGTCTGGCGAAATAATTGCTGAAATACACCGTATGTATGGGCATCCCGGTGCGAAGAGATGTATCAAATTATTGCAGGAGTACTTTACCATGGACGGGATGTTAAAGAGGGTGAAAAATTACGTACGGACTTGCGACACATGTCAGAAAAAAAAGGATTCCGGCAACAGAAGCTCGTTCGGAGGAACAAAAGCCATAATACCGTTACGCAAGGGTGACCTTGTGAGCGCGGACTATTACGGACCGTTACCTGCTTCGTCTGGCGGGATAAGGTATCTATTTATTATGGTTGACAACTTTACCAAATACGTACGACTTTTCACACTTCGAAGGGCAACGACCGTCGCTACACTGAGGAGAGTACACCAATATCGTGAAGAACTAGGGTCTCCTAGAGTGATTATCACAGACAACGGAACGCAATTTTCATCTAAAAAATGGTTAGATGGATTAACTGAACTAAATATCCAACCACGATTTACCGCAATAAGGAACCCTTGTGCGAATCTGGCTGAAAGAATCAACAGACAGCTTGGGAACTTATTTAGGATCTTTGTTGGTGATCAACATACAAAGTGGTCGCGTTACGTACCAATCGTCGAGAGTTGTATTAACGAAACGTACCACGAGACGATAGAAGTAACACCGTACGAAGCTCAGCTCGGAAGAAAACCTCCCAGAGCGTGGGAAAAATACATCAACAAGGATATGCTCCTAGTTAAAGGGGTAGATCATAACCAAATATTTATCAAAATGAAGGAGAAGAGAGAAAAACAAGCAAAATTATGTAATGAGACTAAAACCATTACAAGATTCAACATTGGTGAGAAAGTGTTAATCAGAACATATCATCAATCGGACGCGGTCCAGAAAAGAATTGAAAAATTTTGCGAACTGTACTGCGGACCATATAAAGTGCATCAAATTCTCGGAGAAGCTACTTATCTACTCGTTGATTGCGATGATGACAAGAAACTCCGTGGAAAATTTAACGCCAGACAATTGAAAAAATACTATGAACCAGAGAATTGAAGATGAAGGAAGAGGAAGAAATTGAAGAAGATGTCGTAGGAAGCTAGCCGATGCTGATGAATCAACTGCGTTAGGGTAATTGACGCGGTGATATCATTCAAGCTGGCTTATCCAAGAAAGTTATGTACTTTCATTGTTGAAACATAACATCAAAAATGTATTTAGTCAATTAAGCACTAATTAAATGTTAGATAATAAGATAAATTAACATTTAGTGTGACATTTTAGAAAAATATTGCAGTGAATGCAAAGGACATTTAATTGCTATTAATTGATTTATATAGTAATAAGTTAAAAGGACAAAGTGAAAAATGTACACTTAAAATCAGATAAGTGATAATATTCAACGAACTAGATAGTGAATGAACTTTATTAATGTGAATGTATGTAATTAGTAGGTTAGGATTATCAACGATATTATCATGAAGTAGGTAAATCATTGAAACTAAATGTAATACGTGTATGTAAATTATTAAGATAATTACAATTAACGTAGCGATTGTGTCAATTAACAATCTAATTTTAAAATAACAGTTTAAAAGATTTTATTGGTAAGATCATTAGTAATGCACAAAGGTGTATATGTATACGAGATTTTCTTTGATATCATGTAAAGGTTACATTGAACCGCTTAACTGTTTGATAATATCTTGTGAATATGATATTTTAGAAGGTAAAATCTTATTCAATTGATGAAATTATTTAATTGCTTATGGAATTTATGACTTATCTTATAATTATAAAGATAAGGTATTTATATGTCAATTCGACAATGTGAAATGCGTTCAGCTATCCCAAATAGCTGGGAATAAATTCAGAGAACCAATTAAAACCAAAAGGGGGTGTACCACTGGTCATATAAGCTTTTGAAAGTAGGTTATTGTGTATACCTTCCCCTGAAGAAGATGGACACGGCGAGGCGACGTACAGGGCGCAGAATTTAGATTTGAGTTGTTCCCAGAGGTCACATCGTCAAATCGAAATTGAGGACACTGTAACGAGCAGAAAATTTTAAAATTTTTAAATTTCACCTCGGCAGAGTACGTTCACACGAGGCATGTGTCAACGACCTATGGTGGAGCAATAAATAAGGAGTAATGAGAAGGTGTCAGTGAAGCGTTGCTGATTTGACAATAGAAACGCATTAAGTTCAATCCAACTATAGAATTTGGTGGCGTAAGATGACAGGGAAAGTTTCGTCCAGAATTATTGCTCTCCGCAGCTGTAACAACGTAAGTGAGGACATTCACACCCGTACCAAGAATTGTAGCAGATGTGGCCGTATTACGTCAGTAGACGATAAGCGACAAAAACAAGTGATGCTCCATACTACAATGAAACGGATACGCTGCACCTTAAGTAACAATACTGGAAGATAGGCTGACAAAAACTAAAGTCATGTTACACAGCTGGAGGTATCGTCTAATTGACAGACAAGAATTTACGAAGGGAAAGTTGGGGTGACTTCAACGACCAGCAGATGTTCGAAATTAGTAATAGCCAGAAAAAAGGGGTAAGAACATAGAACAATACGCCAGGAAGACTGTACGTATAGATAATGGGAATCTATAGAAACGCAGAGTTTACTCAGACAATAGGCTGATAGACAAGTTGTTAATAGCCATAGTTTCTTCGAAGCGGGTCAACGATCGTCAAGCCAGAGAGCAGGGAGACCTAAGGACCTATCAGAGACCTTCAGCCAGCGAGAAATTTGATGGTGAGGGATGTTTCCATAGCAACTGAGACGAAGAACCTATCGGAAGAACTATGACGTAGGATTTTGACAGAGTGGGACAGTATTTTCCGAGAAAATCAAAAACTGACCAATCTCGAAAAGAAGTGGGCGTGAAGCGCGCCAGAGACAAAATTTTGAGTAGGGACGAATTAATAAAACTAGCTGTCCAGGAAGACGGAGAAGCAGTCATACTCAATTTTTTAGTCAGTTATACTCAAATTTTAGACAGTGATATTCAATTTTCAGACAGACAGTCAACACTTAAAATTTTAATAGTTATACTAAAGTTTTACAGTTGGAATTTTCAGACAGTTTACATTTCAATTATCAAGTAGTTTAACTACAAGTGCGAGAGACGGTATATTATAAACTTTCCATTGTTTATTCAAATCATTCGGAAGTTAGATAAATAACAAGGAACTTAAAACTTAATAATACATTCATATCGCGGTAGTGAACGTTACCGGAGTGCGCAGTAACGGACTTAGTGAAAATTTACACCAAGTGAACAATCAGACCGTTACACTAACAGACAGCATCACTTAACGATATACAAATTATTGGAACTTAACATTGTGTATCAACAACATAATGAACACGAAACATTAAGCAAACTAATCAATTATAGGATCGTTTGTGGAAGCAGCGACAAATGAAACTAGACATGTATATTGACTTTAAAACGAACACACAGCAAACACAGTAAGATAGAACATTGATTGAACACTGAACTTCAATTACCCACACATATACAAACACCTACGCGAGTGGTCGGAAGAATAAAGTGATAAGTGGCAGTGATAAAACAACTTACTACGGAATGTATCTACGAGCCATCTCCATCACCAGAACGAGACTTCATCAACAACTAATGGATATTCACTAACCAAGTAACCACTATTATAATTACTTCTAATTAATAACTTCTACTGACCTGGTTTCTTTCAAAGAATTCACACCTGAGAAATTTATTAAGAAAAGTAATGAGTAAATCTGATAAAGTATTTAATGAACGTATAAACAAAAGCTTATTTGGGATTTAATGAACGCATTAAATAAGTAGAATATTGAATTGTAACATCATTTGATTTATATATGTATGTATGTTTTCCTTTGTTTCAGCATATATTAAGATATATCTTTGTTTATTATGAATATGTATGTATTTCAGGTACAGCGACGTAACCTATGTACTATTATAATATGTCATAAATGATAATTAAACTAGTATTTTAGTTAATCAGAAACATGCGTTCATTATTACCAATGCAACCCAAATATTAACCTAAAGTTTGAAAGAATGCAAATAGATTTTAAGAGTTTCTTATGTTCAATTAAATAAATGATATCACGTATGTGTTGATGAGTATAGATAGTTAGAATCATCATTAAGATTAAATTATACACAGACATGTCAGAGATTGATAAATTTACATATATAATAAATAACCCATTCATTCATTCATTAATAGATTTATAATTTAATTGAAAGTTATACACTGCTTCAATATATAATATTATTGTTCATTTTTAATTATCTCATCAAGAATTATTTTAACATTAATTAACGTTCTTTCAACCAATTATTATCAATTGAATTTAATAATTCTGCTAACCTGTAATGTCCAGAACAGACACATGGTTATTATTTTGTATGTTAATTATAAGTGATGACTGAATTGTAGTCAATATCAAACTGCTTAATAACGATTGAATATTAGTTCTATTCAATGATTTGGTATTCTGTCAGCTCAAAGAATCCACGAAGGTATTAATTTAATTTTAACCAAAAAGAACATTTAGATAAACTAACTTTGTAAACAGTTCTGCCACCCTGAGGCAAATTTTATAAAACTCAAAGTCTCATATTACTTATTCTGAATTTTATTATAAATGATACTTCAGATCATTCAAAGAGAGCACATTCATTGAATAAAATATTATTTGACACAAGAAGACGAAGTCAGTCAGTTTATTTCAATAGACTAAGTTGAAAACAGGTGAACGAATTTCATTGGTCAGCTCGACAAGCAGCGGCGAATACAAACACGGTAAGTCCGTATACAAATTGGATTGTGATATCATCGACCCTGCAAGTTCGACAAGACTCACCAAGTAAGTGATTGTTAATGCAAAATATTTGTGTTTTCAGTACTGAACATACACCACCATTTCAACGAGTCGACGGAAGAACATCCGTATAAATAAACTAACCGAAGTAGAAAATTACTTCGATAAATAAGTTCAAGTGCATCAACCGGACTTATTCAAGTTGGATTCAACGCTAGGTTGAATTGAACCGGATAAGTCAATAATAAAAAAATATTAAACAAAAGTTATTGCAAATTTTAAAGAAAAATAAACGGGCAGATAGCACCCCAGAACCCCAAATGACGTTTACTTACAAATTGACGCATACAACGTAAGAAAAATAAAACCTACCACAAAGGTTTCATTACAAAATTTATAAATTAATAAATTACCTTAGATCCGTCGTGACTTCGTTTTTTATTTAAAATGACGCGTTTCGGAAAATATGCGCACCCATACGGACGTGTGTAAGACAAAGTAATGTGATTTTAACATTTAACGACCTCGACTGAGTGAATTAATCTGCAGATGGAACGTATGTTCCGAAACGCATCATTTTAAATAAAGAACGAATTCACACAACGGATATAAGGTAATTTATTAATTTATAAATAACGAAGTGACTTGGATACCAATAACAATATGTATGTATAAAAACTGTCAATTTGTCAATCCGAAATCAGATTATAAAACATATGACACTAGTGCTGCCGAGAAATATCATTAATAATACAAATAATAAATTTTGGAATACCAAAAGAGGCACAACAAATCACGTTTAATTATGCACCAGACACGTATCAGCAATAAATTAACCGAGTAACCTCTAATTATCCTTTACACATACGTTCAAAGAATGTACGTTTTATCTATGTATTAAATTGGTTCCACGCTTCTGTCTATTGAAACTTCACTGGAAAGCCATTAACAAACCACCACACTTCACAAGTTTTGTTCAGTATGTTTTTAATGCCGGCAGCGAATAGAGAGAGAGAGAGAGAGAGATGGCTTTTTTACTTCTCACGTTTTGTAAGAAGCTGAATGCAAACATCGTTTGAAAAATCAAGTAAATTTCCTCCAACTAGATGATAACTATAATATGCACTCATACAACGAAGAGCAGACTTCACAAACACGCAGTTTGAAGAGATTCGAGATAGTCAGAAGTCCCTCCTTATTTAGTCAAAATAAGTACTGATCCGAACGACTCTCGACTATTCTTATACGCCGATGACCTACCTAGCTGAAGTAGCTTTAGTCAAGGACAATTTGACAACCTAGGCGAACACTTGCGATTTTTGTCGCACGACAGATTAATCGCAAAAATGGAACACATAGTTTTAAATGCCAGTGCACTCGAGAAATCGCAGCGATTAAAAAATAGCAACATGTTCTATTTTATCAGCGACGCGATTGTCACTGGCTCGAATGAATCACACAGACATATACAGACCTGCACCCACTTCCGATTCTGTAGCCACAATTCCTTGGCTGTTAGTCTTGAGAGAAGTGTATTGCTGAGTAGACTACCACCATGCCTTGCACCGAATCTGATGATACTGTAAATTGAATCCTAGACCCAGACCTAATTATCATTGAAGTTGAAAAACGATCGTAATTAGACAGTAGTTATAAGTTGTAAGCGAAAAAAGTTTGCCGAAAAGTAAATACAAAATAAAAAGTGATTCTGTGTTGCAACAGAATGATTTTTGTCGCAAAGTAAAACACAAAAATTAAATTTTTTGAAAGCCAAATAAAAATACAAAATCATTACACTTAGAACACTGAATGATTTTTGTTTTTATTTACTTTATTTTATTTATTTGCAACAAGAATCACATTACAGTAATAATAATGATAAAAACCATTAATAATAATAGTAAAAAATGATAAAACATGTAATCAGATATATAAAATAATAAGACATAAATAAATGGATACATCACTATAACTTAAATTTTGTCATATTGCCAAGGTATGGAACCTTGCGGGGATATGAAATAATTTGCAAAATATTTTCGTACATTAGTACAACTTTTATTAGCCCTAATTCCAACTGAACGACAGCTTTGCATAGGATATTCATA
The DNA here is from genome assembly GCA_034769895.1 of Magicicada septendecula. Classification (NCBI taxonomy): domain Eukaryota; kingdom Metazoa; phylum Arthropoda; class Insecta; order Hemiptera; family Cicadidae; genus Magicicada; species Magicicada septendecula. Next base: position 72,389,464 of record CM068369.1, on the reverse strand, counting down.
AGTTTCGTCCTCAACTCTTTCTACGACGTCCATTCTATGCTGACAAATAATGACAAAATATTATGGTAAAATTGCGATTTATTTATCGCAAGTGAGCGAACTTCAATATTTTTTCGCGACCACGATTTTTTTGTCGTTGCGACAGATAATCGCAAGTGTGCGCCTAGTCTTCTATCGGTGTGTTTGCGGAGTGAGGAGTGAAATGGTGGTACATAGGCCTACTGCGAATGGCGCCTACGTCATACACAGCTTTTCTACATACGTGACGTACAATTTGCTCAGAGTTGTATTGACGTGCGCCTGCAAGTCAGTTACTGAATGGCACAAACTATAAATACAGACACGATCAAAACAATAAACGAAACAAATAACTGTAACAATGAACACCTCAGTCAACAAACAACTACGGCATCGAATAACAATCGGAGGTCTATAAACCTGTTCATTAACATGATCTGCCTGTGGTCGCACCAGTTCGAGCCGGTCACAAACCGCACAGTCCGATTCATCGGGAAAACCCACGGAGATAACTCGACACAAAACTTTCAGCTTCACTTTTTTCAGACGCCAAACACACCACTTCCCTGTTCCGTGTACGCGGCTACTTCGACTCGTACCACATCTACACCGCCGCAGCACGGACTGAGCTTTTACAAAATGTTTTTTAGTCTACGCAACGATTACTGAAATTTGCACCCATTTATTATTTCCCCAAAATTCACCTATGGTATAAAAAATGAGTAATTAATGAAAATCACGAAACTTGAGTTCAACCGCAAATGATCGTTGTGTTCTGCAAAAGGTAGCATGTTCAGAGCGTCCGTGCTCTGTTCGCCACTCTTTGGACCTCCAGTTATCCACAGTTCGCTACCAATACCCAGCCTTCCAGCCAACACTACTAGTCCAATTTCTATAAAATTTGCCGTAAGTCATTGGCAGTGACATTATCACAGACTGAATACGCATAAAGCATCATTACTAGATTTACTCTTGTGAATAATATTGAAGTGCCACACAAGGATGCTCCTGTGAAGCATCCAAGATGATTCCGTTCATCGTTTTCATGGACTCTCGACAGGTTTTTTCTTCGTACACAACCAGGCCGTACATTATCTTTGAAACATTTAACTCTTTACAGATAGTTCTCGTGAAAATGTCAAAACACTTTTTTTCCGAAGTAATGGTCTCGACTCGGCTCGCAATTTAAATAGAATTTTTGGTAAAAAACGGAAACGCCTATTGCTGAAGTGGTATTTCCGAGTGTTCTGTTAAGCTCTAGTAGACAGTGATGGATAATATCTGTACGCCTGATTAACCGAGTGTTCGGTTAAGCTCAAAGTCAATACACACTGAAAGATATTAACCGTACGTCCATTTAACCGAATCTTAGGTTAAGCTCAAAAGACAATACACACTGATAGATACTACCCGTACGTCCATTTAACCAAGTCTTAGGTTAAGCTCAAAGTCCATACACACTGATGGATAGGCCTACTACTTTGTTAAGCTCAAAGTCATTACACACTGATAAATACTACTAGTACGCCCATTTAAAAGTAGTCTGGGCCTATATTCAGAGTAGTTTTACCTGTCATATTCACATGGAGTGATCGCGATATAAGTTTTTCAACAATGAATTCATGCGAGAGGATACTCCCCCTGATACAGATCGGCAAGTACTAGACAAACAAACGCTACTTGTAACTCACGAAATCTAGAAATGCCCGTTGTACGGAAATTATTTCTCTGTGCTTCAACATGTTCAGAATTCACGGAAACGTTAAGACGATTTGTTGGCGATCTGAACATAACGACTAAATGAAAATACGGAACATAAAAACAAACACTTTTGCTGATGTAACAAAGCATGATTACTACCAAGATATCAAATTAAGCAATATTTATCAATAAGGATGTTGTACGCACAATTATCTTTTGACAGAAGAATTAGTAATTTTTGAACGGTGTCAGTCAGAAACGACAATATGCTTGTCTATCACACTGCAAAAAACGTGACAAACTTATCAGCGCGTAGATAAAGTGAAATATGTGCCATACTGCACATGACAGATAAATAAAAATAAATGTTGGATGCACGTGGTTTCCAATCTGGAACGAACTGCTCTGGCAACATACATATTTCACCTCAGTACCTACAAAAACCACAATTCAATTTACGTGTACAACAGTACAAAGTTAGTCAATTTTGTAGTACTTTCGACGACTAAAAATAACAGCTGAATGAAGAGAATTACGGTTCATGGAAGCATCAGACGACCTCCAACTATCGGACAATCGATAAAATATGGAAAAATCTATTGTTGTAATTATTAATGACATTAATACATCCAAACTGTTAAAATAAAAAATAATACGGTACTCAAATATCACTATTCAATAAATTTTCAGTCAAATAAAATGTAATAACAGCAGTGGCGTATCTAGAATTTGGCCTTGGGGGAGAGGTCTGCGGGAGAGTCAGTTTCATACAAAAGAAAAAACAAGTTAAAACTAATCAACATTACTATCTTTAAAGTGGCGGAAATCAGTTCCATTAAAGTAAACGGTAAAAACACAATAAAAATACGCGTTATTGAAACACTGTAAACTTACAAGATACTTTTAGTGAATTGATTTTCCTATATTTCATATCGCATACTGAATGCAAGAGAGCCATAAATGCAAAAAATTTGGAAACTGATTATGGCACAATATTAACTAATTAAAGAGATCTGTATTAAATATTTTTTAGTAAATTATTTGTTTTGTTTCGTAAATAAACGCCTAATGTTCAATTTATGTGTTTTTATTATTAATTCTTATAACAAATTATTAGTTTTCACGGTTTTTAAAATTAAAAATAAATAGATTCATAAGTTCATTAGGACCCAATGACGTTCCAAGGAACGAGACCGTTAAGCTGTTATTGTTCTTGTCTAAAAAGGAGGAACGATCTCTAAACAAATTTTTTTTTTCGGGGGGGGGCTTAAAAATTGTGCCTAGGGGCGCCATATTTCAAAAGCCGGCAATTATCTATCGGCATAAAAATTACTACAGTACGGAAACGTACAGGTGGGGCATGTCCTCGGTGAAATGTCCCACCCCCAAACTGTCTGAAACACATGTACATTCTGTTCCTGTCCCATCGTCAGTTTCCATATTCATAGTTACAGGACTGACAATATCATGGCGTTTAAAAGGAAAGAAACACATTTAAACCTGACCTTTTACTAAAAATCTGTGATAACCTAACGAACAGAAAATGTCTCAGGCAACCACAATTTTAAGGACAATTATAGAAAACCCCTTTGCAATAACAACGTACACAATACGTTAAAACAAACAGCACTGAAAATCACAAACCTATTATACGCGTGTATAATACTTAGGGATATGAGGGGGTTCCGGCATATAACAACCTGCTTCTCCGAATGCAGTGGTTCCAGCAGGATGGGGCCACGTGCAAACACAAGTGCATAGCCTACAATGAAGCACATGAGAAATTCACTTAATTTGGTTCATGCAAATTTTGAGAGCCACGTTATTTCTGTATCCTACTCATTCACCTGATACTTTACCACCTCAGCTAGTACAGTAAAGGAACCCTTCAACAACCATTTAAGAATTACAAGAAACTCGTGACACGGTAGGAGGAATGCTGTTAACTCTCTTTAGAGACACGTCTGAGAATCTACGTAAATGTCAAAACCACTACCTGAAAACAATAGCAAGTACATCGAACAAGTTTATTTATCTTTCTTTTTGAAATAGTGGGAATTGATGTTCCTGTATCAATAAATACACATAATGTTTGTATTTTTATGTCAAATAAAACTTGTCTATAAAACACTCTCAGTTTTGCTTGTTTTGGCGCGTACTGTATATGCCCGAAAGTAACGAGAGTAACAAAGGGAACACGAAACGGTGGACACGTCGTTGCCTAAAATGCCTTAAAAGATGATAATATTTAAGTTATACAGCCAACTATTAAAATCTAACAACCGCTGGGACCAGACTACGTACTCACGCATTCCTACTTCAACTGGACCCATTAACCAAGAGTCACACCCCCAATACGCCCTCATCTAGTCTGGACAGCGCATTTATGTCTTCCTACGTTGTTACGTAACGTAGTGCCCCATATACAGTAGAATGTGATGTCATCACATTTCAGTAATATTACAAAGTCTTCGCGGCCGTGAGGGGGCAAAATCAGAGTTTGGCGCCTCTTTCAAACAAGTATTGAAACATTGTGTCTTTTATATGTACGATAATGTTCGTACATTTTCACTGGAAAGCACGTATACTAAAAAAAACAGAAACTTATATTTAAAGTAGTATAAGTACAGGAGTATAACTAAACAGAAATTTAAACGACGCAAACAATATTAACAGATCGATTACAATACAGTTTTTGAAAACGCTGGTTCAAACTGAACATAAGAAAAACTACAAATAGTGAGCAGCTTAAATGAAAGTGCAGCTATTAAACTACTTTATTGTACCTTTCTACAATTTACAGCGAGTAAATAAGCTGACACGTGTAAATTATGAGAGACGTAAAATTCACTCCTTTCCTGTCTCTACATCAAATCTGTTTAATATAAGTGTATGGCCGTTCAAATTTATTCGCAAATTGTTCAGTATTTATAAATACGGCTCTGTCAATACCCTCGAGGTTAACGAATAAAACAAGCCTTGATGTCAATTTTATTGGGTGAAATAAATGATTACCGAAAAAAGTATTATTAAAGAATATATCTGATTTCTTATTTTGGCGCACCCCCCCCCCCAATGTACCCTTGGTTTCCCTATTTGGGTGGGTCTGCTTGACAAACGGGGTATTAGTACGGCACAGCGTATGTTGAGTGTTGACGAACTGAACGTATTGTGTCTTGAGTGTATGAATTGTGCATTAATGGATATCTATCCTTGTAAAGAAGTGCCCTACTGCGTGTACAAGTGTTCAATAAAGTTACCAACAGTTTCTTTCCCCTGATGTTGACACTTTCCTTTGCCCGAAGATCATCGTAACCGACGTAGCGTCCACATAACAATAAACATGTTCTTTCCCTAGGTTTTGTTTATACAACCGACGACACAGGTTCACTGCAACAATTTTAGTTTAACCGTGTCCTATACATTACAAAAACTATGCATTCGTGTAACTGCACGTAAAATTTTCAAAACTTTATAATTTCCCTTGAAAGCCTCTATCTGTTTCTGAACAATATAAAGAATTAAGAATCATCTTTCACACAGTGGAAACAGCACATACGTAACGAGTTTTGCAGGATTTGTCAAGACAACTTTCCTTCGTAAAAATACAAACCATCTTCATGAAACACTGTGCCTGCACGGCGGCTCGTTAATAAAAAAATTCATTCCGGGACATTCTGTAAAACCAGAGGGACTTTTCGGGACAGGTTGGCGAAATGACGAAAACATCTTAGTTAAAACGATGAACCGCATAAAGTTAATTGCGATCATCCATGGACTAGTGGGAGCATCATAAAGATTGTTGTCATTGAAACATGATTAGTTAGAAAAGTCTCCCCAACGTGCAATGTAAGACTGCCACGAGAATCCATGACATTGTCAGAGCAGCGAGAGGGCCTGAACTCCAAATATGCCCGGAAGTCGATAGTAACAGTATTTCATATACTAAGAAGTATACTAAAATTGAAAGATAATCCGTTTTGTCACAGTTAAAGTGTCTTGTGCCTAGGAATTTCAAACTTAGAAAGAGACCAACAATTTGAATAAAAAAAAAGTATTACAGACAGTGAACAAGGAAAACTAACTAATCCTGAAAACAATTCTGATCTGGCCGTATGCGATCGCATTAATCGTTTAGGTTTTTATTTTAAAGAGTAGGAATTCACACAGACATTTTTATCCCACATTTCACTGTATAAAATAAAGACACTGTATACAGTAACATGGGCAGAGATATAAATAAAAAAAGCATATACCCCTAATAGTAAAACGGGAATGAGGCTCCTACAAGGTTAATCAATCCTACCTGCTTGACAGACGTGGAACAGACATGAAATACACAAACCACAACGCGCATATACGTCAAGGCTACACACAAAAAAATGAATAATTCACCACATGTGTGCACATTTCCAGCACAGCGATGTACCGACCCAATAAAAGTCTGTTTTAAATATGCTGCTTAAAACTTACGCAAATAAAAAAGTTCCATTCCTTGCGTTACTTCATAAGTACGCAGGTAATTTATTGATCAATGATGACTGGGCACTTATGCAGGTAATTGTACATTAGTGTCGTCACAAATTGTGTTTGTAAAACGTACATTTCGTAACAGCAATACAGTGCACAATAAATTAATATCTGTATTGTAAAAAGAATCTTTATTACATCATATTACATGGTATAGCCTATGTTATAGATCGATTACACGGTTATGTTCACCATCTATGGATTCTTCTGAATCTGGTTCATATCATCATCTACTATCAAAAACTAAAAAGTAATTCCCGTGACGTATTTTAATAAAACCTAATGAAATGTCCAAAAATACACACTATCAAAACAAAATGTACAAAAAGGGAATAGTTTGAACGATCGTCTGCTACAGAACTAGCAGAGTTTACCAATGGCGAAGACGAGGACAGAACTTTTGGGACGGACCATCTGGGATCTACAGAAAAATGTGTAGAACGGAAACGAAGTGCACGACAAAATGTATGTATCTTTGTAATTAAAATTTAACAACTTCAAATCAGACGATAAGTCCATCTGCGTTGCATGTAGAGGTAAGGTTAAGACAGAACACCGTAATAAGGTGGAGAATCAAATTCACAACACCCAGAGCATTACAATGCGACAAAAATAATAACCGACTTGACGAAAAAATACTATCATTTATTGTACTAATTTTCGTGCTACACAAGCCTAAATGCAGAAGTTCACAGACATAAATACGAATAATCAAGTGTGGTCTACAAAAAAAAGAAAAGAAACGGACTACAGAAAAAAATAGACAGTGAAATGTGTGATACATTTTCATTGTGAGACATGCATTTCATGAAACTAAATAAAATTAGAAAAAGAAACTATTCATTCTAGAAACTAGAATACATGTTACGAGCAAAGAGAGAAGTTGTATCGTCATAATTAAAAAAACAAAGACCGTATTATTTTAAAATATCAAAAGCTCGCATGTTGCTGTAAGAGGAAAAACGTGAACGCAGAAGACGAGAAAAAAATTGTTTGACACTACGGTAACTCGAAAAACTCAAAAACGTGAGGTACGAGAAAAAAGAATTCAATGTTCTTTTCCAATTCCGAAACAAAACATTCTCAAATGTTCGCCGTTTTGTATAGTTTCAAATATACGGCAACTAACATCATCAAAATGAATCTGGCGACATACATCAAAATACTTGAAGCACTTTACCGGTTACAAATGTAAATTCAAATATACACATCACACAAACACAAATCCCTTTTCCATTTATAGAGGCGTAAATATTAGCGAAATTAAAGTGAATCGTTTTAGATAACGCTTTCTTCACCGAAACGTCTTTGCTCCCATCCTCGCTGGCAAGGTCAGAACGAATCGAGTGTTAAATCTATCTCCCTCGATGGCTATTGAAAGTTCTTTTTTGTATAATGATCTGATGTCTGTCGTTTTAATTTTTTTCGACGTGGTCTCGAGAGACCAAAACTCTCGTGTCGATGGGCAGAATCGATTTCGTCTGACTTTTCTCAAAATTTGAGCAGTCATTTTGGAGTTACTAGCAAACATACACTGCGTCCAAATAATACATTATCGTCATTTTCACTTGTCCGGATAATACACTGAATACTGACTCAACTCTACAGTCTGCTTCAATCAAATAAACGAACAGTTCGGAAATATTAAACTTTTTAACATCTCTGTCTTGGACACAATAAATATTTCGCAATATCAAAATATTTATATAAAAGACTAGACTCTAGTTTATGTTTCATACGTTTGAGCAATAAAGCATTTGGACATCAAAGCCGGACGTAATAAATACTATTCTGTTTATAGTTATTAACGATTGACCTGCACAAAACGCTTACCATACAGCGGAGGAGAACGTTACGCAAGTGGCGAGAGATGGAGTACAATTCATATTTCTTTCTTTGCTTACGAACCCCACCGCAATACGACATGAACGTCTGCTGCTATTTTTGTATCGCAACGGGCTCTCCTTGTAAGTCTTTCAGTTACATTGCGCGTAAAATGAACTTCATTTTTATGCTCTTGCAGTGGCTTCCGTTGTGTAACGACAAATTAAAATTTCTACTTTAAAGTCACAGTGAACAGCCTACCGGCCACGAATAGCGTTCAAAGCTGTTCGACGTGTAGGGGAACAACTCCAAGGAGCTTTTGGTTACGAACATCCTTTCAAAATTGCCTGAAATTTTGCGGTATTCTTAGTAATACAATTATGCTACCTGGCCATTGCTTCATATATTTATATCTAATCTTATGAGGCCCATAGCCGTAAACTGTATGCTGTAATTGTAGTGGATAAGAATTAATACCAATCAACGCTTCACAGGCTGGTTTTAAAACAAGACACGAAATGTTTTAAAACGCCGTACGTCTTACACACCCTGGAAAGGAAAACGTACAGCTAGACGCTAGTGAAAGAAATGGGTCATACGGCGATCGTTTTTACTTTACCTCTGGGGGCACACACAGACTAATCAAAAAGTGAAACACTCAGCATACAAACGAAGGTCCGTGTATAATATCCTTTTTTTTGGTATCGCAATCACCACCAACGGCGATCACGTTTCTTCTGTAAATTTCTGTACTCTACTAGACGTAACTGTAACAGTGAAACGTCTTTTCCACTAACGTATTCGTTCTGACATTACTGAATTAAAACTTAGAGATGAAATATACTTGCTTCATAAATGTTTTATTTCACTGTTACTTCCCATAGGAAATCTGCGTATCAGTAATTTGTGTAGAAGAGCAAAATACGTATTTAAATCGATATTATGGAGCTATACAACACATAGTTTAGGAACAGAATTCATCTCAGACAGAAAGGCTAATGAGGAAGTAACCACCGTGTACAGGACGCAAATCATATGTTATACACGCGCTCCGTGTTATTGTGGGTAAGAAAGAAAACACTCAACAGTCCAAACTAGGGGTCTACAAAACAGTTTTCTATCCACGTCGTTACTATCTAGGATAAAGTCTGTTCGAGAAACACACCAGCAGTTGCAAGGGAGACGTGATGATTTCTAAGGGAGGAAAATGCAAGAACTAGGAGAGACCGAATTAGGATTACGACCGTGAGGTAAGCACGGACCAGTGGTTCGGCCACGTAACTGCCAATCAAGGTGTTGGACAATGGTGCAGTGTGGTGCAATGGAAGTATGGTGATGGCAAAAAAAATCGTGTTCGAGATTATTGCAGATTCTGATTGTACTACACTCAAAACATGAAAAAAGTCATTTTCCGAAAAGTGTCTGTGTGTGTGTCTGTCTGTCTGTCTGTCTATCTGTGTGTAGATTTTTTTTCTATGGCAAACGATAACAGCCGCAAATTCAAACAGAATCAAATAATGTTTTGCATACAGCCCTGATTTGTAGAGTACTCAAGACCTATTGTTTTTGGTGAAGATCGGTTAATGGAAAGGGGTAGTTTACCTGTAACGTTTTATGTTTTAACAAGGGTATTTCCTATGGCAAACGATAACAGCCGCAAATTCAAACAGAATCAAAAGATTATTTGCATACAGCCCTAAATTGTAGAGTTCTCAAGACCTATTGTTTTTGGTGAAGATCGGTTGAGGGAAAGGGGTAGTTTACCTGCAACGTTTTTTTAACAAGGGTATTTTCTATGGCAAACGATAACAGCCGCAAATTAAAACAGAATCAAATAATGTTTTGCATACAGCCCTGATTTGTATAGTACTCAAGACCTATTGTTTTTGGTGAAGATCGGTTAAGGGGAAGGGGTAGTTTACCTGCAACGTTTTTTTATCAAGCGTATTTTCTATGGCAAACGATAACAGCCGCAAATTCAAACAGAATCAAATAATTTTTTGCATACGTCCCTGAATTGTAGAGGTCTCAATGACTTTCGATTTTGGTGAAGATCGGTTAAGGGGAAGGGGTAGTTTACCTGCAACCTTTTACGTTTTAACAAGAGTAAAGTACTTGAAAATTTATTTAAACTTTTTGAAACAATGGTAATTGTTAAAAATAAAATAATTTTGTTGCCAGTCAATAAAATTAAAATTTTTTCATTTTAATGTAAATCATGTATAAGAGAAAATATATCGCGCTTGGCAGGCGATATTAAGATTTAAATATAAATCTTAGAATATGGAAGTCATGTATGGTTCTCCATACCGATTTTTATTATTATGACTACCGCAGTAAAAAGGCAGGGAAGACACACACACACACACACACACACACACACACACACACACACACACACACACACACACACACACACACACACACACACACAAAATTCGCGTTATTTCTGGCCTCATTCATGTTTATTTTCTTACATTTGCACGCTTTTTAAATGGAAAGTGCTGAACCCGTACCAACATAACGCATGCAAGCCGAAAAAGTGTCCAGAGTGGATAGCGATTTGCTTCCTGTGGATCGCTGGGCAGTGTAACTGCACGTGTTTACAGAGGAACAATTCATAGACAGACTTTTCATCTTTAGGGAATGAACCCTCTGCAAGATGCTGAGGGTCCATGAGTGACTTCGGAGCGCTCCTTCTTTTCCGCGTGTTTGTTCTGTGAAACGTACACTGTAGATTCGCAGCTTTATTCTAAGCAACGCTCAATAGGAAATGTTGAAAATTTTTGTCCACGGTGTACCCTCATACACACTAAACCTGCTCTGATGTTTTAATTACGGACATCATAATATTAAAACTTTGGAAACTTGAGCACTACTTAATGGAGATCAATCATTAACTTATACAAGCCATTAATTTTATGCATATTTTATATATATATGTGTACAACGTTATCGGCAACAAAGAAGTAGTTTTTGTTAAAATTCCTTCCCGGGATATTTGGCCGTAGTCCAATGTTTTCTACAAAACCAGACGTTTCGGCAATGCCATCGACTTCCATCATCAGTGAAAATCGATTGCGATAACGTGAGGTGGTATATGTTTGTGACCACAGTACTGTGGTTAAGGCTGAAGCAGTAAGTAGAAAGAAGTAGTTTCTATGGTAATATTTTATATGTGTACTACGTTATCGGCAACAAAGAAGTAGTTTTTTGTTAAAATTGCTTCCCGGGCTCTTTAGCCGTAGTCCTATGTTTTCTGCAAAACCAGACTTTTCGGCAGTGCCATCGACTCCCATCATCGGTGAAAATCGAGTGCGAAAACGTGAGGTGGTGGTGGTATACGTTAGTTAGCACAGTACTGTGGTTAATGCTGAAGCAATAAGTAGAAAGACGTAGTTTCTATGGAAATATTTCATTTCGAATATGATTTTAAATATAAATCTTAGAACATGGAAGTCATGTATGGTTCTCCATACCGATATTTATCAATTGCTCTTGTATATATTTTTTATTATTACTTCCATATTCCTTAAGGAATGGAAGTATGGTGATGGCAAAAAAAATCGTGTTCGAGATTATTGCAGATTCTGATTGTACTACACTCAAAACATGAAAAAAAGTCGGTTTCCGAAAAGTGTCTGTGTGTGTGTCTGTCTGTCTGTAGATTTTTTTTCTATGGCAAACGATAACTGCCGCAAATTCAAACAGAATCAAATAATTTTTTGCATACAGCCCTGATTTGTAGAGTACTCACGACCTATTGTTTTTGGTGAAGATCGGTTGAGGGAAAGGGGTAGTTTACCTGCAACGGTTTTTTTTATCAAGGGAAATTTTTTTTTTTGGCAAACGATAACAGCCGCAAATTCAAACAGAATCAAATAATGTTTCGCATACAGCCCTGAATTGTAGAGTTCTCAAGACCTATTGTTTTTGGTGAAGATCGGTTAAGGGAAAGGGGTAGTTTACCTGTAACGTTTTATGTTTTAACAAGGGTATTTCCTATGGCAAACGATAACAGCCGCAAATTCAAACAGAATCAAAAGATTATTTGCATACAGCCCTAAATTGTAGAGTTCTCAAGACCTATTGTTTTTGGTGAAGATCGGTTAAGGGAAAGGGGTAGTTTACCTACAACGTTTTTTTAACAAGGGTATTTTATATGGCAAACGATAACAGCCGCAAATTCAAACAGAATCAAATAATTTCCTGCATACAGCCCTCATTTGTAGAGTACTCAAGACCTATTGTTTTTGGTGAAGATCGGTTAAGGGGAAGGGGTAGTTTACCTGCAGCGTTTTTTATCAAGCGTATTGTCTATGGCAAACGATAACTGCCGCAAATTCAAACAGAATCAAATAATTTTTTGCATATGTCCCTGAATTGTACAGGTCTCAAGGACTTTCGATTTTGGTGAAGATCGGTTAAGGGGAAGGGTAGTTTACCTGCAACCTTTTACGTTTTAACAAGAGTAAAGTACTTGAAAATTTATTTAAACTTTTTGAAACAATGGTAATTGTTAAAAATAAAATAATTTTGTTGCCAGGCAATAAAATTAAAATTTTTTCATTTTAATGTAATATAATATTTTTCATTTAATACGGGAATAAAAAGGCAGGTAACACACACACACACACACACACACACACACACACACACACACACACACACACACACACACACACACACACACACACACACACACACACACACACACAATTCACGTTATTTCTGGCCTCACTCATGTTTATTTTCTTACGTTTGCACGCTTTTTAAATGGAAAGTGCCGAAACCCACACCAACATAACGCGTGCAAGCCGAAAAAATGGACATCAATTTGCTTACTGGCGAAGCTAGTAGTTAATGAATGGGTAGGCAAAAATCTTATCTTAAATTTTTTTTAAGGAATCACTAAAAGGACGGTGGGTCAAATCGGACGCTGAGGTAGAGTTTGCTGTAACCGAATGGTTCCACAAACAGCCGTAAGAATTTTACTAGCAGGGAATCTACAGGTTAGTGCAACAGTGGAACTCATGTCTTAATGTTATTGGAGACTTCTTTTAAAATCGTTGAATAAAAAATGCTTTACAGCTCTATACGTGTGTCTATTGAACAATCCTTGTATTAGTCATACACAATAATACAACTGATTGAACTTCAAATTTTTCAACTTGATTAGTTTCTATATATATGTTTAATGTTACAAATAATTCAAATAACAATCTTGATCATCTGTTAGTTCAGCGGAATAACAGTGACACTTTTAATAACCGCATAAAATAAACACTTAGAAACAACACAGGCGCTTTAGCTTAACTGTTTGGACCACAGAAGTGAGGCATGCCTCAACGCTCTATGTGTACAGCGCGGGACAATCCCCCCTCCCTACACTTCCCTATCACACCACTACATTGCTTACATACGATGTATACAAAAAACGCTGAGGCAAGTTCAGGTTGCCTCATTCGCTTTAAACGAACTATGCCGAATCTCACCTGTCACCATCTAGCGGTCGCTCAATAAAGCACGTTTCGGTTTAATAAATTTGACAGTCGCAGTAACAATGTATAATCTTTACGTTATGTAGTTCATACGTATTTATAATTTTTATTCTACAGAATTTTTTAGGGTAGGCATTGCCTCAATTGCCTCCATGTAACTTCGCCACTGATATATATGTGTACAACGTTATCGGCAACAAATAAGTAGTTTTTGTTAAAATTCCTTCCCGGGATATTTGGCCGTAGTCCAATGTTTTCTACAAAACCAGACATTTCGGCAATGCCATCGACTTCCATCATCAGTGAAAATCGAGTGCGATAACGTGAGGTGGTATACGTTAGTGACCACAGGACTGTGGTTAAGGCTGAAGCAGTAAGTAGAAAGAAGTAGTTTCTATGGTAATATTTCATTTCGAAAATGATTTTAAATATAAATCTTAGAATATGGAAGTCATGTATGGTTCTCCATACCGATATTTTACTTCCATATTCCTTAAGGAATGGAAGTATGGTGATGGCAAAAAAAATCGTTTTCGAGATTATTGCAGATTCTGATTCTACTACACTCAAAACATGAAAAAAAGTCGTTTTCCGAAAAGTGTCTGTGTGTGTGTGTGTCTGTGTGTGTGTGTGTGTGTGTGTCTAGATTTTTTTTCTATGGCAAACGATAATTGCCGCAAATTCAAACAGAATCAAATAATTTTTTGCATACAGCCCTGATTTGTAGAGTACTCACGACCTATTGTTTTTTGGTGAAGATCGGTTGAGGGAAAGGGGTAGTTTACCTGCAACGGTTTTTTTTATCAAGGGAAATTTTTTTTTTGGCAAACGATAACAGCCGCAAATTCAAACAGAATCAAATAATGTTTCGCATACAGCCCTGAATTGTAGAGTTCTCAAGATCTATTGTTTTTGGTGAAGATCGGTTAAGGGAAAGGGGTAGTTTACCTGTAACGTTTTATGTTTTAACAAGGGTATTTCCTATGGCAAACGATAACAGCCGCAAATTCAAACAGAATCAAAAGATTATTTGCATACATCCCTAAATTGTAGAGTTCTCAAGACCTATTGTTTTTGGTGAAGATCGGTTAAGGGAAAGGGGTAGTTTACCTACAACGTTTTTTTAACAAGGGTATTTCCTATGGCAAACGATAACAGCCGCAAATTCAAACAGAATCAAATAATTTTCTGCATACAGCCCTGATTTGTAGAGTACTCAAGACCTATTGTTTTTGGTGAAGATCGGTTGAGGGGAAGGGGTAGTTTACCAGCAACGTTTTTTATCAAGCGTATTTTCTATGGCAAACGATAACAGCCGCAAATTCAAACAGAATCAAATAATATTTTGCATACGTCCCTGAATTGTAGAGGTCTCAAGGACTTTCGATTTTGGTGAAGATCGGTTAAGGGGAAGGGGTAGTTTACCTGCAACCTTTTACGTTTTAACAAGAGTAAAGTACTTAAAAATTTATTTAAACTTTTTCAAACAATGGTAATTGTTAAAAATAAAATAATTTTGTTGCCAGGCAATAAAATTATAGTTTTTTCATTTATGTATGTTTTCTCAGTTATGTACTGTTTACATTTCCATTTTATTATTATGACTACCGCAATGAAAAGGCAGGGAAGATACACACACGCGCGCGCGCGCGCACGCACACACACACAATTCGCGTTATTTCTGGCCTCATTCATGTTTATTTTCTTACATTTGCACGGTTTTTAAATGGAAAGTGCCGAACCCATACCAACATAACAAATGCAAGCCGAAAAGTGTCCAGCACCACAGTACTGTGGTTAAGGCTGAAGCAGTAAGTAGAAAGAAGTAGTTTCTATGGTAATATTTCATTTCGAAAATGATTTTAAATATAAATCTTAGAATATGGAAGTCATGTATGGTTCTCCATACCGATATTTAATTATTTGGGAAATCATATTCTCTGTGATAGGAATTATGATACTCATGTTAAGTCAGGTAAGTTCCAGACGATCTGTGGGAGAATCAATCATATTTTAAACAAGGTACGTCGATATACAAAATTAAAGTTCTGCAAAGTTATGGCAGTTCCTGTACTGTCCTATGGTTGTGAATTGTGGACAACAACCAAGAAAGTACAATATGGACCTCGGAAATGGCGTTCTCAAGAGGAGTTAAAAGGTGTTCTAAACTTGACCGTATAAAGACCGGCGGAAGACAATATAAACTTGACCGTACATCTTTGAAGGCGGAACAAACAGCACTATGCAGCATTGTGAAGATGATGACGAACAATGACGGACACTGAAAGGAACCAAACTCATCAAACAAGCAGACACGGTAGTAGGAAGAGCAAGGTTGGACGCTGGCTAGAACGTCTTTCCTAAAAGTGAAACGCGCCTCGTGCAAGGCGGAACGAACTTTACAAAGTGGTTAACTAATTCCGAAATTAACGGCAAAACAGGAGGATACAGGAAAACATGTAACATACCTCTAAGTTAGTATAGGGCTATAAAATTTGTTCTCTATTAGAGTGGAGCCTGATGTAAACAAAGCGGAATGATACAACATAGAGGCTTGTACAGTACAAAGCGGAATGATACAACATAGAGGCATGTACAGTACAAAGCGGAATGATACAACATAGAGGCATGTACAGTACAAAGCGGAATGATACAACATAGAGGCATGTACAGTACAAAGCGGAATGATACAACATAGAAGCATGTACAGTACAAAGCGGAATGATACAACATAGAGGCATGTACAGTACAAAGCGGAATGATGCAACATAGAGGCATGTACAGTACAAAGCGGAATGATACAACATAGAGGCATGTACAGTACAAAGCGGAATGATACAACATAGAGGCATGTACAGTACAAAGCGGAATGATACAACATAGAGGCATGTACAGTACAAAGCGGAATGATACAACATAGAGCATGTACAGTACAAAGTTAAAACTTTCTTAACAGATACAAATAATTATAAAATAATTTACCTTAGTTTTAGTTGTATTAATCCCAATGAAATATTAAAAAAAAAGATGAGACTTTTACGCTGCTACGTATTCTCGGTCCTCTTCTACGGTGTAGAATCTTGGACTTTTACTGAAGCCACAACTAAAAAATTGGAATCTTTCGAAATGTGGCTTTACCGTAGAATACTGAGCATTTCATGGACAGCACATATAACTAATGTTGAAGTTCTTAGAAAGATGAAGAAAGAAAGGGAAGTTATTAACACAGTGAAGATAAGAAGGCTTCAGTATCTGGTACATCTCATGAGAAATGAACAGAGATTTTACTTATTGCAGTCCATACTATCGGGAAAAGTACTTGGAAAGAGAGGAGTTGGGCGACCGACAATCTCATGGCTGAGAAATTTAAGGACCTGGATTGACATGAATACAACTTATTCCGTGCAGCAGTACAGAAAGTTAAAGTAGTCTGTATGATATCCAACATCCGAAACGGATAGGAACTAGCAGAAGAAGATATAAAAAAAGATTGTTGATACATTTTTAATCAATTAATTATAATCAATTGGGAACTAGTTTATTTCTAGCGGTGGATTTTGTGATGCGACCACTCACACAAGTACAAGCAGACGGGTTTGTTTACATAACTACGTTCCCGCTAACACTTATCATACGTTTTACTATTCTTAGTTCGCAGTACGTACATTGCAAAATAAGTTCTTAAGTAAACCAAAACTGGCTTAATCAAGTGGCAACGTGTCAACGAATTTAACAGAGCTAAGAAACTAGTTGAGAATTTTTGTACAGGAGAACGAAAATGCAGCCTACTTATACTATCTACTTTTTTTTTACGTTTATTTATGCAATCTGTTAATACATAACAATAATCATAATTGTTCACAGAATACATGGTATGAAGAGAACTAGTCCATTGACTAGTCTATTGACTCATACAGACGTATGAGTATTTAAAAGTACGTGCAGAGGAAATGTTAACTCTAAACGTCTTGCCTGCAGGCTGTTGTCCAGTAGATTTGTAGCTAAAGGATTCGAGTGCTCTTCAAGCCGTTTCACATATCTGTCGCTGAACATCGCAATGGTTTCACTGACTGAGGGCAGGTCCAGGTCTCTACAGATGTGTTTGTTGCTGATGAACCACGGTGCGTTGGCTATGGCACGCAACACCTCGGTCTGAAACCTTTCCATTGTGGCGATACTGGATTTAGATGCAGTTCCCTAAAGCTGAAAGCCGTATGTCCACACAGGCTTGAAGTCAGTGTTCTACACCAACAGCTTGTTGACAGTAATGATTTTCTCCCCAGGAGCCAATAATGCTTGCGAAACTTGGTGTCCAGTTGTTTTCTCTTCATCCAAATGTGGTTGCGCCAAGGCAGTTTTGTCCAAATACTATCTACTGCACAGAACATACAAGGGGCTATATCTGCATGTTTGTTAAAATAGTTTGTTTGAAGCATTTCTTTTTAATAAAAGGACTTACTAGTGCTCTGCTGACTTACTACGAATTTATGCTGTTTGAAAAAAATTACCATACTAAAAATGTGTTCTGAACTTGTTAAATACAAAATCTTCAACAATAAACCGTGTAAGCTTGGTTTAATCTTGGCTAAAACACAGCTAACTGCGCCGCCTCCATAATGTGTGTGTTTGTACACCACAGTATGTAAAAACTGTGTATGTCATGTCTGTGTATGCGTGGTTAGGAAGAATCTCTGTTCACCACGCAGTATGTACAGGGCTGGAATAAAACAACACACTTATGTAAATGCGTACGTTTATATTTACATATTTAATTGTACAGACTACGTACTTAGACACTTGTTATATACGTGGACGTTGATTTACATAATTCCGAAAACTACAGCAATCACGATTTAAGTACGCTATGTAAATGAATAATGTCCCGATTCACGTTTCCATCAGTACCCATCTTTTACTTTTGGGTTCCGACCCCAATATGAGTTACGAAATCCGATCCAGCAGACACCGGAGTATAGGACTCTATGTATACATAGATGCATGCAATGCAAAAATACATAGATGTACTACGATACAGTATATGCTACATCTACTGATGTGTCGAATGAACTACGAGAATTGTTCAACAGAAACACGTTTGACCTGCGCAGCCGTGACTTCGTCGCCATGGCAACGGAATTCATTTGTTTATATTGTCTGTCTGGTGTCCTGGTGTAATTCGTCATAAGCGAGTCCAAGCTGACGGAAGAGATAATAAGGAGATCATGTAGGTAAGACGAATTAAACAATAACAAAATTATGGAGGGGTGCATTGCTATTCTCTAGCCAGGATTATGAGTGAAATTAATTTCGGCGATGGCGGGCAAGATGAATTTTGAAACAGCCTGGACCATGTAAGCTATTTTATAAATTAATAATTTATGTGGCCGTAATCGACCCACTTAAAGCAACAGGCCCCTTAACAGGTCGGTAGTACATCCTGTAGAGAAATTAGTAAGGAAAGTGATCAGGAAGGATTTGTAGAGTTAATTGGTGGTCATGAAATTTAGAGTTAAAAGAGATATAACGCAGCTTCTGAGGATCTAAGCCTTACACCTTAGATCATAGGACAGACTAAAGTGGCTATTTTGTACCTCGAGAAGGGGTTATACTACGATTATGAAGACAGCAGTTGGAGGGTGACCTACAGGTCTAAGGTCATTAGGTAAACGTTCTGCGCGATGTCAAGCATTCTCAGTTTATTATCATGCATACGCACGGCCGAGACAGAAGAACGGGACTCATGGCCGAGAGCAGTTATACGCTCCTGATGTGATAATAAATAAAGAGAGAGAGACAAAGGAAACAGAATATATAGCCAGAAGTCGGGCATAGTTGGGCTACCTCCTCTACGAGAACGAATTCCGATCCCGAACAACGCAGTTTACGAGACCTTGAGCCGGAAGCCGTGTCAAATGACCTCTATATTCTATTAGTGAAACACGGCAACACTAACGCCCTCAAAAAAGTAAATTTGGAACAGGAAACGTAGGCAAAGGGGAAAGACAACTATTATTACAGTTTAGGACGAGTACGGGGAATTCCTTCTCACTTTAAGATCTGTTAATAAGGAAAATTTTCTATGAATCGTTTAGGCCTACTAGGACGAAGGCGTTAAAACCACTTGGTTACATTATAGAAATTTATTACACAGTCGGTTAGCTAACTAATTTTCTGTTTTATTCTAACCTCGCTCAGAAACTATCGCACGTGTTACGAAGACAACACGTGATCACAATTGCTCGAGGAACACGAAACATAATTTGTGCCCGATATGAGATGTTCAACATGCAGTTACATTGAATCGATGTCGGGATATATTTACAACGTCCTTTAACGATGCGGCGTGGTTTGACTACGCAATTAGTTTCTCAAGAGAACTGTACGCCAATTATCACAATAATTACGTACATAAAAAATACAATTCATTTATTTACTTTAGGCAAAATGACAACAACAATAAAACGATATCGCCTGATGCAAAACTAAATAAACCGACTCACTATATGTAGTTAGATACAGGGATATATTTACCTGCCGCAAAGACAACAGCATTTATAATGGATTGTTGTAAACATTATTGGCCGGGTTGTTAGGCCGTGGTTTAGAGTCTACGCTGACAGACGTTTCGGCATCACCATCGGAGGACATCCTCAGTAACAATAGCCACACACAGTGTCCGCCAATTCACCCCAGAGACTATGAGACTCTACTTTATCACTGGGGTGAATCGGCGGACACAGTGCCTATTGTTACCGACACAGATGATGGCGAAACGTCCGTCAGGCTCTAACAGCCCGGGAAATAATGTTCCAAACTAGGTGCACGCCGACCGTCGAAGCTTTAGGCACTCCAAAAGTAACATTATTATATATTATAAAGGCGTCCTGGAAAATCTTTCCGAAAATGAGAAGTCAGTTCTTTTCATGAGTTCAGTTACTTCGTTCAGGATGAACAACCATAAAGTTTCTATTGATCAGCGGAATTAATAACGTAGTTGAGAGTTGGTACTCGAAGTTGAACAGCACCCTAGGAAGACATCACCCTAATGTTTTCATATTGGTTAAAATGCTGCAAGAAAGTTTCAATCTAATTGACGGTAAACGACCTTGGAGAGTGGAGTCAGAAACGAAAGAAGGTTTACGTTAGATAGGGCCAGGGAACTACCAACACGATGAACACTTCCGATGACGACAGAAACCTGGAGAGTGTCTGACAGCTATGTAAACAAGTTGGATTAAAAATTAACACAAAGACTAATGAAAAATATGGATAAAATACAAAGAAATAATACACAAAATACGTTACAAAATACACATATACTTTAAAAAATGTATACACAAATGAGTTAAAATACTAAAAAACGTTAAAAAATTTTAAATATAAATATGAAGAATCTAATAAATAAAAAGTACTTTTGGACATTTATATAGAATGGACGACAATAGGTTAACAAAGCAGATCTTCAAATATCTGTGGGGGAAGAAGTCAACATCAAGCTGGATTAAAGAAGTCCAATCCAATCTCTCTCTCTCTCTCTCTCTCTCTCTCTCTCTCGATGAGAGAGAGAGAGAGAGAGAGAGAGAGAGAGAGAGAGAGAAGGGACACACAGTGAAATGAAAGAATATTGGAGAAAAATAAAAGAACAAAGATTTGAAACTGGCATGTGGTCCTTAGAAGGCCGGGAAAAAAGTACTAAAAATCACAGAATATAAAAATATAATGCAACTACCAATGTCTTTGACCTTTGACGTGTGAGTTTTAAGTTTCACTATCACAATACATTGACAGTCTCGATGTATACACTTGTTAAAAGCGTAATGGCTGGTCTTGTCTCGTTTATTAAAGTGTCCGCCTCGACCACACCACGTTAAATGTACCTAGGTAATTGTCCGCCTCAGCCAAGACACGATTCTAAACACTGTATACCAAGAACGACTCGTTCTTTCCTTTCTATTGCAATCAGCTCTTCCTTTTCAGAGAAAATGTCTGCTGACAAAACAACTAATGTCATCAGTATCTCATATCAAATAATAACAAGCTAACGAATACGGATATGCAGGTATTACGAAGAACAAAAAGTCTGACACCAAGAAATATTACCCTGAATTGGCACTCTGTTATTTCATAACTGTCATATTCGTAGTACTAATTTACATAAAATAGAAGATGGATACAATCTTAACATACTTAACATGGAAATAATTAAGGGCGCGGGCGCGTGTGTGTGTGCGAGAGAGCGCGTGCTCCTAGACAATAAGGCACATTTTGAGTGTCATTAATTTTTCAAATAAAAGAATGTGGTAACAAAATGAGACATTAGACACACATCATGTTAGCTACATAAGTGAAACTACGGTCCAACTTAAAAATCGGAGGTCCACCTCTGGACGTGTCTGACAGGAAATTTTTATAGTGAACATTGGAACCAAAACAGTAAAATGGAAACTGTACAACAAGAAGGAACTAAAGGAATATAGGTGACAAATAGAGAGAACCGATTCTGTTAAATAAAACTGAGAAACAGATAACGTAATAGTCTCCAGCGGTCCCATAAAAATCTTAATGGGAAATCGAAGCCAGTGAGTAGACTGTGAAGAACAGAGAGATAGTATGCAAGAAGAATACTTGGCGCAAGAGGATGGAAAACAGTAGGGGGGACAGATTGCAGAGGGACCGAGTCCCTTGAAGGACTGTTACGCCAATGTTAAGCTTCAGAGAATATGTACAATTACAAAGTATCAACTTAGAAACATAATTTTGTATGTGAAAGACCATGAAAAATTAAAACCGTCACCAACGACTAGTTCATACAGCGCGCGTTCGACACTCCATTGTAACAAAACTTTCATGGCACAATTCGACTGGTCCAACCTAAAAGAATTTAAACTTATGCAAAGTAACACCAAACCAAACTGAGACAACTATGGCCAATCTTTTGTATGGAAATTATGAAAGAAAACACGCTCTTAGTAGCTTATGTGAAGTTGAAAACGGAGAAACGAGTAAAAAAATGAAACTCATATTACCATTATACTATTATGCATATTAGATTTGGTTATCAGATTAGATAATAATCGATGACGTTGAAATGAGTCAAGTTCCTGAACGGCTGTGCTTCAGAGTACAAAATAGCTGTGCATAATATACATATAACATATTGTCAAAAATCGTAATGGGTTGTTCAACTGGAAGCAGGAACTATGGAATGTTTAAAGGGAAAAGTGGTCTTTGTTCCAAATATCTCAAAGAATCACAAAAACTGTGCTGTGTATTGTAATACTGATGATTACAACATAAAAAACGTGAAGGAATGTTTATTATATTACTGACTGTATCGGTCCCATGACTATCTATAAGATCAGTGTAGACCGTTATTTATTATTATTCAGGCTGTAGAATGTTTACACATTTTCCGGAACCAAATGTTACAGAAGTGATTGAATTCTCATCTTTCACTGCTGCTTGTCCATCCAAAGATCTTCTTCAATTTCTCGTTCCTTCAATAGAGTCGGAATTTCTTCTATCCAGGTGATAGGTGGTCTTCCTCTTTTCATTCTTCCTGGTGGGGATCCTTATTAAATACTATGCCATCCCAATATTGAAAAAATCAAAATCTGTTTTCAACACATTATTTAAAGACTTAGTTTACTATAAACTGTAATAGCAAATAGGCCTACTCGGAAACGTACAGTAGAGCTCTATAATATAGGTATTCGCACCTGCCATCTTTGCTCCGAGACTTTTAAATGTAATGTGGCGGGAGCAATGTAAGCACGCTGTGCGTTGGATTATTTAATGTAAATTATGTATGTAAATATTAATATTTTTACATATCAGGTTTATAACCTTAGTGTACTAATTTGATTTATGTGTTACACACGAATATGTATAATAATCATCTCATCTTGTCAGTGAAAACAAGGTTATAAATACTGGTGTTAGAGATATTATTAATGTTATGTAGTATGTTTTGCAGATTGTTGTACTACATCTCATAATCACAATGACTGGTTGTTGTGCTGTAAATTGCAAAAATCGAACAGAAACTA
Source organism: Magicicada septendecula (assembly GCA_034769895.1). NCBI lineage: Eukaryota > Metazoa > Arthropoda > Insecta > Hemiptera > Cicadidae > Magicicada > Magicicada septendecula. The sequence continues at coordinate 72,365,841 of CM068369.1, read as the reverse complement.
AGTTTAGAACATTCAAATTTCCGGCAGACCCTATTCGATGTGCAAAATGGATTCAAAATATGAGACGAGACAAATTTATACTAAGCAAGGGAATGCGTCTGTGTGAGGTAAATTTAATGGTTGTTCCTTAAAAGTTTGTGAATGTTAATTATAACGACTAAAAATGTAATACACCTTTGCACTTTTAGGTTCATTTTGAAAGTTCACAGTTTGAACAGGCACGAGTAGATGGTTGGAAAAAACTGAAGCCTATTGCCTAATGCCATACCGACTTTGTTTGATGTACCAAATCCACCTCCTAGGATCGGCCCAGTTCCACGCAGATCACTGTACAAGGTGGTTTATTTTTTTAATCCATTAATTATAAATATAATGTTAGACTATAACTAACGCCCGGATTCACGTGCAATTGCATCTTTTTTTTGCTAGTTCGTAAACGGCCAGTGACAAGTTATTTATCCGAATCGGGATGTGTAGGTCATTTTAACATACATTTTATTTTGCACAAAATTGCACGTTTTGGGGGTTACTGCATAAAATTGCACATTCTGTAGTTTTAATGCACAAAATTGCACATTTACCTGTTTTTCGAAAATCAGCTGCGCGATAGCCAAGCGCGAACATACACGCAGATCGTAAACAAAATCGAGAACAAAATCAGCACGAAGAAATTCTAGTCCAGTAAGCGCAGCTTTTGACGTAACAAAATTTTGACTGTCGATGGAATTTCACGAAATTTGATATGTATGTTCTATATGCACTCTAGAACAAAGTTACACTGTACGCTTTTTATTTGGGGATGAGAACCACCTCTTTTTCAAGGGTGATTGATAAAAAAAAAATTAACCACAGGATCCAATAGAGAATCAAATTCTAAACAAAAAAGTCAGTACGCAACTGTTTTGAAAAATGCGTTGTTTTCGAGTTATTCCAAATCAACATTTTCGATTTTTACCCCCAAAAAACAAGATTTTAGCGTAATTTTTTGCGAATAACAAAATAACGTTTGAGTTTATAGTAAAAATGAATAGGACCAAAATTATTCTATACGAAATAACAAACAAAATGCGTTTTGGCCGGGTTTTAATCCACAAGTTGTTTTCAAGATATGGCCGTGAGAAGTTGTAACTTGCAAATTTTTTGCCTGTACTAACAAAGTTTAACCCTTCCTACTAACCGAGAAAAATACTTTTGACTATAAAATGTCTAGTGCAATGAAAAATACATTATTGTTAATTTTAATAAAATGTTAAGCTAAACTTTTTATTATTAATTTTAACTAAATGTTAAGCAAAAAACCTGAATATAAACTTAATAGTAAGTAAGTTAAAAATGTAAATTCGTGTTTATTAAAAATAGTTTTAGTAACTTTATTTGGACTTCTGGACAAACGAAGTTTAGTAAACATTAATTCAACAGCCATCTATTATGAACAGGAATAAAAGTAAAATCTGAGAATATATACCTAACAAAGTGGTAAGTGGTAACGATTGGTATTTGTTGTTTTTTAGACAAAATTATTCTGCTCTTACTATGGTCTGAATCAGTAAGTTTTAAGATGAAAACTATTATTTCCATATTTTTAAGGACGTGGGACATAATTTCACACTTTGAAATTATATTTTTGGGACGAAAAACTATAATAGTTTATGTAATATCGAAAACAAACTTATACTGCGTCCCATGTATACACAAGCGGCACCATTATATTATGTCAGTCTCGGAACAAAGGTGGCGAGCGCGAATACTCCCTTTAATAGATCCTTACGTACAGTATATACTCTTAACTATCAACTGGTGCTGTCCCCCCCCCCCATTTTCTCACACACAACCACACGAAGACGGGACACAAGCAATAAAGCAGCTGCTGCTGGCACCGTATGAATGAACATATCTAAGGTGAAACTAATACGATTATATCATGTCGATGGCGTAGCTTTAATAACCGCGGGCAAAGACAATTTTCACAGATTACTTCATCAAACGGTCACGGCTGCAAGGAGCTATAACACTGAAGCGTCTAAAATATAAACAGTGTCTGATAATTGCTGAAAATCTAGCAAGATGCAAACTGGAATTAGAAGGGAGTATCACAGGATCAAATAATGTCATTTTACTGTCAGGGTTCCGATATAAGTAATACAAGAAATCTGATTCAGGAACTGCAAAGGCAATTAACCGTAGGGCTGTTTAAGACACGTATTTAGGAAAAACAAAAACATGATAGTAGAGAACAAAGCAAAAATACTATCAATTATAGTATTGATACTGCAGAAATATGACCAATTACAGTATATACCAGTGGTTCCCAAAGTCGGGTCCGCAGACACTTTTAAGAAAAAGTTAGAATATACCGTAATTTTCTCCGATTTCTTATCTGTAATATATTATATTATTTAATCTGTATTTATATTATTCAATATAAATTTTAGAATCTTAAAACAATTAGTAGAAGATTCCCGTATTTGGGGGGGGGGAGGGTTGAAACTAATTGTATTTCTAAAAGTAATTTCAACCTAATGGCTTTAATAATGCCTTTAAATCATGTCGTGTAGCAGATCTGTTTGTCAACCGTACTGACTAGACCTCTCTCTTACACTACAAAAAGAAGATTCTTTGGCACGACTTTCAACTGACAGTTCATTAAAATTAGAGTTTTCGCATTTACAGCTAGCTGATTTCTGGTTTTATGTAATGACTGACTTTCCTGAACTCGTAAAAAAGCTTTGAAGCGTTTAACTGTGTTTCCCTCTACTTATTTGTGTGAAACCGCACTCACCCTGCTCACATACTTTAAGTCAAAGTTAAGAAATAAACTTGATGCCGAGAGTGACCTAATATTGAAGTTATAAGACATTAAACCCAATATTACAGAACTAATTGTTCAAAAGCAGCTTCATTGTTCACATTAAACTATGTTTGATATCATTAATATTATAATTTTGCAAGTTAAGAGAATTTTGATTTTAATGCATTTTAATTAAAATATAAGAGTTTCTATCATATTTACTGTTTGTTTTATTTTAGAACTCAGACGGAGTCCGTGAATTTTTAAATTATTTGAGGGGGGGGGTCCGCGGATTGAAAAGTTTGAGAACCACTGGTATATACAGTACTATATCTACTGATGTGTCGAATGAACTACCGCTATAAGGAAGAAACAAATTTCTTACAAGCGAGCACGCGTGTGTACTGTTTGCGTGCGTAGACGCAATGTCCTATCGCTTCCTGACGCGACAAGCATTTCGCTCCTACATCGTGTTACTGCTGTTTTTGCTACGTCGGACAAAACAGCCTTGAGTATAAAGTCGCAGTATTCACCTTCTGTTGTCTTCCCTATTTCCCCCACAAACTCCGTACGAGCACACGCACGATTTACATAAACCCATTATTTCAAAAACAGGTTTTCACACACAAAAAAACTATCGAAGGGTTCGTTGTTTACTTAAAAACTGAGCAAATGTGTACTTAATGTTATCTTCTCCCACATGGCACACTAGTTTTTTCACACACGCTCTCTCTCTCTCTCTCTCTCTCTCTCTCTCTCTCTCTCTCTCTCTCTCTCTCTCTCTCTCTCTCTCTCTCTCTCTCTCTCTCACACACACACACACACACACACACACACACACACACACACACACACACACCGAAAATCATGAATTTTTAAAAAACCACTAAACAGCACTACCTACTAAACGGAAACCTGTGATTACATATTAGTACTATTCAGTCATTATAAGGATTTTTTTCTTTGTTACACAGAATCCAGTATTATACTAATTAGCTACTATCTTCAAATGAAATTGCTAATAATACCTTCATTACGAATTAATAATTTGCATTTGGCTACTGTTAAGCGCATACGAACAGTACGCAAACTATATTATAAGTTATAAATGTTTACAGTTGAGACATATTATAAATATCCATATATCGTATTATACACGTACAATAATGTCCTAATCATAAAATGTAAAAACTTCACAATTTAAACGCAAATTATATAAACTTCCTTCGAATAAATGTTTTTATACGCTCTAAAATTAATCTCTGGCTCTGACGCTATCGAAGTTATCAGTTTCCCATCTGGAAGTCGTAATATTTTTACTTCCTGCACTAGTTTCTGACTCCGCAGTCTCAATTACTGACAATAATGGTAACACCTTTTTAACTAGCACATCCTTACTGAATCCGTACGAAAGACGTTCATTTTTCACTACTATTTTCCCGTAATATACGAGACAATGGCCCGTAATCTGTCTGGTGCGTAGAGACAGTGTTGAGAAGTGCCGCGCGACAAGAACTCATTATTATATAAAAGACTTTCGAATGTTATCCTGGTTGTGACAGTGTTACTCTATCATAAAAAGAATGACTCGTGCACCCAACAGGGTAGACAAAACTGCACAAAAATGTACCTACGCATGGTACGTCGTGGGACATACAAGTAGGGCTATTGGTTCTACAACCCTTGGCGGGTCTTGGCTTGCTCCAACAGTCCATTCCATTCCCCCCTATTGCATCCCTTGGCTTTAGTTTCTTATGTTCAGCTTTCCGAGGTCCTCCTCTATTTGGTCATTGAATCTACCTCGGGGTCTTCCCCTTTTTCTACTACCCATGCCACATTTCTACGCCTGCGCCACATTCCATTTTCTTGTACTCCTCTAAATACTGTTCTTAGAATCCGTCTTTCACAGCAACCTAGAAGTCTCTCGCTATTTTTTGTCACTGTCCAGGTTTCTGAAGCATATGTCAGCACTGGCCAGATAAGTGTTTTGTAGATTTTACATTTTGTGCTTCTTGAGATGTCACGTGCTTTTTAATCCATAATATGTTTTATTTGAAAGATAATGTTCTTCTTCTTATTTCAGTGTTGATGTCGTTAGTGCTGTTTACCTGGGAGCCAAGATATAAACTTGTGCAAACAACAGGGTAGAAAAAACTGCACAAAAAATTACCTACGCATGGTACATCGAAAACACTCTCTGGGACGTACAAGTAAGGCTATTGGTTCGTTCATTGCTCTACAATATCCATGTGACCAGTAACCTTTCTCTTAAAACGTCAGTCTGATTTCCAGAAAAGTCGTTCAATAAAGTTGACCCAGGAAACAATCATATTTTCCTCGTTCTAATTACATACACGAGAAGTCTGCTTCTCAGAAGGTGTAGCTGCAGGCGAATTAGTAGCTACCTGTTACTGACGTTACGATGACGTGGCTGATGGTATATTGGACCAATACAAACTCATACGTATGTTCTGGCCTCCCAAACACTTTGTGCAATACTTTGGCACCGCAAGAATTAATCGATCTGTCAGATTTGTAATGCCAATAAAATTCTCTGCCATTGTTGATGTAATAATTAAACAATTCACTTAGTGATTGGTCATCGTCGTACTTGATTGTACATTGAATTGAAAACTATTAACTTTGCAAGAGAGTAACTTACAGGCCGATATTTTTGAATGTATAAAATATCACTCACTCAAATATAGCACTAATTAACAACATTCAACACGCCTCGCGCAAATACAACGTACTTCCGCCTAAATGTAAATTAAAACATTAAAATGCAAATTTACAACAATTTAATAGAACCTTCCTTACCTCTAAGCTAACAAAATCGTCGTATTAAATTCGTATTCTAGACGGGGTCCACTTTTCTTTTGAAATACTTCCCCATCTTAACGTATTCAATTATGTCGAAGCAAAATTTTCAATAAAATCATATTTTGTCCATTAAATAGGCTGTCGCAGCCGGAATCACTATTAAAAGACTTTTATGAAATCCGCGTTATTGGACTTCGGCCACCAATCGGGTGCCTTCTTCAGTAGTAAAAGTGTTGTAATTATAATAAGAAACGGTGAGATTTAATTTTAAGGGTACCCGGAAAGTAAAAAAAAAGTTTCAAATTTTTATTTTTTAATGAAATATTAAAATACAAGGTTTTCTCTTTACAGCAATATATAATATATAGGGGTTTAAAGCTTGTTTCATATTTAGATAAATTTTTGAATTATACCTTACACACAGTATCGAGTAACGTCGTTGAACCAGCTCATGGATTGTGCCCTACTGGTCCCAGCTCATGGTGCAAGTACAACAGGTCGATGCATGACAATACAGAATATAGTCACAAACACAGTATGTCACCTGCAATTATGTCTCAAATCAAACCTATTTTTAGAGATTTATCTAGTGAAAATCTTCTAAATAAATGCCTTCATGGGAAAACTGATGTGGGATGCTAAAATGATGGCAATGCTATGAAATGCTTAGCATTTGAGAAACTGGGAATTAATCCTGGTACTCGGATGGTAACATATTCAAAATGCTTGATGAAGAAAGGATACGCACTTTGGACAAAGCTATATCAGAGTATGAAAAAAAGGGTAGACACCAAAGAAGACTAAAAAGAAAGAAACAAGAAGAAGAACTTAGTGATTCCCCAGACTATAATCCAGGAATGTTCTAAGTTAACTGAAATATAAAGTTATTATAAAGTACGTTTTTTGTTTTTCTCGTTTTTCACAGATTCAATTTTTGTTCATGAAAAGGAACATTCTCTCAAGAACTATTTAACCAATCTTGTTGAAACTTTAACAGCATATTTACTGTACACAGACACATATTTTAAGTAGTTGTTTTTAAAAAATAAGCTTTTTTTTCGGCCATCTAAGGACCACATGCCAATTTCAATTCTTTACTCTGTTTTTTCTTTTTTCCAATATTCTTTCATCTTTTCACTGTGTCTCTTCTTCCTGTCTTCAGTCCACTTGAACCTGCGTTTTTCTCTCTCCTACCCTGGACTCCTTCCATTTTTAACACTTTTGCCCGAAAAACTTCTCTTTCAATTGCTTCTTCTGCGTGTATATTATTTTTTTATAAATCCTTTTGGACTTCTTTAATCCAACTCGATGTTGACTTCTTCCACCACAGACATCTGAAGATTTGCTTTGTCAACCTATTGTCGTCCATTCTATACAAATGTCCAAAAAATACTAGTCTTCTTTTTCTCATCGTTTCTGTTATATTTTCTATACGTTGATATATTTCATCATTACTTCTTAATTTCCAACCTTCTGAAGTTTTTTGTGGGCCTAATATTTTACTAATAATTCGTCTTTCCTAATTTTATTTTATTTATAAAGTCAATTTTTTCTTTCATTTAACGTAATTTTTTAATTAATAATAATTTGTTTGGGGGCGAATAAACCTGCAATTTAAAAACAACGCCGTTAAAATATGTAACAAGGATCGATCAGATAGTACAAAAAATTTGATAGTTAGTGCAAGTAGTTCCTGAGAAAATGTTCCTTTTGTTACCATTAACTGGTATAGGGATTCCGGGTACCCTTAATAACACTTAATGTAACTCAGAATGATCACAATACATAACATGTAACTAGTAACCAAGATAAAAAAACGTTGCGATGTAAACAAACGATATAGGTATAACACGTATACCAATGCATTCTCAACATTCCTTTCAATCTATACATATTTTGAATCCTATGTTTTGCACCACTTGGTTTCTCTACAAATTCCCAAATTTTACTTTTACTCAGTGATTGTATTTCTTCATTTTGAAAAATCTGTTCTTATTTCTTGCTGTTTTCAAAGAATCAAGATCTGATCTTGTTCTTGCTTGCTCAAACGTTTTGGTACATCATCAACAAATGATTCCGCATTTAATGCTAAATCAGTTGTATTAAGTAAGTTAAACGATCTGGTGAGTTCTGTTTCAACAAATTTTTCTTCTCATATTACTTCTTCAAGTTGAATAAAATTGCTTTCTACTGATTGATTTTCTTTTGGTTTCATTGTTAATAATGTCTTTCTTAAGTGGATTTGACTTGTAACATTTTTTTTTTTTTTACAAACATTTTCAAGGGCTGTTCACATTTGATAAGCAGTTATTTTATTTTTGATATATTTCAAATGTTAGTCTCCAACACATTGTACTATAATTTATCTGACCATAATATAAAGTTCTTTAAATGCTTCATCTGGATTAGCTTTTCCTTCTTATACACATTTTACGACTTTATTTCTTTCTAAAACCACTTGCATGCGAAATTTCCAATGGTCATAATCTTCTCCAAAAAATAGTAAATTCCATATTTTTCTTGACTGTTTCCCATTTTGTTCACTTTTCAACAACACAACGGCAAAAAAAACATATGAAGAAAATGTTATAACCTTTTAACCTCTACGACACATTTTAATAAACAATAACTTTTGTGCCGTTGGAAGAGTATTGCCCTGGTGAGTTTATATTATCGCGCCGTGACGTCGTAGCAGAAGACAGCCAAAGTCGTAATTATCTAAGTAAAATGCCGCGCTGGCGAACCGTAACGAAATTCAGGGCGCCGCTACTGTCTCGCGGCGATGTTATAGAGTGGGCGGTTAATCAGCTGATTGACCGATTGCTACAGGCTAGTTTTCCGTGGCCACGTGTTTTAAAGAAACCGTGTCTTTCTCTCATTTTCTTTTCGATCATTCCACGGAGCACTTCGAGGTCTGGCGGTGTGGCAAACAAGGGTTTCTTCTACTAATATGGAGTAGTAATTTATAGAGTCTCATAGGTGAGGACAATTCTTTATTCACTGTTATGTATGCATAAGGGGTTATGTATTTAATTCTGTTTAATTAAGGGGAGAATGCATGGCAATTCTGTATGTGTGTGACTCATATTTTACTTCCGGTAGATGGGCGAGCACATGGTAATTATACTTAACTGTTTGAAAGATTAAAGGTAAAAGAAGTAAGCTAAAAGGTAAAAAATAAAAGTAAATAAATGTAAAGGCCTTGAATGGTGGAAATGTTAATTTGAACGTAAATGTGAATTTAAACTTCGTGATTACACTGAGGAATATAGGTAATAACTGAGTGGTAGTGTGGATAAAAAATTCCCACAGTGTGTGTGTGGCTTCCGTTGTACTGGAGCGAGTGAGCTTGTGGGTGGTTATATTTCCCGACGGCATTCTACAAGTGAAATTTGTTCTAGGGTTCTCGCACAGGCCAAGAGAGGGGTGAATGACCTGATGATGACAACTACAACCGTCACATCGTCAGAGCTGGACACTAGAACACTCCCCCATCGCCGTCAGGCTGAGATGCTCCTCAGCCTGCTGGATAGAAGGAAACGAGCCGGAATGATGAACTAACCATCAACCTCACCCACCATTCTTCACAGGATCTAACGGGTATTGCCAAGTCTACAAATGTGCAGGTGGGCCGATTCCGTTTATAAAATCTCGTCCGCAACACCACACCGGTTTTCATTTCACAAAGAAAGTATACACCTGAACAGTATTTGTATATTCTGATGAATCAAAATTAGAACAAGTCCTGTGGATATATATATATATATATATATTTGTCATTATTATTGACTGTGTTAAAGGACCTACCTTCTATATTGTTCAATTAATTACTATTGTTATTAGTATTGTCAATGCATTAACAGAAATGGGATATATACGTATAGTATGTGTTATGGATGTAAAGACTTATACGTAAACCGTATTTTTTCTTTGTTATAATGATCGAAATTTTGTTACAACTACAAGTCAAAATTTATAGTCTTAACTGTGTCAAAACGTATCCACTTTGTATACTACTTGATAATTTTGGTTGTTACTGCTATTGGCAATTCTCATTGAGACAGACAGTATACATACATATAATGATTGGTATAAAGGCCAAGACATAAATAGTATTTTCATGTTCAGAAAGATTAAGATTTTGTTAGAACTAGTCAGGTGGAATATACATTTGTGATATATGTATTTTTTTTTAAATGGTGCTAAAAGGATTCACCTGTTATGCTTGAATTATTTTATTGTTATCAGCATTGGCGATTATTATTGATATGTACTAAATGTATATATGTCTACATCTTTGTTCGTAAAATGAAAATTAAGAACGGATATGAGATACACAAGAAGTCAATTGTTAAACACTGTATTGAACACTGAATAATTAATTATTGCCGGTAGCATGAAAATTTTACTTATTGATTATATTGACTGTATAAAGATGAGTGAGCACCAATAAAAGGAAGGGTTGTTAACTGACTGTTTTATTTGCAAGTCCTGTCAAGATGGGTCCAGCCATTTTATGGTTCCGTTTAGTCCTAGTGGCTAGTATTAAATTTTAAGTAACCAAAAAAAAAAAAAACTTGGGGGGGTTTACCGTACAACGCTTTTCATATATTTTCTTGCTTTACTCTTTCTTAAAAGCCCATAACCTGTTGTAATTATTATAATAAGATTACTTTAGGATGATATATTTTACTTTTATAGACGTTTCGGTTACACACCGGATGGCTTCTTCAGTAGTAACATTTTTTTAAAAGTTCGATAAGGGTAGTAGGCCGAACGTACCCCTGACTGAGGCGAAAGCAACTGCACTTGCCCGAAAGTTTGTTATAAAATAAACTTCTTATAATACCATATATGTGGTCTTTGAGTTCGCCGCCACTGGTTCCTTTGCCCGTTTTCGAACGGTTCTGGGTACAAAGCTATGATGAAGATTAATCACTTCTCCAAATTTCGTCAGTGAAAGATACAGTCTGTGTAAAAAAACTATGGAAAACAACAGATGACTGTTATGAGTTTTCACTAAGACCACTAATGTTTCACTTGTTACAAATGAAAATTACATCATCACCACCATTATTATTTCTAGTGTACAGAAATGAGCTCCGAAGCTGTATAGTTTGAAGTCTTTTTAGTTCATTATTACTTCAAAGCTGAGGAGAAAGACATCGTCGTGTAAATCGGGGGAATGAGGTCAAAAAGTATTTTGGAAAGTTATTAGAAGCTGACTATCAGCCCGGTATACTGTAGTTTGGCAGTAGACCTACGGGACGCGACTATCCATGCATGGTACATAGTGTCATGTTTGTTAACCAACCAACTATTTGTAAAAAAAAAAACACGGCAGCGAACTGTTGCTGGTAGTTTTGACTTTCGGTTTAACCAACCAACTCGCCGACCACCTGTGGTAATAATGACTAATGAAGTTTATTTTTCATAACAGGTTCACTTGTCAAAGCACCGCTTTTACAATTTTTGTTTCAGTGTTCTAAAAATAACCTAAACGCATTAGTCAACACAACAGGAAATGTCGGCCACTGCAATTTATTTGCGCGTGCCCTTGGGCGTTATCCTATCGTAATTTTCCTAATGGTCAGTATTAATTTCAACAACATGAGTAAGTAAGAAGCGCGAATAATATAATACTTATATTTATATAACTACTATAATTACCTTTTGTAGTGAACCAAACCTTACGTTAGAAATCTGCAGGATTTAAATTATCCGTGTTATTTTATGGGATTCTTTGTTTCTTGATTGTTATGACGAAATTTACGAGCGCTTCAAATAAACAGCAACTTATATCAAAGACCAATGAGCAAGTCTGCTCTAACTGAAACTTTGTAATTTACAGCTAAGTGTTTCTCATCTTTATCTGCACTTCTGTCCTTTATCACTGACATTGTACCCCTTAAACTAACTTGTTGAGGGTTTGAACAGTAGAATCTCTATTAACCGAAACACTTCTAACCGAAATACCGTTTAACCGATACGACACACACACACACACACACACACACACACACACACACACACACACACACACACACACACACACACACACACACACACACACACACACACACACACAGTGATTATATATCACTACGACACACGTAGCAGAAAGTGATTGAAAAAAAAAAAATATATATATATATATATATATTCCCGCCGATTTTTACAATGAATTCCCGATTTTTCTGGATAAAACACGAAACCTTATGTAATACGCACTGTTTGTAAAGTGTGATTTGTCATGATAGCTCTCGTTCAAAATAAACAGGATTCCTCCGTTTGAGATGGAAAGCAAGCACAGAGCGTCACCCGTCAGGTCGATAGTCGACATGACTGTATGTAAATCGTTTGATTTTTATTAAAATCTTGATAATATTGTATATTGCCTTCAGTTATTTTACCTCAAACTTCAAAAAATGACATCTTAATTATTATCCGAAATTTTGGTTATCCGAAACCGTCTCCCCCCTTGTTTCGGTTAACAGAGGTTCTACTGTATTCTTTAACTATTCACGCCATGTCTCCGATGTCTAACAAACAAATACCGTTTTTGTAGTATCGTAATTCTTCCTCGCGTTTCCATTCGAGCCTTTGGACACAGTTGGTCACGAACTTCATTCCAGATCCATATAGAGGTTACTAATTCTTATAAACCAAAGCCCATCAATAAAGAGCCGTGTTATTTTACCCTGAAATGCTGTATAAAATTAATATTTGACTTTTTCGTTCGGCCCGAAACCTGAATACGATACGTCCATAACGGGGTTTTATATTCTGCTTACACAGCACAAGTGAAATCAATCGAAATGAAATTCTTTCGCCCAAACAAAAATTTTATATTTTGTTTTCGAGATGGATACAGCATTGGACCACAGCCAACAGCCCTGACGAAAATAGTTTTAATAACACTGACTCCGACAGTGTAAGCCTCCGACAAAGATTAGATATCAGAGTTTAATAACAGTGACTCCGGCAGTGTAAGCCTCCGACAAAGATTAGATATCAGAGTTTAATAACAGTGACTCCGGCAGTGTAAGCCTCCGACAAAGATTAGATATCAGAGTTTAATAACAGTGACTCCGGCAGTGTAAGCCTCCGACAAAGATTAGATATCAGAGTTTAATAACAGTGACTCCGGCAGTGTAAGCCTCCGACAAGGATTAGATATCAGAGTTTAATAACAGTGACTCCGGCAGTGTAAGCCTCCGACAAGGATTAGATATCAGAGTTTAATAACAGTGACTCCGGCAGTGTAAGCCTCCGACAAGGATTAGATATCAGAGTTTAATAACAGTGACTCCGGCAGTGTAAGCCTCCGACAAAGATTAGATATCAGAGTTTAATAACACTGACTCCGGCAGTGTAAGCCTCCGACAAAGATTAGATATCAGAGTTTAATAACACTGACTCCGGCAGTGTAAGCCTCCGACAAAGATTAGATATCAGAGTTTAATAACAGTGACTCCGGCAGTGTAAGCCTCCGACAAAGATTAGATATCAGAGTTTAATAACAGTGACTCCGGCAGTGTAAGCCTCCGACAAAGATTAGATATCAGAGTTTAATAACAGTGACTCCGGCAGTGTAAGCCTCCGACAAAGATTAGATATCAGAGTTTAATAACAGTGACTCCGGCAGTGTAAGCCTCCGACAAAGATTAGATATCAGAGTTTAATAACAGTGACTCCGGCAGTGTAAGCCTCCGACAAAGATTAGATATCAAGAGTTTAATAACAGTGACTCCGGCAGTGTAAGCTTCCGACAAAGATTAGATATCAGAGTTTAATAACAGTGACTCCGTCAGTGTAAGCCTCCGACAAAGATTAGATATCAGAGTTTAATAACAGTGACTCCGGCAGTGTAAGCCTCCGACAAAGATTAGATATCAGAGTTTAATAACAGTGACTCCGGCAGTGTAAGCCTCCGACAAAGATTAGATATCAGAGTTTAATAACAGTGACTCCGGCAGTGTAAGCCTCCGACAAAGATTAGATATCAGAGTTTAATAACAGTGACTCCGGCAGTGTAAGCCTCCGACAAAGATTAGATATCAGAGTTTAATAACAGTGACTCCGGCAGTGTAAGCCTCCGACAAAGATTAGATATCAGAGTTTAATAACAGTGACTCCGGCAGTGTAAGCCTCCGACAAAGATTAGATATCAGAGTTTAATACCAGATAACAGCATTACCGTATTCTCATCATTGTCAGTACTGAATATTTTTATAAGGATAATAAATATATGTCCATACGTTTTGCTTTCTACATGCAAAACATTAAAATAATTTAAAAAATTACAATTGAAAAGAGGATTAAAAATGCATAATTAGAATTAGATTCCTGTCTTAAGCCCGACTAACCATACTTAATTATTTCTATATCTATGTATTACTAAAACACTGTACCATCGTATAAGTTAATCTGTTATAAAAATAATTATGTCTCCCCAGCCTAAAGAACACAACGTTTACAAGTTAACAGAATTCTCCTTTAGGCAAAACGGATGAACAGCGTCGTTAATCAAAATGATGAAGACGTCGGAACAATGGCATCGTGTGCCGTGTTCTGTGTTTACACGTTAAAAAATTCTATTTTGTATAAAGACGTGTTCGCCACTACGTTCTTTAACACAATTTTGCAACGGTTATTTTTCACCTGAGATTAATGATGCGAAAGAGAAGGATGCTGTCGTCTACAAGACGACGCCTGCGTCCAGACAATGAATTCCTTCCTTTGTCGAACACCAGCTCCACAACAATGGGATTTTTAATATACTTTCAATACCCTTTTCTGACAGCGATTACAGTACGAATTATTTATACGGTATTATTTAATACAGGAACAAAAATGGAACAACTGGCATAATCGTTTCGTTAAGCAATAGGGTTAACGAATTTCGTTAAGTAATGCCGGACGTTGATGATATAAGGTCTACATATCTTCGTTTTGTTACAGTGGTTTCATCATCAACCATGGCTCTACAACCCTTAGTGGGTCTTGGCCAGCTCCAAGAGTCGATTTCATTCCTCCGTATTGCATGGCCTGGCTTTCCAGTTTCTTATGTTCAGCTTTCCGAGGTCCTCCTCTATTTGGTCTTTGAATCTACTTCGGGGTCTTCCCCTTTTTCCACTATTGGTTCCTGATAGAAAATAATGTTTCGTAGGCTGTCCTTCCTCCATTCTCTCCATGTGTCCAACCCATCTGATCCTGACAATGTCCGGGGTCTTTGTAAAGATGGTATAGTTCATAATTATAGCACGTACGCCACATTCCAGAAACTCCATATACTACTACTCCACAGCAACCTAGAAATCTCTCGCTATTTTTTGTCATTGTCCAGGTTTCTGAAGGATATGTCAGCACTGGCCTGATAAGTATTTTGTAGATTTTGCATTTCGTGCTTCTTGAGATGAAACTAGATGTCACGTGCTTTTTTAATCCATAATGTGTTTTATTTGCGAGATATATTCTTCTTCTTATTTCAGTGTTGATATCGTTAGTGCTGTTTATCTGGGACCCAAGATATATGAACTCTTTACTGGCTCTATATGTTACAGTGGTTTACGTTCGACATAATACGATGAAGCAATGTACATACTAATAACTTAAATCTAGGCGATTAGATTTGAAGAAAGAACTTTTTCTTATGCGTTTGTTACGTCTTGTGCCACTTAAAGAGTCATCAGTTAAGTCTTCACGTAACGTTGGAGCCAGGTTCTTAAATTTCCAGTGGTATATCTAGAATTTGGTGGCCTTGGGGGGGGGGGGGGTCCGGTCAAGTCGGCTTCATAAAAAAGAAAAAACAAGTCTAGACTGATCAATATTACTGTTTTTACAGTTGAACAATAGTACGCTCTGTTTGTGCCCCGGCTGGCATCGGGCCCGAGTCTGACGAGCATCTGCCTTTAAAGTGGCTGAAAAACGTGTGATAACATCCTGAAGTCAATCCCATTAAAGTAAACGGTAATAACACATTAACTGCTCGTCATACGCGTTATTGAAACATTCTTTAGATGATACTTATTGACTGAATATATAAGGAGTGTAAATTTTTGTATTAAAATAAATACACTGTGCTAGAATTAAAATAAAAAATTTTTTCGTTCTTCGATAACCGAAAATAAGAAGAATACTTAATTATAAGATCGCAGGTTACGACCACGCATCATTAATTTTATGGCGTACTGCCAAGCTATTTGCACATCCAAAATATGAAATAGTGAAAGCAATCAGAGGCATAATTTTATTGCCTTTCATTTTCGAACGTTTTACACTACGCAATTGTACAACTCATCCGTACTGACGTACTGATCAGTTTTTCTAGCGAGGGACCGAAACGTTTACACCTCCTCGCCACCATCGATGTGCTAAAACTACTTTACTGTTCGCTTTGTGATCAAGTCCACTTGTATTCTTTTTTTTTTATAAACACTAATACTTTATTACGGAACCTTTTTCAACTTGGCGTTATAAGTAAATAAAAAGGCACAATTATCAAAGAGAGATGAAAATAAAGAATATTGAAAAGACAAGTATTGTATTTATTCAAGCATTCAGAAAATGTATTTTTTTTCTCGGAATACAGAGTCATTCATTTTTAAGTATGAAGAGCTTTAGTAATCAGAGACGCTAATGCTGCCTTTTCTGAATTCCACGTAAAGACGGCGCTATAGAGTTTCTGACTTGAATAATAAAATTCTTACAGCTCCAAAACTGAAAACTTGCGACACAATTTCTCTGTCGAAAAAATGATGCGCGCGCGTGTGCACAAAAAAACACACAGTTGAACCTTGTTATTGCCAGTGTGCTGACCAGAGTCTACGCCAAACGCTAGACTCTCGGTTTTCTTTTATAAAAAAATAAAGCTGTTGACGATCACGTTCGCGTTCACACAAATCTGATTCGCCTTTTCAACAAAAAGTTTGTGCCACTGGGGGGGAACAAATAGCACGACCGGCCTTGACTTGTACAATGTTTATAAAACAATGGTTTTGACCTTGCACTAACGCCACGCAGACTGCTGAATTAAACGCGTGAAATTAAACCACTGAAGCATTGTCAATTTTATTAACCCTCAATCTGGTCCCTCTATGTTCTTACAATTAAACAAACCGTCAATTTAATCATCACTTACACTTAGTCAACTTTCAGGCCAATATGGACGTGAATTATAACCACATACAGTCGCTTAATCGGCACACATAAATCCTTCAATCCTTACACACACTAGTAAGCTGGCCTAAAGTTTAAAAAAAAAGTGACAACGGAAGTTGTCTGAATACACGTAGCTTAATTAAATTTAATGCACCCCCTCGCTCTCTCTCCCTCTTCCCATTTCCATGTTCCGTTTGAGTGAAAATAAAGGTTTCACAGAAAACACTCACAAGAAGTTATGATCATTTTATCATTATATAAGAGACGGTAACTTGATTTCAAATAATACTTTCCGAATATCATGACTGTCAACGATTTACAAAAGTTGCGATAAATGCAAGTGATAACTCAGATATACAGGGTGATTAAAAATTGCACGGCAATCTCTCGGAAGCTGATTCTATAGCTAAAAATAAGAAAAAAAGCTCATATAAACATAGGTCCGAAAACGGTTTGTTAGCGAGTTACGGCTTGTGAACCAGTTCGCCCTGGTTTCTGCTCCCACGGTAAAATGACGCCATGCTGAAATTCTTGGGGTATAAAGTGATGGGTAAATTTGGTGGTTTCTTATGGTTTTTGATCTGAACAATTGAATAAAAGAGGTCCCAGAGCTCTATATCAATTAGTTTCTAAGAAAACCTGTGTAAACCCCAAAACATCTGAGTCGAAAAACACACATTTCTAGATTTGGGATACAATAACTTCGTTATTTTGCCAATAAACAAACCTCTAACTAACCTTGTAGAGAATTTAATTATGAAGAAATTGATGTGTATAATGTCTATTAAAAATTAGTACAAATTTGAAAAATCTGACTTTAATTAAAAACAAAACAGACCAAAATGCGTCAGAAAAGTGTTACATTTTAAACAAAACAACGTAAACGTGTTCACAACACAAATCTAACTGAAAACAAATTAAAAATTTACAGGCATTGCACAAATGCAATGCACAGAGAAGGGCATTGAAAATGCTTCAATAAATCTAAAAAATATATATATTTATGTTAATTCACCAATCAATGAATTCATTCTTCATTTACCAATGTACAGATTATAAGTTAAATGTAGTCGCATTCATAAGCGAAGTTTTATATGAAAGTAGTTTCTATGGAAACTCACCGGTTCCCATTTTCGATAACGCACCAGCGATCGGCCGCAAATGTGCGACACGTCCTTATAAACATTTTCAATGTTAAAACTTACATTATTGATTTTTTCTTCAACTAATTAAATATCCGAGAGATTGCCGGGCAATTTTGAATCACCTATATAACAGATGTTAACTTGATTGCAAATAATACTTTCTGAATATCATGATTGTAAACGATTTACAAAAGTTTCGATAAATACAAGTGATAATTCAAATATATATAAAATTAGCACGGCGCAATTAGTCTAAAAATTTTAACAGCTATATTCAAAATAACTTAGTCGAAAAATTACCATTAATCAACTTTCGTCAATTTCGCTTCGGGTGGGTAAACTGAAGTGCCATCAATTTAGTACTGAAATAAATCCGATTTTTATTACAAAATTCGGGTTTCGGAAACCTGACGGAGCCATCGTATCAGACCTGCCTAAATTACGTTAACAACCTTCGAAAGGGTCGTATATTGTTTACTTTCATTGCACCAAAGCAAGTCGTCTATTCATAAATATTTGGTGGAATCCGCAACCAACGTGGTCCCGTCTAGTATCTTAAAGGCCATTTCATTTAGTCGGTGTACAGCGTTCTATCAACATAGTGTTTTCTTGAAGCGTTGAGCATTAAAACTATAGCGTGTAATCCAGTGCCAGTGTGTTTTGTTACATCCAATTTTAAGCTGTAAACTGAACAGCGACATGGATTTCAACAACATAGATTCAATGAAAAATTGTTAAAAACTGTGCTGAAGACTGAAAGCTTATGAAAAAAATCAACTAACTGTGTAAAGTGTGGAGGAAACATGCATATTAATTACGGGTAAAAAGGAAACTTGATTTACAGATGTGGGGCAAAAAACTGTCGAGTGAAAAAAGTGTACGGGAGTGTACTATCTTTGGACTTTACGCGTTCTTCCCGTCACCTTGGTGCCCGTTTTAATTGCATGCATTTTGAAGTATCCTTTTTCTGTAATTGTGAGAGAGACTGGTTTGTCAAAACCAACGGCAATAAAATTAATACATTCTTTCAGAGAAATTCTTGTTGTGTGGCTGACTGAAAATTCTTGTAAAGTTGGGGGTGTACGGCAAACTGTCGAAGCTGATGACAGTGCAACCCAAATATAATTAGTATATTTCCGTATTATCTTAAGCGGTTAGAGATAGATTCTATACAAGTGGTTAAGAAAAATATATGGTAAGTACTTCTAGACATTAGCCTTATTTTACTAGGACAAACAGTAACAGAATAGTTACTGTTCGATCCGAGTACGCTCATTTTATTTTAAAATGTTCCTCGAATAATTTCACAGGGCCATTCTAAATTGTACCTGTTATACCTACAGTCATTGTATTCTGGAATACAAACCGACCCGTTCTAAATGAATCGTTTACGACTAAAGCAGGCAGTCTGACTAGATGGCCCCGCCAGGTTTCCATAATCCCAAAATTCTATTTAAAAAGTGATTTCTAAAAAATCTTTAACGTAAGGAGACAACACTTCTGCAGAAATAAAATTATTAACCCTAGTCTACGGTGTACACTTATCAATTTATAAGTTGCTTACCTGAGTAACGACGTAGGAACCCTTCCAACTGAAGAGCGGTTTGTGGAACACTGAGAACTGGAACCGCAACTTGCCCATGTCGTCGGCAACGCGGAAGCTGTCGGCCAGAGTTGTCACCCAGTTGACTACGTTCTCGTTGGCGTACGTGATCAGACCCTGGCCGAACTGGTACTTGCCGTCCAGCACGAAGTTGATGATCCCTCTCACCGAGTTCTCCGTCAACAGCGTTTCCTCGTCCAGATGGACGATCCAGTAACTGTCGTCCAACTTGATTTCGTCCAAGCAGTACTGTAACGCGCGCGCTTTGAACAACGCACCACTCTTTGTCTTGTACGACTGCGGCACTACGACTTCGTGCACTCGCGTCTGGACCAGCAGGTCCAGTTTCTTGTCGGTCACAACTTGCAGCAGAAAGTGTTCCAGTCCCGCTTTCCTGCACACCTCCAAGTTGCGTTCAACGTTCGCGCGGACTAATTCCGGATAATCACCTCGCGTCACTATTCGTATACATATGAACGGGGCCAACAGAGGCGAACCCTTCAGCTGGACGTTGCCCGGGAATGTGTTGAACAGTGTGAGGCCGGCAAAGTTCAGTATAACCTGTGGCAAAGAGAGGAAGGTAAGCAGTCGCAGCGTGTAGAGAATGAACGCTCCACACCAGCCGTACCTCTCCCATGGGTCGAAGTCGAGTTGGCCATCGGACGAAAGTTTTACACCGCCGGTAACGAGCTCGAAGATAACGATTACTGTGAAGAAGAGGAGACAGTGAAGAAGGTGTTTTGTTCGGCTACTCAGCACGTTATCTCTGCAAAACAGACACAAACACCATCAAAAAGCGTCACATAAAAACATAAACAAAACAATAATATTTAAAATTATGGACACACTTCTAGATTGTGCATTAACAAAAGCGATGAATTTTGTGTTCCGTGATTTAATACAATCATGTACATATACTTTGAATTCAATTTCACACCACTTTCACAAATTTTACATATCTTGGACGAATAGGTGTATGGGGAAACATTATCTCAACAGTGCTATCAGGTACATCCTCTTACGACGACCGCTAAGCTAATACGTACAATAAGAAATGAAAACTGTTATATATATATATATATATATATATATATATATATATATATATATATACAATAAATAACACGTAAAATACAATGAGTGATCATACTATCAGCGTATTAGTAACCGACACGGTGCACCGCGTGTAGATCAGCTCAGCTGAAACGCGTAACCCAGCTCAAACTACGTTAGATGTCACTTGACGGAAATCATAAGGTAAATTATATTATTATCATACAGTGACTTGGACCGCATTAGTTATGTTTAAATAAGATTAGCAGTGTGTAAGAAAGCATAAAATACTAATGTATGTTTCTTAAACATAGGGAGGATAAAACAGCTGTTTACACAAAGTAGAAGTACTGACCTCACTGAATGCGTTAGAAAAATTTTGTGACTTTTCTGATCAATCCAAATTTCAGAAATTTAATTTGGAAGCGAATACAGTAGGATCGTGTATACAGAGAAGTTAAACGGAAATGGAAATTTTTGGACATTACGCTACGTAAAACTGACATGGATATCACCAGCCATTGTAATATCAATCATCAGGAAGGAGACCAGATGGAACAAAAGTGTACTAAGGAATAGAAATGAGTTGTTCTGACTTAGACAGAAATTACAGCAAATGTGATGTAGACGGTGGCTGCCCAGTGTTCCAGAAGGAATGAAGATTACTAAAATATGTATGCTAAAATATACCGATATAATTTTACTGAGTGTATATAAAACAGTTACTTTATATGGTGCAGAGACATGGACACTGAGGAAGGAGGATGAGAAAAGAATAGAAGCATTTGAGATGTGGGTTTGGCGAGCAATGGTAAAAGTGAGGTGGGTTTATATATATATATATAAAACAGTTAACGTTTAAAAAAATATATATATATATTTTTTTTTGGTGTTCTGCCCTAAGGCAGGTCTTCAAATGGTAAAAGCTCTCCAAGCTGTCCTATCGCATGCCAGTCTTTTCGTTTCTTCGTAACACCTTCTCATTTTAATGCTATCTATTAACTTCATTCTTCTACGCGTTCTTTTTTCTCCTTCTATGACACCCTCCACGCCAGTTGTAAGCAAGCAGTCTCGACTTAAACAATGACATAACCAATTCCTTTTCCTATTTTCTATTACCTTCAGGATTCTCCTCTCTTTCCCTTTTCTTCTTAAAACTTCATCATTCCTTACTTTATCAACCCACCTCACTTTTTCCATTGTTCGCCAAACCCACATCTCAAATGCTTCTATTCTTTTCTCATCCTCCTTCCTCAGTGTCCATGTCTCTGCACCATATAAAGTAACTGTTTTATATACACTCAGTAAAATTATAGCGGTATATTTTAGCATACATATTTTAGTAATCTTCATTCCTTCTGGAACACTGGGCAGCCACCGTCTACCTCACATTTGCTGTAATTCCTGTCTAAGTCAGAAGAACTCATTTCTATTCCTTAGTACACTTTTGTTCCATCTGGTCTCCTTCCTGATGATTGATATTACAATGGCTGGTGATATCCATGTCAGTTTTACGTAGCGTAATGTCCAAAAATTTCCATTTCCGTTTAACTTCTCTGTATACACGATCCTACTGTATTCGCTTCCAAATTAAATTTCTGAAATTTGGATTGATCAGAAAAGTCACAAAATTTTTCTAACGCATTCAGTGAGGTCAGTACTTCTACTTTGTGTAAACAGCTGTTTTATCCTCCCTAGGTTTAAGAAACATACAGTAGTATTTTATGCTTTCTTACACACTGCTAATCTTAGTTTATAACCTTACTTCTTCTTAAGGCTGTGGATCTTACGATCCGTTGCGCACTCCTTGGTCCGACCATATTTTTCTTTTTTTGGTCTTCTAGTATTCCGTCGTCCTTTCGGATTATAAGCCAAAATTTGTTTTGATATCCTGTTCTTATACATCCTTTCAACATGGTCTGTCCAATTCTGTGTGTACTGCTTTATCCTTTCGTTTAGGTTGTATATTTCCAAGGATGTTCCTTATATCATCATTTCCTTGATGCGCCACTATACTTTCGTCGGTTATGCCAGTTATATTTATTACGCTCCCTAGATAGCATTTACAACATTCCTAAGTTGTTTGTCTTCTAAATTCACTCCCACTTCTCTTGTGGATGATCTTCGTGAGCACTGATAAAATAATTTACACCCGGGCTGTTTGGAAACGTTTATAATATTTTCGACAAACGGATGGAGAGCCAAACGTACCCCTAACCCAGGTAAAAGCAATCCTCGTTTGCGTTCGGGTCTCCACCCTTTCGTCGAACACTTTATAAACTTTTTTCTACTGAAGGAGGTGTCCGGTGGGGGGGGGGGGGGGCGAAACGTTTAGACAATGACAGGTACAAAGCAGTCAGTCGACTACGGCCAAACAGCCCGGATATAAATTCTTTTATCACTGACTCCGGCCGGGATAGGCAACGTAATACATTTCATGAGCATTGTTTTCCCGTTTAGTCTCAAGCTGACTTTCCTAAATTCTTCGGCCAGTTTCTCGATATTCTTTTTTATGTGATGCCGTTTCCGAAGACAGCAGAGAAATATCAGTATAGTAGTGTGGGTCAAGATTCCTAATACGTCGTAGTTACTAGTTTTCTTAATAGATGTTGAGTTGGTGTCTCGGCTGTTTGAAGAAATGCATTCTGCTGGCTGGACACAGCAAACAAGGAGTCTAGCGCCATTACGGTGAGTGAACAGTAACTTTGTTTAATTTTGTGGAAGTTGAAGTTATTTTACAGTGTAGTTTAAGAGTATATATACACATATATACTTTCTTATTATTTGTTTTCGACAGTACATTATTAAAAGGTAAGTCTGAGGTTACACATCAACTTAAAGTTAGTGGTCAATGTTATTTTATTGAATCATAATAAGTCAGCAAAAGTATAGAACACAGTGGGGCAAGTTTCCGGGGGCAAGAGTCCTCTTGGTCTCCTGTGCGGAATCTTACCCCACATAAACAAACATCACATTACAATTAAATAAAACTTGCATTAGGCCTACAATTGTTGTTAAGCGTTCCAGAAGTGTGTGCTGGGGAGTCCCGCTGACTTCAAAGTCTAAATTTCAAAGGAAGAAGAGGAATATCGTGTTTCGGGAAAGTTGATTATTATTGCGGAGGTTGTGGGGACCTTTACGAATCCCCCCCTACAGTCGACTGGATCATGTGTCGTCAGTGTAGTACGTGGTGGGAAGAGCCGTGCATGAATTACAGTGGATTGGGCCATTTCGTGTGTGATAAGTGTCAGTAGGACTCTTACCCTACACAGACCGGACTCTTGTAGTCTGTAACTTTCCTATTTTACATGCTTTTGTTTTTTAATTTGTTTTACCAAATACTGTAGTCAAATTGTTGTGTACTCATTACATTTGTTAGCATATAGTGTAACAAATAAGCCAGTAATTTTCAATAAACTTTATTTTGATTCAGTAGCTGAGAAGTTGTTATTGTATTTTAAGTGCGGACTCTTGCCCCTCATTCCCTTATATTCCAGTTGTTCTAAGTTGACTGAAGGTGTTCCACTGTATTCTGTTTTTCCTCTGGGGCCCTTCGCAAATCAGTCAATGACAATTTATAAACAACGTCGATCAGAGAGTATGTAGCTCACATCTACCACATATTAATTGGTTACGTTAAGTTTTCATCAAACAATATTCTTGTAACACATTTACGCTATTACATAAATAATGCACTAACTACAAATTTATCTTGTTAATAACTAACCATCTTAAAAGAAAAAAAATCAATATTTTCATTGACAAATTTCTCGTCGTCGTCACTTCACGGTATAGGCTTATACCCTGTTCTGTCTTCACTGCAGCCATCTCTTCCAGGGCCTACCCACAGATCTTCTGCCAACTGGTTTGTAGTCTACAGCGCGCCTTACTAGCCTCTGGTGGTCCATTCTGTAGACGTACTCCATCCACTGCTGCTTTCGTTCTTCGTTCTGCTTCTTCCGAAGCAGCCGGATGGATTTCAAGGACAAATTTCTCCTCCAATACTTATTTTGAGAATAAGTGAAAAGTACATCTCAAAGCAATACGTGTAAAATACTAAAATCATATCGCTCTTTCGACAAATATCAGTTTTTTCGCCCACGTTACGACGACACTTGATTTCGCTTTTTGTCATACAAAACTTATAAGTTCACAAATTACCACAAGAGAAGCTCTTTGATTATTTACAATATTTGATGATTACAGAGTCAAACAGTTGGCAACCTCTCAGCCTGAAGTGTATGTTATACACAGACAAGATTACACAACAATACGGTAGAACGTCAAACACAATTTTGCTAAAAAAATTTTACACAATTAATGATTCGGTACTTCTCATCGAAAGCCTTTACTAATTACTATAAGTAATACAATAAAGTTATAATTAATTTAAAAAAATTATTTTTACGTAGTCAACGCTTCCAATTTTTACTACACATTAAACTCGTTACTATATTACTCGTTTATTTATATAATTATTAATTTTAACACTTTTTGCTAGTCTATTTCTTGATGTAAATATTATATTTAATATTTATAATAACTTTACCTCAAGACGTTTTTTCCCTTATTTGGAACATATTTCGGGACACTTATTGTTAGTTAGCATCCTCAACCAGAAAAAATGAAGAAGGGAAAAAAACATCTTGAGGTAAAGTTATCATAAATATTAAATAAATTATTAATTTATATGATTAATATTTATAAGTTCCGGGCGTTAACGCAATCACTCGTCTGTCTATATACTGCGGTTCGAAGCCAATTTTTTCCCATGTTATTTCTCGGCTGCTCTAAATACTGAAAGCGGAGAGCGTTGCCAAGACCTTGAACCTGCAGCAGCCGTGTTAATAAATCCTCTTCCAACTAAATCCATATATACACACAGTATATGTGTCACGCGGTACCGGTAGGGGGACTGCAGTAACAGATACCGTAGCAGCATTAAATCTACTTAAATTTGTCACTTCTATATTTACGTTTCCGTGACGATCTAGTTTATTCCTACTCGGTAATGTGAACAAACTACACAGTGTTGCCGACTTCAAAAATATTTTTTTGTAGGGACAAAGTTGACGTAAACTTTGTAATATATCCTACATAATAATACGTATACGTATGTAATACTACGTATTTGTAAACAAAATAACACAATAAAAATGGGTATCCTCCGGCATAGAATCAAAATCGTAATGCAATTATATCATTTTTCACAAAACTTGTAACGATAGGCCTGTTACACTGCAGCTCTCGTTCACAAGATCACTTTTTATGCAAACGGAACAAACGTTTTTCAATTCAAAACTGAAGTAAATCAAAATCGTAAAGTTAACCTCGCCATTTCAACGTCGTACCGTTGCTAACATATTCTATTCTACCCGATTTTGCATGTCTAAGGCTCTCACGGCTGGCGACAACTCTGTTGATATTACTTCTACCGTTTACAACAGACTTTAGGCCCCAGTGTCTCGAACGATTAAAGTAACTGACAAGATGTACACGAATTCCCTCAGTACTGTGGTATGTCAATCTGTATCACATACCAGTTTCTGTATCTCACCGGTTACTTCAATCGTTCGAGAAACTGAAAATGGCCTCCAATGATGGATACGTCTGTTGTAAACAATAAACCACGGCCTAACAGCCCGGCAGAGTGTAACATTAACAGAACTACCAAATACTGTTACAAATAGAAACTACTGAGCCTCAAGCTTCACTGACATATTTACCAAATAAATATGTAGTCTACTGGTACGAAATAAATTGTAATTTTTTTATACAATATAGTACCATCTACTACGCATGAAATTGAAATGTAAATCTAATTAAGAAAATTGTGTGTAGAATTATCACTGTTGCACACCACTATAGAAAAAGTATTCCGATTGGCGCTTTCAAGCTTCACAGCTCATCGTCAGATCGGAAATAACTATAATAGGACAAACAACTTCTTAATACCCCCACTTGTACACATTTTCGTAAACAAGCTATAAGTTAAATGTCCTTTCTGGTTGTTATTAACTACCAGTACAGACATGGGTGACTGAACACGGTAGTTAATAACAGCCAGAAAGGACATTTAACTTATAGCTTGTTTACGAAAAGTGTCTACAAATGGGAGTATTAAGAAGTTGTTTGTCCTATTATAGTTATTTCCGATCTGACGATGAGCTGTGAAGCTTGAAAGCGCTAATCAGAACAATTTTACTTCCTTGTTCCATAAGGAAATGGAAGTATAGTGATGGCGAAAAACTCGTGTTCGAGATAAGAGCTAATTGTACTACCCTCAAAACATGATGAAAAGTCAATTTTCCGGAAAGTGTTTGTGCGTGTGTCCATGTGTAGAATTTTTTCTATGGCGAACGATAACTGCCGCAAATTCAAACAGAATCAAATAATGTTTTGCATACATCCATAAATTGTAGAGGGCTCAAGGTCTATTGATTTTGGTGAAGATCGGTTGAAGGGAAGGGGTAGTTTACCTGCAACGTTTTATATTTTAACAAGACTAAAGTACTTAATTTTGATTAATAAAGTATCCTGAAAAGGTCATAATAATCCACTGTAGAAAGGTAGATGAAATATCTATAAATGAAAAGGATAGTTGAAGGGGGAGAGGATAATTTTCTATAAATGAAAATGATAGTTGAAGGGGGAGAGGATAATTTTGTATACGTGTACTACGTTATCGGCACCAAAGAAGTAGTTTGTTGTTAAAGTTTCTTCCCGAGCTGTTTGGCCGCGGTCTTATGTTCTCTGCAAAAACAAACGTTTCGGCAGGGCCATCGACTGCCATCATCAGTGAAAATCGAGTGCGCTAACGTGAGGTGGTATACGTTAGTGACCACAGTACTATGGGTTAAGGCTGAAGAAAGAATTAGTTTCTATGGAAATATTTCGTTGCAAAAATGATTTTAAATATAGGCCTACATCTTAGAACATGGAAGTCATGTATGGTTCTCCATACCGATATTTTCTATAGTGCTGTGCAACAGTGATAATTCTGTTTAAAATGTAAATCGTTAACTGACTAAAATTATGAAATACCCCTGAGGTATTTCTGGTAAAGCGGAAAATCGGCGCCACTGGCTCGAAATGTGAGTAACATTACCTATAACTATGTAGAGGTTACAACATAAAAAGGAACTCTGCGAACATTGTTAGGAATAAGAGACTTACTTTGACGTGAAGAAGAGAAGGCAGTGGAGAAGATGCTTTGTTCGGCTGCTCAACATGTTATCTCTGCAAAAACACAAACAAACGTTATCAAACGTGACAAAAGTAAACAAACAAGTAACTCAACATTTACAAATATCTTAAACTCTGTCTTTGTGCTGATGATATGCAACGTGGATTGACTTTCGTAGTCCCAAGGTTTATTTATACCAAAAATATTTATAGTGTTTATTTTCTCTAATTAAAGTTAGCTATGAAACTAAGATAAAAGAAAATTACAACAGTAGAATTCTACGAAAAGTCTCTGGTTCTCTGAACGGCACCATACTTTCTGGAAGTTCTACCGCCGGTGTGTAAGTGTAACGGCAACCCCCTCATCAGCGCCCTCGGTCACAAAACTCATCTACCCCAGGCGAATCTTGGACCCGTCCTCGGCGAACATTCATCCTGAAATCGACGTTGTCGAATTGAAACTCATCGGCGCTAGCAGACTACGCCTAAAACCAGCCAGATCACCATTGGCATCACAAGCTCGGCTTGCGTGGGACGGACTTAGACTTTCAGCTTGCGCTGCCCCTGATCTTGCTTGGTGGTTTTCTGTGATCTGGTTACGAGGGCCCCAATGCAAATTTAACGAACTTTTAAATTTATACTCTTTAATTCGTCTGTGACAATTCCAGTATGGAAGCAAGCGGTGAGACAAAAGAAATGTCGACGTCATTTTGAGACGCGTAAATTTATTACGTAGTAGCTACTGAGAAAAGTTCTCAGTCCTCACTTTAACCAGGTCGTGCCTTGTATAAATAACCAAAAGAACTTGTCATAGACGCTAAGTCTAAGGAAAATGAAAGAAGATCCATCCTTAATGATATTAATATTACAGATTTAATTTCTTAAGCGTCTCTTTCCAAATTAGCACATGACCATGGTCAGGGGAAAGCGCTTAAAGTGAAGCACTCGTGGGGAGTTTTGCGTAATTTATTACTTTCTAAGCCCGCGCGCGCGCAAGTGTGTAGTTTATTTATTTATGCTTGGTTTAGGAAATCTGGAAGGAATGTTTTTTTTCTAACATTAATATCGAGTATTCTGGTTTTTGGGTATTCCTATAAATCGATGTTACTGGAGCCAGACCAGGGAAAGAAAATAGCCAGTGCGTTATTTTGTTAAGAGCAACTGAATATCGTTTCTTAATAGGTATAAAAATAATATAGGCGTACAATTGTGGCACATATTGAATCGCAGGATGGGGAAAACAAGCGTTTCTTAAATAATACTGTGAAGTGGGTGGAAATCAGCGTAATCTTTGTTCACTGGCTCGGAACGTTTAGAACTTTGAACGTAAACTTCTCCCAATTCTCTCCTCCCCTTAGCATTCGTATTAATAACTGTGCTTGTATCGGTGGCGTGAAGGACACACAAATAACTTCCATTTCTCTTGAGGATAACTTAATAACTAACTTCACGGTGGTTTCAACACAACTTTGTGAACTGTATCGTAACTGCGCTTAATTTAGCTTTTGCTCTGTACTAAGACGATTATACTTTGTATTGTAATGAATACTAAGTGTTTAGTGAATATTTAAGTGTAACCAAATTTTCTCCTTGTTGTGATATCAGTAAGCACGTCAAGTTAACTACGATAATGTCTTTGTTTCTTTAAAATGTTGTGTTAGCCGTGATACGAATAATCCTTCAATGAAGGATGGCCAACGCTGATTCTGTTCTTGATAGATAATTAAAAGAAGAAGACTGTATTCTGGAGTATGGCTATACTATTCTGAATACTTTATTATATGCAGATTACCAGCTCATTATGCAAGAAACAGAAGATAATTTACAGAGAGCCATTCAAAACTGAGCAATCACATTGCTCAATATAATTTGAATATATCTATTAATAAAACAAAAGTAATGGCTTTTAAAGGCAAACATCCCATAAGATCAAAAATTTCGATCAATGATAAAGTGCTAGAGCAAATATCCCACTTTCAATACCTAAGGTGTCCTATTAAATATCAATTTGACGAGGACATCGAGAGAAAGATAAACAGATTTCAGGCAATTTGTGGCACTATGAAAAGAACTTATGGGAGAAAAACAAGAAAGGGAACTCAAATTAAGTTCTATAAGGTTATGGAAGTCCCCACTCGTTTCTACGGTTCCGAAACACGGGTATTATCTAATAAAAGGTACAAGTCGTACAGAAGAATTTCTTGAGATACGTAAAGGGATGTACACGAAACGACAGAATTAGAAACGATGTGATAAGATATGAATTAGGTGTAGTCTCTGGAAATACAAATGTAAATGTAAGCTAAGATGGATTGAACATACAGGTAGAATGGAAGTTAAAAAGGCTACCTCAACAAGTTTTACAATATGCGCCTAACGGGTAAAGAGATGTGGGAAGACCACGCAAAACATGGCTTGAAAATAGAGACCGGAAGAGGTGATGTCGCCTAATCCTGGAAAAAAGAAGACGAAGAAGAAGAAGTTGATGATGATTATGGCTATGAGTTCGAAATATTCATCTGTGTTGTTTAGATAAAACTAAATAGTTCATCTTACTATGCGTGGCCAATGCATACATGCCTCGTATTACTTCCTATCTCGTGCCCTAACCAGTCAACCTCTTCAGACATAGGTCTCCCTCTAAAAGTCTTTCCCAGAATAATCCTTATTCCAGCAGTACTTCGAGACTCAAAATTCCGAAAACGGTAGCAGCCCGTGCCATGCCTCCTGATTGTAAATAGATTTTCGCAGCCATTAAGGACTAGAAGAAATTATACGGGGAGCTGATATTTTAGAGCACAGAAACTGATTACTGCCTGGGTTGGCTATCTAGCTAGACTGGACAAGACCAGAACTGTACAGAGAATTTTTGACTAGAGACCTGCTCGTAAAAGAACGAAAGATTCGACAAAAAGAGATGAAAAGACAATACTAAAAAGTCGTAACGGAAATGCGCGTAAGAAACTGAAAAGTGCCTGCTGAAAGAAGAGCAGACTGGAAAAGTATTATTAAAAAGGTAAAAATCTACAAATGTTTGTAAATTAGATTAAAACAAAATAAGAATTCTTTTCAGCTTGTAAAAGCACACAGGGCTGATAAAACATTTCTATACTCACTATAAACTATAGTACAATACACATAATACATCGTATACATATTATAATACACATTATTATTATTACACTATATAATATACATATTATTATTATACGTCGGCAATGAATACAGAAGTCTTTTCTTGTGTAGGCCTACTAACGCGTTCAGCAATAATCCTGTTAAGTATGTTTGTCAATTTGTTGATGTTAGCAAAACACCAGGGATGCAACGAAACGAGAAACTCGCTACGCTTTTATATACAAGGTTATTAAATGCTACGAGGAAAACTAAACGGTGTACTCTTTCCGTTCTTAGCTTAATCCTGATGTAAACAAACAGGCGTGGCATATCTGAAACGCTATTTGCTGCTTGAATTAGAGGCGTGTCACTCTGACAGAAGGAGTACATATATTATAATGTTGATACTGTATAAACACACGTAAATTGTCATAATTTTTCCTGACTAAAGTAATATTTGTGTGACTGTGTCAGAGCGACAATGACATACTTTATAAGACGGAGTGAATACGAATGGCTTTCTTTTATTCACTGTTTGCATATCGCAAGAAAAAAAATAAAGTAGGCATATACTTAAAGCAAAAGTAGAAGCGTGATAATTGCCAATGTGCTGTATGTTATCAACTACCGTCAGAGAGTAATTCAATGCCTTTCATGTCTGTGTCGGAACTGAGTCAGCACTGTGAATGATAAGATTGTCCACGACGGTGTCTGTAATTTGGCCCAATTCCTTTGTCTTCTTCCTTGAATACATGCTCGACACAACGACTCCAATTGTCTGTCGTTATTTCATTTACCGTCTTCTCTATCAGTTGTTTTACATCATGCAGCTTAGGCCTATATCCTTTCAACTGGTTTCATATTTATTCAATGGGATATAGAATACAGTGATAAGGAGGAAGTTTTAAAACGGCGTGTCTCGATTTTTCGTCAATATCATTTACTAAACACTTTTTAAATTTATGTTCATTTTGCTAGCAGCAATAAAGTTCTACTGTGTATTCATAAAGATGATTACACGTAATCAAAACCACATGTCGCAGTAATGACAACTCTAACATGACTATACAGACACTCTGCACATGCGCGTAACAGATTAATGTGAAGAATGTCAACGCCCATGACCAATAGCGTTTCAGATGAGCCACGTGGGTTTGTTTACATCACGATTAAGCCAAGAACGGAAACAGTATAGTTTACTCGCTCTGATGTGGGTACGATAGAGGTGCACACATGTCAACTCTGGGCGTTCCTGTCGACGAAGTTTCATCTTTCATAACCTTGTGCTAACAGTTTAATTGCGAACACAGTAGTAACCCACTCCTCTTTGCATATTAAATTACGTTTGCACGGATGTCGCACCTGATAAACCAGGTGGCAATTTAACCTTTACATACAGAGCGCATACTGCTGCCGGCATAATCCGTGTACGGAAAGATAACCGGCTCTAAAACCATTAAAAAAAACACACAAAGCAAACAACGATTAACCTAATTTAAACTCACGATATGTTTATAAAAGTGTTTTCCTTGTATTATAGTAGTAAAAAAAAATACCATTGTTCCAACATGTGTTTTAAAGTTTTAAAGACGTTGCTTGCAGTGGAAGATAGCGATTACAGTAAGCTAGTGGTTGAATGTCATGCAACCTTAACGCGATTCTCTTAAAATCACATCCATAAAAAATACTACAAAACTCCTTACTACTATTGAACTTGTAAATAATGTTAACTCTCTCTCATTCTAATTTACAACCAGTGTAAAAATAGCAAATACTGCCTGCATCTTTTCGAACGTAACAGTGTAAATATTGCTTTGCCCTCAGTGTTAACATATCGCTTTGCTAATAATAACTTGGATTATTGTTAAGTGGACAAATGATAAGTTCTAGCAGGAAAGTTCTAGAAAGCTTGAACTCTATATTTCGATAGTCACAAATATTCATATAGGAAAAGGTTTTGTTGAATCAGCTCTGTCTTACGGGTGTGAGGTATGGGCGTTGAGCAAGGAAATTATATGACAAATGAATGCCGTGGAAATTGATTATCTCCGTAGAAGTGCCGGAGTCTCAAGAAGGGAGAGAATAACCACCGAGGAGATCAGAAGAAGGATGCATGCAGAAGACACAATTATTATCAGAGTAGAAAAAAGAGGCCTAAAAAGTGGTTCCGTCACTTACTCCGAATGGATGAACAGAGATGGCAGAGGAAAACATTTCAGTGGATGCCCCCAGGCAGAGGAAAAAGGGGGAGACCTAGACTGTCCTGGTATGAAAACATAAGGAAGGCCATGGAACATCATAACTTGGCAGAAGTAGATGGCGGTTAGGTGTGGGTATGCGGCAATAGCCGATGAAAATCCCTTTCAGAGAGGGGATAAATGATAAGTTCATTACACTCTTTTTATGAATAACAAAACGTGTACTTATGGCCTCATAATGCGGCTCGATAGCCGAGAACGTCTATACTCTTTCCGTCCTCAGTTCATTCCTGCTGTAAACAAATAGGCGTGGCTCATTTGAAACCCTACTGGACAAGGAGACTAACACTCTTCGTACAGTAATGTGTTACGCACATGCGCAGAATATCTGTATAGTCACGTGAGAATTGTTTGACCATTTGGTATAGTCAATTTTATGATTTTCATGATGGCTGAAAGTATTCTGAATAGTGCCTGGAAAAAGGTGATGGCTTAATTTTAAGATTATAGGTCTACATTCTGAAGAAACGTACGTGAAAACTAAACTTTCGGAGTTAGTGAAACAAAATTAAAACACAATTTTAAAAACTTCATAGTAGATAAGATTGCAGAAACATTGGAGTACGCTGTTTTAAGACTTCCTCCTCATCACTGTATTCTCAATCCTATCGAATTCATAGGGAGACAGCTGAAAGAATATGTTGCCCGACATATGAGCTGCCTGATATCAACGATTGATAGACAAGGTGGTAAATGAAATAACTGTAGACAAGTGTCGTTGTGTTGAGCATGTAATCAAAGAAGAAGATAAGGTGAAGAAGATAAGGTACTGAAACTATATAACCATTACCACAGGTTTTTTTCATTTTCTTGCGATTTTTGAAACAATTTAAAAGCCATCAACTGGTGTTATAAAATATTTCGTTGTCGCTCCGTCAGTCACGCAAATTTTATTTTGGTCAGTAATGGAAAAATTATCACAATTTACTTCTGTTTAGAAAGTATCAACTTTATTTGTACCCTGTGTATACTGCTGGTATCAATGTGACACGCCCTCTCAGTCAAAGCAAATAGCGTTTCAGATGTGCTACGTCGTTTGTTTACATGACGATGATGATCATCATCATCTTCAAGGATTAAACCAAGGATGGTTTGTTCCGGTCGCAAATAGGCAAAGATTACAGCTGGTCACTCCAGCGCTTCCTCGGACGTCCCACACCTTTCCGTCCCCTCGGCTTATAGTTCCATAGTTGTTTGGGGATGCGGCAGTCATCCATTCGGCAAAGATGTCTCCACCAAATCAGCCGATACTGGACGACCCTGTCGAGTATACTCATAATATTCCGTTCCTGCCATATAACTGTGTTTCTTCTATGATCATGGAGAGTATACCCTGCCACCTGCCTGAGAAATCTCATTTCAGCCGCTTGCATGCGACTGGCCTGGCCTTTCGTTAAAGTCCAATTCTCAGACCCATAAAGAAGTGTGGCAAGAGCCATCACCTTGTAGAATTTTAGGCGTGTTCCTTTACTTGCTGACTTACGGGTTCGCCTAATGGTCCCGCACATAAGGTTGAACTTGTACAACATATTCACAACGTCGTTGCTTGCCTTATAAGACACACTGTAGCCCAGGTATTCAAAATTGCTAACTTGTTCCAGGACAGTACCATCTATAACAATTTTTGCCCGTATGGGATCAGTTCCACGAAAAGCCATCACCTTGGTTTTAAGTGTGGATATTTGCAATCCAGTCTTTGCAGATCCGATTTAAAAAATGTTTACATCAGGAATGAAATAAGACGGAAAGAGTATACATTCACAGTTCCATCGATACGTTCTTGTTTGTGTTAACGAACGATAGTCCTCCTAAGTTCCATAAAACTTCATAACGTTTCCAAACTGAAACGAGATACGACCTCATTACGTCTTCACTCATAAACAAAAGTGAATTATTGTTCTATAAATCTATCCTGCTTATTTATATTTTCTGATTTTAAATTGCTCAGTTACATTATCCTATCCATATAGAACGGACCACTTACACACAATACAATACACAATGTAAGTCCTAATCCGAAAGACATGATTCAGTGTTCAAGTATTAGGCCTACATTCGTATTTTTAAAAGTGAATAATGATCGTCGTTTTAGTATGGTGATTACTCAGTGCTATTATGCGACTTACACAAAGAACAATTAAGTCGACTTCTTTGTCAGTTGCCCTTCGTAATACAATGCTGACAATCTGGAAACTGCGATTTGCATAATACAAGGACAATGCAGTATTACTTATTGATTACACGTGTAAAGAGATTACAGATGTTGATAAAAAAACATATCTGTTACATTTTTATGTAATATTGTTGTTGAACAACACTAATAATATACATTGCAAATGTTTACTTCCATAAAATGGCGTCCACGAATAACTAATTTTTTCTCTTGTACAACTTTCCTGTACACTTTCTGACCTTCGCGCCATGTTTTCCTTTTCTCTCAATAATGCTAGCAACCAATTTATCACAGGTTTGCCTTTTCCTGTTTTCATCAGTTTTGTTTTTCATGTTTCTCTTGCCGGTCTCGTCTCTTCCATTCGTTGTAGCGTCCCATCTGCTCGATTGTCTTCCTCTACAACTTCAAATCCGGATCGTATTTATCTTCTACTTTGCCGTTTCTCATTGTATCGTTCTTTGTAATTTCTACAAATCTTCTCATATACACCAATTCAACTAGCTTGTACTGTTTTCCCCCGTTACATCCAGGCCTCGCATCCTAAATTTATAACAGGACCTTATGTACGAGGGCTATTTTTTCCAACCTTTTTTTCAACCGGTGAGTTAGCAAACCTGGTTCTGTTGTCATAGCAACAATCTGATTGTTGATTAATGTTTTTGAGGCTTTGTTCTAACCGATAACCACTGATTTTATAGTTATTTTGTCTATTACTGTGGTGACGACAGTTTAATTATGGCAACTACAATTGAAATTGCCTCCAAGTGTGAGATTCGGTCTGTTATTAGATTTCTTCAAGCTGAAGGTCATAGTGCTGCAGAAATTCATCGAAGGTTGTGTAATGTGTATGGAGAAAATGTGATGAAGGATGGTTCAGTTCGGGAATGGTGTCGAAAATTTAAAGAAGGGTGAATTGATGTTCATGATGAAGGAGGCCAAGGAAGAAAGTCCGTGGCTACTGATGATGTTGTTGAAAGGGTAGGCAGGATGGTTCGAGAGCGCCGTCGTTTCACAATTACTGAACTTTCTGCTGATTTTCCTGAAATTTATAGGTCTGCTCTTTATGATATTCTTACTCAGAAGCTTGGGTATAGAAAACTCTGTGCTCGGTAGGTTCACAGCTGAACTCACACAAAACCTGCTTCATGAATTTGGTTGGGAAGTCCTTGATCACCCACCTTATAGGCCAGACTTGGCACCAAGTGACTACCATTTGTTCAATGACTTGAAAAAGTGGTTAGGTGGGCAGCGGTTTGATTCCAATGATGAGTTAAAGTCCAGTGTGGCAGATTGGCTGACTACTCAGGAGTGAACATTCTACAACATGGCCATAGAAAAGTTGGTGCCTCGCTACGATAAGTGCCTCAACAATAGTGGTGACTATGTAGAAAATTAGTTTACATATATATGAAACTTTTGTACATAATAAAATTAATGATGTCATTCATGCGTCTGTTTATTGGCCTATCGGAGGTTGAAAAACAAATAGCTCTCGTATATTTATATTTGTTTTTCGTATGATTTATTTCTAACTTTGTTTATTAAATCTTTATTCATGACGACCACTATTTAATATTTTTTCCTACTTTTGCCTCTTTAAAGGTGTCTCATTTAAAGCGTTACCCGTCGGCGTCAAAGCAAATGATATATCGTGGTAATTAAAATTTTTCTCGCGCTGAATTTGTTAGCCAATGCTTTAGTGTAGCTATCTTCAACTTAATTTTTGCAATACCCCCTTCATTGTTTCAGTTGCTTTTACTGCAGTTACAGCTTTTACTATCATTTGACAGAATATATTATATAATATTTGCTTTCTGTTGTTAGACTGTGATGCCGGGCTGTTTGGCCGTGATCCAGTCCAAAAATCTCTAGCAATCTTCGAAGGCTTTCACGGCCGGAGGCAGTGTTGTTAAATTATGATACCGGCTTGTTTGGCTGTGATCCAATGCTAAAACCTCTCGAATAATAAACATTTTTTAAGCAATTTGGTTGACTGGCGCAACGTAGTTATTTAAAAAGTACGTGGATGATATGTTTCTGCACACGAACGAGTCGGTTTCACTGAAGGCGATAAACTTCGATTTACGAATAGGCGTACTAATTGTGGATTCGAAACGGTAATCTCATCTTACTAACGGTGCAATCTGTTTGGAGCACAGAGACCCGGGATGTGCTGTGCAACTCGGAACTCTTGCTAGAGACTTTAGCACTGGACCACGGCCAAACAGCCCGGCATCACAATTTAACAACACTGACTCCCCCGTGAAAGCCTTCGAAATATTGTTTTCTTCTTGCACTATCACGATTAATCACAATATTTTTAATATGCTTGATTAAAAAGGACAAGAAATTAACATGATACACGAGTTTATCACAGACATTAGAAATAAAATCACAAGAATAAATTGTCTATGTTGTAATAAATAAAATTTGATTACCATTATCTCTATGCATATACCGGCTTGAAGAGTTTGATAGCAAAATATGAAAAATCGTTTCAAGAACATGACACCTGACATACGAGGATAGTGTAATAATAAACATTTTTTTACCAATCTCGTTGATAGGCATTTTCATATTTCTCTGAAAGTTGTCATATTAATACTGGAATGAAGAATGCAGTTATTTAAAAATTACGTTGCTGACATGTTTCTGCACAAGAATGGGTCGGTACGCTGTTTCTCCACTGAAGGCGGTAGGCTATGGTTGACGAATAGGCCTACTAATTGTCGATTCAAAACAATAATCTCGTCTTACTAAGACCGCTTGTCCACGATACGAATGTTCGTTGGATCGGCAAATTCGCCGCACGACAAACAAAACCAGGTGGGTTTTTCCACGACAAGAATTCCTGCCGGGCCGCTCCAGCAAACTGCGTAGTCGTATTTAGTTTCGAGTGGACAATGGATATCGATATAAAACTTAACAAGAATACATAGCTGCGTCATTTTTCTCCTTTTCCGACATCTTCGAACATTTTTTGACACACTTCCTTCCAAGCTGCATAATTAAGCCACCTATCTTTATAATCATCAATTGGTTTGTCCCACAGGACTGTCTTCCTCGACTAGTGTTATTAGTATATCAATCACCGTCTACATTAAATTCGTCATTCATTTTTAAATACAAAATCTATAATGCACGTGTCTGATGTATATCGCACTGTAGCTTGTGTACTATTGACGAGTATTTCCTCTGCCGGGTTTACAGACGACGATTCTGCCGACTTGCTGCTTCCGGGGCTGTGCGGGACGAAGGGCTTGCCCGTCGCCCGCTGGTGTACTACGTCCCGAGCTTCAGAAAGAGCTCCTGCCGTAGGGACTACTGATGATCTGGATTTGGGGTGTGGCCTGCTACCGGCCGTGGACTGCCGACTTATGGACAAACAAGCAAGTCAAAACATGTCACAGTGCCACGTCCGGCTGTCGTCTCTGCAGTGGGAGGAATCCGGTGCTGCACACGGCTCCGCATCCGGTGAAGTCGCCGGGCCGTCTCGTGGACAAACCCATGTATCAAATTAGTGTATTACTTATAACCCGATTAATCTCCCGTTTCGGCACCCAGCGAAAATTCGTATCATAGACAAGCGGCTTCGGTGCAATCTGATCGGTGCAGGTGCGATCCGTTCGGTGTACAGAAACAGTTCCGGGATGTGCTGTGCAATTAACAACACACCATTACATCAAAGGCTTCCGAATGTTAATCTACAGGCAGCTTTACTAATACTAATAATTCATAACAAATACGTATATTACAGCTGAAGGACAAATGTACGTAACTTGTTTGGTTTCTCAACGGACTGTGTGTACAACAATCACGTATTTTGTACGGTGCTTCTGACAATACATGATTATTATACACAAAAAATCATGTTTGCAAATATTTTTCGCGAAAACTAATGACCCAAACGGGTATACTGTTCACACGACCTTGGTTAGAGTGACTGTCGCAGCAGCCTGTGACTGTCACACCGTCGCGATTTTACCAGCTGTTCAAATCTTCAATCCACGCAACGCAAGCATGTCAATCGTCTGACCGTTACCATTCTCTGCGCTGCAAAATGTTTTCATGACACTAACGTGTATTTAAGAACTTTATTAACAACGATAACACTATTAAGACCTTAAAATGTTTTGAAAAAGTAAAATATCGGGTCATAATGTGTTTCCGAATTCGGTCTGTTACAAAGCAAAGTACTGAATAACTGCTCCAGTAATGTTAATAACAGCCGGCCTTTTATTAACAGCAATAATGAAGTTTTGCAATAGCAATATTCGGATACAGGATATACATTAAATATACAATGACATTTAAAAATGTGCTAACGTCTTGTAAAATAGCAATGCTTTTGTAAACAACTGTTACAGAAAATGATTAACTGAAAAACTAATGTCTCCACATCTTGCCAATTGGACCATTACGCCGACTTCAATAGACGATTCAAATGAATGAAAGTTGATAAGCGCTACGACTATTATAATGCTATTGTAACAACTAATATATAAAGTACATCAAAAGAGTGGTGTGGTTACAACAGCTAATCTCCGTTCGTAAAATCAAGGGTCACATATAAGAACACAAAATCTGAATGGATGAGCACAGGCCGGCTCGCAGACCGGGGATCGATATTACTACATAGAATAGGTAGAAATTCTATTCAGTTTCAAAAGAACCTAAAATCGGACGCAGTTTTCACCTCCATTCTCGTATTTCGCTGAAGCGACGCAGATAGCTAAATGCCACGAAAATCTCATTCTATAATATCGCCAGCCGAGATTACAACTCATTCACTTAATCATTAACAAGTATCTACATCCCTGGCAACTATACATGGAAAGACTGCCAAAGATAACTGAATTATTTATTTTTTACAAGTGTCATGTAATTTAAATTAATATGCCGCTACTTAAAATCTTAAGTCTGTGGGCCGATCTATACTAATTTAATGTACATCAGTTTGCTACTACAGTATAGGCCACAATAAGATGATTAAAAATCTGTCTGTTTACCTATCTATCTGAGATATTACATTACCTATCTACCTATATTATCTCAAGATCACTTCTGGAGGCGTCAACTGACTGTCATTAAATTTCGTATGCGCGTCCGTACTCTTACCACCATAGATCCCGTATGTAACCATAACACACACACACACAGAAGCGCGCGCGATGGATCAGATTAGATTGTATAACGCGTAGGCCTACTACACGCATGAAGTCTACTACAAATTAGTGAACAACAGAATTCTAGAAATGGATTTGATAATGTGAAGTCGGAACGGGCACATTGCCTAATCCCTAAAGTGTAGAAGAAGAAAAAGAAGACACAATTCTAAACCTGTTGTTTGCGCCATGTAGGCCTACATTATGCGAATGTACCCGTATCAATTTAAAATGTAATATTAAAAATACACAAACTTGAATTGTAAAGCTATCATTAGCATCACGTTTTAATTTGCAAGAATTAAATGGCTGGCTGATTATAATTGACTAATCGCAATGTGTCACTGTTAGTGAACACACAAAGGTTATAAGTGTCCTAAAGTCGCGATCGCGATGTGAAGAATTTGAAAACGTTACCGCTCATTCGAACGAAAGCATAGAAAACAATATAACTATTGTTATATTGTTAAAAAACTATTGTTTTTGGGATTGATCGCCCCAAAAATACGGGCAGGAGATAAAAATATGAGGGGGTAAAATTTTGAATCGCAAAAATCGATGTGGTCTGCCAAATTAGAGAGAATTTTAACCAACATCCGAATATAACGATTCGTTTTGGAAATTTAAAAAATGTTGGGACACAAGGGCCTAAAAGTTTGTAAAAATTGTACAAATCCATGGCGCTGTTATACTAAAGGGAATTTTATCCAAAATCCGAATGTACTGTTCAATTTAAAAATTTTTTAATTTCTAGTCCACCACGGGCAAAAAAAATTGGATAAAAAATTTTTAAGTTTATGTGGGGCATCAAATTATGAGAAATTTTATTCAAAATATGTATTCTGCATCTTCAATAATTATCAAATTAAAATCTGTCAACACCCCTTGAAAGTTTTGCATTCACTTGCAAAATGATTATAGTAAGCTAGGTATTCCGAAAAAACCCCTTACTAACTGTTATCAGTTATGAAAAGAATCACACACACAAAGAACTTTACTTACAGCTTTAAAAAGTTAAAATTCATTAATTTGATTTTATCTAATAACAAATATGTTTCGTTCAAAACAGTGAGCGAGTCTCAACAACTAGTATGTATCATTTTTCGAGTAAACATTACATGGTTTACTAGAAAACTATGTAATGTTCCCACGTGAGCGGAATATTCCATGCAATACAGCTCATTTTCATCGCATGACGGAAGAGATATAATTTGTTGGATCCATTC
Organism: Magicicada septendecula; assembly: GCA_034769895.1. Lineage (NCBI taxonomy): Eukaryota > Metazoa > Arthropoda > Insecta > Hemiptera > Cicadidae > Magicicada > Magicicada septendecula. The sequence continues at coordinate 72,324,145 of CM068369.1, read as the reverse complement.
CCGCACCAGGAAGTCGCCGCATCCGATTCGATACAACACAATCACAGAAACAATTATTCAGTTAATTTACAATTATTACGCCCTCAATTAATACTTTCTCACGTTTACTTCATAGTGTTCTTTTAAATCCAGAATATACGTAAAAGTAAGCGCAGATGCAATAGAGATTCTGTGCACAAAAGTACGTTATCAGCGGAACCACGACGCCTAAAATAGTTATAAATTACCTTAGATCCGTCGTGTGACTTTGTTTTATTATTTAGAATTACACGTTTCGGAACACATGTTCCATCATCAGATTCCTTTACTCAGTTGAGATCGTCATATGTTAAAATCACATACTCGATTGTTAAAAACACACGTCAGTATGGGTGCGCACCCTATGAAGGCTGACTCTTCGAATGCATTGCAAAGGCACCCAAAGAGAAGTTTTTCGGGCAACAGTGTTAAAAATGGAAGGAGTCCAGGGTAGGAGAGAGAAAAACGCAGGTTCAAAGTGGACTGAAGACAGGAAGAAGAAACACAGTGAAAAGATGAAAGAATACTGGTGAAAAAGAAAAGAACAAAGAATATAGAATTGAAATTGGCATGTGGTCCTTAGATGGCCGATACGAAAGAAAAGAATTGAAATTGGCATATGGTCCTTAGATGGCCGATACGAAAAAAAAGAATTGAAATTGGCATATGGTCCATAGATGGCCGATACAAAAATTAAAAAAAAAACAAAGGCACACGATGGATGGATCTAAGGTAATTTATTAATTTATAAATAACAAAGTGACTTGGATACCAATAATAATATGTATGCTAAAATAGTTGACATTTTAGTAACATGTGGAATGATTTACGGGTATTCACTGGAATATCAGTATCATGATTTGATACTGATATCACGGACTGCTTATTGCTTCCGGAAATCACACACCGGAAACACGATACAATTATCTTTTATAAACTCAGATTACAAATTGTAACAGAACCTAAACGGCAAGGTGGTTATGGAGTGTAAACAATTTCAAGAAAACATGAATGGCTTGATACGAGTTAATGATTTGAAAGAAGACGAGTTAACCACACCTTTATCAAACAACTTACAATCCGCTTACCGAACACCGGTTCCTGACAAATATTTATGAGCGGCCTACGAGATTCGATAATAATTAACAAATACCATACAAGAATCCGGAACATTCGGCGAACGGTCACCAGGCAAATGCGAAAACCAAACAACCTTACACAGGTAGTTTGCAGAATGAGGAGTTGAATTGGTAATATTATGAAATCCGAGTTAGTGTTATACACAAACTACATTATCCTGTTCTGATTTCACTTGAGAAACCTTTTTAATTTTCTCACAAACGTCAGGTGGGCGTCATACGAGGGAATGCGTGTCGTCGATCAGGAGTGTAAATACGGTTTACACGCAGATGTTGTCTGCAGCTGAAAATGTACAATACAGTGTAACTACACACGATGTCCCCGAAACGTTTCTGGAATTCCAGATGTCGACACAATTACACTTACTGCTGTCTCCTTAAGAGTATTTAAAGAGTATTTCTTTTCTTGGTCAGTCAAAGTGCGGGAAGCGCAACTAATCGGTAGTCTACAGTTTTCTATTTCCTGATATATTACTGCACCTAAGGCTACCCTTGAACTGTTGGTCTGAACTACGAAAGGTTTCGTAAAATCTGCTAATTGTAATACCGGGGGTGAAATGATGCTTTCCTTTAGTTTTTTGAACACAGTTTGGTGTTGTGGAGTCCATTCAAATTTCGCTCCCTTCTTTTTTAAGGCATTCAGAGGTGCGGCTATTTCGGCTAGATGAGGAATATACTTGTGGAAATAATTTATCATTCCCAAAAATCATTTAACTGATTTTGTTACAGTTCTTGTTACAGTCTGTGTCATCGAACCGTTTGCGTAAAGTTTCCGGACTTAAATGCTGCCAATTACACTTCACTCGATCCCGTATTAAAGTTATATTATGAAAAAAGTAAATCATAACGACACAGGTATAAATGCGCGCGCACACACACTGTTATTATATCCGCAGCATATTATTTAGTCTTAGTAGGTGATGAATCATCAACGTCATTTCTTTTACAGATTATGACGTCAACAGATTCCCACAATAAAATTTTTCATTACCCATTAGGTAGGAATACTTTTTGCTGTGCACGAGTTACGAATTTTGAAAGGATTACCGAAATCGCAATTAAGTGACGTAAACAAACACAGTGGAAGAACGTCTGATTCCCAACAGAGATTTACGATACACGGCCTTTCAGCGAAAGACCCGACTTAATATGTCGGTTACTGGAACGTTCTTTGAGCCTATACGGACTAATTTCTACTTTTTTCTACATTTTAGGGAAAGTATATTACTAATTTTTTTTTTCTAAATCATTAACACTTTTAATCTTGAAGATCATTTAAATCAAAATCATTATGACCGATTAACTGAAGTATGACGTATTTCAGCCAAAGTGAATATTGTTTTTTTTTCGTTCAGTGTTCAATTCATTTCAAAGAAATAATATTGATACTATAGTAGAGTTAAAATTCTACAAGGTGATGGCTCTTCCCACACTTCTTTATGGGTCTGTGAATTGGACTTTAACGAAAGCCCAGGCCAGTCGCATCCAAGCGGCTACAATGAGATTTCTCAGGCACGTGGCAGGGTATACTCTCACATGATCATAGAAAAACACAGATATACGACAGGAACTGAATATTATGAGTATACTCGACAGGATCGCCCAGTATCGGCTGAATTGGTGGGTACATCTTTGCCGAATGGATGACTGCCGCATCCCCAAACAACTCTGGAACTACAAGCCGAGGGGACGGAGAGGTGTGGTACGTCCGAGGAAGCGCTGGAGTGACCAGCTCTGATCTTTGCCTATTTGAGACCGGAACAAACCATCCTCGGTCTAATCCGTGAAAATTATGATGATGATGACTATAGTAGAGGCTGCCTCATCAACGAATCGTAAACAGAATTTAAGAAATAAAAATAGCTTACTCACAGGACACAATCCACTCTTTCAACACCTAACTTCTCAATTACAGTTTTCCACAGCACATTAATTTACTTACTTTTTTGTCTCCCCATTTTCGTCTACCACGTCCGCTGCATTGCCTGAGAAAGGTTCCTCCCTGTTTTCTACGACCTCGGAAACACCGGTTATAACGGTTACATTACTGTCCGGAACGGAAGTCTCGCAACAGACACTTTCTGACACACCTCTGTCCGACATTTTGGTTTTCCGTGTGTGTCTTACTGCTTCGAATTTAGTTACACGCTGTAGAACAAGTCATCCGGGCCCAGTTCATGTGTCTCAGAATAAGCTATTGAAACCACACAACATGTTGATTTAAAAACCTACGTGAAGTTAACTAACCAGCTGGCACTACGTTAACCCGAACTGAACAAACAAAAGCCGACGTGGGGAAACGTGTGTCAGCAGCACAAACACCGAGATTCATCAAGCCATCTCAATTCAAGCTATCGCCAAAGTTTAAAAAACTCAGGACGAGTACAGTGTCTCACACAAAGTGACACGCAAGCATGAACGCAAAGCGCACGCTTTACAGGAAAAAAAAAAAAAAAAAAAAAAAAAAAAACGTGCCGAGCACGCTCACCAGTTCTTCTATAGTGACACACACACACACACACACACAGCATCTGCAAACTTAAATGACCAATCGCCTTGCACGATTCGATACACGCTGTCCGACGTCAGCCTAACATAAAAACTTGCTTAGAAATTTTTAAGAAGTTATATCGATTTCGTTTATCGATAGATTCTGGTTTTTATTTAACTGTACTTTCACAAGTTACGAATATTTATCGTTAAGCTGTTATATTGTTAAACTTCCCTCTACTACTGGAAGAAGAGCCCGGGCTGCAAGAGTACGAAGCCACGTCACGAAAGGGGGAGAGTGAACAGGATGGTTTCTGAACTTCGGTCTCACACAAATTCTCAAAAAAAGATTAACACAATATGAGTACTGTAAAATACCAAAATGTGAAGCCTACAATTTTTCAGTAGAATGTAAAATATCGGTATGGAGAGCCATACATGACTTCCATGTTCTAAGATTTATATTTAAAATCATTTTCGAAATGAAATATTTCCATAGAAACTACTTCTTTCTTCAACCTTAACCAGAGTACTGTGGTCACTAACGTATTCCACCTCACATTAGCGCACTCGATTTTCACTGATGATGGCAGTCGTTGCACTGCCGAAACATCTGGATTTGCAGAAAACATTGGACCACGGCCAAACAGCCCGGGAAGAAATTTTAACAACAAACTGCTTCTTTGTTGCCGATAACGTAGTACACATATAAAAAATTATCCTCTCCCTCTTCAACCATCATTTTCATTTATAGAAAATTACCCCTCCCCCTTCAACTACCCTTTTCATTTATACATATTTCATCTACCTTTCTACAGTGCGTTATTATGACCTTCTTTTCAGGATATTTTATTTATCAGAATTAAGTACTTTACTCTTGTTAAAACATAAAACGTTCCAGGTAAACTACCCCTGTCCCTTAACCAATCTTCACCAAAATCACTAGGCCTTGAGTCTCCTACAACTCAGGCTCATATGCAAAAAATTATTTGATTCTGTTTGAATTTGCGGCAGTTATCGTTCGCCATAGAAAAAATTCTACACACAGACACTTTTCGGAAAAAGACTTTTCTTCACGTTTTGGAATCAGCCCTTATCTCGAACAAGATTTTTTTTCGCCATCACCATACTTCCATTTCTTTATGGAACATGGAAGTAAAAAGCAGTGTCGTGTCGTGACTTATTAATGAGTCATCCAAACACCCCACAGCCGAAAGAAACTGTATGTCCACACGAAAACTTACTGAGGCCGAAATGGAGGACATTACAAACATTTAAAAAAAATCCGATGTCAGTTCATCCATTGCAAACCTCAAAATCATGTCTGAGGAAGATAAGGTTAAAGCCGAATAGCAAACAGCCGGAGTTTCTCGGAGACTACTAAAGAAGAAGACTTTCTCGTCCTACAGGTGGACGTTGTGGAAACGATTTACGACCTATTCTTATAAAAAAATATTGTCACGGCCAAAGACTAAAAACGTTGATATCGAATTACGATTCTATAGTACCCTATACAAACGCGAAGAAAGCGGTAGACGGAATGTGTTGAAAAAATAAAAAGATTTTGGGAAACGGAAACAGGCGCTATAATTATGAACAATACCATCTTTATAAAGAGCCGGGCATTGTCAGGATAATCAAAATATACAGGCTAAGGTGGGTAGGACACATAGAGAGAATAGAGGAAGGACAGCCTACGAAACACATTTTCTACCAGAAACCAATGGGTAGTAGACAAAGGGGAAGACCCCGAAGTAGATTCAAAGACCAGATAGAGGAGAAGCTCAGAAAGCTGAACATAAGAAACTGGAAAGCCAGGGCACGCAACAGGGAAGAATGGAATCAACTCTTCGAGCAGGCCAAGACCCACCAAGGGTTGTAGAGCCACCACGGCTGATGATGATTGGGAAACTGAGGGGGCCGAGCAGAAGACATGAAGTATGACTGTCGAGGACAGAACCTACAGAAGGCTTACGGTGTTATTATGCTAATTACGATGTGAATTAATTAGTAAGATCAATTATCAATTTTAGTTACCAATTAGCATAATAGACAAGAGACTCTTTAGTAATTTCAATCAGAATGATCACTGTTGCACACCACTATATAAAAATTATCCCGATTAGCGCTTTCAAGCTTCACAGCCCATCGTCAGATCGGAATACACAGGAAATATGTAAAAACAAACCCTTCACCCCTCTCCCCCACCCTGCTCACACACAACAAGCTATAAAATAAATGACCATTCCCCACCCCCTAAACCCTGTCCCACCATCTGTACAGTTACATATTTTTCTAGCAAATTCCTTGTGTTTCAGTGTTGTGTGTGTGTGTGTGCATCCTTTTAAACTTACCCTCTTCCTCTCCACACACGTGGGTCAGTCACACAGCCTTATTTTAAAACATCCAATTAGTACTATGCAATATAATTCTTAATCTTATCTATCTGTCCTCTATCATTACTTCTTAATCATGTTATAAAATATTTCTTCATTATCAAATTTAATTTTAATATTCATATTTATTATAAATAATATTTATTTCAATATTAAAATTAAATTTGATAATGAAGAAATATTTTATAACATGATTAAGAAGTAAATGATAGAGGACAGATAGATAAGATTAAGAATTATATTGCATAGTACTAATTGGATGTTTTAAAATAAGGGTGTGTGACTGACCCACGTGTGTGGAGAGGAAGAGGGTAAGTTTAAAAGGATGCACACACACACACACACACACACACACACACACACACACACACACACACACACACACACACACGCACGCACGCACACACACACACACACTGAAACACAAGGAATTTGCTAGAAAAATATGTAACTGTACAGATGGTGGGACAGGGTTTAGGGGGTGGGGAATGGTCATTTATTTTATAGCTTGTTGTGTGTGAGCAGGGTGGGGAAGAGGGGTGAAGGGTTTGTTTTTACATATTTCCTGTCTATTCCGATCTGACGATGGGCTGTGAAGCTTGAAAGCGCTAATCGGGATAATTTTTATATAGTGGTGTGCAACAGTGATCATTCTGATTGTGATTTCAACCACTAACACAAATTTCTTCATTAAACGTCTTTAGTAATTTAATCATGTTCTTTTGTTACATATGAAAATTGTACAATTATAAATATTCGTGTAATTGTGTTCTATGTAAAACTTTAACATGCGGGTTTTAGTAATAATGAACGCATTTGTTTAACTGTACTTAAATGACTAATTTATTATTCATTAAGTCAATTTATATTCATAACACATAAAGAGTTTGGTGTACCTGTAAATACATCAAATAACACATACATCATTAAACAAGTTCTAGCTTATATGATAGCTGAAAAAGACACACATAAATCATGATATACAATAAATCCAAATAATTAATTAATGCGTTCATTAATTCCAGATAGTTTCGCTTACTTGTTCATTATTTATAACTTTAAATTTATTCTTTTATCAAATTTATGTAAAACTCCCAGGGTGGGGATTCTTTGAAAGAGTCAGGACAGTAGTAGTTACTAAATTAATAGATTAATAATTGTTACTTGTATTAAGAATATCCACTCATGGTCCAACGGTGATCGGCCTCTTTGTTGTGGTGAAGTCTGATGAAAACATCTTGTTGAATAAAGTTGAATTCACTGTCACTCGTACACACACGTGAACTCGCGTCATTTATAGAGTAGTGTGGATGTGATGTTGCTTTCAATGTTAGTTTGTATAGATCAGTTCGCTTTTTAATGTGTGATCATTCTAAAATGAGTGGTGTATGTTCACGCTCGCAAAGTTAATGTCGATGTCCGTTCGTCACAGAAATTCACTTGACTTTGTGTTGACGTCTATGCGTTTATACTACTTGGTTGATTAGTTTGTTCAAGTACTTAAATGTTCTGTTACATTTAGTGTAATTCATTAACACTGGCTAAATGTAATTCTTTCTAAGTTGTACAGTACACTAATAATGTTTCGTGTATGTGCCGAGATTACATGATAGTTCGCTTGAGTCGCTCGAATCGTTCACTCGAAAATTCCTAATAATCTTAATGCTTAACTAAGTTCGTTAATTCGCACATTTTATACTGTTGTGTTCGAGTATTACTTCCGGTTGCACTTTGAATCTTACAGTTTGAAATTACTAAGTCCGAATATTATAACACTGAGTTTCCACTAAGACCCATAAATTTTACAAGACTGAGCACAGTAATACTGAGCTAAATATATGTTCAAAAAATGTAATAAGACTGAGAGTCCTTCATAGCACTGAGAAAATTTAAAATACTGAGCAAATTAAAAATATGACTGAGACTGAGAGTCCTCCGTGTTAGACAGTTAGTTTTTATCAACTTGTCCCTACCCAAATTTTGTCTTGAGCCTGTCCACGCCTTTTCTTACTTACGATAGGTCAGCTCGATATTTTCTTAGAATATTTTATCCCACTTCTCCAGGGTTTTTGGTTTCTGTTCCACGATTCGCTTTGACTCCTGGTTACCATAGAAACTCTCCTCTCAACCGGTGTCTTCGCAAGACGCTGTACCCTGATAGGTTGTTAGACATCCCCCAGATTTCTTCGTTCGGACGTTGATCTTTTTCGCAGAATTTCTGGACGTTGCGCGCCTGTCAATCACCCTTTTGTTTGGGACATACGCAATGTTGTTCTGACTTTCCCCATCTGTTTCCTTGGTCATCTTGAGGTATTGTTCTATCTTACACCCCTTTTTTGTAGCTATTAATAATTTCTGACATGCGTTGGCTGGTGAAGCCACCCCGACTTTCTAATCGTAAATTGTGTCCGTCACGTAAACGTCACCTCCCGCTGTGCAGCATCCTCGAGTCTTTTCAACTAGTTATTTCTTTCATTGTCTCTGTAAAGTGCAACACCCTCAACTCTTTTGTGACATCCTGTCGTTTTTGCAGTACCATCGTATTCTGACGTAACCCGAGCGGACGTTCGCCTTAGTTATCCGTACACGTGTGAGTGCCCTAGCATGGCATTGTGTAGTTTGTTGTGGGGTAATAATTTTTAGCTAAGCTTCTCCTGTCATCTTGAACTTTCATATCTATTGTTTCGTGGAATCTAACATCTTTCTATTGTCTGCTAGCGCCGCTGGTTTGACATCTTCACATTATTTATTGCTTTAACTTGAAGTCGTTGACACAACTGCGTGTGAACAAAATCGGTCGAGAAGAAAATTTGAAATTTTTAAATTTTTCGCTCGCTATAGGCTGTAGTTACTGGAAAAACAAGAAGAAGGAAAACAGTTATAAATCGCAACTATAAAATTAGAGAATTATACAACTTTGAGACAGTTAGCGAAATCGAAAAAAAAACAAAGCAAAATTGGGGGAGGAGCGTCTAAAGGGAAACACTGTCGGAGTTAACAAATGACTGCCGTTTTCACGTAGTTTATTACGTGCAATAAATTAAAACCTTTGTTACGATACTGTTGGAAACGTTACAACGATAGAACGCCTGGCCTTTGTATCAATGCAAGAACCGCACTTCACAGAATTTGATTCGCTCAATGTTAAAAGGGCATAACTGACGTTTTTTACACCGTTAAAACGATATTAAAGAATTCAATATGTACAAATTTGTATAGTTTTGAAATTCTCAATTTGTGTTAAAAGGACATCTGAGAGTTTATATTCCCTTTTAACATGAACCTGTCAGCCGTAGTACAAATCAGCTGATCGCGTAAATAGAATACACCGTGTTACTTTATTCTCATTCTTGAAGATTTATGAAGATCATTTATTGAAGACACACACGCGCGCGCGTGCGCGCGTATTAACATCATCACCTACGAAATATTAAAAATGTATGTACAGGAACACTAATGTCAAGCGAAACGTTTTTCTATTTAAGTTATTTAATCTGAGGCACAACAGCGAAACCTCAATGAGTATGCTTAGCCAGTGAATTTACAAACAATGTAGAGGAGTGTACTTTCATTCTGAGATAAACTACAAGAGATATCACCGGAGACACTCGGCGAAGCTTATCCTACAGGTCAGGTGGCTATGAAAAAATCAAAACTTCAAGATATTCAGAAAGTTATTACATATGTTCCCGCTGAACACAATAACTTTTATAGTTATATTTTATTTTTGTTAAAATGATTTGAACAATTCAATTTTTCTGTAAATAGTTTTGATTGACTCCTTTCCAATTAATTTGTATTTCTTTATTAAAAAAGTTTCTTATTATTAAAATAATAATAAAGTATATTTTAGCATATTTCTTTGCAGTTTAAAAGAGATGTTTGTCTATATTGTACTCGAATTTTAAAAGTCTGCAGTCGCAGTTAGGAATTTTGTTAATGGGGCGTATTTACATGATATTCGAAAGTCTGTAAAGTGGTTTAATTTTCCTGTAGCATTTTTTTTTTATATACTAATAATGAAGTTAGTGAGTGTTTGATACTCGAAAGTATAGTGTTAAAATAATCAAGTAGTAAAATGTTACACAGTTTTCCACTTTACCAAATACAAATATGCCCTTTAAGCGATTATTTACGTTAAGCGATTCATTTAAGCACACCTCACACAGCCGTAGACATGTACATGTAAGTGTGAAATTAGAAAGCGAAAACGCTTATTGAAACATCAGTGTGTGTGTGTAAGAATTAGGCGCTTCCCACACAATGAACGAAGTACAATGTTTCTTGCGCAAAAGCAGCAAGTCAAGGTTATACTACTACACAAACTAAATGCAAGTTATGTTTCTCTGTTGGGCCACGCAGTGAAAGTACACTACGTACCACACACACACGCGCGCGCGCGCGCGGTTAATACAATATGAATATTGTGAAATACAAAAAAGGAAGCTTAAAAATTTTCAGTAGGCCTGTAAATAAGCAGTGCCGTGTAGTGACTATTATTGCGACAACTAAACACCCCACAGCCGAACGAAACTAGCCTATGTCGACACCATAAAAGTGTTGTACAGAAACAGATGGTTGACGAGTCACAACACATACGATAATTATGTCATAATACGATAAATAATGGAATTAGCATACCTGCCAACTTTAGTAAAGCCTAAAATTATACATATTTTCAGATTCACTAAACAAACCTTCACAAAAAAGGGGGGAATCGGAATCATGAATCTCATAAGCAAAACAACGTAACAATAATACAAATTACATAACGGATATGTAAAAAAAAACTACTTACACGTATTATTTTCCTCAACAAAACCTTCGCTACCCACAATTTTCATGCAGCGAAACATGTTAAATGAATACTAAAAAAATTCATAAAAACCAGTACAATCACTGGAATAAAATCAAACACGCTGTCCTATCACAAAAACTGCCTATCAAATTGCTAAAAACATCATTATTCTTTAAAAACATCATAAATTCATTAGATATTGTAACCACTCAGTAGCGTCACTGTTGCCTTTATAAATTTTTTAAAAATTGATAAGGAAAAATTCCGTGAGAAAGAAGATCCTGATTTGTGTGGCTTCAGTGCAAGCAAATTTTACCCAGAGGATACGTGTGCCCAAAATTAAACTAAGAATCATTAAAGCATCGCTTCAGGGTGTCACGTAAAGAATAAATCCTCCTGCAACCACCTTGCACATTGGAGGCAGTCAACACACGTCACTCCAAAAGCTGACCAAAGTCTCATTAAAAAATATTCTGCAATTAGGATAATACGGAAAATCGTACAGTGTAGTAGGTTTGCGAAAGTTCTCTGGAAAAATCTTAAGAGATGTGATATGTGACTAGTATAATTATTATTAAGGAAAAAACATACAATACACAAATTGGTAGAGAGGTCAGAACTACGGCTAAGAACTACTTACTGCTACTTAACTACTTATCCGCTTCTCATCAGCAGGAAAACCGTCTGGCAAACCAAGGCTACAAAGAGCTGTCGCGCTTGAAGTTTATTTAATTTCCTTTTACAATATATTAAACGTGCTGAAACGATACATACTACTGATAAGTTGGTAAGAATTCTGCCCTATGTACTCCAGAAAACAATCACTTAACAACACTCTTGTGGAGACCCTCGCCACCCCTCACCGCCATCTGAAAAACAAATACTCACTTTACCAAAATCCACAGTGTAACTTTACACTTTGAGTAAAACGTCCTAGAGATGATTTAAATCTGAATTCAAAAAACACGGACGAAACTCGATTGTATATTCGTTATGACACAGTACACAAATTACTGTACTGGGAACTGAAGTAATAAACTTTTGAATACCGAAGTTCCAAGAGTTCAGTTTCAGAAGTAGGCCTACTATGTGAACTGTATCACAAAATTTAAAACAGTTCCCAGAGTATACTCAAAGCCTACGCTTTCGCAATTACAACGGGTCATACAACGCGAAACTGCTACACTCGACTAACGGGTTCGCTTCTACCGGACAACCAGACTTATATTACCAAACACGGGGACATTTCAACTACTATACGACATCCATTATGTAGAATGATAAAGTCTATTGATTTTTGCATAACAGCACAAGGCAATAGCAACAATAGCGTGGCTCGTGATGTGTGGAACAAACCATTATACGCCAGAGAAATTTATAGCCAACAATTATTATTCAGTCGTCTATAAAAATAAACACGCTCATACTACATTTCTACATTAAACGGTTACGCAAAGACGTCCTATACACAAGAGATAATAAATCATTAAGTTGGTAAATTACAACATCACACAATTAAATAGTTAACACTTGCAACGAGACAGCACTAGCCGCTATAAAATAATTCGCAGAACTGACTGATCGCTAACTAAAATCTACGGGCTATTCGATTTTTTTTACACTAATCGGGAATTTTCCATAATGCGTGAACACATGTTCGTTTGTGATAGTTAGCTTCTGGAACACCTTGCTCCGAATCTGATGACTTTTTCAGTGTACGACAGGCTGCGTGTACGTATATTTTATGTCGCGTCTCTGTGAAGTTACTTTTTTCAAGCCCTATTTAGACCATCCTCAAATATGTTTTACTGCAACTCCGAACTTACGCTGTGAATAATAGAAAATTGTGGTTTATTGTAACTTCCAATAACCGTACACGCACTCATTTTCGCTATTTCGATTACGGGATTATTGCCACCGATATGCAGTGAATATCGCATGTAACATTAGTTATATGAAACATGCGTTAAATTTTATGTGTGTATGTTATAAAAACGTTTGTTGACGATTGCAATCGTTTTCTTTTGTCATACTTTTTTTATTAAACATGTTTCTAGCGCTAACATAACACCGATGCCAGCCTGTGACGCCAAAAGTTGATGTTAGGTTAACATGTAAAATGAAATTACGCATGAAAACCAATACGCCTTTAATGTAATACTTGCTTTTTTTGTGAAAACCATGTAAAAAACAACTCGGAGTAAGGCGAGTTGCTATACAAGAAATTTTTGTGACAGAAATCGTTTTCGATTAATACTCGTTTTTCACTAATACTCGGCCTTTGAACAGATCACAGAAAAAGCAACCAGCTCAAAGTAAGGCGGTGTGCTATATATGTGTCCCATTTTTCTTGTATTTCGCACAAAATTCGCTTTTAGTGAAGGTTTCGAGATTTTACTAAATAATATAAAAGAATATTGGCCACCTAACGAATAACAATTTTTTTTCCTGATATAAGTATTGTATATACACATTAAGGTCATGTTTTTTCCAACCATGGTTTTTATTCTTTAAACAGTAAACTAAAAACCAAAAAACATTATTACCTAACCTCACAAACCATAACATTACGTAATTTCCGTTAAGAAATAGAATAATTTACAATTAGTATACGTCTTCGTCTTCACATCGTTGTATACCGATACAATCGCGTACCCGAAATGTCGAAAATGTAGTACGGGTATGGATATATTGGGAGAGTACCCATATTTATTACGTACTTCGCAATTTAAGTGTCTTATGTCACTGTACAAGATAGCAAAATCTAATTCAAATTTTAAAATACAAAAACCTGTGAGTTGCCATCAACGTCAAAGTTACCATCGACAATCACCAGAGCGCTAGTCATTTCGCAATAGATCAGGCCTCATTTTTCTGAGCCCTTTTCAAATTCTAACCAACAACAAGACTCGTTACGATTATAAGACACCGAAAGGCCTCGTCCGATGCGACAAGACTAGTGGTTCGGCAACTATCAATGACAGCGTTCGGAAAATTAATTTTCTTTCTACAAGAAGCGCGCGAAGGACTGAAGGTTTCGTTTCGTCCAACAAATTTTGCATATCTAATGTAATATTAAATTAATAATGTAATTACTAAAAATTAATATTAAATTATTAAGTCGTAGTTTACTACACGACTGAACGGGAATTTAAAATTTACAGCGCATGTTTAGTTCTCTTACAGATATCAGGTACGATGTCCGATAATAATCATATTAAAAAAAAAACTTCACGTTTGTTGCACAATATTGCTTTCAATTAAACGACACTAATTACTTTAATTAATAACGACTTTGCTTCATTTTAATTACATAAATAACATTTCAATAATTATTTTAATTAATTTGCAGTATTATATTATTTTATCCGACTACTGTGTTTTCTTCAATCTAAAAGATAGTCCAACTATGCGTAATAACTACTATGCTATAAAAAACATACTGTATAACTATACCTAGTAAGATTTGTTCCACAAATACAGTATGATTTTTTATGGTATAGCAGTTTGTTTTTTTTACGCTGTTTTTGTTTCACAAACACAATATTTTATGACTTTAGCGCCTTCCGTTGGGAAATCCCGTCACCATGCAAAACGTTTACATAACAGAAAATCACGAACATATACATCAATCAACAACTACACAAACCACAAACACTGAGCATCATTCATAACCACACAAAACTCTGTATCGTAAGTGCGTAATATAAGCAGAAAGACAGAATCTTGGTCAACCATATGTAACCAAAAATTGTACAGTGTAGCTAACACATTTACACGTGAGTCGGCCAAAAAATAATTACAAACAAAAGGCAACTGTACTTATTATCACTAAAACCGAGATGCACAAAGACAGCTGTGTGTACGCCCAGATTTTAACGAACACACGACAGCTAAATCCTGTGACACACTGAGTCCACAGGTGTTGTACACACCCCAGCTAAACATACTCTGACCTCACATCATGATGATTTATCGGAGGATTATGACTTCGCGATCACATAGAACCTAATTATATTTGCGATTAGATAACCATTACAATGAACTGATAGGTTAACGTAACATTTTTATATATATACTGTAAATATAGCCAGGTATAGATTTTAAAAAATATATAGCCTACTTCCCGTTAGTATAAAAATATACTCGTTCGTAACAAGTAACAATTTTGAAGAGACGCATAATGCACTGTTTCATTTATCTCAAAAAGAATAAATTTGTTGTATTAAAAACCTCTTGTGGCAAAAAAAATATCCTTTTACTATTTCGGTGACTATTATAGAACAAAAGATATGTTTCGCCAAATTTTTTTTTGAAAAGAGGCAATTATCAAAGATAAATTTTCTTCCAAAGGCAAGGTTTGAATTTCTTTAGCTTACTAAGCCACCTGATTTAAACGCTTAGATCCTTCATTAATTTTACAGAGAAGGGCAAAACTCTGTGGAATGTGTCGTAGACGAATGATGCTACTTCTTCGGTATTCTGAGGCAAACGTACAGAAGCCTAAATGCAATTACCATATCGAATCGACGTCAAAGCCACTTCGTTCTATGGAGACGGAAGGTAAAATGACAATAAAGACACATGCCACTGACCTTACAGATCATGATGCTCAGTAATTAGACGTTTTCTGTTATCTTGAGAAAAGGGACCACAGAGAATAAAGCGAGCGCGCACGAAAGGCATAATGCATAATTCAAATGTAACATATTCAAACAAAAGCAGATAAGACACACACCTTATTTTTCACCTCAGTTGAAACGTTCACTAACCACAAGAATCCACAGGTCCAACCAGAATACCTTGCTTTGTATAGTCTTGCGCTACCCCGGAAAACAGTGTTTCTCTACAACCGTTACAGAGGAAACTACGTTTGACATATCTACACTGACAATAACGTTTGTCATTACTGTTAACGGCAAGAAAGATCATCGTATTCGGATGTTAAACTGAGGTACATTTATAACTTTCACAGCCTGCTACAATGATAACGATGACAATGATGCTGAATGAATTAATAAATCAGTATCAATTAATTACTGAACAAAAAGTAAACCAGCAGAGAAAGACTGTACACAACACATGTCATGTACTGGCACAGGCGTGCGACATCGACGATGCGGTCTATAAAGAAAAAACTCGTAGGCTCAACTATTTGTAGATAATATTTGTAAAATAACAACTTCGTTAGTAATGGTCACATCCCTTAACCCGTTTGAACCCAATACAATTTGCACTTTAGTTTTATTACATCGCGTCTTTAGATGTCAACAACAGATTACATTACCTTTGGTTGGAAACATTCCAAAGCTTTGCATTGTTCTAAACTTTAGCAGTAACGAATGAGTAGTTAAAGTCTGTTCATTCTTAGACTGGTTCCTGATGTAAACAAAACCATGTGGCTCTACTTGAACTGGATTCGTTAGATGAGTGGCCGCTTCACTAAATCATTATCAATAAAGTAGTTCGCAACTGATTAATATTAATTGACTGATTATTATTTTTTAATAAAAATAAAAATAAGGGAAATGATTTTATAACTGTCCGAGTCTGTTTTACGTTCTTTGAGAAAATTTTAACTTTGTACTGTACATGCCTCTGTGTTGTATCACTCCGCTTTGTGTATGTTTTGAATTTTGAAATATTTCTTTTTTTCTTCCGCACTTCCAGGATTTAAGCACAACCCCTGTTCCGACTTCAAAAGTTATCTTCTCATCTGTTCCTGATTCTTGGAACACCGGCTTGTATCTCAGATGCTCTATGTAAAACACTTTCACTAGCATTCTTTCCGCATGTACCTTCTCTACCGGTAGTCTCTTGGTTCCCAGTCCACCTTGTACAACTACATTCCTCGACTATTCGAACTGCTACAACCTTTCACCTTCCGTAAGAATTTCATTTCTGACGCCTCACAATTCTTCTTTCTTACTTACCGTACTTCTTTGTATCCAATTTTCACATCCGTACAGTAAAACTGGTTTGGGACCACGGACTTACAAAAATTAACTTTTGTGTCCTTCCTATCTTTGTTTTTAAATACCCTGTTGTGTGCGGACCAACAAAAAACATTTCCAATTTTTAATTTCGGCATTTTTTATCAGCTATTAATCAATCAGTACCACTAACACGGTCAAGTTATTGTCTGTAAAAAAAAGAAAACCGAAAAAGTAATACGCAAAAAGATACTGAATAATTCAATAATATTTATATAAATAAATATTTATATGACGTTGAAAATAGGAAAGATACACCAAAATCTCAAAAACATAACCTGAACAAACAAGAAAATACCTTTAAATTATTACGAATGGAATCATCTTTTCCACCTTGCAGACATTTACGAAAAAATTGTGCAGAAATATTTCAGTAACTACTAGAATCGTTAGACAGATCTTACAGTTTTTGTATAAACCCAATATCACCTGCAATTATTTTATAAAATACAGAATTTACAAGTCAAGGAAGATAAATCGTTTGAATAGTAGTTTATAGTTTATGCAGCGCCCTTATTCGTCAACATTTATTTTACATAACACACCCAGAGTAATTCATTGTGTGTGGTCTCCAAGTTGCATTAATTAATTGAGAATAGGTTAGATACCTGATTATATTTTCCTTCACGCAACTTTCCTTTGGTCGTTAGGTACGACGCGTTTAGGGCTCACAGTCCCATCTTCAGGAGAAAATCACTCGAGGCGAGCTCGTCAGCACATAACAATTAATACGCACATAAAAACACTGAATTCAGAATATAGGCTACTCATATCGCGCGAGGACACGATGCGCATCGTCGAGAAAATAAAAGCTTACTCTAGATCGCCTCGAGTGATTTTCTCCTGAAGATGGGACTGTGAGCCCGAAGCGCGTCTTACCTAACGACCAAAGGAAAGTTGCACGAAGGAAAATATAATCAGGTATCTAACCTATTCTCAATAAACCCAGAGCTGTTTTAACAAAATTACTTTGCTGTATTAACTGGAATAAACATGAATATTACGCTGTCGATCATTTTCAGCGTCTATCGCGCAGCACGTCGTGACAGAAGTTAACACGCACACGCGCGCGCTTGCATTTTTAAAAATTCATTTATTCACAAAGACGCCTTGCGAACATGCATTATTAGCAGGTGTATGTAGATTTGCATACTGTACAGTACAGTATTCGAAGATAAATATGCAACACTTTAATCAATGCATCACAATCGGATGTCACAGTCAAGTACCATCAATGTCAACACTGCTGCCATACCGAATGTCTGACATTCATCGATTACATTACAGACTAATATTATCCAGTTTGTAATTTAATCATAATTTATGAACACCGTACCCGTACCGTGAATTTAATTTTTTCTTTTGATATCTTCACAATTAATTATTGTCATCTGTATATTTTTTGAAACGATATAAACGTAAATAAATCATATTGTAAGAATACAACTAAGTTTTTAACGTGCGTAACCAACAAATGTCGCATCCTATATTGATGGAATTATTATTAGCCTAGCCGGGCTGTTAGGCCTGTTAGGCCGTGGTCTACTGTTGTTCAAAGACGGACGTTTCGGCACCACAATCTGAGGTCATCTTCAGTGTCAGAAACGATTGAAACAATCGGCAAGATGTGCGCAATTCACCCCAGTACTGGAGGTACAGACTATAAAGCCTCCGATGGCAATGTACGACAACAATAGACCACGGCCCAACAGCCCGGTTAATAATAATTCTAACAATGCTGACGCCGGCCGTGGAATCCTAGAAGTCGCAATCGGCAAGATGTGCGCAATTCACCCCAGTACTGGAGGTAGAGACTATAAAGCCTCCGATGGCAACGTACGACAACAATAGACCACGGCCCAACAGCCCGGTTAATAATAATTCTAACAATGCTGACGCCGGCCGTGGAATCCTACAAGTCGCAATCGGCAAGATGTGCGCAATTCACCCCAGTAGTGGAGGTAGAGACTATAAAGCCTCCGATGGCAACGTACGACAACAATAGACCACGGCCCAACAGCCCGGTTAATAATAATTCTAACAATGCTGACGCCGGCCGTGGAATCCTACAAGTCGCAATCGGCAAGATGTGCGCAATTCACCCCAGTAGTGGAGGTAGAGACTATAAAGCCTCCGATGGCAACGTACGACAACAATAGACCACGGCCCAACAGCCCGGTTAATAATAATTCTAACAATGCTGACGCCGGCCGTGGAATCCTACAAGTCGCAATCGGCAAGATGTGCGCAATTCACCCCAGTAGTGGAGGTAGAGACTATAAAGCCTCCGATGGCAACGTACGACAACAATAGACCACGGCCCAACAGCCCGGTTAATAATAATTCTAACAATGCTGACGCCGGCCGTGGAATCCTACAAATCGCAATCGGCAAGATGTGCGCAATTCACCCCAGTAGTGGAGGTAGAGACTATAAAGCCTCCGATGGCAACGTACGACAACAATAGACCACGGCCCAACAGCCCGGTTAATAATAATTCTAACAATGCTGACGCCGGCCGTGGAATCCTACAAGTCGCAATCGGCAAGATGTGCGCAATTCACCCCAGTAGTGGAGGTAGAGACTATAAAGCCTCCGATGGCAATGTACGACAACAATAGCCCACGGCCCAACAGCCCGGTTAATAATAATTCTAACAATGCTGACGCCGGCCGTGGAATCCTACAAGTCGCAATCGGCAAGATGTGCGCAATTCACCCCAGTAGTGGAGGTAGAGACTATAAAGCCTCCGATGGCAACGTACGACAACAATAGACCACGGCCCAACAGCCCGGTTAATAATAATTCTAACAATGCTGACGCCGGCCGTGGAATCCTACAAGTCGCAATCGGCAAGATGTGCGCAATTCACCCCAGTAGTGGAGGTAGAGACTATAAAGCCTCCGATGGCAACGTACGACAACAATAGACCACGGCCCAACAGCCCGGTTAATAATAATTCTAACAATGCTGACGCCGGCCGTGGAATCCTACAAATCGCAATCGGCAAGATGTGCGCAATTCACCCCAGTAGTGGAGGTAGAGACTATAAAGCCTCCGATGGCAATGTACGACAACAATAGCCCACGGCCCAACAGCCCGGTTAATAATAATTCTAACAATGCTGACGCCGGCCGTGGAATCCTACAAGTCGCAATCGGCAAGATGTGCGCAATTCACCCCAGTAGTGGAGGTAGAGACTATAAAGCCTCCGATGGCAACGTACGACAACAATAGACCACGGCCCAACAGCCCGGTTAATAATAATTCTAACAATGCTGACGCCGGCCGTGGAATCCTACAAGTCGCAATCGGCAAGATGTGCGCAATTCACCCCAGTAGTGGAGGTAGAGACTATAAAGCCTCCGATGGCAACGTACGACAACAATAGACCACGGCCCAACAGCCCGGTTAATAATAATTCTAACAATGCTGACGCCGGCCGTGGAATCCTACAAATCGCAATCGGCAAGATGTGCGCAATTCACCCCAGTAGTGGAGGTAGAGACTATAAAGCCTCCGATGGCAATGTACGACAACAATAGCCCACGGCCCAACAGCCCGGTTAATAATAATTCTAACAATGCTGACGCCGGCCGTGGAATCCTACAAGTCGCAATCGGCAAGATGTGCGCAATTCACCCCAGTAGTGGAGGTAGAGACTATAAAGCCTCCGATGGCAACGTACGACAACAATAGACCACGGCCCAACAGCCCGGTTAATAATAATTCTAACAATGCTGACGCCGGCCGTGGAATCCTACAAGTCGCAATCGGCAAGATGTGGGCAATTCACCCCAGTAGTGGAGGTAGAGACTATAAAGCCTCCGATGGCAACGTACGACAACAATAGACCACGGCCCAACAGCCCGGTTAATAATAATTCTAACAATGCTGACGCCGGCCGTGGAATCCTAAGAAGTCGCAATCTATATTTTCTCAATTACAGTTTGCTAACTCTGCAATATGATTTCGTTTCGTAACACAGAGAAATAACGTTTCTAAAACAATATCACGGAAGTGAATACGATGTACAACTAAATACAACGATGTATAAAACTACATTCGCGAACACTACTAACAAATTTTTTAATACAGCGGAACACGTTTAACACGAAAACGGTTAACACGAATGTGACTCAGGTCCCGATCGCTGAATGTATTTTTCAGTTACAGTTTGTACGGTTAACACAAAGGTTTAACCTACGAAATATCGCTTAACACGAAATTTTTGCTCGCTTTTCATAAGCTGCATAATAAATAAATCCATAGGCCTACATGCACGCCCTGAAACGTGTACGCAATGTCTCAATGTAAAGGAATCTGTGCTACGTGTAGGTGTAAAGAATAAACAGCTGCTTGGTATGTTACGTCTTTATACCTGCTATTGTAGCCTATACAGTACAGTACCAAGTTGTTTACCTCCGTACTAAATGTGTTGTTCATTGTCCCCGAATACACTGACATTCCGTTACATTACAGGGTGCAGTTTGTTGCGAAGTTAGTGAGTTCAGTCCACTTACAGTATTCTGTGCGTGTGGTGGTGTTCGCAGTACTTTACGGATAACGTTTTGTGAAAAAATTTACTCAGCTGTAAGATTTACAGTAGCTGTTTATGCCTTTATTTTTAGTCTTTTACGGTCTTCGGTACAGTATTAAGTGATGTTTGGCCTACGTGAACATTAGCACTGTACATACAGATGCTAAGAGTGAGGTTACGATTCTGTAAATTTCGTTTTTGCAGTGTCCAAGTGTAAAAAATGGAGAAGAAAGTGCGTAAACAAAATTCCATATCATTAAAAATAAAAATTGAATTCCTTCAAGCTGTTAACGAGGGTATTCTATATAAAACAGAGATCTGTAAAAAAAATTCGGTATACCAAGCTCGACGTTATCTACCATAATAAAAAACAGAGATAAAATTTTAGAGCTGTACGAGTCGAGCAAGTTTGATCCAGATAGAAAACGTTTCCGTAAGGTTAACCACAAAAACTTGAAGCTGCTCTTCTTGTCTGGTTTAAGCAAGCGAGGTCACAAGATGCTCCTATTTCTGGACCACCGCTAATAGAGAAAGCAAACGTTTTTGCTGAAGAGATGAACTTGGATTTCACTCCAAATAGTGGCTGGCTAGAAAAATTCAAAAAACGAAACGGTATAACGTACAAAAACATCTGTGGCGAGTCAAGAGAGGTGTCACAAGAAATTACATCATCTTGGTTGCAATCTACGCTACCTGCAATTTTAAAAGACTACCCACGAAAAGATATTTTCAATGGGGATGAAACAGGACTATTTTTCCATTGCATGCCCGATAAATCTACGCTACCTGCAATTTTAAAAGACTACCTACGAAAAGATATTTTCAATGGGGATGAAACAGGACTATTTTTCCATTGCATGCCCGATAAAACACTTTCGTTTAAAGATGAACAATTCTCTGGCGGTAAAAAGTCCAAAGAGAGTGACAGTGATGGTAGGTTGCAATGCTGATGGGTCAGAAAAACTTCCGTTACTTGTTATAGGTAAAAAGTTTAAAGCCTCGCTGTTTTAAAAATGTTAAAAAGTTACCAGTAGAATATACAGGTAACAAACGAGCGTGGATTACGTCTACAATATTTACCGAATGGCTAGTTTCGTTAGAAAAACATTTCGCTTGTCAAAAGAAAAAAGTTGTGTTAATTGTTAATAACTGTCCTGCCGACTCGAGTGACGTAGAACTGACGGCAGTTAAACTTATTTTTCTACCACCGAACACGATTAGTGTCCTACAACCTTGCGATCAAGGTATTATTCAGAATTTAAAATTTCAGTATAGAAAATTACTTCTGCGGCCGCTATAGAGGCGAAAAACAATTTCTGTATAAATTTACTGGACGCTTGTAATTTGTTGCGAACAGCATGGAACCTCGTGAGACCTAAAACTACTGAAAATTGTTTCACTCATGCTCGATTCATTTTGAATTCAGAGATTAAACAAACAGAATGCGAAGAAAATGAAATTGGGCCTACCCTGTCTGAAATGTTTAATCGCGTATCATCAGCATTAAATATTTCAGTTTCTCTAAATGAGTACATGTCTGTCGACGAGAACGTAACTACGGCTCCCGTATTAACAGAGTGATATCGTAGAAATAGTGCAAGCTGAAACTGTGAAAATGATGAGAGTGCCGACGATCTTGACACGGAAAATGATATGACAGAGTTCCTACCGCTACCAATATGCTTTCGTTGCTGAGACGTGTTCGTCGATTTTTAGAAGCCAACTCGGAAGGTGAAATGTTTGAGCACGTCGATAAGCTAGAACAATTTATTGAAAATCAAGTAATGCAGAATTCTGTACAAAAGAAAATAACGGACTATTTTAAAAAGAACTGAACATTGTCACTACAATAACTTTACATTTTAAGAAAAATTAATTACTGTATAATATTCCAGGAGGATAAATAAAACGTTCGTATGTAAGTACCTTTTGAATATTCTTTGATTTATTTTACTACACAATTCAGTCAGTAATATCTTCAGTATTTGACCATTTACAGTACGGTACTACTGTATCTCATTTTGTTTCACTTTTTTTCCGTTAACACGAAAAAAACAGCTGGTCCCCGTCATTTCGTGTTAAACGTGTTCCACTGTACTTTGTTCTTCCATACAGTCCGTCTATACAATTACGGTGATAAAAATATGCGAGTATTTAAATGTTCCCGAAAGCGCTGCGAAAGAAACTAAACAAGGGTTCAATACGGGTTAAATGATCCACCCTGCATATTGTATACGTGTTTATGTTGTGTATCCTTAACTTCAGTAAAGCCAAATGTCAGGAAGTTCCCATTCATATCAGCTTCCGTTACGGATTATTTCGCCGGAACTGAAGTCCAAAGAAACAAGCAGCGGTTTATAATTTTTAATGTAAGCCTGTGATGTGGAGAAAAGGCAGAAGAGACGAAGCGGCTGGCTACTAAAGTGAGTACAAAGAACTGATCAACATGATCGTATGGAACTGATCAACACAATCGTATGGAACTGGTCAACAAGATCGTATGGAACTGGTCAACAACATGATCGTATGGAACTGATCAACACGATCGTATGGAACTGATCAACATGATCCCATGGAACTGGTCAACATCACGCAGCATGGAACGGGTCAACAATATGATCGCATGGAACTGGTTAACAACATGATCGTATGGAACTGATCAACATGATCGCATAGAACTGGTCAAAAACGTGATCGTATGGAACTGGTCAACAACATGATCGTATGGAACTGATCAACATGGCGCATGGAACTGGTCAACAACATGATCGTATGGAACTGATCAACATGACTGCATGGAACTGGTCAACAACATGATCGTATGGAACTGATCAACATGATCGTATGGAACTGGTCAACATGATCGTATGGAACTGGTCAACATGATCGTATGGAACTAGGTTTGCCGAATATCCGGTTTTTACCGGCCCGACCTGTATCCAACACGTTTTTGTGTCTAAGGCCTGTGGCCGGTTGATAAAACAAATTAAACTCCAAGCTAAATAGCCTAAATGCGAACTTAATACAGGTTTTTTCTGAAACTGGGACTTGACATTAAGAATGTCAAACTGCAGATAACTATGGTCCAGATAATAATTCTATATTTTAACTTTTTAACGATTTTCTTTTTCTCAAAATTCTAGTTTTTTTAATGTATTCTGAGTTCCAATTTTAAGAGTTTTTGCGACTAAATTTTTTGAAATAGAAAAATATCAGTTTTATTTCCATTTTGAAATTATAATGCCATATTACATTTTGAAATTGCACAGACCAGCACGTAAACAGTGCACAAAAATTTAATTCTTGACGAGACGCACAAGCGTATTAAAAATGTTGACAAACAGCACACCCCTTCCACCACAACGGTGGCTAGGACTATTCTGCCTTTTTGAGGCCTTATATGAAACCCTTGCGTAATGGGGAAGGTGACTAAAGTCTATTCACAACGCCCAGTCAGTAGACAACGTAATGACATCAGTTAATCCCGAGATTATGTTCTACGAATTGTCACTGTCATGATGATTCACTTTGTAATGCAAGTACAATTGTCTTCCCTTTGTTATACACGCTTTGTATCGTATACTACTATTTTCCAATCGACCTAATAATGTATTAACGAAGTGAACCATGCATCACGTGCTCTGATCACTGACTCATCACTTCAAGAGACTATACGCTAATCCATATGCTAAACTGTTTGTTGCAAACAATGCCATTATTCCGACGTAGTCTTAAATAAGTCTGCTCAGTGACAACTACATACACAGTATATCTCAGCTCATTAGGTAATTCAATCTATAAAAAATAAGGTACATATAAGGTATGTAAATATACATTTTTTTCTTGAACAGTTTGAACAACACAAAAAATAATGTAAAAGACGCTGAACACGTAGTTTGATCATTCATAAATACTATACAAATTATTTAACTAACGTATTCGTTATAAATTATTACAAACTACTCATGTAGTTAGTTATTACACAAACTAATTGCAGGCGTTATTAAAACGTAACTTAATTTGTACTGTACAAGCACTGTCGCGTGTGAGCAAACCAGGGGCCAAATGCTAACCTTGCGTCGTACTTAATGTTCAAAAGAAAAGTGTGTATCTTCTAAATGCATTAAGATAGAGAATTTAAAATTAAATTTAATTTAATCGATTCTCATCATTTTGTTTGCTTACACTAGGTACCTACCTGTGATAACAAAAAATTTTCTCACAGGCCAACTTGTTCATGTCGCGATTCGAAAAAATCGTAACCAAACGTTATAAATAATTACTGTTAAAACAAGTGAACTGGTAAAACATTAACTATTCCTTTCCCTTACGGATACATGAAGTTACAAATTGAAGTAAAAATGAGCCGCTTACGTCAACTAATCGAAATACCGAAATACGATGAATTAAGTTATAAAGTTCACTAAATTGTTGAAATGTACTGTTTATTGGTTTTACATCTTTTACTACCGGAATAAGTAGTCTCTTGCTTGCTAGTCAACAGCTTCGGGTGGATGAACTGGCAAGCGGCTAATGGATGAATTGGAAAGGCAAGAGCAGTGCACACTAGAATGAGCAGTTTATTCAAAAGTCACGATTTAACAATAAACACAAAGATGAGACTTCTACGCTGCTACGTATTCTCGGCCCTCTTCTACAGTGTAGAATCTGGGACTTTGACTGAACCCACAACTAAGAAATTGGACAATGTGACTCTACCGTAGAATACTGAGAATTTCATGGACAGCACATACAGCTAATGTTGAAGTTCTTAGAAAAATACTTGGAAAGAGAGAAGTTGGGTGACCGAGAATACCATTGCTGAGAAATTTAAGGACCCGGTTTGACATGAATACAACTGACTTATTCCGTACAACAGTGCAGAAAGTTAAAGTAGCCTGTATGATATCCAATATCCGAAACGGATAGGAACTGTCAGAAGAAGAAGATATTTTTTACGGCTTTCTTTATGGTGAATAATGTTTCTAATGTTTTAATCTGTGGAACAATGGAGAATCACATTTTGACAAAATGAAAGTTTGGAAATTATTATTCTCTACCTTTAGTTTTGGACTACTAAATTTTCAGGTCGCACAGTACGTAGAGCGAAAACCCCCATATACGCGATGTATTCCCTATCTTCCCCATTGTGTCGTGTAACTTCTGAATGAAGAATACATTAGAAATCTTATTGCAGTACCCACACGAACACTATAAAAATTGACTACACCGGTTAAATTGCGTTCAGCGATAAACCTGGTAAAGTGAGTTTAAGAACGTGACGATGTTAGCAAAACGGCGGGTACACAACGGAGGAAGAAATCGCTAACCACGCTTTTATACGCTCCGTTTATTAAACGCTACAGTTTTAATGAAAACTAAAACCCTGCAGTTTACGGCCTGATATCGCTGTGTTACAGACTGCAACCACCAACACGCGTCAACTCATCGCGTTCCTACTACCTTCAGTCCTCTATATTTCACTACCTTCTACTAACGGTTTAATTACGAACACGGTGGTAACCCGCGCTACCCCCCTTCATGATCCTCACCCACACTTCGGATACCAAATTACGCGATAAAGCCTGCGACAATTTAGCTCTTGTATTGCTTTACACAATACGTGTTTACTAAACGTATGTAAAAGCATACACAAAATTTTCAAATTAACATTATCTAGGCTTACGTAACGCCAGTAAGTGTACGGATATTGTCGCCTGTCTATTATCACGATCCGACCTGTGCTTAATACCTGCTTGCAGTGGAACATCGTAATTTAAATATACAGGAGTCTCAATTATTATGTCACTCAATTTTCATTAGGGATCTATACTTCAGGTCACGTAACTTTGGAATAAACGTGAACAAGCGACCAGGACTCGCTGTGACAATTTAATAATTTCGTAGCTCGATCCAACAGAAAGTGACGCTCGTTATTCACTTACTTTACAAAACCAAACGTATGTAAATTTTTTAATAGGGCCTATCTAATAGCAATTGTACCTGAAAAATAAAACACGGAAGGATACCCGAATGAAATTTTATAAAACTGTGGCTATCCCCACATTCCTGTATGCTAGTGAGACACGGACTCTTGGTAAAAGGGACGTACAGAGGATTCAAGCAGCCGAAATGAAATTTCTAAGAGGGACGCAAGGTTTTCTCTCTTGGATCGGAGAAGAAACGAGGATATTAGACGCGATTTAAATATTGTATCATTGCACCAGAAGACTGAAGACCACAGAAGGGGATGGTGAGAACACTTGAATCGCATGCCTGATATCCGTCTACCTGTGGCTGCTTTGGGTTATCACCCTACTGGGAAGAGAGATGTCGGTAGACCGAGGAGGAGATGAGTTCCTGAACAGGTATAAGACCTAGTCCTTGGACTGGTGATGATGATGATATCAGCAGTTGTAATTTTGTGGTCCGACAGTGATACAATGGGCTACGCGGTCTTAGGGTTACGTGGGGTAACTGTAAACGGTAGGGAGATTTTAGTTTTCCGACAATATTGGCTACTTCGTCATTACATCAGCTGTAGAAGTTACCGCCAAAACTGCAGAGTACTGCTGCTTGATTCCAAATAGGAGGGTACGTGCTAACATTTGTAGCAGAAGCATAAAAGCAGAAGTTAAAAAAATATTGTGAAACGGTTTTGTACGACTTTGGAAATATACTGATTTCGTGGACATACACAACCAGAAACTGCATCAAAACAATGTAAAGGTACATGTAACAGTCTTGATTAACTTTTTGAAATGTTTTTTTAAATGAATATTTTAAGACAGTCTCAAGCTATACTGCATTTACAATTACTTCACAAAAATTTCCCAGTGGGGTAAATGTAAATGTGATTTTGGGATAACTGTAAATGGTGTTATTCAATACTCTTGTTTGTTTAGTACTATTAAATATCAGAATTATCAAACCTAGATAATATTATATGCTCACCACCCTTAAAACATATTCTACAAAAAATAAAGTTAATTAAATTATTAAAAAAAACTATGTACAAAATATCTAAATAACGTGTTAGTAGCCTACTGGTCGAAAGTACATGGCAAGCGTGAGCTGTTGCAGTCGTTTAGGTACACCAGTTGCTCCAGCCTACTGTTCTTTTTCAATGTTTCTACGTATTGTATAATTACAAAATTAATAAAAACACTATAAAAACGAATTTTCTGATTGAAGGTTTCCATGATAGGACAATGATTACAAAGTTTAAATCCCAATTATTTCACAACAGTTAATCATCTCGTTTATACCTTCGCCAGTACACTTCTAAAATATAAGTACCGGTGCAGAAGCGTTGCACATGAGGTCACCGTTTCACTACAACACAAGGCCGTTGTTCGTGTTGGTTACTTACGCCAACAAACGGCAGGAATCTGTAAACGCATGTTAACAAGTTACTCTATTGGCACCGATTGTTCTTCGCACACGGCCGGGCGCCAACGTGCTACGATCATTTTTTGGCTGGCCTTCAACCTCGTTTGTCATTTACCGTGACCTCGAGGTGTTCGGTGTTATATAACTCTGCGTAATAACGCCGTGGACGTTTTCCTAACTGGACAATAACCTAATAAACCACAGCGTCGATTCCACAACAAAACATTACTGTTTGCCCCTCCCAAAAGAGTGCATAAATAGAACTCGGTGAAAGAATGTTCGAAACAATGGCAAAACTTCCGGCACAGTGAATGGATTTAAATACTTAGGCACAGACCACAAATAAATGATGTGATTGCACGCTAGCTGCCAATAGAGGCGCGCGCGTTATATTAATGACATCCAAAGCGGTATTTCTGTTTAATTAATTTAATAACAAATAAATAATATTTATTTTTTACAAGTATACGTTATATATTACAATAAAGTATATCTGTCTGTACTGACTGAATCCTTAGGCTACGGCTCCACTTGCAGTAATTTATTGCACTTTCTAGCAGTAGTTTACTGACTGTAAGTCCATTATAGTATTTTATGTTTTTTATTACAAGTCTTGTAAGAACAAGTATTGTAATTGTGAGAACAAGTATTATTTATTACGTATCTATATACACACATATATTCTTTGTAATTCGTTGAGTTTCCTGCAGGTTTTCCATGTAATATCTTCGGTAATTGTTTACGATACTACGTAAGTTCAAATTGCGATACAAACATATCCTACAAAGTCCTAATAGTCATGAACAGTACCTATATCTAACATAAACATTAAATTAGGCCTTAAAATTAGATCTAACAAAACAGATTTTAAAACAACAAAAAAGTGAATATTCATATGGTTAATTATTTTAACCTAATTATCTTAGAAAAATAAGTAACATATGTAAGAAAAAAAACTATCTAATATAAACAGCTGCAATTAATCCTTGATGATTTCCTGTTATATAAACATAAAGTCACCACAACTAAATACAGCAAATCCAAATATTAGATTAATTCTGGTTATATGTTCCGAGCGTTTTACCTGTTTGAGGTCTTAACACATAGCATCAATTTAACGCACTTTTCAATAAGTAAAAGTTTAACATTAACTTTTTTTAATGAATTGAGAGAGCAAGCATTTCTGTAAAAGAAAAAACATACAATGCCACGAGCACCTTTAGTTTTTTCTGTTCACATGCTCCATCACTTCTTCTTCTTCTTACTTCTATAGCGTTACTTATTTACATTCACAAGTGTAATGTAATACAAGTAATAATTAATACCTTAATTTTAGTGTGCTTCTTTTATTTTGATTTTTCTTGCTTTTTTAAATATATTATATCATTCCTTTTAAGTTTTATTTCATAAGTATTACTTGTTTCATAATTTTTATTTTAACGCACTCAAAACAGTCGCTAGTATCATTCCTTATACATCACTGGTATCCTAAGGTGTTTATCTATGTACGGACTTTAGCAATTTTAATTTGAAATAAATGTATAATTCATTTTTAATAATTAAAGAAAACTGTGCGCGCGCGTGTGCGCGGGGGGGCTTATTAACGACAAACCTGTGCGGATGAATTAATCACTTAAATTAACGTTAATAGTTCATTATAGTTTGTGTGTGTAATTTCACACATTTAACGCAATTTTAATTACAATTTTGTACAATTATCTACCATTGAACTGTACAACCTTGGTGATTACACAATTTGGTAGATAGGCGTAAATTCATTTAAACTCGTTCAGAACTCGTTTGTTTACAACACATTCCTTTCATAACTGTGTATTATGTAACGTGTAAGAGCACATATTATCATATTTTAATAGCCCTATACATCAAAACCACATAATTCAAACGTAATTATATTCATATCCCTATAATTTCACTACCAAGATCTACATCAAGAAGCCACTTGTTGACTACAACCATTTTATCATTACAGCAGAGCGTCGTTTAACCGCGGCGTCAATACTTGATAGCCGATGTGTATTACTAACAGATTTTTTAAAAGTTTTATCACAATCTTGTCAAACAAAAACATGATTCGGTGACACTATCGTGTCATAGTTTCTTGTAAACAATATTTTTAAATTGTTCGTTTGGCCCACAATCTACATTTCTTATCAAGACAAAAATAATCTCGTTTTTATCACTTTACTTAATAACCAGCTGATTACTATGTTAATCTAAAACATGTGTTTCTAGTAACGTGGATTTTTACAGACTGTTTATGTTACATGGTTTTGAGGCTGATTTTTCGCGTGAAAAAACACGGCTGCAAATTCTGCAACCGGGGCCACTCCTGCGTTTTTTTCAATGGAGAGGTAGGGAATGATGTGGGGGAGAGAGAGACATACAGACAGAGAAAGAGAAATGTGTATGTACATACAGTTTTGCAGTTGTAAACTGCAAAAGTGCCTGTACGTAATATAAACGACTATATTCTGACATATCGACTCACTTTAAGGAACTAGATCATCTGTTGCGAAAATGATGAGTGCCGATCATCGATGTATAGGCCTATTATATGGATCGCGTGCGGACAGACAAAGTGAACGGCAGAAAAACGTTCGAAGCACGTACAGCTTTCCCCACCATTTTTATACAATTAATATGTAGCTAATTAAATAAAATAAAAAATTTTAATGTAAATTAGCATTGCTTATTGAACATTTAACGACCATGGCGAGCGTATACGCCAGCTTCTTTTACGCAATAAACATTTTAAAGTTAACGGCTCACGTCTTTTATTCTTGTTTCCCTTATTTTTGATCTTTATTCGTCTCGCTTCAACATTAAATGTTCATAAATAAGTATTTATGAACGCAACAGAACTTAGCGATAAACTGAAATAATGTGTCAGAATACTGAAATCTTACAGTGAAACAAATGTGTTTATTTTAGAAAAGAACTTATTAAAAACCTTCCACTTTGGAGTCATTAATTAGCCTACTGTTAAAATATGGCATAGGTACAGTATACCATTTAACGCAAAATATGCTCCGCTAAAGCAACAACAGCTATAACAAAGCGGAAAAGTCAGACTTTGTACATGCACAGTATATAGATAGCATACGCAGTATTCTCCCCCACCCCCACCACACAACCCCATTGCAGCGGTCGGACCGAATTCAGTGAATGCAGCATGCGATCCATATAGTATACAAAGATGGTCCCGATACTAGCAGGTACAGAAAACGATGTATAATACAGATCCCCAACACTTTCCGAGGGTCAGTTTTATACCAGGCCTATTGTTCACTCAAAGAACACTTTCTGCCCCCCCCCCCCCCGACGTATCAGTTTTCACCAATTAACGCAAGTGTGCCGTAGCCTGAGCGTGAAAACCAGCCAACGAACAAGGCTCGGCGCATTCTCCGGCGGGGACCTTGAAGACGCGCCAAGTGCAGCAGCCACTCTTAGGACTTTTTTTAACGTATCTTTTTTCTACGGAAATTAACGTAACGTTTTACTACGTTCACGCCGGCTAGACTGTACGTCAAATGATGTATGTTTTGCAACACATCTGCTGATCTGTTTTAAACGTAGCTTCCTTTGTTGAAAGTCTAGGTGTAGCACTCTTAGAACATTATTTAATTATTATCAAGTGATTTACGTGTTTTGAAAGTCATGACAGAATTGAGCGTAACACCAAAAGCTATTGTTTCGTTATAGGTTGTTACAAGACGACGTCGTAAACAGAAACGACAGAGAAAGTGGTGGACGCATCCAATAATTGATGAAAATTCAAAATCATAGATAAAAACTTCAAAATTACCCGACGTTGTTTTTTTATGAATATCGTATGTCTATGAATTTATTTCAATATCTACTTTCTAAAGTATGCGAAAAACGCAGACGTAGAGACCTACCGTACTAAAGTCTGGCCGCGATTGGAGTGCGCAGGGTAGGTAAAGTGGGGGAACGGGCAATGCAGTAACAATGCATCTGCCGGTCTAGTGGTGGGGATAAAGTGGGGGAATGGCCAATGCAGTAACAATGCATCTGCCGGTCTAGTGGTGGGGACGCCAAGCCGCGCATTCCAATCGCCGCCAGACAGTACGTGTAGCCGATAACGTTGCGTCGAACGGGCCGTGGTCAATTATTCTGACCTTGACGACGGAGATTGTGTGATAAATTCAGTAGTGTCTAGCTGAGAGGCGTACTAACGGGAGGGGGGCGAACAAGACCGGGCCCCCGAAAAAGTTGACAAATTTTGTAAATCTCTTAATTTTTAGGCTGTTATACTGTTTTTTCAGCTGTGCAGTAATACAGTAGTAACGCTTTTTTAAATATAGGCCTACAAACAGCATTTTGTTACACAGCATTAGCGAATACGTTTGAAATATGAATTATAGGAAAACCAATTCAATCAACAAGTATCATGTAAACAATGTTGTAATACCACGTATATTTATTGTGTTATTGCCGTTTACTTTTATGGGACTGATTTCAACCACTTTAAAGGTTATTAATAATGTTGATTAGTCTTCACTTGTTTTTTCTTTTGTGTGAAGCCGATCCGATCCCCCCCCCCCAGGCCAAAATCTAGGTACAACAGTTCGCCTTTGCAGCTCAACAAGGAATGTGGTGACGTATGCCATTCCACTGCACGCATCACTGTAATAAATACGTTTAACAAAGTTTCGGTATTACTTGACTGTCTCTCACAAGGTATTTCTTGTAGCGAATAAAAAAAAAAAAAAAAAACACTTTAACAAAATATTCAGTAAATTACACTTACATACAGTACAATGTACGAACGTTCAATCTAATACGCACACAACATTACAACTAAATAGTGTGAACAATGTGTTCAGAAACAGTAATACCGCACCAACACAAGCACGCACTATCATTCAGTAGACCCCCGCTCCTCAGGCGTCTCGTGTACGTACAGTACGCCACTGGTCTAGTTCCTTCCTATTTCACACCACTATGTGCATATTTCTTGTGCATTTTTCCGTTATTTAACGGAAAAATTTTATATTAAAAAACGTCCACGTAGCCGTAAACTTACAAAAAACATCCTAGTGCATTTTACGGTGTTTTCCACGTTTGGAAATTCTGCAGACTACGGACATGCTTGAGTTTAAGTCTAATATTTTAAAACTAAACTGAAAAACTATTATATGCCGTCTATGTGTCCAGAATATTGAAATTTGTAACACACTATTACGGCAATCGCTAAGTAAACGTGCGTACGTATGCTTATTCAGAATTTTTCCTGTTGGAAATTTACTGCGAATACAACGTATGTCTAGGGTTGGTGTAAGTAAAAATATAACAACGCGTATTTATAAAGTTAGCTTATATAACACTGCGTAAATATGCACCGACAATCCCCATATGAAGGGATGTATGTTTCCTTGCGCGCGTACATGTCCAAATCTCATGGGGATTTGTATGCATTGGCATAGTGTACTTCATAACGGACGGTTTTTGTTAGCTGTCTTTTTAATTATGTTTGCACACGTGCTTTTATCAAGAATAAATAATTTGTTAATACAGACTGAAAGACAACATAGCTGTGAAGAATTATTTTCATGTGTGAAAAATAAACATTTGTTTCATTGTTGTGTAAAAAGGTAGACTACTTTTTCACATACGAAATCTATATGTAATTACCGTACGCTACTTGTATGCAACTGTGCATGAAACCTAACACAGCATTGTATCGTGTAAAAACAGTTGGCTTGTCTTTCAAAATTAACGTTAATAACAACTTTTTATCTGAATTCCTATTTTGTAGAAATAATATACAACATTTTAAAATTTACTCGATATGAAAACTGTTTTCCGATATAAATTTCAATTTATGAGCATTATAAACCGTAAGAGCGCTGAGTTGTTTGCGATAGGTATACAGTATCATATGCACAGTGGCACATTCTGTCACTAGCGTCTAGATTTTCAGTGCCACAGCAGGATCACAGAGCCGAGCGTCAAAGTGGGGATAACGTAGGGAGAGGCGATTGCAGTCGATAATAACCGAGTCGTTCCGAATAACGCGCGCGATTCTTTCTGTTTTTGCTGGTGTAAAGTGTAAACGTTTAATGGTTTTTCACAGTTTAAAAAGGTTTCTGTTTACCGTTTTTGCATTACGTTAGTTGTTCTCAGTTTAGTTTCTCGTAGTTTTATATTAAGTGTTGTTCCTACTACATTTACATGTCAGTTACGAGAGAAAAAACATAGTAGGTCTATATGCAGTTAAGGTGGCTTTTATTATCAGTTTGTTCAAATACTTTACAATTATTGTAGATTAGGTTCTCTTTTGATTATTGTAATCGTGAGTTGTATTATTAAAGCTAAGACAAAATCAATAGATATAGATAAGCATTTGTACTAATACTCTATTACGTAGGAGTGATAAAGGGCCTATCTGCCGATTTTGAGTCAGTGTCCATGTAATTTTTTGATTCCAATTGCTATCGCTTCCTAAAAGGTTCTAAAACAAAGTTAAGGAAAATGTTTTGACCCGCTCTCACCCCTAAAGGGTTGAAAATTACCCCTAAATGGTTGAAAATATGAAATGACTCGAGGATGAATTTGAAGCCCTGAAATTAGGTACTTATAGGTTTTGGGGTGTGCTGATTACGGTTCTGACGTCCAAAATTATATTCGACGCTAAGGGTAGTTTTCAAAGGGTTTAAGCAGGCTAAATCGGGGGTGTAAGTATTAAAGTTTGCGAGAATGCAGGACAGAGCCTCGAAAGTAAGTATCTAGGCCTATAGGTTTTGGGGGGTGCTGATTACGATTTTGACATCAAGGGATACATCCGACGCGAGGGTTGGACTTGAAAGGGTTGAAAACTTGAATTTGATTCTCTATCGGTTCCCGGGGTTAATTAAATTTTGTTTTTTAAACCCCCGAAAAGGGGTGAAAACCCCCTAAATTTACGAGCGGTTAAAAAATTTGCTTAATTTTATTCTATAACCTTTTATGAAGACATTGCAAAAAAATCAGAAGGATACACGGACACTGACTCAAAATCGGCTGAAAATTCCTCACGTAATAGACTATACACAGATAATGAATGAAATACATTCTCGCCCTCTTAATAAAGTGTAGCTACCCATTTATAGACTGTTAAATGCTGTACATTCATACAATTCTCAGTATCCTAAACCGTTTTACTTTAAATTATTCTAGATAAAAATAATGCACAATGTCTCAGAAAATGCTGCGTAGCTTATATAAACTTACGGCTCTAAAAATAATAAATAAATAATGAATTTTATATATACGAATGAAATTTATTTTGATGTACGGTAGACTAAAAGTTGTCTACCAACATTTTGCAATGTGATGGCAAAATAAAGTCAATTATTCAATAAAATGATGGCCGAGGTGTACCTCAAACTAGAGATTTATACTTATTGTGTTAAAATTAAACACTTAAGAAAAACATACAATCTAAGGTACAGCAAGTACTAATAGTTACAAGATAGTAGGCCTACAGTATCAAAAGAATAATTGATTGTAGTTAAATAATACAAACGTTATTGTTTTCTCCATTTTATAAATTTATTTATTATTCTTTTGGAACCTTAGTTAGTCTAGTGTAACTTGGAAGCTAATCAAGCTATGTGTACATCAAATAATAACAATAAATTCTCGAAAATGCCATATTTTTTATGTGCTATTTGCCGCCAAAGTGACATTGGACATTAGGTCGTGTGTATCCACCCATCTCCCCTGTTAATATCGGCAACAATTCGTTCGATTGGAGGATATCTAGTGTAAGCTGTTAAATAGAAATTTTCAACTGTCCATACAATTAGTCTTTGAATTTTAAATTTATTGAATATTGGACTATTTTTTGAAAACGTGGATTTTTAATTTTACAAATTTTCGTTCCTTGTACCATAAATGAACAATTCTTTCCTTCTGTTTTTATATTGTCATATAAAATGTTGCTATGATGGGATATGTCCAAAGAAATAAAGTTTGCACTTCAAAATATCCATCATTAACATATAACTTCAAAAATACTATGGAAAATTCAGTGTCATTTTCCAAAATACAAGTTAATTCCTGTATTTACAGATGAACCCGCCTGCGGCATTTAAGTGTCAGTATTGTGATAAAGAGTTCTGCAAGAAAAGTAATTGCACACGGCATATGAAAACCATGCACAAAAGAAACTCGAGCGGCGACCTTATTCTAGACAATCCCCGAGAAAAATTCGTATGTGTAGTGTGTGACAAGAACTTTGCAGCTAAAAGAAACTTGGAGGATCACATGAATTTTGTACATTTACAGCATCATAACTCAAAAAAATATAAATGTTCTAAATGCGAATTTGAAACTGTTTACCAAAGTAATTTAAAACGGCATTTCTTTAAAACGCACGAAAAAACGAGGCAACCTGTCTGACGCTGTATTTTAAATGTTCAAAATGTACCGCGAAATTCAAAAAGGAAAGAAACCTTAAATATCACCAACTGGAGAAGTGATATGTGAACTGTTCACAGAATTGGAGAAGTAACCTTACCTACAAAAAGAAAATGTCCAGTGTGTCCGTATACATCAGTACAGAAAAGTACAGACGATATTCACACGCATTTCGAAAAGGTACACGACATACCAGTAAGGCAAAAACACTATAATTTTTATTCGATTGAAGAATTTTATTCATGGAAGAATGAAATGGAAAAAACAACAACAGCTTCCTACATTAAAAGATTTTCAACAGAGACCACGGCATATTATCAGTGTCACAGGTGTGGCTACCATAAATCAAGAGGCGATACTAAATGACACATAAAAATGTCAGGATCTTGTAAAATAAATGGATTCTGTCCCGCCAAAGTTACAATGAAGATTTTGCACAATAAAGGACGTGTACTTTATGTGTCTACGCACGTCGGTCACAAAAACGACCTTAAACATATACGGCTATCGCGTGAAGAAAAAAAGTCTATACCACTGCAACTGGCAAGCAAAAAACCCCATGAAGAAATTCTTAAATCAATTAGAGGTTGAGTATCTAATTTTGATCTTCACAGAATACATCTGACAAATAAAAAAGACATTGTAAATATAGAAAATAGTTTTAATTTACATGACGAAGCTATTAAACACCCATTTGACCCAGTTAGCATCACCTCTTGGGTGAAGGATTTGACTACTTCAGAACACATTGCTTTGATTATTTACAAGCCGCAGGGCGTAGAAACCCCAGAGTGTCCAGACCTAAGATAAGAAGATTTTTTATTAATATTTATGACTGAGGCTCAAAAGACCATGTTACAAAAATACGGTCATGACACTATCTGCATAGACAGCACACACGGCCTTAACAGCTACGATTTTCAATTATATACATTATTGACTCTGGATGACATAAGGGAAGGTTTTCCGACTGCGTTTATGTTCACAAATAGAGGTGACGAATGTATCGTCTCAAAATTCTACGAATCTATAAAAACTATTGCAGGAAACATTACACCAAAAGTGTTTATGTCTGCCATGGAGGAGACCTTTTTCTCAGCGTGGAAACAAATAATGGGTGCTCCAGAACAAAGGATTTTTTGTACATGGCATGTCCTTCGAGCATGGAGAACTAATGTAATACAGAATAAAATAAAAGAGAAACGCGACTATATGCATAAATTCCTGCAAACACTTCTATACGAGTTAGATATTGAAACTTTAAAAAAAACTTCTTTCAGAAACAATGAATACTTTAAACGATGACCAGGACTTGACAGCTTTCTCAGAATACTTTAGAAAATACTACATAAAAAATGAGCGATTTAAGACTTGGGCA
This sequence comes from Magicicada septendecula, assembly GCA_034769895.1. Classification (NCBI taxonomy): domain Eukaryota; kingdom Metazoa; phylum Arthropoda; class Insecta; order Hemiptera; family Cicadidae; genus Magicicada; species Magicicada septendecula. The sequence goes on along the minus strand of CM068369.1, from coordinate 72,285,556 downwards.
TACTGCTACCGAATCCATGCGGGTGTGAACACAAATATGTCAATTGAAAATTTTAACAATGTGCTCAAATATTGTTACCTAAGAGGTAAAAAAGTTCACCGTTTAGATAAAACGCTGTGCGCAATTTTGAACCTCCTCAGAGACAAGCTGTTCGATTTACTAATAAAAATGAAAAGGGGAAAACTCGTGCGTAAATTACAGGTACTGAGGAAAAATCATAGGCGAAGTTTTATTATTGAGAGTGACCAAGTGATAAAAACCGAAGACAAGTGGCAGGTTCTTTCATTAGAAAAAACGGAATTGTATACTGTTAAACGTGTTAGAATCTGTAATACGTGCCAATTGCGATATTTGCACTGTAATTCATGTTTTCATGAATTTGTTTGTACATGTATGGATAGCTGTATCAGAAATAATATGTGCAAACACATACATGCGGTGGCAAAAACAGAACTAAATTCTTGCACCGAAGAGACAGACTCGGACAAAAGCCAAGGTCAACTTACCATTGATTACGAACCGAGCGAAGAACCAGTACAAGACGAAATTTTAAAACAAATCAGTAAACCAGTGGACTTCAATTTAAACTTAGAAAAAGAAAAGTTAAAACTTATCCAAGAATTTGAAACTCTAACGAGACGCGTTACAAGCCTCGAACAAGCTGACTTTGTTCGAAGTGAAATGAGAAGAATTATGACCACAGTAGATGCAATGAACTTGCCTACAACGTCGAGGCCAACATTAAAGGTAGCCTATGTAAATGAAACTATTGTTCAGTATCAGGTGCATGTAACAAATAAATAATATTAAACTATTCTTTTAAATTAGATTATATTATAATACTTTAATTAGGTAAAACATTTCATTACAAGTGTATATTCATCAAGCACACGTGGCGCGCGCCCACACATTCGCAATCGCACCCGCGAGCACGTTCCTGCCCAAATTAATAATGAATTATTGTTTAATGTTAACTAACGTTAATTTTAAGAATATTTTTAAACAGTATATTTAAAGAGTTCTGTCCCGCATGGTCGCTGGAACATATTTTACATTTTATTTTGGATTTTTTCTAATTATTAGTAAAGCGTTTAACCGAATTGATCGGGGTTACGCAATCCGTTGTCTTCTTGAAAATTTACACAGAAAAGTAAAAACAAACTAAGAAGAGTAAAATTGCAAACTTACATGCGCTCCACAAAAGGTACTGTTTTTCATGATTACGTGCTTTTGACTGTTTTGATTTTAACTACTTACCATCAAATTGATAAGAAAATATAATAGGCATACAGTTTTTATATCTGTTGTATTTAGTTTTCCATTTTTTAGTAAAATTTTATCATTTACTATTCAACAAAATATTTTTTCCAAACAGAAATACAGTCAGATTCTGTTCAAATAGTTAATCTAAATAATTAAAACACTGAAGGGTTGTCATGTCAATTAAGTAAAATTTAATTATTCATTAACCACAATATTATAAAATGTTTCATATGGACAACAAGTTAAATTTATCTTTGAATTTAGGGTGAATAGTAATTTGTTGTATTTTGCAGGTCACAAGTGCTATTTCACCGGGAAATACAAACATTCCTCATCAACGAAGATTTAATAAAACTAAGAAAAGCAAAGCACAAAAGTGTAGTAAAAAATTATCAAATGAGAAAGAAATAAGTTAGCTCTAGACCTACTACTGAATTAAATCATGAAAAAGACGTATGCATGGTTAATAATTACTTTAGTGAATTAGTCTTAACGATATTTAATTTGTGTGTGTGGTAAATTAGAAACTGCAGCGTTCTTATACCTTTTTTGTGTTAACTAAATTGTGAGTCATTTTTTACGACTTATTCATGGCCAAGATTATATTTGAACGCTTTAACAAGGTAAGAAGTTAGATTATGTATTGGTGTGTCTTTCCTTCCAACTACTAGTGCGCTCTCTCCCACACATCCCCACCGCGCCGACCTGCTCTGCTAATCCATCTGTGGCACTGCATATCTAGACGCTAGTGGAATTGTCAGTCGAGATTATTTCTGAGTCATTAATCAGGTAGCCGCGTCCAAGGGCTGTGGGGAAGTGTCAGTATTTTTGGCAGTGTGTGGAAGTGTCAGTGTGGGGAACTGTCATGTAATCATCTCCTATAGGACAAAAGTTATGGGTATAATTAAAGTTACAACAAATTTTTCCGTAGATTTAAATTTCGTGCTGAAAGAATTAACTTTCGGAAATAATCTACAGTACTTGTTTGTCGTATCGATTACTTAGTTAATTTTAAAGCTAACAAAACACAATGCTTTTAACACTCTATATAATATAAAAGTCTGAGGATTTATTTGTACTGAATAGAAATCCACACCGTTATAGGCCTACCGATTGTCACCAAATTTTGCACAGTTAACCTTTGACACAAGGCGAAAAACACTATCTAACTTGGAATTTGATATTTTGTCCCATTCGCACGATTTAAGCCCTTTTAATTATGCCTTTTCGTTGACGCGTATAAAGATGTCAAGAACACCATGGACACCAAAATTAATTACCATAGTAACAAGTAAATAAACAAATGTAATTTAGCGGCATCGGAACTGTACCTTTATCCGTTCCTGCAGTATATTTTCGATGTTTTATATAATATGCGATTGTATCCATATGTTACGATGTGGAAAAGCAGAAGTGTACTAATTGTAAATTGTCCTATTTCTTAATGCAAAACGAAAATACGTGTTGTTTTCATTTATGAGGTTAGGTGACAAATGTTTTTGGTTTGTAGTTTACTGCTGAAATAAATAAAATAGCCATGGTTGAGAAAACTTTTAATGTGATATACATGCTTATAACACGGTAACACTTAAAATAAAGAACCTAACGTTTTTGAGTTAAAGGGTACTTTACAAATATCTCCAAAGGCTTTATAAACGGGTACTTTTAAATCTCCAACGGCTGTTGCACCAACATACGAATTTAGTACAAGTCCTGAAAACAGCTTTGGAGAGAATTTGACTAATGAGTACAAAATTGTTATACGAGCTGACAGAACGCCATATAGACATAAGACAATAAAAATTATATTAAAATACTTACTAAAAGTAAAATGTTCGCGTACAAAGCCGAGGGTAACAGGTACTATTTCATAATAGCGACGACGTAAGGCAAAAGTAACTCAGGACGTTCTTCGAAATAACGATGTTTTCAGTGTGGCTAGTAGCGCGTTTTGTCTGTTTTAGACCAGTCAAACAATAAAGACAACACACAATGCACAGACACGAACCTCAAAATTCGCTTACGGTTTGCTATTTAATTTACCATAGCTCTACACCCAGCGTGTTTCCCCCACAAGTACGGCCACACATTGAGCGTAAAAACCATTCAACAACGACCCTGAAGACGCGATTTACTCCTCGTATTGCGGAGTGCGAACGCCAAGTGCGCCACTTTCATGCAAGTTATTCTCTGAACCCGTCAGCCAGATTACCTTTACAAATCACTCATTATACATATCAAGGGAACCAGAAGGGGTTAAGTAATTCTGTGAAATACATTTTGTTGCTAATTAAACACAGATCTTTCAGATACAAAGTGATCATCCACAACACGTGGTAGTACCTAAAAACATGCTTTTTATAAATAAGTCCTATTTTATAAGCCTATAGGACATAGGCGTGTTGGTAGACCAGGCTGGAGGATCTTTGAAGGCGGAACAAGCAGCACCTTGCCTACGCCGTGATGTAAAGATGATGCAGTCCTATTTTATAAGCCTATAGGACATAGGCGTGTTGGTAGACCAGGCTGGAGCATCTTTGAAGGCGGAACAAGCAGCACCTTGCCTATGCCGTGATGTAAAGATGATGCAGTCCTATTTTATAAGCCTATAGGACATAGGCGTGTTGGTAGACCAGGCTGGAGGATCTTTGAAGGCGGAACAAGCAGCACCTTGCCTACGCCGTGATGTAAAGATGATGCAGTCCTATTTTATAAGCCTATAGGACATAGGCGTGTTGGTAGACCAGGCTGGAGGATCTTTGAAGGCGGAACAAGCAGCACCTTGCCTATGCCGTGATGTAAAGATGATGCAGTCCTATTTTATAAGCCTATACGACATAGGCGTGTTGGTAGACCAGGCTGGAGGATCTTTGAAGGCGGAACAAGCAGCACCTTGCCTACGCCGTGATGTAAAGATGATGCAGTCCTATTTTATAAGCCTATAGGACATAGGCGTGTTGGTAGACCAGGCTGGAGGATCTTTGAAGGCGGAACAAGCAGCACCTTGCCTATGCCGTGATGTAAAGATGATGCAGTCCTATTTTATAAGCCTATAGGACATAGGCGTGTTGGTAGACCAGGCTGGAGGATCTTTCAAGGCGGAACAAGCAGCACCTTGCCTACGCCGTGATGTAAAGATGATGCAGTCCTATTTTATAAGCCTATAGGACATAGGCGTGTTGGTAGACCAGGCTGGAGGATCTTTGAAGGCGGAACAAGCAGCACCTTGCCTACGCCGTGATGTAAAGATGATGCAGTCCTATTTTATAAGCCTATAGGACATAGGCGTGTTGGTAGACCAGGCTGGAGGATCTTTGAAGGCGGAACAAGCAGCACCTTGCCTATGCCGTGATGTAAAGATGATGCAGTCCTATTTTGTAAGCCTATAGGACACAGGCGTGTTGGTAGACCAGGCTGGAGGATCTTTGAAGGCGGAACAAGCAGCACCTTGCCTATGCCGTGATGTAAAGATGATGCAGTCCTATTTTATAAGCCTATAGGACATAGGCGTGTTGGTAGACCAGGCTGGAGGATCTTTGAAGGCGGAACAAGCAGCACCTTGCCTACGCCGTGATGTAAAGATGATGCAGTCCTATTTTATAAGCCTATAGGACATAGGCGTGTTGGTAGACCAGGCTGGAGGATCTTTGAAGGCGGAACAAGCAGCACCTTGCCTATGCCGTGATGTAAAGATGATGCAGTCCTATTTTATAAGCCTATAGGACATAGGCGTGTTGGTAGACCAGGCTGGAGGATCTTTGAAGGCGGAACAAGCAGCACCTTGCCTATGCCGTGATGTAAAGATGATGCAGTCCTATTTTATAAGCCTATAGGACATAGGCGTGTTGGTAGACCAGGCTGGAGGATCTTTGAAGGCGGAACAAGCAGCACCTTGCCTACGCCGTGATGTAAAGATGATGCAGTCCTATTTTATAAGCCTATAGGACATAGGCGTGTTGGTAGACCAGGCTGGAGGATCTTTGAAGGCGGAACAAGCAGCACCTTGCCTACGCCGTGATGTAAAGATGATGCAGTCCTATTTTATAAGCCTATAGGACATAGGCGTGTTGGTAGACCAGGCTGGAGGATCTTTGAAGGCGGAACAAGCAGCACCTTGCCTATGCCGTGATGTAAAGATGATGCAGTCCTATTTTATAAGCCTATAGGACATAGGCGTGTTGGTAGACCAGGCTGGAGGATCTTTGAAGGCGGAACAAGCAGCACCTTGCCTACGCCGTGATGTAAAGATGATGCAGTCCTATTTTATAAGCCTATAGGACATAGGCGTGTTGGTAGACCACGCTGGAGGATCTTTGAAGGCGGAACAAGCAGCACCTTGCCTATGCCGTGATGTAAAGATGATGCAGTCCTATTTTATAAGCCTATAGGACATAGGCGTGTTGGTAGACCAGGCTGGAGGATCTTTGAAGGCGGAACAAGCAGCACCTTGCCTACGCCGTGATGTAAAGATGATGCAGTCCTATTTTATAAGCCTATAGGACATAGGCGTGTTGGTAGACCAGGCTGGAGGATCTTTGAAGGCGGAACAAGCAGCACCTTGCCTATGCCGTGATGTAAAGATGATGCAGTCCTATTTTATAAGCCTATAGGACATAGGCGTGTTGGTAGACCAGGCTGGAGGATCTTTGAAGGCGGAACAAGCAGCACCTTGCCTACGCCGTGATGTAAAGATGATGCAGTCCTATTTTATAAGCCTATAGGACATAGGCGTGTTGGTAGACCAGGCTGGAGGATCTTTGAAGGCGGAACAAGCAGCACCTTGCCTATGCCGTGATGTAAAGATGATGCAGTCCTATTTTATAAGCCTATAGGACATAGGCGTGTTGGTAGACCAGGCTGGAGGATCTTTCAAGGCGGAACAAGCAGCACCTTGCCTACGCCGTGATGTAAAGATGATGCAGTCCTATTTTATAAGCCTATAGGACATAGGCGTGTTGGTAGACCAGGCTGGAGGATCTTTGAAGGCGGAACAAGCAGCACCTTGCCTACGCCGTGATGTAAAGATGATGCAGTCCTATTTTATAAGCCTATAGGACATAGGCGTGTTGGTAGACCAGGCTGGAGGATCTTTGAAGGCGGAACAAGCAGCACCTTGCCTATGCCGTGATGTAAAGATGATGCAGTCCTATTTTATAAGCCTATAGGACATAGGCGTGTTGGTAGACCAGGCTGGAGGATCTTTGAAGGCGGAATAAGCAGCACCTTGCCTATGCCGTGATGTAAAGATGATGCAGTCCTATTTTATAAGCCTATAGGACATAGGCGTGTTGGTAGACCAGGCTGGAGGATCTTTGAAGGCGGAACAAGCAGCACCTTGCCTATGCCGTGATGTAAAGATGATGCAGTCCTATTTTATAAGCCTATAGGACACAGGCGTGTTGGTAGACCAGGCTGGAGGATCTTTGAAGGCGGAACAAGCAGCACCTTGCCTATGCCGTGATGTAAAGATGATGCAGTCCTATTTTATAAGCCTATAGGACATAGGCGTGTTGGTAGACCAGGCTGGAGGATCTTTGAAGGCGGAACAAGCAGCACCTTGCCTACGCCGTGATGTAAAGATGATGCAGTCCTATTTTATAAGCCTATAGGACATAGGCGTGTTGGTAGACCAGGCTGGAGGATCTTTGAAGGCGGAACAAGCAGCACCTTGCCTATGCCGTGATGTAAAGATGAAGCAGTCCTATTTTATAAGCCTATAGGACATAGGCGTGTTGGTAGACCAGGCTGGAGGATCTTTGAAGGCGGAACAAGCAGCACCTTGCCTAAGCCGTGATGTAAAGATGATGCAGTCCTATTTTATAAGCCTATAGGACATAGGCGTGTTGGTAGACCAGGCTGGAGGATCTTTGAAGGCGGAAAAAGCAGCACCTTGCCTATGCCGTGATGTAAAGATGATGCAGTCCTATTTTATAAGCCTATAGGACATAGGCGTGTTGGTAGACCAGGCTGGAGGATCTTTGAAGGCGGAACAAGCAGCACCTTGCCTATGCCGTGATGTAAAGATGATGCAGTCCTATTTTATAAGCCTATAGGACATAGGCGTGTTGGTAGACCAGGCTGGAGGATCTTTGAAGGCGGAACAAGCAGCACCTTGCCTACGCCGTGATGTAAAGATGATGCAGTCCTATTTTATAAGCCTATAGGACATAGGCGTGTTGGTAGACCAGGCTGGAGGATCTTTGAAGGCGGAACAAGCAGCACCTTGCCTACGCCGTGATGTAAAGATGATGCAGTCCTATTTTATAAGCCTATAGGACATAGGCGTGTTGGTAGACCAGGCTGGAGGATCTTTGAAGGCGGAACAAGCAGCACCTTGCCTACGCCGTGATGTAAAGATGATGCAGTCCTATTTTATAAGCCTATAGGACATAGGCGTGTTGGTAGACCAGGCTGGAGGATCTTTGAAGGCGGAACAAGAAGCACCTTGCCTACGCCGTGATGTAAAGATGATGCAGTCCTATTTTATAAGCCTATAGGACATAGGCGTGTTGGTAGACCAGGCTGGAGGATCTTTGAAGGCGGAACAAGCAGCACCTTGCCTACGCCGTGATGTAAAGATGATGCAGTCCTATTTTATAAGCCTATAGGACATAGGCGTGTTGGTAGACCAGGCTGGAGGATCTTTGAAGGCGGAACAAGCAGCACCTTGCCTATGCCGTGATGTAAAGATGATGCAGTCCTATTTTATAAGCCTATAGGACATAGGCGTGTTGGTAGACCAGGCTGGAGGATCTTTGAAGGCGGAACAAGCAGCACCTTGCCTACGCCGTGATGTAAAGATGATGCAGTCCTATTTTATAAGCCTATAGGACATAGGCGGTTTGGTAGACCAGGCTGGAGGATCTTTGAAGGCGGAACAAGCAGCACCTTGCCTATGCCGTGATGTAAAGATGATGCAGTCCTATTTTATAAGCCTATAGGACATAGGCGTGTTGGTAGACCAGGCTGGAGGATCTTTGAAGGCGGAACAAGCAGCACCTTGCCTATGCCGTGATGTAAAGATGATGCAGTCCTATTTTATAAGCCTATAGGACATAGGCGTGTTGGTAGACCAGGCTGGAGGATCTTTGAAGGCGGAACAAGCAGCACCTTGCCTATGCCGTGATGTAAAGATGATGCAGTCCTATTTTATAAGCCTATAGGACATAGGCGTGTTGGTAGACCAGGCTGGAGGATCTTTGAAGGCGGAACAAGCAGCACCTTGCCTATGCCGTGATGTAAAGATGATGCAGTCCTATTTTATAAGCCTATAGGACATAGGCGTGTTGGTAGACCAGGCTGGAGGATCTTTGAAGGCGGAACAAGCAGCACCTTGCCTATGCCGTGATGTAAAGATGATGCAGTCCTATTTTATAAGCCTATAGGACATAGGCGTGTTGGTAGACCAGGCTGGAGGATCTTTGAAGGCGGAACAAGCAGCACCTTGCCTATGCCGTGATGTAAAGATGATGCAGTCCTATTTTATAAGCCTATAGGACACAGGCGTGTTGGTAGACCAGGCTGGAGGATCTTTGAAGGCGGAACAAGCAGCACCTTGCCTATGCCGTGATGTAAAGATGATGCAGTCCTATTTTATAAGCCTATAGGACATAGGCGTGTTGGTAGACCAGGCTGGAGCATCTTTGAAGGCGGAACAAGCAGCACCTTGCCTACGCCGTGATGTAAAGATGATGCATTCCTATTTTATAAGCATATAGGACACAGGCGTGTTGGTAGACCAGGCTGGAGGATCTTTGAAGGCGGAACAAGCAGCACCTTGCCTATGCCGTGATGTAAAGATGATGCAGTCCTATTTTATAAGCCTATAGGACATAGGCGTGTTGGTAGACCAGGCTGGAGGATCTTTGAAGGCGGAACAAGCAGCACCTTGCCTATGCCGTGATGTAAAGATGATGCAGTCCTATTTTATAAGCCTATAGGACATAGGCGTGTTGGTAGACCAGGCTGGAGGATCTTTGAAGGCGGAACAAGCAGCACCTTGCCTATGCCGTGATGTAAAGATGATGCAGTCCTATTTTATAAGCCTATAGGACATAGGCGTGTTGGTAGACCAGGCTGGAGGATCTTTGAAGGCGGAACAAGCAGCACCTTGCCTACGCCGTGATGTAAAGATGATGCAGTCCTATTTTATAAGCCTATAGGACATAGGCGTGTTGGTAGACCAGGCTGGAGGATCTTTGAAGGCGGAACAAGCAGCACCTTGCCTATGCCGTGATGCAAAGATGATGCAGTCCTATTTTATAAGCCTATAGGACATAGGCGTGTTGGTAGACCAGGCTGGAGGATCTTTGAAGGCGGAACAAGCAGCACCTTGCCTATGCCGTGATGTAAAGATGATGCAGTCCTATTTTATAAGCCTATAGGACATAGGCGTGTTGGTAGACCAGGCTGGAGCATCTTTGAAGGCGGAACAAGCAGCACCTTGCCTACGCCGTGATGTAAAGATGATGCATTCCTATTTTATAAGCCTATAGGACATAGGCGTGTTGGTAGACCAGGCTGGAGGATCTTTGAAGGCGGAACAAGCAGCACCTTGCCTACGCCGTGATGTAAAGATGATGCAGTCCTATTTTATAAGCCTATAGGACATAGGCGTGTTGGTAGACCAGGCTGGAGGATCTTTGAAGGCGGAACAAGCAGCACCTTGCCTATGCCGTGATGTAAAGATGATGCAGTCCTATTTTATAAGCCTATAGGACATAGGCGTGTTGGTAGACCAGGCTGGAGGATCTTTGAAGGCGGAACAAGCAGCACCTTGCCTATGCCGTGATGTAAAGATGATGCAGTCCTATTTTTTTTTATGTTACTGTAGACAAAACATAGTTTAGTTTCAAAAATAAAATAATAATAATGATATTCCAAGAAATAATAATAAAATAACTTAAATTTCGTTCTTCAAATTATGTGTTACATTAACAACTTGTAAAATGTTTCTTTATGGGCTTAGTCGAAAGCAAAATTAAGTTTGAAACTGGCAATCTTATGCTAAAATTCCTGTAAAAACAGAAAAGAACTATTTTTATTATTTCAAAATATAGCTATTTTACAAAGTTACTGGACAATGCTATTTGAAAAAATCATTTCAGAAACTGGCACTTATGCTAAAATTCTAAAAAACAGAATGAACTATTTTTATTATTTCAAAATATAGCTATTTTACAAAGTTACTGGACAATGCTATTTGAAAAAATCTTTTCAATCTACTGGAAATGCATCCTTTTCAATCTTCATCTCCCTTCTAATAGATAAAGATAGGCCTACAGATTTCATAATTATGGGTCAACGACCAAGTAAGAAGTATATGCCATAGCTTTTCCACTGTCTACAGCTACAAAGGTGGTAGACTCTTTAAGTATTTTAGTCAATTACACAAGACATTTGTCACATTTAATATAACAAGTGATGTGAAGGATAATTAAAAATATGGATTCCGGATAATATTTTGGATTCAATACAAATAAGCTAATCTTCAGTCAGCAATCTTCAAATACAAAACAAACTAAAACATAAAAATAAGATAAATTATTCACGCTGAAGACTGCTAATACCAATGTTTCAACCGAAACAGGAAATCACAGCAGCATTCACACAACTTTGCCAACTTATCTACAATTCAATTAAGCCTAAAATAGTTAAGCCTAAAAAGAATTATATTCTTTCAAAACATACAAGTTTAGCAGAAATACTCGAAACATACTGACTTTCAGCTGTTGCAAACATGTTTTGTAAAATGGTTTAAACTGAATTTATTATGAAGGAACTAACCATCTAAGTTGATGCATAATTTTCACATAAATGACAATTTTTTAAAGTAATAACGTAAAATATAAATTCACTCTAATAAACCTATCAAAAAGTTTGGGAAGCTGTACATTTTATTCTCGCATACAGTCTACTGAAATACAGTTAACAGTTTAATATGCTGTACTTATAATGTGATTAAACATTTGGAAGAAAATGGGAAAACCAGATAGTACTATGTAATGTAACTGTTTTAAACTAAGTTATTCAATTATAATACATCTGACTGATTATACTTTACTGCCAATCTCCTGTTGAAAAAGTTATTTATATTGTTTGTTTAAAGAAATCTTATTTATATACATTATTTTATATTTATTTTTATATTTATAAATATTTTTATTTATATTTATAATATTTATATTTTGAATTATTTTTATTTACATGAAAGGGATCTGGGCATAAACTTTTTTTTTGACTGGTTATAAATTCCACCCTCCCAATTTATGGTCTTTCTCTCCTCCCTATATCCTATAGTAAGTAGGCAAAAATAACTTGTGCACATGTAAAATTAAATACAAGGACTAACAAAAAAAATTAGTGAGCCCCCTTAATAAAAATCACCTACATAAAATTTAGTAAAGTAGTGTAGCATCAATAGCAATGTTAACACTAATATAAGAATTTAGAAACTACTATGCTTCCAATTCATACTGACTGTCACCCATCAAGTTCATTTATATCTAAAACTATGTTAGCTACTACAAACGTGTCTGGTAACTGCCAAATCTGAACACCATATTATCTGTTACTATCATAGAAAGACAGGAGGGAACTAAAAGTGAAGAGTATATGAATTTTACAATTTCCCTGTTTACAATGACCAGACACTGATGCAGTCACAATGTCATGTTGCGACAATCTGTAATGATCAGCATATTTAGCTCTGCACAGACATTACCAAATTCCAAGAACTCAGTTTTAAAATGTATGATATTAATGTTTTAAACTTCAGTTTGTTTGTGTTGTGAAGATTAATATTATACAGTGGATGTGAAATTCCACCTTTACAAGGAATGCAGTTAGCTTGACCTTTGCTGAGATAGACTGTATGCTTTCTGACTGTGCATGCATGTGCATTTACTGGTGTGTGTGTGTGTGTGTGTGTGTTCACAAATATTAGCATAAAATCTTACATTAGAAATTTAACACCGCTTTGCAGTTTTTGAAGAAACTTCTACAGAAGATATGATGACAGTGAAGTCAATGTCTGAAAACTAAAATTTTCCTTCTGTTTACAATTACCCTGAATTTACAATTACCACACCTGACCCTATTTAATTTTCACATGCACTTGTTACTATTAACTACTGATGCTAAAAACTTAATTTTTGTTCGCTTTTATCGGTGATTTGATTGACAATTTCAGTTAAAATATTCAAACATTTTTTAAGTTAACAAAGTATAGCAGAACATCCCTTTAGTGATATCAACTGTTTTCCTTCATTCTTCTGTAATAATAAAATACTTTATGTGAATCCTGTGTGCCTTAGGTGAAATATTTTTGATGTGTGGCAGTTATGGGTTAATTATCACACCACTTGTTATATTAGATGTGACAAATGTCTCGTGTAATTGACTTACATGCGCCAAATTTATGTCAACATGGTTACCTACACATTCTGACAAACTAGATTAAGACAATAATAATATTTATTGTATAGCTGTTCACCTATTACTTTCAATATTTATTTTTATGAATTATTACCAACAGTCACAAGATGAAGACAATTACGTGATTTGGTACATGTAAATTTTTGTTTTCCATTTGTGGTCTGTTTAAATTTTTTTACACAATAAATGTCCCTCAATTTCCATGTTTTAATAATATAAATATACAAATTTATCTGATAAAAACTTGCCTCCCACTATAATGACACACGAAATATAAAACCTAGACACTTCACACAGACTTATCTTTTCTATATTATTATTATTATTGGGTCCTTCAGTCTTTCGACTGGTTTGTACCCTCCCTGCATATATTCGTGGTGTGTGTGTTATGGAGTCTCACAGGTATATGGGACCTACAGTTTAACGCCAGATCCAAACGGCATAGTTGGGGAGGGTTTATGCTAGGCAGGATACCGCTCGCTGGTTTGCCATTGCCTTGCGAGGGGGAACGGTCGTATCTAAATCAGACGGCCCCAGCGGGAATCAATCCCGCACCGACAGCGTAGCAGCGCCACACGCTAGGCACTACGCCACGACCACGACCGCTCCCTTTTCTATATGAAGTTACATAATATATAACATCAAGTGAATAGTTAAAAACTTTTTTTCTTTTTCAAATAGTATTTATAGCAAACATCATGTACAAAATAATAAATGTCACTAACGATGTTATCAAAGATATTTAAGACAACCGAAAATAATGTGTGACAAGAACTGATTTATTTTTATTGGAAACAAGTGTAGTAATACAACCACAACACAGTCATTTTCCAATATTACATTCAAGCTCATTTTAGAACCGCCCCTGGGAATTAAATTTAATATATACTTAATTTATGTGACTTCAGTGTTTCATGTTACATGCCACATGACTAGTGACTACTTTGCAGTGAATGAAGGCTTTCCCTTTTTCCATCATTTTCAAAAGTTCATGGTGATGGGATTGAGTTTGAAAACAGGCCTTGTCAGTTCAAAGCGGACTGGTGGTTTGGCAGGTAACAGTGACGATATTCACACAAGACAGATTGTTAATGAGAGATATGTACCTGAAAACTGTGACTATATAACAAATTCTGCATGGCTGCAAGACATTACATATGTACATATAAATTACATATGTACATATAAAAAATGAAAAATAATGGACACAGTTGTTCACAAAACATAAGTTACACAACAAATTTCTGACTGTTTCACTATGTTAGTACACTAAGTGTTGTTTTGCTCACTCTCATTTAAACTATTACAAAATAAATTTTTGATATTTGTTTTAGATGTAGGCCCTATATTAAAATCGCATACAGCCACTATGTATGAACATATGATATTATGCAATTACAGTTTACATATATCAAAATGTAAACAAACTTTTTATGGCTTACTCGTACATAAAATAATCACTACGGTACATAAATCCTACCACCATGGTTCAAAAGTAATTTGTTTTTGTATTAATTTTTTTTAGTCTGATTTAGCGACTGACATGGAAACATTTTTAAAAAACTGGCGAAAAAAGTTGTATTACTGATTAAAGAATTTATTGTGAGACTATCCACTACAATCTGATGTTATATATAAATACTCTGATTTATTTTATAAATACAATATATTCTACATTTTATCGGACCAAATGATCAACAGTTTAAAGCATAGGGAAAGGATGACAACCAAAGAAATTTCAAAGAAAGAAAGGAAAATCTTTATCCCGTTGAAAAATCCTGGCTACACTACTGACTTTAATCATTTATGCCTACAGACACAAACATTATCCATAAATTTCATCTTAATTCAGATGACATTCCATAATTATCAGGTGTAATTAAGATTTATGTGACCCTAAACCTTAAAGGGTTAATGGGTACCCTAACCCATTTCCATACATGTCAAAGTAAACAGTCCCTTTCCTGAACATTTTGAAGAACCATTACCTCATGTTTGACATAACGTTTCTGGTAGAACATTATTATAATAATTCTCCTTTATTTGAAATATGAAACAAAGAAGACAGTTCTGGTCTATTCAAACATACTAAATCATACTTAACACGAACAAAATGTAAAATATATAGGGCTATGCAAATGCACAACCAACTGTCTACCCACCCATGCCATTACTCAGGAAAAGTGTAAATACAGAGCCCTTTCAAATAACCACTGCTGAACCACTTTTGGGTCAGAAAATATCTATCTCTTAAATCTCCAATGGAGACTTAAGATACTCCATTGTCTAATATCTAAGGAGTCTATCCCCTAAAGTAATTAACCACAAACTGTAAGATCATAATTTTAATTTCTCGTTTTAACTTAATAAAAAGTATATTATGCAACAGTATTAATTCACAGTTCATTCTCCACTGTCTCTACAGTGTACATAATCTACACCAGGTAAATATGTAGCAGTATCAAGTATTCCAGGTGGCTCAGTAGACCAGTGGTTATGGCACCTGGCTACTAATCAGAGGTCCCGGGTTCGATTCCCAGGCCCACACCATAAAATCAAGGTGCGTTTTTCAGACCCGAGGTCGACTCAGCCTGCTGAAAATGAGTACCTGGGATAACATCCTGGGGATAATAATGGGCGGCTGAAGCGTAGTGCTGGCCACACTGCCTTCCTTGTATGCCGAATGGCTCACATAAGGCAGCCTACCCTGCCTTCTCCTAAGCTACTTCAGTGGTATCCACGGGAGCCATTATTATTATTATTTCAAGTATTCCAGTATGTACAGATAATGTGTTTTGCCTCACAGTTCCAGCTTCAAGTTACGTCATTACAGTTTTAACACTAAACATTACATTAGTCATTACAAAACACAAAACCCTAAAATACAACACTAAATTAAGTAAACTATAAAACAAGCAATGTTTGCCAAGTACTTCATACGCCAAACAAAAACGGCACATTTTACTGTTTGTTCTGCACTGTATTTACATGTTTGTTGTATTTTTAGTGTTTTGTGTTTAAACTATCTTCGTGATATTTTTATGCTGCGAGAGCAAACGACCTAATCCATATACACAAAGAGAGTTGATACTAGTACATATTTACCTCATAAAAATCTCACACTACTAAAACAGTGACTGGTATGGTCCCAGCAATGGGCCACATTCTCGCATATTCTAGAAAATGGCTTCTGTCAATGTAATAACTTTTTACTATATAAAAATCAATGTTAAATTAAGTCTATAAGTGTACAGTTCACTACCCACTAAAAAATAATTTGCAAGATGCCTTCAATATTAATTTTACACCAAAATATTATTTAATTCACTCACTAATTTACATCAACACTGATTCAAATTAACTTAGCATAAGTCTCCATTACGATATTATGCCAGTGATCCCCACCATCCTTTGGTGTTCCCCATCACCAGGTGCCCCTAGTCATTTGCCCTATCCATCCATTAAGCATGCATGTGCATGCGCGCGCGCGCACACACACACACACAAGTGTAGGGCCTATATTATATTTTACTCAAAGTACTAAACTTCTACGCTTCAGCGAGGCAGCACTTAAATGTTAATTTAAATCATGTAAATGTTTACAGCAATTTCAATATAAATTTGGATACAAAATAATATCTTGTGTGTGTTACTCAAATGAAAATTATGCAATGCATCTAACACTTGCATATACACACATTTAATGCTTAGAGGAAAAAACAGTTTTTCTTTGTTTTGTAACATGTGTTTGTACTTATTATTTTCACAGCCACAAATTAGATTTTGTAAACACAATATAACATGGCTGCTGCTGCTCTATATCAATACTTATTTGATATCCAACAATATACTACACAAAAAAAATATTTTGTTGGAAATATGGTAAATGTCATATCTTTATTTATTTTTCTTTTTAACTTAGGCCTATTGCTTATAACATTCATACCATTACGTAAACAAGTAATAAACATGAACAATAACCTTGTATTCTGAAAGACCTGGTTTTAATTACCGATACAAGCTATGTTCACAACACATAGTTTAATGATGTAAAAAATACAAAACAGTATCAAATTATGTCTACACGTGCATATGCAAACTGTACACAATAAGATTAAATTCTAAGGAATAACACAATTTAATATAGTACACATTTATATGGTAACTCTTATCTAATGAGAACTTGTTTAACTATTTTTATTACTAAACAGAGTTATAAACATTACTAAGCCTACTGATAGCAACTATACATGTTTTCCCTACACAGAATACTTTACTCCTATTTTGGAATATGTATAAGAAACTAATGTTATTGTCTGTAAATATGTACTGAACAATTAATTCCAACTAGACATTTATGTCTGCTAAGACATATTATTTGTCTAGTTTTTAATCTTCCTAACACAGACAGAATGAATCACGCTGCTATCAATGAGGGAACAGTATGATAACAGATGAACTGAACCAACCACAATCTGCTGCTACAGAAAAGATACAAGTTTATCTGTGTTTACACATGTACTTCAGTAAACTGCTACCACTATGTCCTTACTAACAAACTTTACATACAAGTTATAATATCAACTAGTGTGTTCATAAGGGGCCTACTACAGAATATACTGAAACAGTATTGATTTTTATTTATTTTTCAATACAACACAACACTGTCTTCGAAACTACAGTAGTAGCCTATAGTGACACCATACTCAGGTCTACTAAAAACTGTTTTTAAAAAATATTCAAAATAAGATTGAAAGATGGTATTGTATAACGTACACAATATAAAAACCCTCAAATTTGCTAATAAATGCTTATGTGATCTTATTTACAAATTTGTAATCAAACAGGATATCTATTTCATATGCGATACATATTATGATTTAATACATATAAAATACCTCTTCGTGACATTGAAATAGATACAGTGTAACTAAAAACAAAACATTCCATTTTTTCTGTTTGAATAGGAAAAAAACAGCATCTTATACTTAACACTGGAAATGTAGTGATAAGTTAGATATTTATTACTATGCCTGACAACGAAAGGTAGAAATGTTTTGGATCTCATGAGTTTAATTATACAGGTTTCTCTCATAAAACCCTGTTTCTGCACTATGCCCACAATTCTTTACTGCTTGTGGAACATGATAACTTATTTATATTGGTTTTGCAATTTTACTGGTAAGTTTGAATTACATTTTTTTTTTAATTTCTGCCCTTATACACTTATTCAATTCCTTCTAAATAATCTGAAGATATTTTACATAACATATAACCGTAGAATGTATTTGCATTTCTTAAATACTGGTATACTGAAGTTCTGATAGTCGAAAGTGTTTATAAATTTACACTCAACCACAATGTATGCTGTTACAGCTGGATATCTGAATACACCGAAACAATTGTGGCATGCCACCAGATGTCTTTTAATGAAAATGTATGGTTATGAAAGAAATTCCATTAGGGTTGAATTATAACAATAAAACTGAAATTTACATTAGAACTGCGCTCTATTGTAATAATGAATAAATATCTCAGCTGAGAAATCAGTATGATTTCACAAATCGTTTGTATCTCACATAACCTTTAAAAAACAACGACTTTATTTGGTTGGGAAAATTAAAAGTAAATACTAATCCTTTCATATTCATTCATGTCTACACAATTAAAGACAAAGTCAACACACATAACTTTAAGTCTCACTATATTTAACGAATTTAGATCGGCAAAATTACGTTATAACCTGAAACTTAGTCAGCTTCACCTGACAGTAGGTGATGACCAGTTGTTCAAAGTAGCGTGTACTAAATTAACTTACCTGTCTAAGAAATCCTATCGTCAACTAAGAATGATGCACTTAAACAGATCACACACATTCACATTAAAAAAAAGAAACACTTTACACAAACTATTAAATATACATCTTTCATAAACTACAGAGAAACAAAAGCACGCAAACCGCCCAACCCGCGGTGTACTACAAACGGTCGATTGGCCACTGGATCCCACATATCAACTCGACTCGTGGTACGCTAAACTGACGTAGATCACAACATGGTGAGAGCGCTGCATGATTGGTCACGAGTTATTTGGACACGCCCACAAACATTTAAAGTTGACATTCAAAGAATTATAAACGTTTAATTGTGAAGTTAATAATTAAATAACATCAATTAGCTCTAATGGACAAATAGTTAAATGCAGACGTCAACTCTCATATGTTTATTAACAGATACAATCCAATATTGATCTTATATTTATACCGGTACTGTACTTTCACAATATTAAAATGTCGAATTTTAGAACACACACAACTATGACTTACCGTACGTTTTGAAAATATAAATGTCATGTTAAAAATCTTACATTCAAAATTTTAATTCGTATAATGTGATCTCTATGTCATTACAGGAAACATAAATAAGCGGGAATTTTAAATTCGTTGGACCCTACATAATTGAGGGTAGCCAAAGTTATTATAAATCCAGTAATTTCCTTTTCAGTAAAGAAAACAAAACCTCCCGAAGAATTAAGAATAAATTATATAATGCTAATTAAAAACTATATGGCAGATTTGTATTTTAATTTTGAAAGAATATTAATGCATTATTATTAAGTGTTTATTGTATGGTACCCGTAATGTTTTTCAGCAGGTGTCGTTGATTATAATTGTTAATTCTTACAACAATTATTCATTTATTTAGCCATTTGGACTGTAAATTCTACATAGGATTGTAGCTTAACTACCCCTTCAATTTCTTCTAACTCTAAAACATCAGTTGCCACAAAAATAAGTCACTTTCCCCTCATATTCGTCACAAGGTCTTTCGTTTTCTTGTCTCATCTACTCCTTCTTCCACTCCTTTCTATAGTGCGTCCGTTCTTTATATGCCTTTACTTTCATAGTTTTTATGTCTTCAATGACCTGATCCTTCCGCATCAAATTCAGTCTTCATCTGGGCCTATTACCTTGTGGTGCTGATATCATAATTTTTCTGAACACTGACTTATTATCTATTTACATAGTTATTTAATTCTGTTTACATATCCACCTTTGCAATGTCTTAATTTTTAAGTTTTTTTTTGTATGCCTCCTGGTTTGTTATCTTATGTAAACTGTTTCACTACATATTCTCTGGTAAGGCACATTGTCTTTGCCATGTTCATTAGTACTTAATATAACCTTTTTTGTATATCTGCATATGGATGGATCTGTTTTTTTATCATATTTTTGTATCAACAACAAGCACAAAACTCAGCTTATGACCTCTACACAATTTCCTGGTTTCTCAGTTTTGGTTAATTATTATGTCTCTAAATACTTGAAATTCTCCACTTCTACAAAGACAGTACCTATATACATGCCTACCTCAAGCCCTCTGCCCTTTCATCTTTCCTCTTTTCTGTGCAGCCTGTATATTTAGTTTTATTTTTATAAATAACTGTTCTTCTACATGTAATGTATATTTATAGAGTATGTAAATATTGTACATAAACAATCGAATTTAAGAACATCTACAAAAAGCAAGACTGTTAAATAAAGATTTTAAATAAATGAACATGGTCATTTTTTGAGTTTCATCACACATGTAGATTTAGCAACCATTGATCCTTACACCCTTGATTTTGTGCCTTTTACTCTACAACCAATAATGGCATAGGCCTGTATGATGGTGTGTTTACAGTATTGTTTCACATGTACAAAATTAAAGAACAATCAGTGAGCTTACTTATAAACTTACTTACTTCTTACTTCTTGGAGCGGACTTCCAGGGTCAAGTGACCCCGATGGTCCGATGTCCATGGTATACTACAGAATCTGGGAATCTGGGTATACTACTATTGTTCCTGAGAATCTGGTCCAGGCCACCATTCGCTCCCATCACGGCCCTCAGGGTCTCCCTGGCTGGATTTTGTACGGAGCATCTGAGCAGAATGTGCTCAAGAGTTTCCTCCTCCGTCTGGCAGCTCTCACAGGTTGGGGAATCTCTCAAGTTGAATTGGTGCAGGTAATGTCCGGTGACAATGTGGCCAATTCTGGCCCTTGCTGCAAAAGTAACTGTGGCTCTTGCAACGTCGCGGTATAAGGAAGGGTCTGCAGGTTCTTTCTGGAGTCGAAAAAATTGTCTCCCTGTTACTCCTGCGCACCACCGCTCTGTCCATTTCTTTCGTAACCGAGCAGCCGCAGCTTTCTTGCATCTTGCCAGCGAATATTGGGGGTGTTGGACTGGTCCCATGTTTGCAGCTTCTTTTGCTATCTGGTCCGCTTTTTCGTTTCCATCCACCCTGCAATGGGCCGGTGTCCATTGGAATACAATGTGTTTTTCTTTGATCTTTAGAGACGATAGAAGCGCCCTCAATTCCTTGATGCGGAAATAATAGTCACTTGGGCCTGCTTACTTATAAAGAACACAAAAAAAGTCTTTCCTAAAATGTGCAGTCCTAAGTCTTCGTTACCTAAGAAGAAAACTATTGGTGTATGAAACTATCTATTAAATGTCCTTGTTGTTCTAATACAATGGTAGGGGAGACTGTTGTACCTTGGACCACTTATTACATTTTATTTTTTATGTCACTCTGTAATTTTAACTGTGAAATTTTAATTGTCCCCAGCTATATTTCAAACCTCTTTGTACATCATGGAATATATTTTTTTTTATAATTACTTAACAACAAACTTAAAAAAAATAAATAAAATTTTTTATATAATGGTTAATGGTACACTATGCTCGTGTACCTTGGGAGTATAAAAGTATAAAACAAAAGTCATTCACAAGTAATAAACAGATTAAAGGTATATTTTTATTAATTTTTTATTCTAGCAATACATTTTCTTCATGAGATTAATGTATAAGCAAGGTCATATGTTCAAAAATGAAAAAGTAAATAATTATTTTAATCATCTTTACAAAAATCGCACAAATAATGCTTCCACTCACTCCCCTCTACTCCTGCACACAAAAAATGGGTCCACCGACCACAAGAGGTGCACTTACACCATTCTTCGCTGCTCTGATCACTGACTTTTGAAGAAGAACAGTACAGGCACACTTCTTCATCACCAATATCTTCATTATCCGTTGATACAAGCGATATCTCTTCCGAATCAGACGAGGAACTTGATGCCTGTTTAATTAATTTAATTTTCCTTTGGTGTTTTTTCTCAGTAGGTTGATTAAAGGACTGTCCTAGATTCTTAGATACGTTTTTAATTTGCTCACAGCTTTTTTAGACTTTCTTTTTTTTTATTTTTGCTCTTTAATTGCATTTTTTTCTGGCGTGTCTGTGGCAATCATGGTTTTTCCTGGTTTTCTACCTTGCTTCCTCTTTTTACGATCTTCGGCCTTAGGGTAGGGTTGCACTTCTTCAGGGGTGATGAATGTTTTTATTTTCTCTTTACTATTTGGTGTTGCAAATGATTCAGAGGCTGAAGAAGTAGAAGGCTCAGGGGCTGCTGAAGAACAGGATCCATGTGCTAAAGATACAGAAGAACCAGGAACTGAAGAAGATCCAGGGACTGAAGAAGAGCGGGATACAAGGGCTGAAGAAGTAGAAGGCCCAGGGACTACAGAAGAATCAGGGACTGAAGTGTCTAAAGGCCTATCAGTCACGTAGGAACAGAGGTAATCATTGTCAGTAAAAGCTGCTTCATTGAAGGGAAATATTCCTGATTTACGGAAGCCAGACAAAACATTATTCGAAGTAAATGCTCGTGGATATGCTGCACCTAAAGCCTCTGCAATACTGTATATGTCAAAGGTTTTCCCTTTGTTGTTGAGAAGCCATGCTTCAACAGCTTGGTTAAAATATGTCTTCAAGGGACCGTAAACAGACAGGTTTAAAGGCTGTAGCCTATGTGAGGTGTGAGGGGGAAAAGTAACCATCACAACACCTGCATCAGACGCCTTATCAAGAACCTCTGGAGAAAGGTGGGTTTCATGGTTATCTAAAATTAACATGACCCGATCTCCCTTTGAACTTTTGACAGAACTCAAAAAATGGTCCAAAAACTTCATGAACGATTCCTCGTTGGACCAACCTGATGGGTTTGCCGTTCCAATACATCCTACTGGTCCACCGAACAGCATTCTTTCTTTAAAATGAACCCGCGGAAAGATCAACATGGGGGGCAACGAATTACCAATCGCATTCACTGCACAAATCACTGTAACTAGAGTCCCTCTTTCGGCCAATGTAACTGCGCCTACCTGTTTCACCCCTTTCGGAGCAACTATGAACTTTGCTCAAACTCAAGGAACTTTCCTTGAACTGTGCTCAAACCTGTTTCATCCAGATTCCAGATTTTCTCGGGTGGGATCGGACCATATTTTCTGTGCACCTCTTTAATGTTATTAAAAAATAGTCCAACATTAGTCCTGTTGAAACTTGTCATTCGGCTTAAGGTTGTAGCTTCCGGCTTGCGGATTGACAGTTCACCTGCATGTCTCTTTAAAAATCCTCTCATCTACTCCTCACCTGCGATTTCTTCTTCATTCTATGTGTCAGGTATTTTCTTCTTATTAGCTTTCGCAAATTTAAAAGCTAAAACTCTTACACCCTTTTTGGTCAACCCGTATTGCATTTTAGCAACATTCTTAATGTAGGTGACAAGGCTTAACTCCTCTTCATTGGAAAATACTTGCTTAACTGCATAATTGGCTGAATACTGGTACTCGAAATTTTCTGCATTTTTAAACTTCGGTAAATGCCTTGTTAGTGTAGACCTACTAATATTAACTAATTTTGCTGATTCTCGGTAGGTCAATTTTTTTTCTGGATCATCTGTATTCACAGCCTCAAGTGCTTTTTTAAAGATTCTTCATCTACTGGCTTCCGTTTTATTCCTTCTTTGCTTCTAGGCATGCTTGAATGGAGTGTGAATGTCTGAAACAAAAATAAAAAATATGTTGCAATGTCTTGTACCATGAGCCACCGGCCCAAGGTACACGGTGGTAGTTGGCCTCAAGGTACATGATGTTATTGTTTATAACAAATATGGCTGCCTAGGCAAAACTGTTAAACCAATAAACAAAACAAAGTAAAAATTTTACTCACAGAAAAGTAGGCTATCTACGTGTTCTGCACAGAAAAATCCTTGCGTACACACTAAGGTGATATTCACACTCAAATACAACGCAAAAACTTTACTTTGACCACTCAAAAACCACTTGTTATCTCTATTTATACAAAACACAACGTACACCTGTTTCGCTCAAAAGGACAACTGAATACATCATAATGATGGACGGGGTTCATCGAGAGTCCACTAGGTGGCAGCACAATCCAGATACTTGAAATGGCCCAAGGTACATCATGGTCTTGGTACAACAGTTTCCCCTATATTGAATGACAAGACTAAACAACAACAGTACTATTCTATGGTGATTATATTGGATGACCTAACTGTTTTGGTTGCAGCCTTCTTAAACAAACAGCTGTCTTGCTGTTTTAAATTGAGTACATATGAAGCACACTGTCTCCTACCATATGTTTATAGTGTACTAAAATAAAATAAAAACAAGGGTTTTTATTATCACTAATAATTATTAGCATACGGAAAGTTAGAATAAGCTTAAAAAATTCACTATTTTTAAAAAATACAAATAAATATATAAGGAAAACACAAATCTTTTATCATTAAATCCTATTTAACACTACCAAAGGGTATTTCTTATTATTAATCGGTTCAAAGCCTTCACAAGAAATGAGACAATTCACTGGCCCTTTAACATTAAACTAAATGTTACAATAACTTAATATAAACCAAACAAATTACTTTATCAAAAAATAAAAACCATTACACCAAACAGTACACCTGTGGTTAATATAGCATCCCTTCTCGGCCTATCCAGTGTGGTATCGTAGCATTTGAGTGGTCTATGAATGAATAAATGATTTTTGGTGTTGAGATTCTGAAAATTGCTTATTTTTTTAAATATATGTTTCGCCTAATCTTGTTTTTAAATTAGAATGTGGATTCAAATCTAGCTCTTTAAATTTGTATGTACAAAACTAATGAGGTTATAAATTTACATAAAAACCTGGATACCTTATACTAGATGAAATAATAATTTTTATTGAACAAAGTATATTTCTGAACTCTGTGCTACATACTTAACCTACATTTTTTCAAGATTTTTTTATAATTTATCAATTTACCAGTATGAGATTTTATATTTTATACCATTAATTTGATCACAAAACTAATCTAAAAGTATAATTTCTATAAGCAGTGAGATAAATCTACATTAAGTAGGTATAAGTGCAAGTAAATAATATTAATGAGAAATTCTTGTAAGATAAGTAATGGTTAAGGTTAGTTCGATTTTATTGGAATCAGATAGTTAAGTTGCAATTATATAAAGTGCTGATTGATTGGTTTATATATATATATATATATATATATATATATATATAATTTGTGATGTTTTCAATTTGTTTCTTCTGCAAGTTCAAGTAGATAATATTTTTTTTTTTTTTTTTTTTTTTTTTTTTTTTTTTTTTAGAATACACAATATTATCTACTTGCAGAAGAAACAAATTGAAAACATCACAAATTATATAATTACTGCAAGAAACATCGAGTTAATTATATAGAAAATGAGATATATATATATATATATATATAAAACAAAAAAAATTATAAATGGTTATGGAAAACCCATAATGGCCTATCATGACAAAATAAGTCAAGTTTACAGTGAATTTCAAGACTCATATTATGAACGTAACGTATATATATTCAATTTTGTATAAATTATGTTATGTTCGTAACCCTAAATTTAGCGGTGACCATGAATCAATAAATGATGAAAGATTTTGTGAGTTTCAGTGAATGTATAGTCATAATTTTTATGCTACTGGTGATGACCCTTTGACAGTTTTTATTACCACCATCAGAATCTGTATACAGGCAACAAAGCAAAAAATAAACACATACCAGTAAACAAACTAACTAATTGTAAGGTTGTGCGTGTGAACACACACACACACACACACACACACACACACACACACACACACACACACACACACACACACACACACACACACACACACACACACACACACACACACACACACACACACACACACACACACACACACACACACACACACACACACACACACACACACACATTTATACACTAATTACTCTGTGTACATGTTTAATTATTTCTGTATTGCCCACACACAGGTTCTGGTCAGTGGCGAAGCTAGTAGTTAATGAATGGGTAGGCAAAAATCTTACCTTAAATTTTTTTTAAGGAGTCACTAAAAGGACGGTGGTTCAAATCAGACGCTGAGGTAGAGTTTGCTGTTAGTGAATGGTTCCAAAAACAGCCGTAAGAATTTTACTCGCAACGAATCTACAGATTAGTGCAACAGTGGGACTCATGTCTTAATGTTAATGGAGACTTCTTTTAAAATCGTTGAATAAAAAATGCTTTACAGCTCTAACCGTGTTTTTATTGAATGTTCCTTGTATAAGTCATACACAATAATACATCTGATTGAACTTAAAATGTTTAAACTTGATTAGTTTCTGTATACATGTTTAATGTTAAAAAATAATTCAAATAACAATCTTGATCATCTGTCAGTTCAGCGGAATAATAGGCACACTTTTAATAACCGCATAAAATAAATACACTTATGAACAACACAGCGCGCTTTAACTTAACTGTTTGGACCACAGAAGTGAGGCATGCCTCAACGCTCGATGTGTACAGCTCGGGACAATACCCCCTCCCAGCACTTCGCAGTCGCGCCAACACATTGCTTACATATGATGTATACAAAAAACGCTGAGGCAAGTTCACGTTGCCTCATTTGCTTTAAACGAGCTATGCCGAATCTCACCTGTCACCATCTGGTGGTCAGTGGTCACTCAGTAAAGCACGTTTCGGCTTAATAAATTCGATAGTCACAGTAACAATGTATAATCTTTACGTTACATAGTTCATACGTATTTATAATTTTTATTCTACAGAATTTTTTAGGGTAGGCAGTGCCTCAATTGCCTCCATGTAACTTCACCACTGGTTCTGGTAATGAAAACAAAAATTGTTGAACCGTCTCAGAACAAATAGTTTCAAAAGTAGTATCTACTCATTGACCAAAACTTACAAACCTTTCATCATGTAAGTTCATAATATTAATTTTTCATCGTGAAAGTTCATAATACAAAAATTGTTATGTATGTAGAGCACGTAGAGTTCTAGCCCAGAATGATCACATTTTGAATGAAATTACCTAATTATTTTGGTAGCAACACCACGATCTTCAGTTCTGATAGAAGCTTAGTACTTGCTGAGTTATAAACAAGAAGTATACAAATTATAATTTAATTAATAAATATTCTGTACATCACCATTAACACAAATTTAATGATGTACCTCTCAAACACAAATTTAATTAAATATAATTATTTCACTACGACTCGGAACACAAAACTTTTTATGGGTAAAAACGTAAAAGTTTTACCTTATAATCTGAATCGGTTTTCACTATTAAAAAGCTTCTTCAGAGTTCAGAACCTCTGAAGAAGCTTTTTAAAAGTGAAAACCGGTTCAGGTTATAAGGTAAAACTTTTACGTTTTTACCCATAAAAAGTGTTGTGTTCCGAGTCGTAGTGAAATAATTATATTTAGTTAAGTAACGGACACGTCATGGACAATGAAATCCAAGAACAAATTTAATGTGTCTGTAAATGTAAAACTTTTTTAGGCAAGTCAGATGCATTTTTGTTTGGCACATGTATACAGAAATTTCATTATCTTCTTATAATTCTATTCACTTGTGAGTAGAAATTGTCTCACCTTTATCTTTATTGTTTATGCTACAAATCTACAAATTTATAAAGTTTTGCGAGCTAAAATATAATACACAAACTTCTTTTGCGGTTTGACTTTAAAATTGACAGTGGATACCACCGCTAACTTTCGTAACTGTCAAGACAGATACTATCTCTTCTACCATAGATTGGGTATAAGCTACTGTCTGGCCGCGATTGGAGTGCACAGGGTAGGTAAAGTAGGGGAATGGGCAGGCTAGTAACAATGCATCTGCTGGTATAGTGGTGGGGACGCCAAACCGCTCATTCGAATCGCGGCCAGACAGTATTATTTGTGCTGCACTAAATAAAGCTCTATTCAAGGACACCTTGGAGTAACAGAGTCCTTGGGGGGATATCAGTTTACCAAAATTATTTCAAGTTAGCACATTAGAGTTAAAAATCTTTGAGTGTTAATTTAGTTTGGTTCAGAGTTTTGCCAGTTTGTGAAATGCTAAATTTGTTATCTACTATTTGTCAGTTCAGGAGGTACCAACACCATCAGCATCAGTTTGAATGAATTAGGTACTAAGCTGTTGCGTATATTTTCAAATCTCATATCTTTAAAAACTTGTTGGGATAAGTTTCCTGTCAGAGACAGTCCTAAATGAATCGGTTTTTCTTAAACGGGCGTAAGTCCATTTTTTTTCGATTTTCAGGTTTTGGTGGTTTTGTAGTCTAAACATCAGAATACATCGATTTTTGTTAAAAGGGCGATTTTATCACGAGTGGAAATGGGTCAAATCAGCATTTTAATTTTTTGGTTTATTTTAAAAGGGCGCAAGTCCAAAAAGTTTTTTTTAAAAAGGCGTAAGTCCACTTCCTCTATGGATTCTGTTGTTTGATTTCTGGACTTTCGCCTGTTAAAAAAAATCTGCAGTCAGCTGTTACTGCTCATTTTTGTCTATTGTTATTATAACCTCCAAAATATTGTAGTGAAGGTTACTAAACATCCTTGTACAGTCTTTGTAGGCTTACTTTACAGTTTTAATAGTTTAGTAGTTGTAGGTGACAGGCTAATGGATGAAAATATCGTAATTGGGAGCCCAAGAAAAAGAAAGGGCCAAAACCCCCAACGTTACAAAGTAAATACTGTATAGTAAAAAATGCCCAACTCAGTGGGCAGCCCTATGTCAATCACAGAGGCCAGGAAGTTCCAGCAAAAAAACCTGAATTCTCTTGCAGGTAAGATAAATCTTAGTTACTTATTTAGATTTAAACATTTCCAAACCTTATTAAAATTACTCATTAACAAAATATACTTCATGTGTCGCTAATGTTTATTTGCCAGTATACATAACCTCTTAATTTTTTATTGTAATCCCACCAGTGTTTTATTAAATTTATTAGGCCTAGTACAATGATCAAAGTTTGCAGCCAAGACAGTATTCTTTACAACAGCTAATAAAACGTTTTGCTGTCTTCAGTTTAAGTTTATAGCCTATAAGTTAACACTAAGAGTTTCTGGGTTTGTTTCAGATGCAAAGAAAATTGCTTACAAGAAATTGGGGAGGAAAATTGTCTGGATATTTTCAACAGATTCTACAATATTCTTTCGAAAAATGAACAGGATTTGTTTCTCCAGGGACTTATTGACGTCGTGAACGTGCAACGTAGACGGCCAAGGGATAATGTGATGAATACAGAGCAGAAAAGTGCCTCATTTTATTATAATGTTCTTGTGGGTACCGAGAGAATGAAGATATGTTTTAATGCATTTTTATCAGTATTTGCTATAAGTGAGAAAAGGGTAAGACGTATCAGACATCACAAACTTATCGGTCAAACCCCTGAAGATAAGAGAGGCAAGAATGTAAGTAATAGTTTGCCTGCTGAAATCCACAGACTTGTGGATGAGCACATAAAGTCTTTCCCTTTGAAAGAAACTCATTACAAGGGTAAGAAAAGCTACTATTACGTAACCTGATCTAAATATTAAAACGATGTGGAAGTTGTACATGCAAAAACACCCTGACGTTAGGCCTATAGTAAGCAAATCATTTTATTGGCAATATTATAGAGACAATTTCAATTATCCATTTGGCCGCCCGCAAGTTGATGTATGTAGTAAGTGTGAGGAGCTTAATGTGAAAATTAAGAGTCCTACTTTAAATAATGTAGCTAAACGAGCGGCAGTTGCAGAGCTTATGGTACATAAATCAAGAAGTAAAAAGTTTTACTCAGCACTGCAGCACGAACAGTCACAAGAAGGTAAAGATGAAAAACATATTTTGTCGTTAGCATTTGATTACATGAAAACTGTATCTATTCCTAAAATTCCTGTTCAGGAATTATACTACATGAGACAGTTGTCAGTTAATTGCTTTGGAATACACAATCTTAAGAGTAACGACACAACATTATTCTTGTACCACGAGGGTGTAGCACGAAAAGGCCCTAATGAGGTTTGCTCTTTTCTTAATGAATACCTAAAATCAGTACCAAGCCAATACACTGAGCTTCGTCTGTTCAGTGATAACTGTTCAGGCCAAAACAAAAACCAAGCGTTGTCAAGGTTCTGCTTATACCTGACAGATTCAGGTCGTTTCCAGAAGGTCACTCAGTATTTCCCTGTTCGCGGCCACAGTTTCCTCCCGTGTGACAGGGATTTCGGAATAATATCTAAGGCTTTAAAGAAACATGACCGCATTTTTGATGTTCATGAAATAACTGACATAATTTTGCAAAACTCATCACGGTTTAATAAGTTCACTGTTCATGAGGTTACATCATCTGACATAGTTTTAGATTTCAATAAATGGCAAAAAAGGTTTTACAAAAAATCGTGTATATCACAAGAAACAAAAGGAAAAAACACAGATAAGAAGGATAAAATGTACTTTCAGATTAGTACTCTCTTTATGTTCGTTTATGAATCTAAGTTAAAAGGATGTGTTAAAGCCTACCCTACAATAAATGATATTATTCATCACAACTTTTTACTGGCTAAGACAAAAGCAGATACTCTCTCCCCACCTTCGGTTAAGGCTTACCAAGGTCGAGTGCCAATAAAAACTGCAAAGATGGAAGATATTAAAAAACTGAGAGCCTACATTCCAGACGAGCATCGGGGATTTTTCGAAGAAATTTGTGACTGGCCAACTGATGGCAGATCTGAAGAGATTACCAGCGATTTCGAGGTTGAAGAAACCAACGATGACCCATAAATCAGAAATATGGCCTCAAATCTACATCTTTGATTTTTTTTCCTCTTTTAAACTCATTTAAGTAATTTTACTATCTTTTTAGTAAATTGTAAACATTGTCTTACAATAAAAATAACAGTTTTTACTTGAAATTTAATGGTTTTTTATCTCCTTGCAACTTGATTTTTTTTAAAAGGGCGATATTTTCACATTTTTAGAGCTATGTAACTAAATTATGGATAAAGATACAAGTGTAAAATTTTGAATCCTGTTGTAAATTGAATTTCTTTACATGTTGACATTTTTTTAAAAATATTTAAGTGAAATATTTTGATTTAAACAGTGTTTTTTAGTTTTCCGAAAGTTTACTTTCTTGGACTTACGCCCGTTTAAAAAAAACCGATTCAAATATACTGCCACCTTAGTGAGGAACAAAAGTGGTGCTCCCTCTCTTCAACTAAAAATTTGAAAATATTACACCATAATTGTAAGAGAACATTGTATTACTTGTATTTTAACTTTATTAAATTCTTAACTTATTAAGGCATCTACTATATTATAATCAAAGCTCATGGTCTTCAAACAAACTCATGGACTATTCTTGACTCACTGAGCTGCTAATGCAAGATTTTGTAACTGTTAAGTTCATAAAAACTTCTCTCAGCTCTTGCAACTGACATTAGCAGAATTAAAAGAATTCATATAAGAGTATGAATTTACTTCTTACTAAATTATGGAGGTCCTATTCTGCTTGAAGCTAATAGCTAATACAGTCAAAGGTCATTATTACTGTCACATAATTTTTCACCGATATGAAACTTAAGTAAAAAGTAAATACAACAAAAAGTAAAAGTACTTGAGTAAAAGTAAAAAATACAACTTTTTCTGATGATTAAATTAACATAATTTTATTGATTGAAACCATAACATTAGCTACTTATCTGAATTAGTTCAGATAATTTACACTATGGGCCGTTCTTTGAAGAATCGTATGGGGGAAGAATCAAATGAAAAAACCTTAAATGTGTGCCGGTCTGAATCCGGCCGTTACAAAAAATTTTAGAAAGGTTTCGTTTAAGTGTAACATAACGTGAAGCTGAGGGTGCCGAGGCGACCTTTGTTCGGCGGTGTGAGGGGAGCGGCAGTGTGTGCGGTTGCGCGCGCAACTCGCCTGTGTGCGGTCACTTAACTGTGCCTGTGTGTGCAGTCTACGCTCCGCTTTGCTCAGAGAATTATCTGTCTCCATCTCCGTATTGTACGACGCAGTTTCTGTTTCTACATGCCAAGCTAGAGCGTAAATTGACTCCCGGTAAGTTTGTCTTTGTATTTATTTTTCTTTATAAATAATTATACATGTATGGATAATTGATAACTATATGCAACCGTATAAAATACGTAATGATGTGAGTGTGTGCGACCCGACAAAGTTATGTTAAGAGAAACTCATTCTTTACTGTTTTACGTAACGCCCAGTATATAGCCCATGCTCCTTTTATTATTTTCTGTAATAGTGCGAGAAGTTTTTCAAGAGTCATTGTCATAGTAAAAGTGTACTACATTAAAAAATTAATGACTAAAAACTTGGTGCGCAGTCAGGTCGGAACTGTGTCTGTGCATGCAGTAAACTGTCGCAGAGTTTGTTAATTAACTTCACGAGTAGAGAATTAAGTGTGAGAGCTTCTATGTATGAAATTTAATTGAATGTAAAACATTCTTAATGCTGTGAGTGCCTTGCTGTTAAATTTTTTTGGTCAAGTAACGATTAAAACTTACCACGTGGCCGTTTAACCTGCAAATTTTTGTCGAAGCATGTTGACCGAGTGCAGTTCACTTTATATTAAGCCACAATTTAATAAGGTCTGTTCATGATTCAAATTTACTTATTCCATGGCTGATTTTTAGACTCTTTAAGCTGGTTGTAAAAACTTTAATTAATGAATATTGTGCTCTTATTGAGAGTGAGCTGGCGGCCCGTTAAGAGGTTAATTACCTTAACTCGGGTGTACATTTTTAATAGACTGTTCTCTAATTTACTTGAATGCATAGGGTTCTCGAACTAGCCGGATTCCTGGCTTGCTGATGGCTGTCCACCTGCCTAAGCTGTGAACCATGTACAAGATCTTATACGAAGAGGGAGACGGAGACTGATTTTCTATGTTGCACTCGCCAGCACTTATAAGGTGATATTCATGCATTTATTTCATTTTTTGGGGCCGGGCCGGCAGTGTGCCCGTTTACTGTAAATAGCCTAGAAGCCATGTGACCACGTGTACAGACTGTCTACCGGAAAGTTGAGCAGTGATCATGACTCTGAACACTATAATTTGAATTCAAGAACGTTTTTATAACTCATTTACATAACACTAAATGCAATGCCTGTAAGTGTGTGCTGCACTGGGAGAGCGCGCCAGTGATATTTTACTCTTGTACCATTTTACAGTTGCATCTCATTTTCATTTAACTCTTTACAAAATTAATTACAGCTCAGTAGCTCTGTTCCGGCTGGAACAGCTGTGTATAAGTTTTAATTTGACTAGGGCTTTCACATTTAAGGGCTGGGGGCTTTCTTGGGGTTTTTGTTTTGGGACGTTTTCAGGGGTTACAAAAGGGGACTTAGTTTTTCGCTGACACACGCTGGTGCAACCTCAGACAGGTTGAATGCCTGTCAAATTTTGTCAACTACAGGTGGGCGCGCTCCCACAGATGCCAGAGCACAACCACCTTATTGTATTCTTTTTTCTTTTAATTATTTTATATAGTCATTTGTGGCTAATAGAAATAAGTTACTAATTTTCTGGAAATATTTTAGCTGATTTTGCCCCTTGCACAAGGGCTAAACTGATTGTTTTCTTACTGGCAAACACATATGGGTTGACTTCCACTCGTAGTATTTGCTCTTTAATTTTTTTTGACTATAAAACATGTATTCATCATTTTCTTTTTTTTGGGTAAATCATATATTGTCAAAATTTTCTGAATTTTGTAAAGCCTCAAGTAATTAATTTCTGTTTATTAAAGTACTTAAAGATTTTAATTCCTTTCGGAATTTTGTGAAGTCAAATAACTGTTTAGAATTCTATAAAACTGTTTGAAAGTAGGTGATGTAGTTCTATCAATTTTTACTTAATGATGTGAAAGGAACTTAAGGTTCACACGCTCATGATGGGTCATTGATCAATGGAATGCTAGACAAATGGGCGGTCCGGTTATTTATGCGTCATGAATTATTCTCATCCTTCCCGGGGTTTTGGCTTTTATATAATTCTACTGAACGGGATGCCGACGGGCGTATGTTTTATCAGTGCTGGGTTATAAGATTGTAGTTACTCTACCTGGTAGGTGGGTGCATTCCAGGGGCGTGCGTGTTAAAATTAATGCGGTTGTGAGTTTGTGTACCTTATGTTCTGTGTGTGTTGTTATGTGTCTAGCTAGCCACGAGATGGGAGAAAATTCTATAATTATATATGCATGTGTTCACTGATTTATATACACTTGTTGTACTTAATAATTATACACATTTGTTATGCTTAAGATTTATACACACTTGTTATGTTTTATATTGATACACAATTGTTATGCTTTACCTTTATTCATACTTGTGATTGGGCACACACGTTGTTCTAGTTTAATAATATTAAAGCAGGGCATGAAATAAAATAAATTGTTATCGTTCTGTTACAGCTGAGTTTTATTGCAAGTCCCGTCATACTGGACCCAGCATAATTTTTGCTTCTCTAGGCTTCGGCCTAGTCCTAATTAACTTGTGGCTTCTCTTTCAAAAAAAAAATATTAAAATAAATTAAGTTGTTTTTATACTCATAAAAAAAAGACATAAAAAGAAAGAGGAGTTACAAATGTTTTTAAACATTAAGTGATTATTCTGAAAGTTGGCAACAGTGATAGTTTGGAGAGTGGCCGACAGGTAGCAGCATGATACAGGAATGCTAAACAAATCTAATACAGGACTAATCTACTAACATCCTAAACAAATCTAACTCTAATACAGGAATTGGCATCAGTATAGAGATGGTGACTCTGCTTCCAACATGCATAAAAGAAGAACAGCATTCTGTTATTCATTTTTTGTATAGTGTAGGGATAAAACCCACTCAAATTAATCAGTGAATGAGAGTTCAGCATCTGTGTCACTACAACAAGTGTACAAATGGAGTAGTAAGTTTGCAGATGGCTTTAATATTGTAGCAAGTTCTCCTCAATCAGGTCACCCAAACTGAGTAGTAACACCAGAGTCCATTGCAGCAGTTGAAACCATTGTGAAGGTAAATTGGCATGCAATTGGATGGCTGAAATAGCTGCCTCTAGGGCTAACTGGATGTCAGCAGTTATGGGTCAGCACATCATACCATACATGATGTTCTGCTGTTCAATAAAGCTTCTGCAAGATGGGTGCCATGCCAGTTGACTTCAGAATTAAAACATCAGATCAGATTAAAAGATTAAGTTGGTGCATGTGAGGGACTTTTGTGACACTTTGAAGCTGAAGGAGATGGCTTTCTACAAAAACTTGTCATTGAAGATGAAACCTGGGTTCACTTGGTCCAGGCCGTGGTTACGTTGTAAACTGGAAATCAAAAAAGCAGGCAGAGAATAATACCACAGCGCCTTATCAAAACCAAAAAATGTTACACACAACCACTGACTGGAAAGGTTATGCTGACTCTCTTTTGCGATGAATAACAGGTAATTTTAGAGTTCTACACTCCCAGGGGAAACATTCGCCAGTGCAATATATGCAGACCTTCTCAAGAACCATCTACGTCCTGCTATCTCAACCAAACAACGTAGACTTCTGTGTACTGGTGTTCTGTTGTAACATGAGAATACTTGAAGGCATACTGCTTGTGCACCACTTATTACCATCCAAAACCTGAAACTTGAGTGTCTACCACATCCACTGTGTTCTCCAGACCACGTACCTAATGATTTTCAT
Organism: Magicicada septendecula; assembly: GCA_034769895.1. Taxonomy (NCBI): domain Eukaryota; kingdom Metazoa; phylum Arthropoda; class Insecta; order Hemiptera; family Cicadidae; genus Magicicada; species Magicicada septendecula. The sequence goes on along the minus strand of CM068369.1, from coordinate 72,249,924 downwards.
GTGTTTGATCCACTCAAAAATACACTAGGAGGCAAGTCTTTCAAGTCCAACAAAGAGGTTACTAACGTAGGCTAATAACAATAAGTTGCTACAGTCACAACCTACACTTTGTTTTTCTAAAGGACTCCATCCACTTCCAAAGTGCTGGAACACTTGTTTAATACATCATGGAGACTATGTTAAAAATAGTGTAGTGTATTTCCTTACTGATCAATAAATGAGAAGATAAAAATTATTTAAATATTCATTTGACTCACTCTTGTACTTTCTATCTGTTTTGCACACACACACACACACACACACACACACACACACACACACACACACACACACACACACACACACACACACACACACACACACACACACACACACACACACACACACACACACACACACACACACACACACACACACACACACACACACACACACACACACACACACACACACACACACACACACACACACACACACACACACACACACACACACACACACACACACACACACACACACACACACACACACACACACACACACACACACACACACACACACACACACACAGTACTATATATTTACTATCTATATCGTACTTTTTATCTATCTCTAAAAATTTGCTACCTCCCCCCTCTAACTCTAGACAGCTGCCTATTTCACCTAGTGGCTCTGTTGCCTGTAATTATTAATATATACAGTAGAGCATCGATTATCCGAACCTCTTGGGACCAGGGCCCGTTCAGATAATCGATATTTCGGATAATAGATTGAAAATTGAAAATATTATTTACCTTCACAAAAACAAAGGATTTTATTACAAAATCATTTCTAACATACTGTTAAATAATTACAGCAACCTGTATACTGTACTGTAATGTATTACTGAGGCTAAATATCATTAAATTAAAACTGAGTATAGTTAATATAAACAAAAAGTTAATTTAAACAAAATTAGAGTTTAATGACAAACACTGTACTATAAAAGATGAAAATTACTGTACTGATATTAAAAATTAAAAAATTAAACAAAACATACGGTACCATGGATTTACGCTTTTTTGAAGAATTGTCTATCACTGTCTGTTTCAAAACGATACCCCGTTTTCTTGCTGCTAAAGACTGAAGTCGTTTAATTTTCATAATCTGAATAGAATCTATCTCGTCTTCTGTTTCAGCCCACTTTAGAACAGTCTCAAATACATCAAAACCTTTTGCTGCCGTCATGGATTTGTATTAATACCATTCTCGCCGTCTTCATAGGCTGTAAGGCTGTATACCTACAGCGTTTATTTATAGCTAAAGGGTTTATTTATTACTGCACAGTACTGTAATAATTTATAGTATACAACTTTTTATGTTCAATAAATATCCAATACTCCTACATGTGTCCAATACATAACTGTACAGTACGGTACATAATTGTACTTTTTATTGAGTTCGGATAATAGATCGTCTGGTTAATGGATGTTCGGATAATTGATGCTTTACTGTATAAATTAAGTTTAAAGATGTGTGATGTAATACATCATCACAACTCTGGTTTAAAACTATTAATAGTATTTTAAATCAGTGTTATTGACTTCAAGCTAAAGTGAATATTTTAAATAACAATAGCCTGTTAAATTTAATAATTAATTTATTCCTGAAATACATTTACTTAAAAAACATACTATAATATGTATTTAAATTATTTTTGATTGTGAAGCTTTTTGGGTGTTAAAATAAATATTTACAAAATTATTATTGTTTCTAATCATGTATCATTTTTCTATTTGCTTGTAGCCGGGATTATTCATAGAACATTTTAACAGATTATTTTAAGTATTCTTTAAGATTCTCCTGTTTTGTACATATTATTTGATGTTACTTTAAATAAATAACTGAAAAACAAGCATGTACTTCACCACTTAAAAAACAGAATTCAATCAATGTATAAATCAGCTATAAATCAATAAAGTTTTTATTCTATGTTATGAATGGCTGAAAGCGTAATAAATAGTTTGTAAAAGAAATTATATTTACATTCTTGCTGTGCCGCGGTTTCTCAAAGAAACCGGGCGGACAGTATAAAAATATAATTTGTAAATACAATTTGCGAATTTATTATTTCGCGATTCTCAGTGAGCGCCGTGTTTTGCATTACTGCACACTCGCGCCATCTGTTAGCGGATGCAGGTAATTGCGTTCCCCGTCTCCAGCACCGGATTGCAAAATTTTTTCAGTTGGCCGCCATCTACAGAAGTGGAAACAGCCTTTTTCCTTCGTCAGACAGAGTTTGGTTAATTTTTGTATTTTCTATCCTATCATGAGTAGGTAGACTTTTACAGACCTCCGGTAAGTAAATTATATATATATTATTCATTTGCTTGTAAAAAGTTCTAATTTAAATAATAATTGGCGTAGATGTGAACGGATAATGTTTAATAGGCATGACTCATGTGTGTGTGACCTAAAGTATGTTCATTGTCATATATCTTGATTTATTTAACCACTGAAACAGCCTTATACATATGTATTTAGTGATGGTAATTGCCCATGTGAAAAGGGGTGTAATTCTGGGGAACTGTGATGAAGTGATTGTATGAGCACGTGTCCATTTTAAACTTATAACATGTCGAAGAACGTTAACCTTGCATACGCATGTAGGGGTGCGTTATAAATTAAACCAAATAAGGAGGCATTGAGGCCTTGTGTGTGAATTATTAATTTAAGAAAGAAAGTTACACCTATTTATAAAGAACTCAGTGAAAATGGTTAAGGGTGGCAAGTGTTTGATTCATGTTTGATTTTGATTGATTGGGTAGTTGTACATGTGTGTTATGCTCGGGAATGATTTAGTTTGTCAGTGAATTAATTACTGTTCATGCCTAGGGCTCCCAGAGCGACGGAGACTTGATCCTAGCATGGTAGAAATTCCATCCTCTACCATGCCCTGAACTGACGACACACACTCAGACTCTCGTTTCTCGCCTGCCGGAGGTGAAAAAACAGTAAGGATGCAATGGTAACCACCCTCATCATGACCGACTGACAGTACAGCAACGCAGAAGTCCACCTGGGAATCATCTGCATTAACAAGGTGATATTCATCCACTATTTAGCTAAATTTGGCCACTGTATAAAACAACAGATATCGTGTGTTAACCATCTACAAAAACTCAAGTTCTACTTAATTGACTTACTACAGCATAAAACCATCTCAGTTGTGCGCGTGCCCTGCTGGACATAATTTTGCATGCAAACTCTCATGTAACAGTGCTTGATGTGTAATCGGTCTAGAGAGCAATTGTAGGGCTGCTCGCTGGCATGTGTCCAGCGCTCATTAATTTTTTTTATGCTATACATTATTTTTTAACCTTGGTACTGAATGGGTTTGTAGAAGTTTGGGTGCTGGTATGTTAGTTAAGCAGGTAGGTGCAGTGTGTTACATGTAGATCTGGACCGGCTGGTCTAGTATTGATTATAATCTTGGGGTTTTTTTCGCACGTATTATTTTCTTTATTTCATAAAGGGTTGAGAGTTTTACGTAGTCTGCATTTAGGTCATGTTACATTTTAAAATCAGAGGTAGTCACCTGTTTGTGCAAATCTATGCAAGCTCCCGGACATGTTACCTTATGTCGGGCCTGACTCTTGTCCAGCTTACTTCTACTCTGTCTGGCTTTGGGGGGGTTTTTCCTAAATTTTGTAATGGTTAATTGCCTTTTAGGATGCCGTGTGGAACATGTCAGCGGCCGGTCCAGTCCAGGTTATTTTCTTTAAATTTATAAATTGTATTTTCTTATTATTATAGCCAATTGCCTTTTAAGTAATTTTGGTGGTTATTGTATTTTCATAAAACTATACAGGCTGTTTACAGGCATTTTAAAATTTATAGATTGTATTTTCTTATTATTATGGCCAATTGCCTTTTAAGTAATTTTGGGGGTTATTGTATTTTGATGAAACTATACAGGTTGCCCATACGCCCTGTAAATATATATAATTGTGTCTGGGATTTATATGTATCATGTATGTTAAATTATGTGTAATCGTTTAGGCCCCAATAAAGGTTATCTTGCTTGCTGACAGAGAGTATTAATTGCAAGTTCCGTCTCATTGGACCCAGCACACTTTATGCTTCCTTCTAGGCCTTCAGCCTAGTCCTAAATATTAAGTTCGGTAACCTTAAAAAAAAAAAAAAAAAAAAAACTCCCACACAAAAAAAAGGGGGTTACAAATGGTAGCAGAGCATGGTTGAAAATCTATAGTTAAACACGTGGGTCCTTTGGTGTGACGAAACTTGCAAACTTGGAAACAGTTTAGAAAAAAAATAATAACTTAGAGAAATTAAGAGGGACTTAGAAGCAAGACACCATTATATATGTCTATGTTTGTGTTATGTTCAATGTTTAGGTTAAGATTGTTAAGATTTGAATAGTGATTATTATTGTTGATGTATGATTTGTCAGCCTGTTTTGAATTTGTATAGAGAGTAAGGCATTGTAAGCTGGGTGCCGCCACGAGCCATGCATGCACATTAGTTGAAATAATTTTGGGGTCGTTTGAGACTTTTGAATTACCGGAGATCTGGGGCGTTGTGATGTGGTTTAATTGATATTAAAATAATATCGTGTTGGTTTGGCAGGATGCGGTATGGCCAGATCGGGAGTCGGTATTGTAGGGCATACCGACGGATAGTTAATTGTTTGAAAATTTTTTTGGAATGGCAATGTTGGTCTTTGGTGGTTGTTGCGTATGTATTTGTGAAATTTGACATGTTGTGATAGGCGTTAGGTGTTGTTGATTTTTATGTATTGTGTTAGTGTCAGATATTATTTGTCCTCTTGTGTGGTGTAAACGGGAGCTAGTTCAGGATAGTTGGTCAAGTCTTCGCAACGTTAGGGAGGCCGGGGTCACTTGGTGACACAAGTTTTTCCTGATTTTGTGATTTGTGATTTGTTGTTACGTATTGTGGATTTCATTGGTCACTTTCTTAGGGCATCTAGTTTCACACCGGGGTGTTACTGTCGACCCCGAGAGGACCCAGGGCATCCGTGACTTTCCCCCTCCTAGGGATGCAAAGGGGATAGCTAGATTCGTGGAAATGGTTAATTTCTATCGCAGATTCATTCCTAATGCTGCGGAAATCGCTGCACCCTTGAACGAACTGAGAAAAAAAGGAATTAAATTCACATGGGGTGAGAACCAACAGAAGGGTTTTGACACCCATCATCTCCCCACCGGTGTTATGGATGCCCGATTTTTCCAAACCTTTTGTTCTTCAGACGGACGCTAGTTCGGTGGCGCTCGGGGTGGTTCTATCCCAGGTCATTGACGGTGCTAGGCAGCCTGTGGCTTTCATTTCTAGAACTTTGACCCAGCAAGAAAGAAAATCTTCAGTGTATGAGCTGGAGTGTTTAGCAGTAGTGTACGCTCTAGACAAATTCAGGCGTTTTCTGGAACATGCTGAGTTCCTGCTCGAGACCGACAATCAGGCTCTCTTTTGGCTTCTTGCTCATCCCCGGCAATTGGGTAAAATTGGTAGATGGGTGGTCAAGATCTCATCCTTCAAATTCAAGGTACAACACATCCGGGGAACTCAAAATATGGTTGCAGATGCTTTGTAACGCATGTTTTCCAAGCCCAGTGAAGCCCAATCTGAGCAACCCTGTGCAGTTCTACTAGATTTTCCATTAGCCTTCACTGATGTGTTACCCCATCAGTTAGAGGACTATGAGCTGGGTCCGATCATCCAAAATCTCAAAGAGGGTAACGTACAGGTCCCGTACTTCTTGTCCAAGGGCATCCTGTGTTGTAGAGAAAGGAAAGGACATGCCCCGAAGGTAGTGCTGCCTAGCAAACTCGTGCCCATGGTCTTCAGTTACTATCACAATTCCCCGGTAGGGGGTCATAAGGGAATTTTGAAGACCATTTCCAGTGGTAGGCGACATTTCATCTGGAAGGGCATGGATAGGGATATTGCGACTCGTGTGAAGAATTGTCATCTCTGTGGCTTGAGTAAGCCTGCCCAGAACACCAAGTTAGGGTTGTTGTCATCTGATGTGGCGAGCAGACCGATGGAGAAGCTATTCATCAACTACGTGGGACCTTTCCCCTGTAGCAAGTCTGGTAATGCTTACCTACTTGTCTGTGTGGATGCTTTTTCAAAGTTTGCCTGGCTATTGCCCTTACGGCAGGCAACGGCTCGTTTGACCGTTCTCGCGCTTCAGAACCATGTCGTTCAGCATTTCGGTCTTCCGACCATCATTGTCTCGGACAATGGTCCGCAGTTTATTTCGGGTGAGTTTCGGTGAATGTGTTTTGCCAGTGGAATCAAGCATGTAACCACATCCCCTTATTACCCACAGCCGTCCCACGTGGAGAGTTTCAACAGGAATCTCAGGTCCGCGCTCATTGCCTATCATGCTGAGCAACAGAACACCTGGGACCAGAATCTTAAGTGGTTACAGCTAGCCTTTAATACGGCCCTACATGACAGTCACCAGGCTGTTCCCTTTGAAATTATGTTTGGATTCTCGCCCACACTCCCGCTGACTAACTTGTGGAACATTGAAGATCTTCTGCCTCGGGAGCCAGATAGTGGAACAGCGGAGAGGTGGAAGGAGGCTCGGAAGAATTTGCTGCGAGCGCACGAGCGTATCCGTCATCGATATAATCGGGGGCGAATTCCTAACCCCTTTCCAGCCAGGAGACTGGGTCTACTGCCAAAGCCATCCGATCTGCTCGGCCGCGAACAAGAGAGCCGCAAAACTGTGTTATCGCTGGTCGGGGCCATATCGCATCCTGGGTTTCGCATCGCCGGTAACAGCTAGGTTGGGAGAACCGGGGAGCGATTCGGAAAAGATAACGACTCACATCTCTAAACTGAAGCTCTGTCGCAGGGGATAGACAGGCTGGTATGGGGGGGATTTAGATGGGCTCCGTTGTGTGTAGAGGAATTTATCATTCAGGGAGTAGAGTGTTTTACAAGGGTGCCTTGAAGTGAGAGAAACGGGTAGCGGGTAGACGTTCCCCCCAGTCCCAGTGGTGTTCGTCTACTTCAGGGACATGCCCCTTCCTGCGCGAGCCTTGGTTTTCTCCATTTATCCTTTCGGAGGGAGCCATGTCCTTACCTTTAGTCCTAGCTCTTGACCTTTCAATGATCCTTGCCCTTTTCATCTTCCCGGTCTTCCTAACCCTCCCCTTAGAAAAACAGAAAAAAAAAAAAAAAAAATTCAAAAAATTAGAAAAGGAATGTAAAATCAAAAAAAAAGGAGTTAGAGAGAAGAGTGAAACTTACAGTGTTAATGAGGTCGGTTGTGAACTTCGTCCACTCTGTATGTTTTGGCATACCCTTAGATTATAGTCTCATGGAGGCCATCATTTTCCCCCTGTCTTGAGAGTGTATGATGGATTGATAGTATGGAGTTGTTCAGTTGTTTGGTTAGCTAAAAAAAAAAAACTGTGTGGTATAAGGCCCTGTTAAAGTTGATAAGTCTTTGGTGTCTCAAAATGTAAGTTGGGAGGCCTTAGGAGGTCAGAACTCAGGGAGCTCCCGAACTTCTCTTTCTTTTTTTCTTCTTCTGTCCCTTCTTGCTGTATGCTGACCCTGATCAAGTCAGCATGCAGTGCCCGCACACTTACACAAGTACTTACATGCACACAAGTATACCCACTACACTTCTTCTTTCTATCTCCTTCGTTTTCCTTCTGAGCCTCTGTTCTCCTAAGTGCGAGTATTCTTGAGATTCCCCGGAGAAGCTCTGTGGTCTAGAAGATTGGGGGTACTATGCAGGGTACCCAGTTTCAAGTGGTTGTCAACCATGTTGCCTTTTTGGGGTGGGAGTGTGCCGCGGTTTCTCAAAGAAACCGGGCGACAGTATAAAAATATAATTTGTAAATACAAATTGCGAATTTATTATTTCACGATTCTCAGCGATCGCCGTGTTTTGCGTTACTGCACGCTCGCACCATCTATTAGCGGATGCAGGTAATTGCGTTCCCCGTCGCCAGCACCAGATTGCAAAATTTTTTCAGTTGGCCGCCATCTACAGAAGTGAAAACAACATTTCTCCTTCGGCAGACAGAGTTTGGTTAATTTTTGTATTTTCTATCCTATCATGAGTAGGTAGACTTTTACAGACCTTCGGTAAGTAAATTATATATATATTATTCATTTGCTTGTAAAAAGTTCTAATTTAAACAATAATTGGTGTAGATGTGAACGGATAATGTTTAATAGGCATGACTCATGTGTGTGTGACCTAAAGTATGTTCATTGTCATATATCTTGATTTATTTAACCACTGAAACAGTCTTATACACATGTATTTAGTGATGGTAATTGCCCATGTGAAAAGGGGTGTAAAAGTTGTGTAATTCTGGAGAACTGTGATGAAGTGATTGTGTGAGCACGTGTCCATTTTAAACTTATAACATGTCGAAGAATGTTAACCTTGCATACGCATGTAGGGGTGCGTTATAAATTAAACCAAATAAGGAGGCATTGAGGCCTTGTGTGTGAATTATTAATTTAAGAAAGAAAGTTACACCTATTTATAAAGAACTCAGTGAAAATGGTTAAGGGTGGCAAGTGTTTGATTCATGTTTGATTTTGATTGATTGGGTAGTTGTACATGTGTGTTATGCTCGGGAATGATTTAGTTTGTCAGTGAATTAATTACTATTCATGCCTAGGGCTCCCAGAGCGACGGAGACTTGATCCTAGCATGGTAGAAATTCCATCCTCTACCATGCCCTGAACTGACGACACACACTCAGACTCTCGTTTCTCGCCTGCCGGAGGTGAAAAAACAGTAAGGATGCAACGGTAACCACCCTCATCATGACCGACTGACAGTACAGCAACGCAGAAGTCCACCTGGGAATCATCTGCATAAACAAGGTGATATTCATCCACTATTTAGCTAAATTTGGCCACTGTATAAAACAACAGAGTAAATATCACTATAGTATTGACGACTCGGACACTAAGTTTTTTATAAGTAAAAACGTGAAGTTTTACCTTACAGCCTAAACCGGCTTTCACCTTTAGAAGGCTTCATCAGAGGCTGCCATAGGTAGCGTTGTCCGTCTTGTTGTTGGTGACGGGATAGTTATTCGAAAGATTGAAGGTGTGTGTGTGTGGTGAGATGTGTTCGAACATGGGTTCGTTTACGAATAGACACAATTCAAATCGCACGCATTATTCGAACACATCTCACCACACACACACAGCTTCAATCTTTCGAATAACTATCCCGTCGCCAACAACAAGACGGACAACGCTACCTATGGCAGCCTCTGATGAAGCCTTCTAAAGGTGAAAGCCGGTTTAGGCTGTAAGGTAAAACTTCACGTTTTTACTTATAAAAAAACTTAGTGTTCCGAGTCGTCAATACTATAGTGATATTTAGTTAAGTAACGGACACATCATGGACAACGAAATCCAAGAAACAACAGATATCGTGCGTTAACCATCTACAAAAACTCAAGTTCTACTTAATTGACTTACTTCAGCATAAAACCATCTCAGTTGTGCGCGTGCCCTGCTGGACATAATTTTGCATGCAAACTCTCATGTAACAGTGCTTGATGTGTAATTGGTCTAGAGAGCAATTGTAGGCCCGCTCGCTGGCATGTGTCCAGTGCTCATTAATTGTTTTTATGCTATACATTATTTTTTAACCTTGGTACTGAATGGGTTTGTAGAAGTTTGGGTGCTGGTATGTTAGTTAAGCAGGTAGGTGCAGTGTGTTACATGTAGATCTGGACCAGCTGGTCTAGTATTGATTATAATCTCGGGGTTTTTTCACACATTATTATTTTCTTTATTTCATAAAGGGTTGGGAGTTTTACGTAGTCTGCATTTAGGTCATGTTACATTTTAAAATCAGGAGTAGTCACCTGTTTGTGCAAATCTATGCAAGCTCCCGGACATGTTACCTTATGTCGGGCCTGACTCTTGTCCAGCTTACTTCTACCCTGTCTGGCTTTGGGAGGGTTTTTCCTAAATTTTGTAATGGTTAATTGCCTTTTAGGATGCCGTGTGGAACATGTCAGCGGCCGGTCCAGTCCAGGTTATTTTCTTTAAATTTATAAATTGTATTTTCTTATTATTATGGCCAATTGCCTTTTAAGTAATTTTGGGGGTTATTGTATTCTCATAAAACTATACAGGCTGGTTACAGGAATTTCAAATTTATAAATTGTATTTTCATAAAACTATACAGGCTGGTTACAGGCATTTAAAATTTAGAAATTTATTTTCTTGTTATTATGGCCAATTGCCTTTTAAGTAATTTTGGGGGTTATTGTATTTTGATGAAACTATACAGGTTGCCCATACGCCCTGTAAATATATATAATTGTGTCTGGGATTTATATGTATCATGTATGTTAAATTATGTGTAATCGTTTAGGCCCCAATAAAGGTTGTTATCTTGCTTGTTGACAGAGAGTATTAATTGCAAGTTCCGTCTCATTGGACCCAGCACACTTTATGCTTCCTTCTAGGCCTTCAGCCTAGTCCTAAATATTAAGTAACCTTTAAACAAAAAAAAAAAAATTCATAAACTCCCACAAAAATAAAAGGAGGGTTACATTGCATCTCACTAGATGTGTAAATTTTATTTAAACAAAATCAGATATTGGTAGACTATTGGAAAAACAAATGATTAAAGTTAATCTTCCCCTACAGCACTAACATATGTGGTGGCAATCCTGATACTGATTGATTAATCAAAAACTCAGTAGGATAATGTGTTGCATCTACTTAATTTAATACTGTATTGATAGAATAATAACTTATCTCTTCTCTTGGTAGTTGTTGCAATATGGAGTTATTTATGACTTTATTTATGGCAGTATTTGATCAATTTGATTTTTTGTGGGCCATGTTCATGTGTTTCTTGAGTCCATTTTTTGTAGTTCTTTCTAAATCCTGATGTTTTTTCTGGTTTAGTTTATTGATTTCTTCAGTTATTTCTTTACAGTAAATAACTTTAGGTATCCAAAAACTTGAATGGGTATGGAAGGCTTTGTTCCACTTCAAGGTCATCAACATTGTGTAGTACAGTCAAGTATGGAGTAAAGACTTCTGAAAGATGTTTAGCAATGAGACTGGCTTTGTCCTAGTTGCTTCTGGCCCATGGTCCTGGAGGAGTTGAGTATCTATGTATTTGAGGTCCTGATGATCTGGGTTTCTTGCTGTGTTTTATGGGTTTCCAGATGGAATTGTCCCAGCTAGTCAATTTATCAACATATTGCTGGAAAGAGTTGCTCCTAATTTCTCAGAGTTTTAATTTTAACCTGGAAATGTACATAACTTTCAGCTCTTAACTTAGTTTGATTGGTACAAATGAATACGATTCTTCCTGTCTACAGTATACTGATTCAACAGTTGCTTAAAATAAATCAAAGGATGATACTTATCCTTTCTATCCATAAGCTTATACAAATTAAGCTGTAAAGCTGAAACTTTCTTAGTTGTTTACTTTCCAGTATTAGAATCCCTTAGTTTCATACAAAAGTGATATCCATCTTCTCCTTGACAAAACATTAAAGGCTACTGCAAAGCTAATCGTAAGCTCGGTGTGTTTCTGTAACCTGTAGTGTATTGTCCTTAGCATGAATTACTATATTGCATTTGCCACACTCTTGACTAACTATGACTACCGCAGCTTCATTCTTTGTAGGTGCATTATAGCACCCCTAGTGCTCCATATTATTCGCTTTTTGATCAGCTTCAATTACAGTATTATATTCATTATCTTTTCAAGTGGTTAGAAATTCAAAGCACTTGTCAGTTCATGAACTTATGGGTTTATTTGAAGAAGTAAATTTTGAAGCTCTGTTATTAACGTTCATTCTAAATTACTAATATGATCCATTCTGGTTTGAGCCTATGCGAATAATCTGCAACAAAGTACACATGAAGAAATTTAGGAATATCATTGTTTGCCAGCTGAAATAACGCTATAATGTGATACACTTGCCTTCAGTTTTAAAAATAGGCATGACATTTTTTTTAAATATTTTGTTGGCTCTAAATGATGTAAATGGAAAAGCTGAATTGTAAGACCATAATGCATTGAAAAATTCCTTTGATAAAGTATGTTCTCCGCGTTCAATAATGACTCTAAAGATTCTGGAGGTGGAGGTATGTGATCTAATCGTACTTTTTCAGAACAGCAACACTGTCATGTGAGCAACATTAACCAGCTGATTCGCCTTTCCACTTCAAACCGTTATAGTGAGGACAAAAAATATTCATCGATCCTATGTCAGTTTGACTTTCATAGTTGATGAGTGGATTGCAATTTAAAAAAAAAACATTATTAAATTTATTTTGCCATCTCAAAGAATTTTTTTCAGCCCTTGCATTAACTCTAATATTTGTTGCCTATATCATAGATCTCTAATTTCTTGTTACATTTCCATCAAGTTTCTCTTTGGCATTGAGAAGTGTGATAACTGAAAATAAAAATAATTACTGTAAACACATTAATTAATCTTATACATTATTATTTTGAACATTACTTGTTTTACCAATGAACACTGGTGACAAAAATAATGAAAAGCAAAATATTTATATATCAAATGAGTAAGAATTACTCTGAGAATAAACAATAAAATCAGCTCTCATTTTCAATCGTAATAAAGTACTTCCTACTTCCTAAAAACTCAAGTAATGGGTAGGGATGGGAGAGAGGATCAAAGATGCGGTATACATTAGCTGGCTATGCACTATCCATCACCGCTGTCCAGGATGGCTGATGTCGGTGGTGGATCACTCTGTCGTGCAATTCGTCCAGCGTGCCAGACATTCTTTAGTTCTCGTTGTGATTTGTAAAAACCATTTTATCGATTTATTCTGTATTAAAATTAAAAAATTGTTCTGATAATTAAATTTGTTGAAAATCATGCCACCAAAATGTATTCATGTAATCTGCCGAGGATACGTCCCACAGACATCTATTTAATTTATATTTTTTGATAAATTTTGATGTTATTTCATGGTACATTATGAATTGTAATTAAAAGAAATTAATAATAACAATATTTAAAATAATAACTGCTAATGATATTTGAATGTATTATGTAAACGAAGAATAAACTAAACTAAATATTAAAATGAAATTTTATCTGAATCGTTACTTATTAAATATAAAGTAAAGATTGAATGTAACGTAAAATTAAACAGTAAACATTTATTAAACAAATGTGCTCTAAAAATGTGTACTGTACTTGCTCGAAAATGACGATTTGATAGACAGCAAGCGTACACATGATCAAACATACACGATGCACGATTCCTTGACATCCGTCAACACAATACACGATCCATCCGCACGTCGTGCGGCTTAAGCTGATGGTCTTGCTGGACTCATTTTTTGTCGTGCACATCCTTAAAAAAATACACAATGTGCGGATGTATGTCAAAGCTACACACTGTCGTTTTTGACTTGCTGTCCGTCATGACGTCCAGCGGGGATGGTTAGTGCACAGCCGGCTTAACAGTAAGCCTACACATGATTATATGGTAACAATATTAAATATCTTGCTAGGACTCAAACTCATGACCATTTCTGCAGAGATACATGACTTGTCTATTTGGGCTACTTTGTCCAACTCAGCTTCTTTTTGATTTATCAAAATGAAACAAAGTCTAAAACCTTCTTCAAAGTAGCCACTACTGTATAAGCATTCCACTATTTCATTCAGATCATCCCAGCAGTTTCCCAAAACTACTATAAATTGGCCAAACTTTTATTCCTTACAGATTTGCTATTATAGATTACACACTGGAACATTTCTGTTTTTATACAAAGGGAGCAACTAACAGAACATCAGTAACTCGCCATCACTAGTACAATACCAGGTACTTTTTTGCTTGTAACTCCAAAGTCATTACTTTAAATCCAATAATATTTCATCTGCAAAATAAAAAGCAGTTGGTACACCAATACACCAGTTAGTATCTGATATAAGAGTCCAATTTGATACCAATTTTTGCTTGTTATTCTCATAAATAAGATTTGTGTATCTAATTTATATGAAGTACTCAACTGAAATAAACGTCATCAATAGGATTACTGGTCTTTAGTAATACTATAAAATGTTAATAGCCTTTGATTTAACCATATGATGATTAATATAATGTAAATACCACTATTACATTAACGACTCGGAACATAAAGTTTTTTATAAGTAAAAACAAAGTTTTACCTTACAGCCTGAACCGGTTTTCGCCTTTAAAAGGCTTCTTCAGAGGCTGCCGCTGGTAGCGCTGTCCGTCCTGATGTGGGCGACAGAATCGAATTTCAAAAGATCGATGCTGTGTGTGTGGGGTGAGATATGTTCGAATAATGTGTGCGATTTGAATTGTGTCTGTTCGTTTAGGATGTCGTTTTTATTTGTTTTCGTGTGTTTATATATTTCCAATTGGTCTAGAGTGTCTAGTTTTCAGCCTTTTGTGGTACGTGTAGAATGTTTATGTTATTGTCGATGTTTTTATATGTGTGGTTTGCTTCAATGAGGTGGTTTGCAAAGGTGGATTCTGTAGTGGAGTGGAGTGCCTTTGTGTGTTCAATGTATCTCTGTTTGAAGCTACGTCCTGTCTGGCCAATGTAGAATTGGTTGCACTATCAATATGTATGACAGAACAATAGTCAGTAAACTCCTACACAAAACACAAAACAAACAACAGACAAAGACAGAAAACAACAAATTCATAACACTAACATACATCAACAAACAAACTGAAAAAATAGCCCACAAATTCAAAAAAGCAGGATACAGAATCGCTTACAAAACTACTAACAAAACAGAACACACACTATCAAAACACACACAAAGCACAAAACAAATTCGACCTACCCGGTGTTTACAAGCTAAATTGCTCAAATTGCAACAAATTCTACATTGGCCAGACAGGACGTAGTTTCAAACAGAGATACATTGAACACACAAAAGCACTCCACTCCACTACAGAATCCACCTTTGCAGACCACCTTATTGAAGCAAACCACACATATAAAAACATCAACAATAACATGAACATTCTACACGTACACACAAAAGGCCGAAAACTAGACACTCTAGAACAATTGGAAATATACAAACACACGAAAACAAATAAAAACGACATCCTAAACGAACAGACACAATTCAAATCGCACGCATTATTCGAACATATCTCACCCCACACACACAGCATCGATCTTTTGAAATTCGATTCCGTCGCCCACAACAGGATGGACAGCGCTACCAGCGGCAGCCTCTGAAGAAGCCTTTTAAAGGCGAAAACCGGTTCAGGCTGTAAGGTAAAACTTTATGTTTTTACTTATAAAAAACTTTGTGTTCCGAGTCGTTAATGTAATAGTGGTATTTAGTTAAGTAACGGACACGTCATGGACAACGAAATCCAAGAATAAT
Source organism: Magicicada septendecula (assembly GCA_034769895.1). NCBI lineage: Eukaryota > Metazoa > Arthropoda > Insecta > Hemiptera > Cicadidae > Magicicada > Magicicada septendecula. The sequence continues at coordinate 72,234,502 of CM068369.1, read as the reverse complement.
TATTTAAACTTTATTGTCTTCATTGTGTTTACTTAGTGTGAAGATTTTGAAAATGTTTTCTACTATCACAGAAAATGTTCGTATTGGTTAATACATGAAACCAATACATGAAAGTTTATTACATACAATAAACAACATGATAATAACCCAGAATACAGAATTTTAAAGATACATGGATTTGTATGACAAAATAACATTATATTATGAATATAGTAGTAATAGTAAATGGATGTAATATATAATAAGATATAATAGGAGTACAGTAAGCAATATTTAATTATTTGGAGTGGTTACTAATGGAAATATACATACACATATATAGTAAGGATGACTGTGACAATAACATGCCCAGGTAGCAGCAAAGTAGTTATTGCATTTGGGTTTCTGTTAATTATAAACACCACTAACATATTTAACTTCCTTTGACAAATGAATTTTCTTGTTTAATTTACTTTATCATTCCCATATTAATCATCTGCTTAGTCATCCTGATGTCATTTCTCAGTTTGTTGAGTAAAAAGGTTTTTATTGTAAAAAAAAAAACAATAAACAAATGAACACATAAGGTACGATTTAGTCCTTCACAATATTGAAAAATGTCCCTCTGTAACAACTATTGTTAAAGGAAATGTTAATACAAATTGTACCAATACATGCATTTAATAAAACTTTAAAAATGTTAAAATCGGATAACAACTTATATTTTCACAGTTTTTTAAGTTTCACCTGGAACAAAAGTTTCATTTGGTGTTTAGGTTATGTGACATACACACCCATTGCTCCCTCTAAATACAAGACCAAAAATTGTTTATGATCTCCTTAGTCTATCTCTTTCAATAAAAATTCTTACATAATATTTTATTGTTTTAGTATTACAATCATTTTCTTTATGAATAGTGCACTAGGTTTATTAAATAGTACAAGGTTTATGTCATACATTATGAATGTTTAAAAGCCTAACAGTAGAGTCAACTTAAACAGTTAGACCAGCGTTTCTCAACCTATGGGGTGTGACCCACTGCTGGGTTTAGAAGGGGCATTTAGTGGGTTGTGAAGTCGGGCTTGAAATGAAATTACTGTGTCTTAAAATCCTACTACATTCAGTATTAAGTAGAATGAAGTATGTGTAATATGTTTAAGCTGGCTAAAGTACTCGATGTTAGCAAAAATATGATTGGCGAAGTTACATGGGGGCAATTGAGGCAATGCCTACCCTAAAAAATTCTGTAGAATAAAAATTATAAATATGTATGAACTACATAATGTAAAGATTATACATTGTTACCGCGACTGTCGAATTTATTAAGCCGAAACGTGCTTTACTGAGCGACCGCTAGATGGTGACAGGTGAGGTTCGGCATAGCTCGTTTAAAGCGAATGAGGCAACCTGAACTTGCCTCAGCATTTTTTGTATACATTGTATGTAAGTAATGTGCGGGTTCGATAGGGAAGTGAAGGGAGGGGGGATTGTCCCGCGCTGTACACATAGAGCGTTGAGGCATGCCTCACTTCTGTGGTCCAAACAGTCAAGTTAAAGCGCCTGTGTTGTTTATAAGTGTGTTTATTTTATGCGGTTATTAAAAGTGTCCCTTTTATTCTGCTGAACTAACAGATGATCAAGATTGTTATTTGAATTATTTGTAACATTAAACATATATACATAGAAACTAATCAAGTTTAAAATTTTGAAGTTCAATCAGTTGTATTATTGTGTATGACTAATACAAGCATTGTTCAATAGAAAGACGTATAGAGGTGTAAAGCATTTTTTATTCAACGATTTTAAAAGAAGTCTCCATTAACGTTAAGGCATGAGTCCCAGTGTTGCACTAATCTGTAGATTCCCTGCTAGTAAAATTTTTACAGCTGTTTGTGGAACCATTTGCTTACAGCAAACGCTACCTCAGCGTCTGATTTGAACCACCGTCCTTTTACAGATTCCTTAAAAAAATTTAAGATAAGATTTTGCCTACCCATTCATTAACTACTAGCTTCGCCACTGGCGCACACCCCGAAAAGTAATTCTGCCAGCACCTATGCTTATGGGTCTCGTGAAGTTTAATATAATTCTAGACGGGTTCCACACTTTAAAAGGCTGAAAACCACTAAGTTAGACAGGTAAACAATTTAGGTTTATTTGGTAGACTCAATTTTACAATAAATAGCATTTTTCGAATTCATAATTCTAATATTTTTTCACGGTTTTCATTTCATGGAGTTTTATCTAAAACACAAATGTTCGAACTAAAAATAGAGTACTTGTGTAAGCGAATATAGATTTAAATCATTAGACTCAAAGCAAGGGGTAACAATATATAACTTGGTATGTAGAGATATTTAACAGCACCATTTTTTATTTCCTTATTTGATTGATACTTTGCAACAAGCCTAGACTTTTACGCTGCTGATTATTAAACATTTGTTGCAGTACCACCTGAAGAATAAACAAAATATTCATAAAGAGATTTTGGAGTAAAGTTTTACAATTATTATTATAAAGAGAAATATGAATTGTACTGTCCTATTTGGAGTCTATTATCATCTTATTTTCATTATGTTTTATTATTAAGCTAATGTAGATAGAGGTGGATCCATAATAAAACCGAATTTGGCAAAGGGATTTGAACAAGAATTTTTTCTCAATTTTTGCTGACACTGAATCGTGTATTAGTTGTCAGCTATTATTATTATTATTATTATTATTATTATATTAGCTACATATTACACTTAGCTATTACCAACTTTTAAGGGAGGGTATGCTTTTATTTAAAATATACAATCTGTATAAATTATTTGTTCCAAACTGGAACCTGTCTATTTCCCATTGGTTGTTAGTCCATTTTTTCTTTGTTAAAACTTACTACCATTTTATTCTTTTTGTATTAACATTTTTCAACTGTTCACTGAAAACTGGTCAAACTGGAAACGAAAGAGAGACAGGTCAGTTGGAGTAAGGGTAAAGCTATCCAAGTCACTAATAGAAATCTGTATATATTGGATAGACACCAGATAAATCATGCTATAGGAATTCTTATATCACATAGAAAACCAATAAAACATCTGCCAAAGATAAGGTATATTACAATTAGACTAGTGAAACAAGGATGTAAAATTTCAGCAAAAAAAATTAGTGTTCCTAGAACCTTCCTATTGGAATCATAATTGTTAACATACGGTGTCAATAACTGTTGGTTTCTAAATGATGTGCTCAATTAGAACTCACTATACCCTGGTTTTATGAATGCAATGTTGCAGTGATAGTTATGACATTCTATATTGGAAGCAAAAATTTATGGTTACGAATTGCTAACACCATTTCAATAGTCTGAGGGAATCTTCTTCACATGCAAGAATCTTTCCACATGATAGTCTCTTTTTCTGGAGTGAGATTTTTAGCATGGAATGAGCTACTTTTGTACTTAGCCATCTATCAACAGATTAGTGACTAATCTGCGACATTACTGATCAGAGGTGGAAATAAGAGAAATTCTCCTCAAATCCTGAAAAGATTTTCTACATTGCTAATGAAAGTTGTTCTACTTTTCCTCAAAATGGTATTTCAAAGACTAAAACTTGATTTCTACTGAAAGAAGAAACTGGTAAAAGAAAATGTATTCTTCTTCCTGTATTTGTTTCCCCTCCAAAAATACCCCTCTGGGTCCACCTCTGTCCATAAGACTGCCAGACTGCACACACACACACACACACACACACACACACACACACACACACACACACACACACACACACACACACACACACACACACACACACACACACACACACACACACACACACACACACACACACACACACACACACACACACACACACACACACACTAGTACTCTAATACTAGCAATACTGGGAGACTGCCTTGAATGTAGCTACCATGCTGGACCCAAGGTCTTTTTAATATATATCTAACATTCCTTGTCACTGCCTACATAGCAGTTGTTGCAACCTGCAGATGCTTCTCTGTTTTAATAAGGGGATGGGGTATTATACAGCAAACTCTCATGCATAAGGTAACAGTACTTACAAATTTACAGATTCCCCTGTCCCCTATATTTGGATGTACATTATAATTGGAATTATTATAATTAATTATGTAATATTAAATAAGTACAATACAGTGTGAGGTGCACATTACTACTACAAGGAGGCCTGTTACAAATTAGCACACTGTATAGACAATGCTGAAAGCTAATATACACAAATGCAAACGCGCCTTCCTAATTAGCTGATTTCTCCCCTTTTTTCTCACTTTTCGGCACCGGCACTAATACCTGCCACTAGGCGGCACCAGTGCCGCCTAGATTATTGCTTAAAATATGCTCTGGTAACTTTAAAGACTTCCTTTTTTATTTATGTTGTTATTTCTTTATTTTTTTTAACAACTGGTCACTGGATAATCCACTTCAAATCTGTTGTTCAACTTGATCTTCTGTTGTTTCTTCCCCAATTATTGGAAGCTGCTATCCTGTTCTAACAATATTATTCCTTTCCTATGCTGAGAGAACTTAGAGGTGAGGTCAAGCATATGATGAGTGGACTGATTACCTACAAGTTAGCATGAACACAAGATCATCTGTTAAAATGAATCGATCTTTTTTTTTTTTGAGAAGTATTTTACCGAGTTCTTACACATATATAGCCCTTTCACTTTACTGACACTGCAGGATACTGTGTCATACACAGTTTTTATGTAATGTGTTACGAAGGAAGGCTTACACGCCCAGAGTCATTTTGGTTAAAATTACTTCCCAGGCTGTTTGACCATAGTCCAAAGTTTATAACAAAACCAGACGTATCTAATTGCCTTAACCACAGTACTATGGTTCTAAAGTATACCACCTCACATTAGCATTACTCATTTTCACTGAAGATGGCAGTTGGTGGCACTGTGGAAATGTCTGGTTTTGTTATAAACTTTGGACCATGGCCAAACAGCCTGGGAAGTAATTTTAACAAAACAGTTTTTATGTATTAGATTAAAAACTGGTGGCTATACCAAATTGGTAGAGTGTCTGAACTGAGGAAGAAGTGAAATATCAAACAACTTCCTACCTGCATATATTTATCATTCTTGGTGTAGTGTATGTGTGACTTTTTAAAACCTTATTGAGCATATCCGTTGTTGTCCAGTAGCTACTACATATGTTTGTGGAATATATATTGTTACAACACAAACAAGCCACCCCAGTACCAGGGATAAAAAAGATGATAATAAATATAAATATACTTCATATTAAATAAAATGATTAAATATAAATAAAATATAAAGACGGTGACACGACAAACGACGACATGACCTAACCCAAGTGACTGACCAAACAAACAGGAAAACAACAAAGAAGGGAAAAAACCGAAACCAAAGAAGAATAAAGACAATTGAAGGAAGTGAACGAATTCATACAACCAAATAAAATAAAACCAAACGAGAAGGGGAGAACCACATTAAAATGAAGCCAATTGAAAATGAAGGAGAAGAAGAAGAAAAATGAAGAGGAAACGAAGTGAAACCAAGGGATAAGAAACACCACAAATATAAAAGGGAGAAATGGTACACTCAAGTATAATATTGGGAATAAAACCAATAATTATCCAATACCAGAAATAAATATTATTCTCAATGAAATAATTCATATAACTGTTTTAACCAAAACAGTAAAGTAATATTATAAAAAGAAAAGGACACTAACCCAAAAAATGTTAGAGTTAGATGTAGTAAAAATCTATAGAAAAATAACATTAATAATACTGTGTATAATTTGTAATGAAAGAAATAGTGAGAGAGTGAGGAAGTGACAAAGAGAAATAATTATAGGGATTACCCACTAAGAAACACTTAATGTAAACAGTTAAAAAGTGCAATAGTGAAAGTGTGAAACCCCAAAAATGGTTAGCAACCATAATAATGGTAATAAAATGCTCAATAATCAATAAGAAACAATAATTGATTAATAGTGAATCCAATTATAAGTAACAGTGGCGAATATAGAATATATTTTTTGGGGGGGGCCAAGATTAATGTAAGGTTAGGTTAAGTAATTTTAAGTAGACACCCCATGATACTTTATATCAGTTTTGCTGCTCATATTCAGAGGGTAATTTGCGCTGAATGCCCCTTTTACTTTACCGAGATCCCGCTTCTTTATTGTTGACATTAAATCATAAAAAATATATCTATTTTTAAACAAACCAAATGATGAAAAGATCTGTTACTATATTTCAAACATTGGTCAAGATTTTAACAATGTCTCATCTGTAAACACTTATCCGAACTAAAAGAGCGAAATACGCGATTGTGATTATCGTGTTTGGAGGGGTTCTAGCCATAAATATTGTTTTGTTCTGTCATGTATATATAAATTGCCAAGACCCCTATTTTTTTCTTTTTGTGTATACACGCATATTGTAACGTACCAAATTGGCAGTTATATAAGATAACTATCTAATATGTCAAATAAAAAGATATCATGAAAATATTTCAACGTGCATAAAAGAAGGAACAGGAGAATATAAACAAAGTGTGTATCTACGAACGGATATTATGGAAACAACACAACAAAGAAAAAGGAAGAGTAATAAGGATATCATCGAGTATAAAAGAGAGAAAATGACAACGCGCCAATATAATATGTTAGCATCCAGGCCCAATAGATCCAAAATAGTGAGGGGATATGACGAAAATAATTACTAAAATAAAAAGGATACGAATCAAGTACAACCACAATGGTGATAAAACAAACGAATTTGTTTATTAGTGTGAAATAGTATGGAACAATGATTACCATAACCACAAATAAAAATATGGAAGAATATGACAAGACTAAGGGAACACTGATTATCACAAATAATGTATAACCCAGGAGAACACCGATAGTGAGCAACAACTAACCAGAAGAAGAAAAGAAGAAGAAGAGGAAAGGAAACATACCATGAAGAATGAAGATAATGTATGAACAGTACAAGACATCAACATTCACAAGATATACAAGGAATTAAAATTAATATAGTGACCGGAAGAAGTGTAATGATTATTCGAAGATCAATGACAAAGAAACCAGTGTTTAGCATCATTGAGTGATCACGAACAATAACAGTGAAAACTTGATATAAGTGTAACAACCTGTGATATGATAACCATTTTACCCCAAATAAACACCACAAACAATACAAGTGAAAATGTTTATAACGGAGAAAAATGATTAACCATTATAAGTGAAAGAATCCAAGATTAACTAGTTAAAATGCACAGACAATTAGTGTGACAAGTTTGATCAAGATTGTAACATCACATAGATAATCATTAAGACCACCAAAAGAAATATGAGACAGAACAGTAAATTAATTGTTCATAGGGACTAATAATAAAAGCTTTGTAAGCCTTAATATGAAATGTGCCTGAATGCCATAGCAAGACAGGACAAAATATAAATGAATTCCAGAACAAACAGTAGCAAATAAGCTAGTTTGTTAGGTATAAAACAATCAATGTACCAAAAACTAGGTGCAACCCACCAAGAAATGTAATATTGTTAGACTAAGAATACCTGTGTTATTGTTTCAACAAATAGTGTAAAAATGTGTATAACTTAATAATAAACCATTGTAGTAGAATGCCATAATGAGATGGAAATAGTTGAGTCAAACACTGCATAAAAATATGTTGCACATTGTTGTCAGACAACTGACACATAACCTCACAGAAAGTGAACCTATAACATAAAATCATGTACATTAGTTAAACCAAGCAACTATCCACAATTGTTTCAAACAAAGACTAGTTAAGAATAATAATGCAAACCAATAAATACCATATGTACTGAAGGACACAGCAAATGAATCAGATTGAATATGATATCATAAAGTTAAATGGACAGAACCCCAATGTGACAAGATAGTTAGTCAAAAAGCATTATCAAAACTTATCAAAAGATTGTGACAAATGTTACCAGTAGTTAGAGAAATGTCTAATACTGCTATGAGAACACCTCACAAATGGAATACTAGTAGTTTAATAATTGAAATATTATAAACTAACTAACTGCAATTGTAAAACCAGATGTAAATAAACACTATACTATGACTTGGAGAGCTTTCAGATAACGAAAAGTTAATTAATACATTGAACCAACAAAGTACAACAATTGTACACTATTTTAATTAATAACATTATATCCCTTGTGTAATAAAATAATTACATAAGTGACAAAATGGAGAAATGAGAACAGAAAGTATTTTGATCATACTATGAGTATATAAAAAATAACATTTTTAGCAAAATAAAATGTGAACAAATGTAAATAAATGTACATATTAGTGTTAGGATGTCAAACATATGTAATAGGATAAGGAATAATAGCGTTACATGTAAATATAGACAATGGAACATGGTCGGTATGGACGCCATTAACAGATATTGTTTAAACTGTAAATATGACTATTTTATGCACTAACATGAAGGAGAAATGGACTCGAGATGTTTAGTAATAAGTATTACAGTGTAATTATAACGAAATATGGTGAAACAGACTTATTTATGTTAAGAATCACCATGTGAGTTTTTGAGATGGCCAAGTGAATTAATAATGAATGGATTTAGTGCTTGTTTAGACTTAAAATAAAGCCACACGTGTCCGCGATTTAATGCCACTACCCAACTGACTATACGACAAAAGATAAGAAAGTTATGACAATTATAAGTTTTTCAATCATTTTGAGTATCCATGCATACGTCATTTATAATCTCGAACCCACGCTTAGAGTTGTCAAAAATTAAAAGTTTTATTTGACCAAAGTGTTTTGGGGTTGAGAGTTTGACCTTTTGAACCAATCAAATAGCTTAAAATGACCAGACGAGAAAGAGACGCTTTAGCGAAATGTATCATTCGTACTGCATCACTCACGACGAGAGGTCTATGCCGAAAAAGTCAGCAAGATATTTTTGAAATGTGCGCGTCACCTACAGTAATACGTAAACAGACATTAACCTGTACACCACAACATATTACGGAGTGTCCAGTGAATTAAGTGAACAGTGAATTAACACGACCAGTGTATAATAAGGGTCATGTTTTGTGAATTCAATCAGGGAGTACAATGTTTTAATTATTTTAAAGAAATTAATGAAAATAATAGTTTTCATTGATGAACGAAAAATATTGTTTTGGACTGCACTAGTCATAACGCTTGAGTGCTTAAAATATGATGGACAATTATCAGAACTTAATAAATAAATTGTAGCACGGTTTAATGTCAATAATTAATTCAAAAATAATTATTTTACAATTAAAGAATAATTGAGAAAGGCGGAATTAACTTAGATACCGCTCATCTATATATAGTATATAGTCGCTTACTTGACTACGACTTTTGAATTAACAAATAATTATTTTCTTGTTCGAATATTTTTATGAATGATAATTACACATCAAACGAATTATAAATAAAATGTTTGTAATCATATCATTAAGACTTTTATAAATAACATAACTTATTCTAAATAGCCACTTACATGTTACTAGGTAAAATAACCTAGAACCGAAGAATATAATTTTGTCACAAAGAAACAATTCTGTTCTTGAATAATTTTACTGAAATGAAAGCTATAACAAGAGTTTTTTTCTCTAGATTTTTTTCTCTTTCCAGTACATGGTTCTAATAGCTAATGAGTCAATAATAATAATATTTTTAACAGTGCACACCTCAGAGTACGTGTGGACCACAACTGCTATATACTTTTGCATAACGTACGATAGTACGATATTATCGGTTATGGTACCGAGTTTTATAATTTTAAATTTTTGTTCTTTTTCATAGTAATAGATAATTAAATATTGTAAATTAAACTCACATCTTGTAATCTGGTATCATGTATCTTCAAAGAACTCACTAATTTGGTAATATGATTGAATAAAGTGAACCTAACCTCGTTCACCAAAAACATTGTACTTTACAACAGTGTTACCAGCCTTGAGAAACAGAGATCTCAGTATTTGTTTAAATTTGTTATTGTTTGTAAAAAGATATTATTGATTGTTTTTAAAAGAGTTTATTGAATTTAATAATTGTCAATAAATCCCCAATTTATTATCAGTGGAAACAGAGTTTTGATTTCTATACAATAGAAGAAGTAGTTTAAATTTTTTATGAACAGTTCTCTCATAAGGTGGCGGTAGTATTTGAATGACTGATATCATTCGAATTACAATTGAACATTTAATTTATTTTATTGTTTATGTGCATTCTTTGTGATATTCAAAAGGAATATCTATGTATGTATGTCAAGTGTTTTTACAGTAAAAGAAGTCACCATCGAGAATAGTGAAGACATCCACGTATGGTAAGTGGGGAGGTTGACACAGTGAAGTGATAGATACTCTTTTAAACCACAAACTTTTAAACGTGAACACTAATTCAATTTTAATAATCATATCCAGTAATAATTATAAACAATAACATCACATACTCGACTTGAGTATCTAACTTATAACACAACAAATTCATATCTATTATCTGTTACTTAACAATATGTGTGTTTTATCAACTATCATTCAAAAGACTGTTTTGAGTATTGTTTTGGAGAGACCTTAAAAGAAGGTTTAATATAGTGACTGTTTGACAATGCAACAAAATTTGTTTTATTAATCGTTTATCCAACTGACAATAAAAAGAATACATAAAAGAATACATAAAAAGGAACTCCACTTTTTATGTAGACCAATGGTTATGAAACAAAGTCCAGGTTTCTTGGTACACTTGCAAACTTATCAAGAACTTCATCGTCACTAACTATAATGTCTCTGTGGATAGAAAGTAAAGCAAGCCCGTTAAGCCTACTTTCAGATGTGCTGTTCCTTAGGTAAGTCTTCAGTCTTCTCAGGCTGGAGAAAGTTCTCTCTACGGTTGCGACAGAAACAGGAAGAACTGCGAGTAATTTCAGAAGGGTATAAATGTTGGGGAAGAAAGTCTTGTCACATTTTTCTAGAGAACTTATAGCCGTTTTTGGAAGATTTGAAGGATTTTCCTGACTCCACTTTTCTTTCCACAACATAAACTCACTTTGCACAATCTCTTTATGTGACAAATCTTCTTCGTAGAAACCAAAAGCAGCCTCCAATGAACCGAAATCTGTTATGATACACAATTGTGGAAGGATGTTTTGTAAGGATGGAACTGTTTCCTTGTGAGATTCAAAGCGTTCTTTCAGTGAGTTACAAAAATCGTTCAGGTATGGCACATAAACAGCTCGTCAATAGTATTCTTCTTCTGTGGTGTAAGCAGGGGCGTATATAAGGGGGGGCCCAGGGGGCCCGGCCCCCCCGAAATAATGAATATAAAGAAAAAAATAAGTAACGTAATCTGAATTATTTTAATGAATCATGCGCGAAGGCATCGCCGCGGCAGACAGTGATAATTCCCCGTATAGGTGAGGGGAGTGGGGTGGTAGTGGTGTGAAGTTCGTGCCAGTTCGGGTTGATTCGGTCCGACTCGGGCTCCCGCCCGGCCATCTGCGCGTGCGGACAACTGAACAGTTCAGTGGCAGCCATTGTTTGTTGTTTACGTTTGTTCGACATCTGTTGTACTGAAGTATGGTGGTGTTTTAAGTGTTAATGTTTACGTACTTTATCAGTATATTGAAGTTGGCCGTAAGTGAACCACAATTGTAATGAAGAGGCAAGCTTCTATTCAAAACTTTTTCGCCAAAAAACCAAGTGCATTTTTTTGCATTTCTTATTAATCTTTTTGTTTTGAGCCGGATGCTATCAACCACGCATAACTTATCTGAGCAGCTTCAAAACAAAAATATAGATCTTCCACAGGCCTTGACTAACGTTACGAGTGTCTTACACCTTCTGTCGAAGGAGAGGGCAAATGCTGATGACTCATTTAAAGCCTTGTATAATCAAGTAAAGTCATTCGCTGCCAAACTTGACATTAAGGAAGAGATTCCAAGAATGTGCCGCCTTCAAACAGCACGTAGCAACGTCCCTTACACCACAGAAGAAGAATACTATCGACGAGCTGTTTATGTGCCATACCTGGACGATTTTGAACAATATACCGTTGAAGAACAATGTGTATACAGGGCCAACGGTAGCTTTTCTCTGATGGAAGCTTGTACTCCTCTGAATTGCCCACTCATCGTGGCAGCGCCATCGTACCCTTGGCCTCTCATTTTATTTAGATCAAGCCCTAATTTTGACAAGGTCTCCAATATTGTGTTAGCCAAATCTGCTCCAGTGACGTCATAAACGGGGACGAATGTCAGAAAATCTTCTCTGATTTTGAAAGTTTGGTACTCTACGTAACGTACGCAGAGAGAAAACTGTTCGATTTGGCTGATGTCAGTGGTTTCATCTGCTAAAACGGAATAAAAAACAGACTTTCTGAAATTTTCTACAATTTTTGATTGTATTAAGTGACCGAATATGTTAATAAGTTCGTTTTGAATGAAAGAACTTGTGTACATCGTCTTCCCACCACTGGTCGTTAATTGGTTTTTAAGAATATTGTTACGACGGTCTATTCGATCGTCGTAGGTACAGTGGAAACAAAATAAGTACAAGACACCAATTAAGTCACTAATCACACCTTTAATTGTTACAGTAAAACAGTTCGTAATTAACAACACAGTCTCTACAACAAATCAAATGAAAATTGTACACACGCAATAAAATGTCCACAAATATTAAAACTCAATTGTATTACAATTATACCATCTGATTATAAAACGCAACACTTCAGTAATAACTACTTGAACGTACACAGTAATAACTCGAATCGCTCTGGAAATATATCGCACTAATACTCTCGAACCGCACTATCAAATATCTCGCATTGAACTGAAAACTAAGGCCGCGACGCGATGTATTTATAGTTACGCTCACACACCAGAAGCTTCCAAACTGCGTCTTATCTCTCGCGAACTACGTAATTGCTACGGCCTTGACACAGTCCGAGGGCCCGAGCGAAGGCTGGCACAGTCGAGAAAATTCTCGCAAAATGCGTCTAGTAGCACGTACACCACACGCTTACATCGAGATCTTTCTGGCGCATTCGATAAACGCGTAGATTGTTCTGTGCTGTCGTAGCACAGCCCCCTCTTTAAGCCTGTTCGTCCCGAACTGGCAAAGCGTCTCTAAATTTGTATTTAGCCAGGCGATCTAGGTGGACGACCTTGAACTTTCGCTGTCCTTCCTGTTGAATCCGATAAACAACATCGTTAATCCTTTTTTTTACAGTGTAGGGTCCTTCCCAGTTAGACTGAAGCTTAGGTGAGCGACCACGACGGCGCTTTGGATTGAACAACCAGACCTGATCTCCTTCTTGGAAACCCACACTATTGCTGCGAATGTCATACCGAGTTTTCATTTTATCACTGGCAATCTTGAGCCGTCCTCTTACCAAGCGATTCATTTCTCGCAGTTGGTTTTCTAATTGCGAGGAATAGTTCTTTGGCTCTTGGGACTGAGTCTCAGGTGATCCAAACATCAAGTCCCCAGGAAGACGAATCTCCCGCCCAAACACCAATTTTGCTGGAGTCATGCCGGTTGTGTCATGTACTGATGATCTATACGCCATAAGGAATAGTGGTATACGTTGGTCCCAGTCTGTTTGGTTCTCGTCAACAACTTTTGAAAGATGCTGCTCAAGTGTCCTGTTGAATCTCTCAACCATCCCGTCCGACTGAGGATGCAGAGGCGTTGTCCTGGTCTTTCGAATTCCAAGTAGACGGCATAATTCTTTAAACACTCCTGATTCGAAATTCCTCCCTTGATCCGTATGGATTTCCTTAGGGGCTCCATAACGGCAACAGAAGTTGTGAACTAACTTCTTTGCCATAGTGGTAACCTCCTGATTTGGAATTGCGTAGGCTTCCACCCACTTAGTAAAGTAGTCACCTACAACCATGATGTACCGGTTTCCATCGTCAGTGACTGGGAATGGTCCAGCAATGTCTATGGCAATTCTCTCGAAAGGTTGTCCAACGTTATACTGTCTCATTTTTCCCCTGCTTCTGGTTTGTGGGCCCTTGCTTGCAGCACATATTTCACACGTCCGAACCCATTCCTCTACGTCGTGGCGAAGATGAAACCAATAGAATCGCTTCCGTATTTTGTCAAGGGTTTTGTTAACGCCAAGATGGCCTCCAGATGTTCCATCATGCATCTCCTTCAAAACAGACTGCACTTTACTTCGGGGAACTATCAACTGCATGACCACGTCTCGTCCATCTGCACTTTCCCAAGCCCTTTTCAGCAATTCCGTTTTCTAAGGTGAGAGATTCCCATTGTGCCCAGTAGCCCTTCAGCACTTCGGAACCATGGCAGATATCTTGCCAATCCGGGCGGCGACCTTCCTCTTTTGCTGTCAAGATCGGTCCAATGTCTTCATCAGTCATCTGTTCTTGTCGACAGTCTTGTGTTGTCCAGCCATCAGCGAGGAAATCTACAGTGATGGCTTGAGCATGTTCGCTTGGGTTTTGTTCTTCCTTTCTGTGGCAAAGTCGGCAGTCTTCTGGGCATGGTCTTCGTGATAAGCCATCTGCATTACCGTGCAGGCGCCCCCGCCGATGTTGTACCTTGAAGTTGTACTCTTGCAGACGTTCGAGCCACCTTGCCAACTGTCCTTCCGGATTTTTAAATCTCAAGAGCCATGCAAGTGCACCATGGTCGGTACGTAGTGAAAACTCTCTCCCATAGAGGTATTTATGGAAGTGCTCCAAAGCTCTGACAATTGCCAACAACTCTCTTCTTGTAACACAATAATTTATCTCTGGTTTAGAAAGCGTCTTGCTGTAATACGCTATTACTCGTTCTTCACCGTTCTGCACTTGAGACAAAACTGCTCCCAGACCAGTATTGCTTGCGTCTGTGTCTACGATGTACTTCCCTTCGGAAGCTGGAAAAGCGAGAATTGGCTGCGAACATAATGCAATCTTCAACGTTCTAAATGCTTGTTCACACTCTCTCGACCATTGGAAGTTTCGTTTATTTTCCGTTAGCTCATGTAGTGGTTTAGCAATAGTAGCGAAGCCTTTCACAAAACGTCGGTAATATGAGCATAACCCCAGGAAACTCCGAACTTCGTGTTTATTCTTCGGAACTGGCCAGTCTCTTACGGTGTCTACTTTATTAGGATCCATGCTAACGCCCGCTGCCGAAACCAGATGGCCCAAATACTGTACTTCCTTCTGGAATAGAGAACACTTCTTCGGGCTCAGCTTCAGTTGTGCACCGTGAATTCTAGTTAGAACTTCCTTAAGGTTTTCCAAATGATCTTCGAAAGTCTTCCCCATCACTACGACATCGTCTAAGTAAACAAGGCAAGTTTTCCACGTCAGGCCTCGGAGTATCAGGTCCATCAATCTCTCAAATGTTGCCGGTGCATTACAGAGTCCAAATGGCATGACGTTAAATTGGAATAAGCCACTTGGGGTCGAGAAAGTGGTCTTTTCCTTGTCTTCTTGATGAAGACCCACTTGCCAATATCCACTCTTCAGGTCCAATGTGGAAAACCACTGTGCTCCGGACAACGTGTCGAGTGTATCGTCAACGCGAGGTAATGGATAGCAGTCTTTCTTTGTAACGTCATTTAACCTCCGGTAGTCTACCCAGAAACGCAATCCAACATCCTTCTTTGGTACCAGCACTACAGGGGAAGACCAAGCACTTGACGAAGGTTCGATTACTCCCTCTGTCAACATGTCCTGTACTAACCGAGACATCTCCTCTTGTTTAGATAATGGAGGCCTTCGAGGAGGTTGGCGTATCGGTGTTGTGTCCCCGGTATTGATGCGATGTTGCACAAGAGAGGTTCTTCCGAGTGACTGTCCCCGAACTGCAAAACAATCTTTGAATTCGTGTAAAAACTGTCCGAGTTCTTTTACCTCACCACTTGAGAGTCGTTAGAAGATCTGTTCAATAAGTCTTGCAGTTCCTCTGGTAATTTAGAAGTATCCGAAGAACTGGATCTTCGTTGCGTTATTCCGGCTACCCAGGCCACAGGAGTCAATTTGCCTAGGAGCGTATTGCTTTGTAAAGTGATAGCTTGATCCAAAATATTCGCCACTCTAATAGGTACATTTCCGGTTTCGTCAGGTTTTACTAAACTTCTGGCAATTAGTATGCCCGGTGTGCTGACTACCTGGGGTTCGAATATAGAGCACTGATTGCCCCTAGTATCTACCGCAGTTCTGACCATGATGATCTTTTCGGAGTTTGGCGGAACAGTTACGGCCACTTGGTTTATGACGTCCATCGATTTTTCTGCTGTCGTCATTGTTGATAGCATTACCTCTTCGCCTCCGATTCTCAAGACATTGTTTTTGAAGTCGACTATAAATCCGTATGCGTTCATAACGTCCACACCAAGAATTGCTTCATCCACAATGTCTGCAACAAGTACTTGATGATTAAACTCAAGTCGACCGAGGCGTAGGTGTATCTCCACTTTTCCATACACTTTTACAGGCCGTCCAGTAGCTGTTCGCAAGCTGCAAGAGCACCATATTGGCTTGAGATCTTTCACCACGTCGGGGCTCACAATAGAAACTGTTGCGCCTGTGTCAACTGTAATCGAGGTTGGCCTTTCTTGAACAAATCCGGTAACTACCAAGCTCCCGCTGTTTTTCTGAAGTGTAGAAATTGCGTATTGTCTAGGGGCTTCGTTCCTCCAGTTAGTCAGCACACGCCCCGTTGTACCGACTACTGCTCGTTTCCCTGCTGCTGAATTCTAACCCGACAATCTCGTTGTAGATGTCCAGGTTTCCCACATCTATAACACTTCGGTCTTCCATCCTTTCTTATTTTATTCTGTGGCGCCGACCGTCGAGTCTCTGTTCCCTGTTCTTCTTCCTCATCGTCTGTGCTGTCGCGATCTTTTAGCGCCCGCACTTTATGACTTGTCCAACCAGACGCTGATTTGGCAGCCTCAAATTGCAAAGCATGTACCAGGGCGTCCGCACTCTTCTGGTGTCTTGCCATTCGTAACACTTGCTGTAGTTCGTTATCTCGGACACCGGCAGTAAATGTCTGCATCGCAAAACGCGTTCGAAAATCTTCTGGCGCTTCAGGATAGGCCAGTCTAATTAGTCTGTCGATACTTGCTTCAAACTCTTGAAGACTTTCCCCGGAATGCTGTCGCCTTGCTCTCAACTGGGTGCAGTACACATCTCGCAAATGTTTATCACCATACCGTAATTCCAAAGCTTTTATCAACTCGGCATAGGTGTTCTGGCTGTCAGGTGGCACTTTCTGTAGTAGTTCTGCCGCGGGTCCTTTTAATGCAAGAACAAGTGAAACAGCCTTGTCTTTTTCTGTCCAATTATTTGCGCATGCAGCAGCTTCAAATTGGCGAAGGTACGTTGCCCAGTGACTGCTTCCGTCAAAGGTTGGAGCTTTGACATGAATTGTCCCTACTGCAGGCAAAGTGACTTTCTCTGTTAACTTATTTTCTGTGTCTTTTTCTGTCTTTATCACTGGTACAGTCTGTTCAGAAATTTGTTTTGGTTGAATCTTCATGCACTGTTCGACTTCACTTTTAATTTGTTCTCTTATGTTTGCCATTGAGTTTTCTACTGCAGATATTTTATTTGACACAGATTCTTCTATAACAGATATTTTTGTAGACACCGATTCTTCAACAATCAAGACAGATTTTTCTACTTCAGCTATTTTTAATGTCATTGACTCTTGTACCTCCGATATTTTAGTAACTTGTTTATTAAGCTCACCTTGTAGGATACCCAATTCTGCGGTACTGTGTTCTTGCAACTGTTTCTGCATAGTTTCAAAGAGAGCTTCCGATTTATCTTTTTGTCTTTCTTCTGTTTCTAGCATTAGTGCTTTCTGACGTTCCTCAGCTTCTTCTCTTTCCTGCCTGCGTTTTTGATCCTGTCGTTTTTCTGCTTCTTCCGCCTCCTGTCTGCGTTTCTCATCCTGTCGTTTCTCTGCTTCTTCTCTTTCTTGTATTCGTTCTTCTTTTTGTCGTCTTTCTGCTTCTTCCTGTGTCTGCCGCAGCAGTGTTTGTAAAGCTTCCATCATCTGACTGGGATCCATGTTTACTGATTAATTACGAATCACACTCGTCTTGTACAAAGCGTCCACTGTTAACCGTTCTATCCCAGTTCTGACACCACTGTTACGACGGTCTATTCGATCGTCGTAGGTACAGTGGAAACAAAATAAGTACAAGACACCAATTAAGTCACTAATCACACCTTTAATTGTTACAGTAAAACAGTTCGTAATGAACAACACAGTCTCTACAACAAATCAAATGAAAATTGTACACACGCAATAAAATGTCCACAAATATTAAAACTCAATTGTATTACAATTATACCGTCTGATTATAAAACGCAACACTTCAGTAATAACTACTTGAACGTACACAGTAATAACTCGAATCGCTCTGGATATATATCGCACTAATACTCTCGAACCGCACTATCAAATATCTCGCATTGAACTGAAAACTAAGGCCGCGACGCGATGTATTTATAGTTACGCTCACACACCAGAAGCTTCCAAACTGCGTCTTACCTCTCGCGAACTACGTAATTGCTACGGCCTTGACACAGTCCGAGCGCCCGAGCGAAGGCTGGCACAGTCGAGAAAATTCTCGCAAAATGCGTCTAGTAGCACGTACACCACACGCTTACATCGAGATCTTTCTGGCGCATTCGATAAACGCGTAGATTGTTCTGTGCTGTCGTAGCAATATTATCTCCACTGTTGGCTCGGTATCTCAACAACGATCGAAAATTCCCGTTATTTTGGTCCGGTTCTTCAGGGCTTATTCGTCCAGAGTCACGATGACCCCTTAGAGCTATTTGCTGCCTCCCGCAAAATCGTATTGTTTGTATTATAGGGATTAGCCGTTTTCTATTATTCTCAATATCCAGTCTTCTTTGGGCATTTACTTGATTGATAACACTTTCAGCCTTTTTCTTAACTATAGCTTTTGTGTTTTCAGCGATCAAAACATATTTCTTATGATAGGATAAGTTTTCATGTTTGCTAAACATTTCCCTGGCTTTTTTTAAATTGGTAAAAGCCTGAGTAACCAACGCCCCTGCTACTTGGTGATCTCCTTTTCCTACATTTTCGGTATGGGAAAATAACACGCAGTACTTGCAAAAAGATCCAGATTTTTCCTCTGAATAAGCTAACCACGTACATTCTTCTAGCCACTTCATTTGAAAAGATCTAGTATGGTTTGAACTAGCAATGGAGGGAAATTTGTATCCAGGCTGAGGTTTCCAAACATTTTCTAATTAAAATTTTTTTTTTTCGTTTGTGAAAGACTGAACGGAATTGTTTTGACAATAGTTTCCAATATCATAGATATTTTTCCTTACTTGATTAGGCCTACTATCCTCCATAACCGGAACTACATTAATTGAGCTCGAAGTAGCGACATCACAAGAAGCAATTCTACCAATGCAGCCGACTTTAGCATTGTCACCGTCAGGTCTATTTGCACTTTGTCCTTTCGTAACACTACCAACTTCAGGACTGTCACCAACAGGCTTATTGACACTTGGTTTTTTGGCGAAAAAGTTTTGAATAGAAGCTTGCCTCTTCATTACAATTGTGGTTCACTTACGGCCACTTCAATATACTGATAAAGTACGTAAACATTAACACTTAAAACACCACCATACTTCAGTACAACAGATGTCGAACAAACGTAAACAACAAACAATGGCTGCCACTGAACTGTTCAGTTGTCCGCACGCGCAGATGGCCGGGCGGGAGCCCGAGTCGGACGGAATCAACCCGAACTGGCACGAACTTCACACCACTACCACCCCACTCCCCTCATCTATACGGGGAATTATCACTGTCTGCCGCGGCGATGCCTTCGCGCATGATTCATTAAAATAATTCAGATTACGTTACTTATTTTTTTCTTTATATTCATTATTTCGGGGGGGGGGCCCATGGGTAAGTAAGAGTAAGGTTATTAGGATAATATTAGAAGTAAGCATTTCATAATGTGGAATAAACACTGAAGAGTGATAAGAAGACACTGTGTGAGTAAAAGTGATACAAATTAGTAATTAGAAATATAAAGTTTTAATAATAATAGTAAATGGAAACATTTAGTGATATGAAATGAACACTGGAAAGTGATAATAACATTGTTAATTAAGAGATTTAAGATTAGTTGTAAACGATTGTATTTAAAAGGGCAGTATCCCATGTAAAGATAAACAGCTAGTATTAACATGGATTGAGAGTAGAGTTTAATTAGGAAATGAGCAAGTAATAATAAATAAATAAACACCCTATGTTATAAGGGAAAATAAATTAAGTAAGTTTGAAGGAAGTGATGATGTTTCTCACTCAAAATAATAGTAAAATAATGAAATGTATGTTAAACCAACAGTAACAAATGACTTGTAAAGAATTGTTCATTTTAATTTTATGAATAGGATATGGCTGAAGGAAGCTTACAGTCCATAGGCCTAGTTGTTATATGTTAGGTATTAAGATATAGAAAATAATCTTGACACATAATCAGAATACAAACAAATTCAAGACACAACAACCACTAAACAAATCAATTATAACAACAGAACAAAACACTTTGTAATAAAATGAAATATAATTAGAATATGATAAGTAAAAATAATCAATGGCTACTTAGGCCTAGGAAATGCCTAACTGTCAAAACCAATAATTACAAATTGTATAAAATCCGCAAGGAAATTAACAAATCTAAGGCAAGTAACTAGCCAAAAATAATGTATAAATCATTTTAAAAGAAAAATGTTACAATAAGAGCTTAAATTAAAAGAAATATGTAATTATCAAATGTTAACATATTTAGACAAAAGTTAATGTCTAAAATAACAAGACCTTATGAGGTATTATTTTAATCTTTCAAAGGAAATAAATACAAAAGTGATAATATTTAATACCCAGGAAGGAAGACAGAAGAATAAAATCAATCAGAAAATATATAGTAAATTTGAATAAAAAATTCAAATATGATAACAATGCTTATAATCTAGGCCTTAGCCAATCAAAGGGTTTTCGTTACCATAGAAACCATAGTTATCATAGTTGGTTACTAATTTTCCGTTAATTTTGATTACTCGTAAAATGACGCTTGGGTAGTAGGGACGCAAGATTTCGTATGACCAAAATTTTACTTTAAAAAGTTTAAAAAATATTCAAAAGTCAAAAACATGTACCAGTGAGAAGGAGATGAAGAGGTTTAACGTTTACCTGATGTCCAGGAACAATATAAAAGAAAATTAAAAGCAGAAATTCCCAAGACAAATTAGAAAAAGACGCCAGCCGCCTAAATCACTCCAAGTTTGATGAATTTTCCATTACCAAAAACAACGAACTTTCACAAACCTTCTGAACCGATAAGTATCATTTAAATACCCTAATCCCAGGAATAAAAGCACTTTAAATATTTCTCATATCAATACAAACTCTCACTATGAATTAAAAAATAATTTTCTTTCAAGGATTAAATAAAACAAACTTACGTAGCAAACTTGTTAACTAAAAAATAACCTTGCATTAAATTGCGAACTTTTGTAACACCTATTACTACACTGCCGAACAATTTGTAACCACACTTTATATTATTTAAGTACGGATAAGGTACGGTAGTGTACTTTTTTATTGTAACCATATTTTATGTTTTCTTTATAATCTAAAGAACTCCAGATTTTGGGCGAGTTGACGTATAATGTACAAACAGTAGCCATGATGGCGTCAGTATAGCTCGTCCGAAACCAATTTCGTCAGCTTGAGATATTGTGTTTCATGTTTTATGCCGGAACAATTTTTATTGAATACTATATTATAATATTATTGTCACAGTAATTAAATACCAAACTATCATTAAAGAAACAGTACAGAGTGTAACCATTGTTTTATTTCATAGGAAATTGTATAATATATGTGTGTGTTAGCTAACTTACAGATCAGACAACTAGCGCTTTCGCTATCTGTGCAATACAGTAAGCTGTACAGAGGCGGGAACCGATTCGAACGCTCCAGCCGTCACCGCTGAAAACACCAAACGAACATATTAATTCATTAATTTAATTG
Source organism: Magicicada septendecula (assembly GCA_034769895.1). Taxonomy (NCBI): domain Eukaryota; kingdom Metazoa; phylum Arthropoda; class Insecta; order Hemiptera; family Cicadidae; genus Magicicada; species Magicicada septendecula. The sequence goes on along the minus strand of CM068369.1, from coordinate 72,212,405 downwards.
TTTTTAATAAACAATTTGGCGCCACCCGGGATTCACAAACCCCTATGAATTACAGGTAAGGTTTCCACTAGGTTGTACTGATAATTGTGACAACGCTACGGACTTCGTTAGCAACAACCATTGATGTAACGACAGGTGTGAGACGAACACACCACACTAATACTTAAAAACAAATATACACGTCTTACAAGGAAACACCACCTTTCTACTTCGTTACAATATGTATGTCAACATTTTCATTTTTGGCAAAATTATAGAATGTGCTGAATAATGTTACTGCATGTTCTGCCAAAACGTTGGCGATACCCAAATCAAAACAGTTCATAAGATTAAGGCAGGCTTTTTGGTTACTCTATTGTGGTTTCAAAAGTTAAAGATAACCATTTTCAAACTGGTCAAACTTTAGTTGATAGTGACCAGCATGTGGTAGACCCTGGCTAGTTGAAATCCAAACGTCATTAACAACATGATGTAGTTTGATAATCTGAGAAATTGCAGCTGATTGAAATTAACAATGCAAACACAATTTTAACGGTCAATTTAGGCTTTGCGCAGAGTGGCCACAAAATTTGTGCTAAAGCTGATTTTGCTTGAATAGAGTTTCACAGTATACACTGGGTGCACCCTTGATCCTGAATTCCTTCAGATTATGACAACTGGTGACTAGTCTTGGTTGTAAAGGTACAATCCAGGAATTAAGGTTATTCATCGCAGTGGAAGTTGACACTATGATTCCAAAAGCTAAAGAAAACAATAGAAGTGAGGTCCAAAGTGAAAGTGATGCTGGTTTTTCTACTACCGGTAAGTTGTGCATCATTGAGTATATACCAGAAGACTAAACAGTCAACAGAACTAAAAAAAGGAGGTTCCCTGAATGCAGTTCAGCACAAGAGACCACACCTGTAAGAATTATGGAAGACAGTTCCATCACACTAACAGTCCTATCCATTCATGACATCTAATCCAGTATTTTGTGGTCAAGCATGGTATCCTCAGACTCCATACTCATAGACAAGGCTCCTTGTGTTTTCTGGTTGTTCCCTACACTGAAAATGCTGTTGAAAGTGGCATGATTTAACAATTGGGAGGACATAATGACAAACACAATAGCTCAACTGGTAACTGCGCTGAAAAAATATCGGTATGGAGAACCATACATGACTTCCATGTTTTAGATTTATAATTAAAATCATATTCGAAATGAAATATTTCCATAGAAAATAATTCTTTCTACTTATTGCTTCAGGCTTAACCACAGTACTGGGGTCACTACCGTATACCACCTCACGTTTTCACACGCGATTTTCACTGATGATGGCAGTCGATGGCACTGCCGAAAAGTCTGGTTTTGCAGAAAACAATGGACTATGGCTAAACAGCCCGGGAAGGAATTTTAACAAAGAACTACTTCTTCGTTGCCGATAACGTAGTACACATATAAATAATTCTCCCCTCCCCCTTCACTATAATTTTCATTAATAGAAAAATACCCGAACCCCGTTCACCTAACCCCTTCATTTATAGATATTTCATCTACGTTTCAACAGTGGATTATTATGAGATTATTTATCAAAATTAAGTACTTTACTCTTGTTAAAACATAAAACGTTGCTGGTCAACTACCCCTTTCTCTTAACCGATCTTCACCAAAATCAACAAACCACTATAATTCAGGAAGATATCCAAAAAAAATATTTGATTCTGTTTGAATTTACGGCAGTTATCGTTCGTCATATAAACAATTACCCTTGTTAAAACATAAACCGCTGCAGGTAAACTACCCCTCTCCCTTAACCGATCTTCACCAAAAACAACAGATCTTGCAACAATTCAGGGGTGTATGCAGAATATTATTTGATTCTGTTTGAATTTACGGCAGTTATCGTTCGTCATAGAAACAAATACTCTTGTTTAAACAATAAAGGTGGCAGGTAAACTACTCCTTTCCCTTAACCGATCTTCAACAAAATCAATAGGCCTTGCGTCCTCTACAATTTAGGATGTATGAAAAAAATAATTTGATTATGTTTGAATTTCCGGCAGTTATCGTTCGTCATAGAAACAATTAACCTTGTTATCACATAAAACGTTGCAGGTAAACTACTAATTTCTCTTAACCGATCTTCACCAAAATCAATAGGCCTTGCGTCCTCTACAATTTAGGATGTATGAAAAAATAATTTGTTTCTCTTTGAATTTGCGGCTGTTATCGTTTGCCATAGAAAATATCGGTATGGAGAACCATACATGACTTCCATATTCTAAGATTTATATTTAAAATCATTTTCGAAATGAAATATTACCATAGAAACTACTTCTTTCTACTTACTGCTTCAGCCTTAACCACAGTACTGTGGTCACTAACATATACCACCTCACGTTATCGCACTCGATTTTCACTGATGATGGAAGTCGATGGCATTGCCGAAACGTCTGGTTTTGTAGAAAACATTGGACTACGGCCAAATATCCCGGGAAGGAATTTTAACAAAAACTACTTCTTTGTTGCCGATAACGTTGTACACATATATATAAAAAATATGCATAAAATTAATGGCTTGTATAAGTTAATGATTGATCTCCATTAAGTAGTGCTCAAGTTTCCAAAGTTTTAATATTATGATGTCCGTAATTAAAACATCAGAGCAGGTTTAGTGTGTATGAGGGTACACCGTGGACAAAAATTTTCAACATTTCCTATTGAGCGTTGCTTAGAATAAAGCTGTGAATCTACAGTGTACGTTTCACAGAACAAACACGCGGAAAAGAAGGAGCGCTCCGAAGTCACTCATGGACCCTCAGCATCTTGCAGAGGGTTCATTCCCTAAAGACGAAAAGTCTGTCTATGAATCGTTCCTCTGTAAACACGTGCAGTTACACTGCCCAGCGATACACAGGAAGCAAATCGTTATCCACGCTGGACACTTTTTCGGCTTGCATGCGTTATGTTGGTATGGGTTCGGCACTTTCCATTAAAAAACCGTGCAAATGTAAGAAAATAAACATGAATGAGGCCAGAAATAACGCGAATTGTGTGTGTGTGTGTGTGTGTGTGTGTGTGTTCCCTGCCTTTTCATTGCGGTAGTCATAATAATAAAATAGAAACGTAAACAGTGCATAACTGAGAAAAATATCGGTATGGAGAACCATACATGACTTCCATATTCTAAGATTTATTTTTAAAATCATTTTCGAAATGAAATATTACCATAGAAACTACTTCTTTCTACTTACTGCTTCAGCCTTAACCACAGTACTGTGGTCACTAACATATACCACCTCACGTTATCGCACTCGATTTTCACTAATGATGGAAGTCAATGGCATTGCCGAAACGTCTGGTTTTGTAGAAAACATTGGACTACGGCCAAATATCCCGGGAAGGAATTTTAACAAAAACTACTTCTTTGTTGCCGATAACGTTGTACACATATATATAAAAAATATGCATAAAATTAATGGCTTATATAAGTTAATGATTGATCTTCATTAAGTAGTGCTCAATTTTCCAAAGTTTTAATATTATGATGTCCGTAATTAAAACATCAGAGCAGGTTTAGTGTGTATGAGGGTCCACCGTGGACAAAAATTTTCAACATTTCCTGTTGAGCGTTGCTTAGAATAAATCTGCGAATCTACAGTGTACGTTTCACAGAACAAACACGCGGAAAAGAAGGAGCGCTCCGAAGTCACTCATGGACGCTTGCACGCGTTATGTTGGTATGGGTTCGGCACTTTCCATTTAAAAACCGTGCAAATGTAAGAAAATAAACATGAATGAGGCCAGAAATAACGCGAATTGTGTGTGTGTGTCTTCCCTGCCTTTTTATTGCGGTAGTGATAATAATAAAATGGAAACGTAAACAGTACATAACTGAGATATGCTTGCCTGCCACGCACGATATATTTTCTCTTATACATGACTAGCAGAATACCCGTGCTTCGCTACGGAGTTTCACGTTGTACGTAATGAAAATGTTAGTTTAATTAATAAGGTTTAATTAAAGTAGGCTTCTTAAAAATAAATAGCTGTTGCCCACAACTTCGTTCGCGTGGTCTTCAATTTAATGCGATAATATATTTAGAACAGAATCTATTCTATTGGGTTGCCATAGTAACCAGATCTAATAGTTTTTTAAGACCGCAAAGGACCCCCCAGAGGATCGTATCGAAAAAAACACCTGTCCTATGTTGGTTCTCCCGTTGCGTAAAATATTTGTGCCAAGTTTGGTTGAAATCGGTCCAATGGTTTAGGTGGAGACGTGGAAGACCCCAAAGGACCCCCCAAAGGATCGTATCGAAAAAAAACACTTGTCCTATGTTGGTTCTCCCTTTGCGTAAAATATTTGTGCCAAGTTTGGTTGAAATCGGTCCAGTGGTTTAGGAGGCGATGTGGAAGACCCCAAAGAACCCCCAAAAGGACCCCATCGAAAAAACACCTATCATATGTTGGTTCTCCCGTTGCGTATAATATTTGTGCCAAGTTTGGCTGAAATCGGTACAATGGTTTAGGAGGAGATGTGGAAGACCCCAAAGAACCCCCCCAAAAGACCCCATCGAAAAAACACCTATCCTATATTGGTTCTCCCATTGCGTAAAATATTTGTGCCAAGTTTGGTTGAAATCGGTCCAGTGGTTTAGGAGAAGATGTGGAAGACCCCAAAGAACCCCCAAAAGGACCCCATCGAAAAAACACCTATCCTATGTTGGTTCTCCCGTTGCGTAAAATATTTGTGCCAAGTTTGGTTGAAATCGGTCCAGTGGTTTAGGAGGAGATGTGGAAGACCCCAAAGGACCCCATCGAAAAAAATACAGAAACCTTCGCGGACGTGCGCACAACAACTCACCGAAATTTCATCGCAATCGGATGAATGGTATAGGAACGCATACGGGACAAACAAAGAAACATTCATTTTACTTCCATATTCCTTAAGGAATGGAAGTATGGTGATGGCAAAAAAAATCGTGTTCGAGATTATTGCAGATTCTGTTTATGTATAAGATGTAAACTATACCACTTACTTGACATAAACCGTGATAGCTAAGCTAATGTACAACATATATGTATTAATTATACACATAAATGTTCCTCGATAGACACTCTATCTATTGGCGAAAACTTGAATAAAATCCGTTCAGTACTTCCTGAGATTAGCGATTTCAAACACAGAGAGAAAACGGACCGACTTTACTTTATACTATGTATAGATTTACATTAAAATGAAAAAATTATAATTTTATTGCCTGGCAACAAAATTATTTTATTTTTAACAATTACCATTGTTTCAAAAAGTTTAAATGAATTTTCAAGTACTTTACTCTTGTTAAAACGTAAAAGGTTGCAGGTAAACTACCCCTTCCCCTTAACCGATCTTCACCAAAATCGAAAGTCCTTGAGACCTCTACAATTCAGGGACGTATACAAAAAATTATTTGATTCTGTTTGAATTTGCGGCTGTTATCGTTTGCCATAGAAAATACCCTTGTTAAAAAACGTTGCAGGTAAACTACACCTTTCCCTCAACCGATCTTCACCAAACACAACAGGTCTTGAGAACTCTACAATTTAGGGCTGTATGCAAATAATCTTTTGATTCTGTTTGAATTTGCGGCTGTTATCGTTTGCCATAGGAAATACCCTTGTTAAAACATAAAACGTTACAGGTAAACTACCCCTTTCCCTCAACCGATCTTCACCAAAAACAATAGGTCTTGAGAACTCTACAATTCAGGGCTGTATACGAAACATTATTTAATTCTGTTTGAATTTGCGGCAGTTATCGTTTGCCATAGAAAAAAATCTACACATAGACACACAGACACACAGACAGACACACACACACACACTTTTCGGAAAACGACTTTTTTTCATGTTTTGAGTGTAGTACAATCAGAATCTGCAATAATCTCGAACACGATTTTTTTTGCCATCACCATACTTCCATTCCTTAAGGAATATGGAAGTAAAATACATAAATGAAAAAACTATAATTTTATTGCCTGGCAACAAAATTATTTTATTTTTAACAATTACCATTGTTTGAAAAAGTTTAAATGAATTTTCAAGTACTTTACTCTTGCTAAAACGTAAAAGGTTGCAGGTAAACTACCCCTTTCCCCTTAACCGATCTTCACCAAAATCAAAATTCCTAGAGTCCCCTACAATTCAGGGACGTATGCAAAAAATTATTTGATTCTGTTTGAATTTGCGTCTGTTATCGTTTGCCATAGAAAATACGCTTGATAAAAAAACGTTGCAGATAAACTATCCCTTCCCCTTAACCGATCTTCACCATAAACAATAGGTCTTGAGTACTCTACATATCAGGGCTGTATGCAAAAATTATTTGATTCTGTTTGAATTTGCGGCTGTTATCGTTTGCCAAAAAAAAAATTTCCCTTGATAAAAAAACGTTGCAGATAAACTACCCCTTTCCCTTAACCGATCTTCACCAAAAACAATAGGTCTTGAGAACTCTACAATTTAGGGCTTTATGCAAATAATCTTTTCATTCTGTTTGAATTTGCGGCTGTTATCGTTTGCCATAGGAAATACCCTTGTTAAAACATAAGACGTTACAGGTAAACTACCCCTTTCCCTTAACCGATCTTCACCAAAAACAATAGGTCTTGAGAACTCTACAATTCAGGGCTGTATACGAAACATTATTTGATTCTGTTTGAATTTGTGGCTGTTATCGTTTGCCAAAAAAAAAAAATTTCCCTTGATAAAAAAAAAACCGTTGCAGGTAAACTACCCCTTTCCCTCAACGGATCTTCACCAAAAACAATAGGGCGTGAGTACTCTACAAATCAGGGCTGTATGCAAAAAATTGTTTGATTCTGTTTGAATTTGCGGCAGTTATCGTTTGCCATAGAAAAAAAATCTACACATAGACACACAGACACACAGACACTTTTCGGAAAACGACTTTTTTTCATGTTTTGAGTGTAGTACAATCAGAATCTGGAATAATCTCGAACACAATTTTTTTTGCCATCACCATACTTCCATTCCTTAAGGAATATGGAAGTAAAATTACCCTTGATAAAAAAACGTTGCCGGTAAACTACCCCTTTCCTATAACCGATCTTCACCAAAAACAATAGGTCTTGAGAACTCTACAATTCAGGACTGCATGCAAGACATTATTTGATTCTATTTGAATTTGCGGCTGTTATCGTTTGCCATAAAAAATACCCTTGTTAAAACATAAAATGTTGCAGTTAACTATCCCTTTCCCTTAACCGATCTTCAACAAAATCACAAGACCTTGAGTTCTGTATAATTCAAAAAGGTATGCAAAAGAGTAGTTGATTCTGTTTGAATTTACGGCAGTTATCGTTCGTCAAATAAAAGTTACACTTTTTAAAACATAAAATGTTACTGGTAAACTACCCTATTCCCTTAACCGATCTTCACCAAAACCAACACGTCTCGAGAAATCTACAATTCAGGGCTATATGCAAAACATTATTTATTCTGTTTGAATTTGCGGCTGTTATCGTTTGCCATAGAAAATATCGGTATGGAGAACCATACATGACTTCCATGTTCTAAGATTTATATTTAAAATCATATTCGAAATGAAATATTTCCATAGAAACTACTGCTTTCTACATATTGCTTCAGCCTTAACCACAGTACTGTTGTCACTAACGTATACCACCTCACGTTTTCGCACTCGATTTTCACTGATGATGGCAGTCGATGGACTGCCGAAAAGTCTGGTTTTGCAGAAAACATTGGACTATGGCTAAACAGACCGGGTAGGAATTTTAACAAAGAACTACTTCTTTGATGCGGATAACGTTGTACACATATAAAAATTCTCCCCTCCCCCTTCAACTATAATTTTCATTAATAGAAAATTACCCCCACCCCGTTCACCTAACCTCTTCATTTTTAGATATTTCATCTACATTTCTACAGTGGATTATTATGAGTTTCTTGTCAGAATACTTTAATTATCAAAATTAAGTACTGTACTTTACTCTTGTTAAAACATAAAACGTTGCTGGTAAACTACCCCTTAACCGATCTTCATCAAAATCAATAGACCTTCAGTCCTCAACAATTCAAGGATGCTTGCAAAAAAATATTTGATTCTGTTTGAATGTGCGGCAGTTATCGTTCGTCATGAAAACATTTCTCTTGTTACAACATAAAATGTTGCAGGTAAACTACTCCTTTCCCTTAAACGATCTTCACCAGAATCAACCAGCCTTGAGTTCTCTACAAATCAGGAATGTATGCATAAAATTATTTGATTCTCTTTGAATTTACGGCAGTTATCGTTCGTCATATAAAAAATTACCCTTGTTAAAACATAAATATTGCAGGTAAACTACCTTTTTCCCTTAACCGATCTTCACCAACACCAATAGGTCATGAGAACTATACAATACAGGGCTGTATGCAAAACATTATTTGATTCTGTTTGAATTTGCGGCTTTTATCGTTTACCATAGAAAATACCCTTGTTAAAATATAAAACGTTGCCGGTAAACTACCCCTTTCCCTTAACCGATCGCCAACAAAATCAACAGACCTCGATTTCCGTATAGTTCAAAAAGGTATGCAAAAGAGTAGTTGATTCTGTTTGAATTTACGGCAGTTATCGTTCGTCAAAGAAAAAATTACCCTTGTTAAAACATAAAATGTTGCAGGTAAAATACCCTATTACCTTAACCGATCTTCACCAAAACTAACACGTCTTGAGAACTTTATAATTCAGGTCTGTATGGAAAACATTAGTTGATTCAGTTTGAATTTGCGGCTGTTATCGTTTGCCATAGGAAATACCCTTTTAAAACATAAAACGTTACCGGTAAACTACCCCTTTCCCGTAACCGATCTTCACCAAGAACAACAGGTCTTGAGTACTCTACAAACAAGAACTTAATGCAAAAAATAATTTGATTCTGTTTGAATTTTCGGCTGTTATCGTTTGCCATAAAAAAATCTAAGGATAGACAGATAGACACAGACACTTTTCGAAAAATGACTTTTCTCATGTTTTGGGTGTGGTACAATCAGAATCTGCAATAATCTCGAACACGATTTTTTTTGCCATCCCATCCTTCCATTTCCTTAAGGAACATGGAAGTAAATATCGGTATGGAGAACCATACATGACTTCCATGTTTCAAGATTTATATTTAAAATCATATTCGTAATGAAATATTTACCATAGAAACTAGTTCTTTCTACTTGTTACTTCAGCCTTAACCACAGTACTGTGGTCACTAACGTATACCACATCACGTTTTCGCACTCGATTTTCACTGATGATGGCAGTCGATGGACTGCAGAAAAGTTTGGTTTTCCAGAAAACATTGGACTATGGCTAAACAGCCCGGGAAGGAAATTTAACAAAGAACTATTTCTTCGTTGCCGATAACGTAGTACACATATAAATAATTCTCCCCTCCCTATTCAACTATAATTTTCATTAATAGAAAATTATCCCCACCCCGTTCACCTAACCTCTTCATTTATAGATATTTCATCTACGTTTCAACAGTGGATTATTATGAGATTATTTATCAAAATTAAGTTCTTTACTCTTGTTAAAACATAAAACGTTGCTGGTCAACTACCCCTTTCTCTTAACCGATCTTCACCAAAATCAACAAACCTTGAGACCACTATAATTCAGGAAGGTATCAAAAAAAAAAAAATTTGATTCTGTTTGAATTTACAGCAGTTATCGTTCGTCATATAAACAATTACCCTTGCTAAAACATAAACCGCTGCAGGTAAACTACCCCTCTCCATTAACCGATCTTCACCAAAAACACCAGTTTTGCGAACTCTACAATTCAGGGGTGTATGCAGAATATTATTTGATTCTGTTTGAATTTGGGGCAGTTATCCTTCGTCATAGAAACAAATACTCTTGTTAAAACAATAAAGGTGGCAGGTAAATTACTCCTTTCCCTTAACCGATCTTCAACAAAATCAATAGGCCTTGCGTCCTCTACAATTTAGGATGTATGAAAAAATAATTTGTTTCTCTTTGAATTTGCGGCTGTTATCGTTTCCCATAGAAAATATCGGTATGGAGAACCATACATGACTTCCATGTTCTAAGATTTATATGTAAAATCATATTCGAAATGAAATATTTCCATAGAAACTACGTCTTTCTACTTATTGCTTCAGAATTAACCACAGTACTGTGGTCACTAACGTATACCACCTCACGATTTCGCACTCGATTTTCACCGATGATGGCAGTCGATGGCACTGCCGAAAAGTCTGGTTTAGCAGAAAACATTGGACTACGGGTGAAGAGCCCGGGAAGCAGTTTTAACAAAAAACTACTTCTTTGTTGCCGATAACGTAGTACACATACAAAAAATTCTCCCCTCCACCTTCAACTATAATTTTTAATAATAGAAAATTACCCCCACCCCGTTCACCCAACTTCTTAATTTATAAATATTTTATCTACGTTTCTACAGTGGATTACTATGAGCTTCTTATCAGAATACTTTATTTATAAAAATTAAGTACTTTACTCTAGTAAAATCATAAAATGTTTCAGGTAAACTACCCCTTTCTCTTAACCGATCTCCTCCAAAATCAACAGACCTTCCGTCCTCTACAATTCAGGGAAGTATGCAAAAAAATATTTGATTCTGTTTGAATGTGCGGCAGTTATCGTTCGTCATGGAAACATTTCTCTTGTTACAACATAAAATGTTGCTGGTAAACTACCCGATCTTGTTATTTGAATTATTTGTAACATTAAACATATATATAGAAACTAATCAAGTTTAAAAATTTGAAGTTCACTCAGTTGTATTATTGTGTATGACTAATACAAGGATTGTTCAATAGAAACACGTATAGAGCCGTAAAGCATTTTTTATTCAACGATTTTAAAAGAAGTCTCCAATAACATTAAGACATGAGTTCCACTGTTGCGCTAACCTGTAGATTCCCTGCTAGTAAAATTCTTACGGCTGTTTGTGGAACCATTCGGTTACAGCAAACTCTACCTCAGCGTCCGATTTGAACCACCGTCCTTTTAGTGATTCCTTAAAAAAAATTTCGGCTTGCACGCGTTATGTCGGTGTGGGTTTCGGCACTTTCCATTTAAAAAGCGTGCAAATGTAAGAAAATAAACATGAGTGAGGCCAGAAATAACGTGAATTGTGTGTGTGTGTGTGTGTGTGTGTGTGTGTGTGTGTGTGTGTGTGTGTGTGTGTCTTACCTGCCTTTTTATTGCTGTATTCAATGAAAAATATTATATTACATTAAAATGAAAAAATTATAATTTTATTGCCTGGCAACAAAATTATTTTATTTTTAACAATTACCATTGTTTCAAAAAGTTTAAATAAATTTTCAAGTACTTTACTCTTGTTAAAACGAAAAGGTTGCTGGTAAACTACCCCTTCCCCTTAACCGATCTTCACCAAAATCGAAAGTCCTTGAGACCTTTACAATTCAGGGCCGTATGCAAAAAATTATTTGATTCTGTTTGAGTTTGCGGCTGTTATCGTTTGCCAAAAAAAAAAATTTCCCTTGATAAAAAAAACCGTTGCAGGTAAACTACCCCTTTCGCTCAACCGATCTTCACCAAAAACAATATGTCGTGAGTACTCTACAAATCAGGGCTGTATGCAAAAAATTATTTGATTCTGTTTGCATTTGCGACAGTTATCGTTTGCCATAGAAAAAAATCTACACACAGACACACAGACAGATAGACACACAGACACACACACACACACACACACACACAGACACTTTTCGGAAAACGACTTTTTTTCATGTTTTGAGTGTAGTACAATCAGAATCTGCAACAATCTCGAACACGATTTTTTTTGCCATCACCATACTTCCATTCCTTAAGGAATATGGAAGTAAAAATTACCCTTGTTAAAACATAAAATGTTGCTGGTAAACTACCCCTTTCCCTTAACCGATCTTCACCAACACCAATAGGTATTGAGAACTCTACAATACAGGGCTGTATGCAAAACATCATTTGATTCTGTTTGAATTTGCGGCTGTTATCGTTTACTATAGAAATATCGGTATGGAGAACCATACATGACTTCCATATTCTAAGATTTATATTTAAAATCATTTTCGAAATGAAATATTACCATAGAAACTACTTCTTTCTACTTACTGCTTCAGCCTTAACCACAGTACTGTGGTCACTAACGTATACCACCTCACGTTATCGCACTCGATTTTCACTGATGATGGAAGTCGATGGCATTGCCGAAACGTCTGGTTTTCTAGAAAACATTGGACTACGGCCAAATATCCCGGGAAGGAATTTTAACAAAAACTACTTCTTTGTTGCCGATAACGTTGTACACATATATATAAAAAATATGCATAAAATTAATGGCTTGTATAAGTTAATGATTGATCTCCATTAAGTAGTGCTCAAGTTTCCAAAGTTTTAATATTATGATGTCCATAATTAAAACATCAGAGCAGGTTTAGTGTGAATGAGGGTACACTGTGGACAAAAATTTTCAACATTTCCTATTGAGTGTTGCATAGAGTAAAGCTGCGAATCTACAGTGTATGTTTCACAGAACAAACACGCGAAAAAGAAGGAGCGCTCCGAAGTCACTCATGGACCCTCAGCATCTTGCAGAGGGTTGATTCCCTAAAGACGAAAAGTCTGTCTATGAATCGTTCCTCTGTAAACACGTGCAGTTACACTGCCCAGCGATCCACAGGAAGCAAATTGATGTCCATTTTTTTGGCTTGCACGCGTTATGTTGGTGTGGGTTTCGGCACTTTCCATTTAAAAAGCGTGCAAATGTAAGAAAATAAACATGAGTGAGGCCAGAAATAACGTGAATTGTGTGTGTGTGTGTGTGTGTGTGTGTGAGAGTGTCTTACCTGCCTTTTTATTGCTGTAGGCATAATAATAAAATGGAAACGTAAACATTACATAACTGAGATATGCTTACCTGCCACGAACGATATATTATTTTATACATGGAGGAGTTCAGTGACATACACACATACAGAAAAATTATATATATAAAGATATTAACTCATACATAATTTACATTAAAATGAAAAAATTATAATTTTATTCCCTGGGAACAAAATTATTTTATTTTTAACAATTACCTTTGTTTGAAAAAGTTTAAATGAATTTTCAAGTACTTTACTGTTGTTAAAACGTAAAAGGTTGCAGGTAAACTACCCCTTCCCCTTAACCGATCTTCACCAAAATCAAAAGTCCTTGAGACCTCTACAATTCAGGGATGTATGCAAAACATTATTTGATTCTGTTTGAATTTGCGGCTGTTATCGTTTGCCATAGAAAATACCCTTGATAAAACAAAAAACATGGCTGGTAAACTACCCCTTTCCCTTAAACGATCTTCACCAAAAACAATAGGTCTTTAGTACTCAAGAAATCAGGGATGTATGCAAAAACTTATTTGATTCCGTTTAAATTTGCGGTTGTTATCGTTTACTATAGAAAAAAATTACCCTTGATAAAAAACCGGTTCAGGTAAACTACCCCTTTCCCTTAACCGATCTTCACCAAAAACGACATGTCTTAGGTACTCTACAATTCAGGCCTGTATGCAAAGAATTATTTGATTTAGTTTGAATTTGCGGCTGTTATCGTTTGCCATAGAAAACACCCTTGATAAAACATAAAACGTTGCTGGTAAACTACCCTATTCTATTAACCGATCTTCACCAAAAACAATAGGTCTTGAGAACTATACAATGCAGGGCTGTATGCAAAACATTAGTTGATTCTTTTTGAATTTACGGCAGTTATCGTTCATCATAGAAAAAATACCCTTGTTAAAACATAAAACGTTGCTGGTCAACTACCCCTTTCTCTTAACCGATCTTCACCAAAATCAACAAACCTTGAGACCACTATAATTCAGGAAGGTATCAAAAAAAAAAAATTTGATTCTGTTTGAATTTACAGCAGTTATCGTTCGTCATATAAACAATTACCCTTGCTAAAACATAAACCGCTGCAGGTAAACTACCCCTCTCCATTAACCGATCTTCACCAAAAACACCAGTTTTGCGAACTCTACAATTCAGGGGTGTATGCAGAATATTATTTGATTCTGTTTGAATTTGGGGCAGTTATCCTTCGTCATAGAAACAAATACTCTTGTTAAAACAATAAAGGTGGCAGGTAAATTACTCCTTTCCCTTAACCGATCTTCAACAAAATCAATAGGCCTTGCGTCCTCTACAATTTAGGATGTATGAAAAAATAATTTGTTTCTCTTTGAATTTGCGGCTGTTATCGTTTCCCATAGAAAATATCGGTATGGAGAACCATACATGACTTCCATGTTCTAAGATTTATATGTAAAATCATATTCGAAATGAAATATTTCCATAGAAACTACGTCTTTCTACTTATTGCTTCAGAATTAACCACAGTACTGTGGTCACTAACGTATACCACCTCACGATTTCGCACTCGATTTTCACCGATGATGGCAGTCGATGGCACTGCCGAAAAGTCTGGTTTAGCAGAAAACATTGGACTACGGGTGAAGAGCCCGGGAAGCAGTTTTAACAAAAACTACTTCTTTGTTGCCGATAACGTAGTACACATACAAAAAATTCTCCCCTCCACCTTCAACTATAATTTTTAATAATAGAAAATTACCCCCACCCCGTTCACCCAACTTCTTAATTTATAAATATTTTATCTACGTTTCTACAGTGGATTACTATGAGCTTCTTATCAGAATACTTTATTTATAAAAATTAAGTACTTTACTCTAGTAAAATCATAAAATGTTTCTGGTAAACTACCCCTTTCTCTTAACCGATCTCCTCCAAAATCAACAGACCTTCCGTCCTCTACAATTCAGGGAAGTATGCAAAAAAATATTTGATTCTGTTTGAATGTGCGGCAGTTATCGTTCGTCATGGAAACATTTCTCTTGTTACAACATAAAATGTTGCTGGTAAACTACCCGATCTTGTTATTTGAATTATTTGTAACATTAAACATATATATAGAAACTAATCAAGTTTAAAAATTTGAAGTTCACTCAGTTGTATTATTGTGTATGACTAATACAAGGATTGTTCAATAGAAACACGTATAGAGCCGTAAAGCATTTTTTATTCAACGATTTTAAAAGAAGTCTCCAATAACATTAAGACATGAGTTCCACTGTTGCGCTAACCTGTAGATTCCCTGCTAGTAAAATTCTTACGGCTGTTTGTGGAACCATTCGGTTACAGCAAACTCTACCTCAGCGTCCGATTTGAACCACCGTCCTTTTAGTGATTCCTTAAAAAAAATTTCGGCTTGCACGCGTTATGTCGGTGTGGGTTTCGGCACTTTCCATTTAAAAAGCGTGCAAATGTAAGAAAATAAACATGAGTGAGGCCAGAAATAACGTGAATTGTGTGTGTGTGTGTGTGTGTGTGTGTGTGTGTGTGTGTCTTACCTGCCTTTTTATTGCTGTATTCAATGAAAAATATTATATTACATTAAAATGAAAAAATTATAATTTTATTGCCTGGCAACAAAATTATTTTATTTTTAACAATTACCATTGTTTCAAAAAGTTTAAATAAATTTTCAAGTACTTTACTCTTGTTAAAACGAAAAGGTTGCTGGTAAACTACCCCTTCCCCTTAACCGATCTTCACCAAAATCGAAAGTCCTTGAGACCTTTACAATTCAGGGCCGTATGCAAAAAATTATTTGATTCTGTTTGAGTTTGCGGCTGTTATCGTTTGCCAAAAAAAAAAATTTCCCTTGATAAAAAAAACCGTTGCAGGTAAACTACCCCTTTCGCTCAACCGATCTTCACCAAAAACAATATGTCGTGAGTACTCTACAAATCAGGGCTGTATGCAAAAAATTATTTGATTCTGTTTGCATTTGCGACAGTTATCGTTTGCCATAGAAAAAAATCTACACACAGACACACAGACAGATAGACACACAGACACACACACACACACACAGACACTTTTCGGAAAACGACTTTTTTTCATGTTTTGAGTGTAGTACAATCAGAATCTGCAACAATCTCGAACACGATTTTTTTTGCCATCACCATACTTCCATTCCTTAAGGAATATGGAAGTAAAAATTACCCTTGTTAAAACATAAAATGTTGCTGGTAAACTACCCCTTTCCCTTAACCGATCTTCACCAACACCAATAGGTATTGAGAACTCTACAATACAGGGCTGTATGCAAAACATCATTTGATTCTGTTTGAATTTGCGGCTGTTATCGTTTACTATAGAAATATCGGTATGGAGAACCATACATGACTTCCATATTCTAAGATTTATATTTAAAATCATTTTCGAAATGAAATATTACCATAGAAACTACTTCTTTCTACTTACTGCTTCAGCCTTAACCACAGTACTGTGGTCACTAACGTATACCACCTCACGTTATCGCACTCGATTTTCACTGATGATGGAAGTCGATGGCATTGCCGAAACGTCTGGTTTTCTAGAAAACATTGGACTACGGCCAAATATCCCGGGAAGGAATTTTAACAAAAACTACTTCTTTGTTGCCGATAACGTTGTACACATATATATAAAAAATATGCATAAAATTAATGGCTTGTATAAGTTAATGATTGATCTCCATTAAGTAGTGCTCAAGTTTCCAAAGTTTTAATATTATGATGTCCATAATTAAAACATCAGAGCAGGTTTAGTGTGAATGAGGGTACACTGTGGACAAAAATTTTCAACATTTCCTATTGAGTGTTGCATAGAGTAAAGCTGCGAATCTACAGTGTATGTTTCACAGAACAAACACGCGAAAAAGAAGGAGCGCTCCGAAGTCACTCATGGACCCTCAGCATCTTGCAGAGGGTTGATTCCCTAAAGACGAAAAGTCTGTCTATGAATCGTTCCTCTGTAAACACGTGCAGTTACACTGCCCAGCGATCCACAGGAAGCAAATTGATGTCCATTTTTTTGGCTTGCACGCGTTATGTTGGTGTGGGTTTCGGCACTTTCCATTTAAAAAGCGTGCAAATGTAAGAAAATAAACATGAGTGAGGCCAGAAATAACGTGAATTGTGTGTGTGTGTGTGTGTGTGTGTGTGTGAGAGTGTCTTACCTGCCTTTTTATTGCTGTAGGCATAATAATAAAATGGAAACGTAAAAATTACATAACTGAGATATGCTTACCTGCCACGAACGATATATTATTTTATACATGGAGGAGTTCAGTGACATACACACATACAGAAAAATTATATATATAAAGATATTAACTCATACATAATTTACATTAAAATGAAAAAATTATAATTTTATTCCCTGGGAACAAAATTATTTTATTTTTAACAATTACCTTTGTTTGAAAAAGTTTAAATGAATTTTCAAGTACTTTACTGTTGTTAAAACGTAAAAGGTTGCAGGTAAACTACCCCTTCCCCTTAACCGATCTTCACCAAAATCAAAAGTCCTTGAGACCTCTACAATTCAGGGATGTATGCAAAACATTATTTGATTCTGTTTGAATTTGCGGCTGTTATCGTTTGCCATAGAAAATACCCTTGATAAAACAAAAAACATGGCTGGTAAACTACCCCTTTCCCTTAAACGATCTTCACCAAAAACAATAGGTCTTTAGTACTCAAGAAATCAGGGATGTATGCAAAAACTTATTTGATTCCGTTTAAATTTGCGGTTGTTATCGTTTACTATAGAAAAAAATTACCCTTGATAAAAAACCGGTTCAGGTAAACTACCCCTTTCCCTTAACCGATCTTCACCAAAAACGACATGTCTTAGGTACTCTACAATTCAGGCCTGTATGCAAAGAATTATTTGATTTAGTTTGAATTTGCGGCTGTTATCGTTTGCCATAGAAAACACCCTTGATAAAACATAAAACGTTGCTGGTAAACTACCCTATTCTATTAACCGATCTTCACCAAAAACAATAGGTCTTGAGAACTATACAATGCAGGGCTGTATGCAAAACATTAGTTGATTCTTTTTGAATTTACGGCAGTTATCGTTCATCATAGAAAAAATACCCTTGTTAAAACATAAAACGTTGCTGGTCAACTACCCCTTTCTCTTAACCGATCTTCACCAAAATCAACAAACCTTGAGACCACTATAATTCAGGAAGGTATCAAAAAAAAAAAATTTGATTCTGTTTGAATTTACAGCAGTTATCGTTCGTCATATAAACAATTACCCTTGCTAAAACATAAACCGCTGCAGGTAAACTACCCCTCTCCATTAACCGATCTTCACCAAAAACACCAGTTTTGCGAACTCTACAATTCAGGGGTGTATGCAGAATATTATTTGATTCTGTTTGAATTTGGGGCAGTTATCCTTCGTCATAGAAACAAATACTCTTGTTAAAACAATAAAGGTGGCAGGTAAATTACTCCTTTCCCTTAACCGATCTTCAACAAAATCAATAGGCCTTGCGTCCTCTACAATTTAGGATGTATGAAAAAATAATTTGTTTCTCTTTGAATTTGCGGCTGTTATCGTTTCCCATAGAAAATATCGGTATGGAGAACCATACATGACTTCCATGTTCTAAGATTTATATGTAAAATCATATTCGAAATGAAATATTTCCATAGAAACTACGTCTTTCTACTTATTGCTTCAGAATTAACCACAGTACTGTGGTCACTAACGTATACCACCTCACGATTTCGCACTCGATTTTCACCGATGATGGCAGTCGATGGCACTGCCGAAAAGTCTGGTTTAGCAGAAAACATTGGACTACGGGTGAAGAGCCCGGGAAGCAGTTTTAACAAAAAACTACTTCTTTGTTGCCGATAACGTAGTACACATACAAAAAATTCTCCCCTCCACCTTCAACTATAATTTTTAATAATAGAAAATTACCCCCACCCCGTTCACCCAACTTCTTAATTTATAAATATTTTATCTACGTTTCTACAGTGGATTACTATGAGCTTCTTATCAGAATACTTTATTTATAAAAATTAAGTACTTTACTCTAGTAAAATCATAAAATGTTTCAGGTAAACTACCCCTTTCTCTTAACCGATCTCCTCCAAAATCAACAGACCTTCCGTCCTCTACAATTCAGGGAAGTATGCAAAAAAATATTTGATTCTGTTTGAATGTGCGGCAGTTATCGTTCATCATGGAAACATTTCTCTTGTTACAACATAAAATGTTGCTGGTAAACTACCCGATCTTGTTATTTGAATTATTTGTAACATTAAACATATATATAGAAACTAATCAAGTTTAAAAATTTGAAGTTCACTCAGTTGTATTATTGTGTATGACTAATACAAGGATTGTTCAATAGAAACACGTATAGAGCCGTAAAGCATTTTTTATTCAACGATTTTAAAAGAAGTCTCCAATAACATTAAGACATGAGTTCCACTGTTGCGCTAACCTGTAGATTCCCTGCTAGTAAAATTCTTACGGCTGTTTGTGGAACCATTCGGTTACAGCAAACTCTACCTCAGCGTCCGATTTGAACCACCGTCCTTTTAGTGATTCCTTAAAAAAAATTTCGGCTTGCACGCGTTATGTCGGTGTGGGTTTCGGCACTTTCCATTTAAAAAGCGTGCAAATGTAAGAAAATAAACATGAGTGAGGCCAGAAATAACGTGAATTGTGTGTGTGTGTGTGTGTGTGTGTGTGTGTGTGTGTGTGTGTGTGTGTGTGTGTCTTACCTGCCTTTTTATTGCTGTATTCAATGAAAAATATTATATTACATTAAAATGAAAAAATTATAATTTTATTGCCTGGCAACAAAATTATTTTATTTTTAACAATTACCATTGTTTCAAAAAGTTTAAATAAATTTTCAAGTACTTTACTCTTGTTAAAACGAAAAGGTTGCTGGTAAACTACCCCTTCCCCTTAACCGATCTTCACCAAAATCGAAAGTCCTTGAGACCTTTACAATTCAGGGCCGTATGCAAAAAATTATTTGATTCTGTTTGAGTTTGCGGCTGTTATCGTTTGCCAAAAAAAAAAATTTCCCTTGATAAAAAAAACCGTTGCAGGTAAACTACCCCTTTCGCTCAACCGATCTTCACCAAAAACAATATGTCGTGAGTACTCTACAAATCAGGGCTGTATGCAAAAAATTATTTGATTCTGTTTGCATTTGCGACAGTTATCGTTTGCCATAGAAAAAAATCTACACACAGACACACAGACAGATAGACACACAGACACACACACACACACACAGACACTTTTCGGAAAACGACTTTTTTTCATGTTTTGAGTGTAGTACAATCAGAATCTGCAACAATCTCGAACACGATTTTTTTTGCCATCACCATACTTCCATTCCTTAAGGAATATGGAAGTAAAAATTACCCTTGTTAAAACATAAAATGTTGCTGGTAAACTACCCCTTTCCCTTAACCGATCTTCACCAACACCAATAGGTATTGAGAACTCTACAATACAGGGCTGTATGCAAAACATCATTTGATTCTGTTTGAATTTGCGGCTGTTATCGTTTACTATAGAAATATCGGTATGGAGAACCATACATGACTTCCATATTCTAAGATTTATATTTAAAATCATTTTCGAAATGAAATATTACCATAGAAACTACTTCTTTCTACTTACTGCTTCAGCCTTAACCACAGTACTGTGGTCACTAACGTATACCACCTCACGTTATCGCACTCGATTTTCACTGATGATGGAAGTCGATGGCATTGCCGAAACGTCTGGTTTTCTAGAAAACATTGGACTACGGCCAAATATCCCGGGAAGGAATTTTAACAAAAACTACTTCTTTGTTGCCGATAACGTTGTACACATATATATAAAAAATATGCATAAAATTAATGGCTTGTATAAGTTAATGATTGATCTCCATTAAGTAGTGCTCAAGTTTCCAAAGTTTTAATATTATGATGTCCATAATTAAAACATCAGAGCAGGTTTAGTGTGAATGAGGGTACACTGTGGACAAAAATTTTCAACATTTCCTATTGAGTGTTGCATAGAGTAAAGCTGCGAATCTACAGTGTATGTTTCACAGAACAAACACGCGAAAAAGAAGGAGCGCTCCGAAGTCACTCATGGACCCTCAGCATCTTGCAGAGGGTTGATTCCCTAAAGACGAAAAGTCTGTCTATGAATCGTTCCTCTGTAAACACGTGCAGTTACACTGCCCAGCGATCCACAGGAAGCAAATTGATGTCCATTTTTTTGGCTTGCACGCGTTATGTTGGTGTGGGTTTCGGCACTTTCCATTTAAAAAGCGTGCAAATGTAAGAAAATAAACATGAGTGAGGCCAGAAATAACGTGAATTGTGTGTGTGTGTGTGTGTGTGTGTGTGAGAGTGTCTTACCTGCCTTTTTATTGCTGTAGGCATAATAATAAAATGGAAACGTAAACATTACATAACTGAGATATGCTTACCTGCCACGAACGATATATTATTTTATACATGGAGGAGTTCAGTGACATACACACATACAGAAAAATTATATATATAAAGATATTAACTCATACATAATTTACATTAAAATGAAAAAATTATAATTTTATTCCCTGGGAACAAAATTATTTTATTTTTAACAATTACCTTTGTTTGAAAAAGTTTAAATGAATTTTCAAGTACTTTACTGTTGTTAAAACGTAAAAGGTTGCAGGTAAACTACCCCTTCCCCTTAACCGATCTTCACCAAAATCAAAAGTCCTTGAGACCTCTACAATTCAGGGATGTATGCAAAACATTATTTGATTCTGTTTGAATTTGCGGCTGTTATCGTTTGCCATAGAAAATACCCTTGATAAAACAAAAAACATGGCTGGTAAACTACCCCTTTCCCTTAAACGATCTTCACCAAAAACAATAGGTCTTTAGTACTCAAGAAATCAGGGATGTATGCAAAAACTTATTTGATTCCGTTTAAATTTGCGGTTGTTATCGTTTACTATAGAAAAAAATTACCCTTGATAAAAAACCGGTTCAGGTAAACTACCCCCTTTCCCTTAACCGATCTTCACCAAAAACGACATGTCTTAGGTACTCTACAATTCAGGCCTGTATGCAAAGAATTATTTGATTTAGTTTGAATTTGCGGCTGTTATCGTTTGCCATAGAAAACACCCTTGATAAAACATAAAACGTTGCTGGTAAACTACCCTATTCTATTAACCGATCTTCACCAAAAACAATAGGTCTTGAGAACTATACAATGCAGGGCTGTATGCAAAACATTAGTTGATTCTTTTTGAATTTACGGCAGTTATCGTTCATCATAGAAAAAATACCCTTGTTAAAACATAAAACGTTGCAGGTAAACTACCCCTTTCCCTTAACCGATCTTCAACAAAATCAACAGACCTTGAGTTCTGTATAATTCAAAAAGGTATGCAGAAGAGTAGTTGATTCTGTTTTAATGTACGGCAGTTATCGTTCGTCAAAAAAAAAAATTACCCTTGATAAAACATAAAATGTTGCTGGTAAACAACCCTATTCCCTTAACCGATCTTCACCAAAACCAACAGGTCTTGAGAACTGTACATTTCAGGGCTGTATGCAAAATATTATATGATTCTGTTTGAATTTGCGGCTGTTATCATTTGCCATATAAAATACCCTTGATAAAACAAAAAACGTGTCAGGTAAACTACCCCTTTCCCTTAACCGATCTTCACCAAAAACAATAGGTCTTTAGTACTCAACAAAACAGGGCTGTATGCAAAAACATATTTGATTCTGTTTGAATTTGCGGCTCTTATCGTTTGCCATAGAAAATCCCCTTATAAAACATAAAACGTTGCAGGTAAACTACCCCTTTCCCTTAAACGATCTTCACCAACACCAATAGGTATTGAGAACTCTACAATACAGGACTGTATGCAAAACATCATTTGATTCTGTTTGAATTTGCGGCTCTTATCGTTTACCATAGAAAATACCCTCAGCCCGTTCAACTACCCTCTTCATTTATAGATATTTCATCTACGTTTCTACAGTGGATTATTAAGATCTTATCAGGATACTTTATCAAAATTAAGTACTTTACTCATGTTACAACAAAAAATGTTTCTGGTAAACTGCCCTTTCCCCGTAACCGATCTTCACCAAAATCAACATACATTGAGTTCTCTATAGCTCAGGCACATATGTAAAAAATTATTTGATTCTGTTTGAATTTACGGCAGTTATGGTTCGTCATATAAAAAATTACCCATGTTAAAACATAAAACATGAGATTTATAAAACATATCTAAGATTTATATTTAAAATCATTTTTGAAATAAAATATTTTCATAGAACCTACTAACGCTGGAGAAATCTGAGGAGCCAATCAGAGTTGGGCCTACCTGTCACTCTGCTGAATTTGGTGGAAAGCCCCGTCACTGTCGTCAAAGTATCAGCCTTGACAGGGTCCTCTTTTTCTGCAAAATGGGTGAGGAGGCTTAAGATGGAGTGAGTGACATGGTCCCCACCTCAATGAAGAACCCATTGTTTTATAAAAATATATTTAAATTTTGAAAACTGAAAATTCTTTTCTTGTTGTAAATATTTATATTTTATAATCAAAATGACTTTATCAAAAAACAAACATTATTTTTTTATAATAAGTACTTACATATGTTTCTTAATATGCTTACTTTTTCTTCAATGTTGATGATAATTTCCAAACATTCTGACAAAATTGTATCTACAGAACAGTTAACATTCCCCAGGTTTCCATTTCTGCTAATTTCTCATTACACCTTCCACTGACGTATTATTAACCATTTCATAAACTATCATATAATCTTTTCAGATTTTGTGGTACAAAATCTGAAATTTTCAGATTGCCTGGCAACAAAATTATTTTATTTCAACAATTACCATTGTTTGAAAAAGTTTAAATGAATTTTCAAGTACTTTACTCTTGTTAAAACGTAAAAGGTTGCAGGTAAACTACCCCTTCCCCTTAACTGATCTTCACCAAAATCTAAAGGCCTTGAGTCCTCTACAATTCACTGACGTATGCAAAAAATTATTTGATTCTGTTTGAATTTGCGGCAGTTATCGTTTGCCATAGAAAATACGCTTGATAAAAAACGTTGCAGGTAAACTACCCCTTTCCCTCAACCGATCTTCACCGAAAACAATAGGTCTTGAGTACTCTACAAATCAGGGCTGTATGCAGAAAATTATTTGATTCTGTTTGAATTTGCGGCTGTTATCGTTTGCCATAGAAAATACCCTTGTTAAAAAAACGTTGTAGGTAAACTACCCCTTTCCCTTAACCGATCTTCACCAAAAACAACAGGTATTGAGAACTCTACAATCCAGGGCTGTATGCGAAACATTATTTGATTCTGTTTGAATTTGCGGCTGTTATCGTTTGCCAAAAAAAAAAAAATTTCCCTTGATAAAAAAAACCGTTGCAGGTAAACTACCCCTTCCCCTCAACCGATCTTCACCAAAAACAATAGGTCGCGAGTCCTCTATAAATCAGGGCTGTATGCAAAAACTTATTTGATTCTGTTTGAATTTGCGGCTGTTATCGTTTGCCATAGAAAATACCCTTGTTAAAAAAACGTTGTAGGTAAACTACCCCTTTCCCTTAACCGATCTTCACCAAAAAACAATAGGTCTTCAGAACTCTACAATTTAGGGCTGTATGCAAATAATCTTTTGATTCTGTTTGAATTTGCGGCTGTTATCGTTTGCCATAGGAAATACCCTTGTTAAAACATAAAACGTTACTGGTAAACTACCCCTTTCCCTTAACCGATCTTCACCAAAATCAACAGATCTTGAGAACTCTACAATTCAGGGCTGTATGCGAAACATTATTTGATTCTGTTTGAATTTGCGGCTGTTATCGTTTGCCAAACAAACAAAATTACCCTTGCTAAAAAAAAACCGTTGCAGGTAAACTACCCCTTTCCCTCAACTGATCTTCACCAAAAACAATAGGTCGCGAGTACTCTGCAAATCAGGGCTGCATGCAAAAAATTATTTGATTCTGTTTGAATTTGCGGCAGTTATCGTTTGCCATAGAAAAAAAATCTACAGACAGACAGACAGACAGACAGACACACAGACAGACAGACAGACAGACACACACACAGACACTTTTCGGAAAACGACTTTTTTTCATGTTTTGAGTGTAGTAGAATCAGAATCTGCAATAATCTCGAACACGATTTTTTTTGCCATCACCATACTTCCATTCCTTAAGGAATATGGAAGTAAAAATTACCCTTGATAAAAAACCGTTGCCGGTAAACTACCCCTTTCCCTTAACCGATCTTCAACAAAATCAACAGACCTTGAGTTCTGTATAATTCAAAATGGTATGCAGAAGAGTAGTTGATTCTGTTTGAATGTACGGCAGTTATCGTTCGTAAAATAAAATTACCCTTGATAAAACATAAAATGTTGCTGGTAAACAACCCTATTCCCTTAACCGATCTTCACCAAAACCAACAGGTTTTAAGAACTCTACATTTCAGGGCTGTATGCAAAATATTATATGATTCTGTTTGAATTTGCGGCTATTATCGTTTGCCATATAAAATACCTTTGATAAAACAAAAAACGTGTCAGGTAAACTACCCCTTTCCCTTAACCGATCTTCACCAAAAACAATAGGTCTTTAGTACTCAACAAAACAGGGCTGTATGCAAAAACAGTATTTGATTCTGTTTGAATTTTCGGCTGTTATCGTTTGCCATACATAAAAATTACCCTTGATAAAAAAAAACCGTTGTTGGTAAACTACCCCTTTACCTCAACCGATCTTCACAAAAAACAATAGGTCGTGAGTGCTCTACAACTGAGGGCTGTATGCAAAAAATTATTTGATTCTGTTTGAATTTGCGTCTGTTATCGTTTGCCATAGAAAATACCCTTTTAAAACATAAAACGTTGCTGGTAAACTACCCCTTTCCCTTAACCGATCTTCACCAAAATCAACAAACCTTGAGACCACTATAATTCAGGAAGGTATCCAAAAAAATTTTTGATTCTGTTTGAATTTACGGCAGTTATCGTTCGTCATAGAAAAAATTAACCTTGTTATCACATAAAACGTTGCAGGTAAACTACTACTTTCTCTTAACTGATCTTCATCAAAATCAATAGGTCTTGAGTCCTCTACAATTCAGGGATGCGTGCAAAACATTATTTGATTCTGTTTGAATGTGCGGCAGTTATCGTTTGTCATAGAAAATATCGGTATGGAGAACCATACATGACTTCCATATTCTAAGATTTATATTTAAAATCATTTTCGAAATTAAATATTACCATACAAACTACTTCTTTCTATTTACTGCTTCAGCCTTAACCACAGTACTGTGGTCACTAACGTATACCACCTCACGTTATCGCACTCGATTTTCACTGATGATGGAAGTCGATGGCATTGCCGAAACGTCTGGTTTTGTAGAAAACATTGGACTACGGCCAAATATCCCGGGAAGGAATTTTAACAAAAACTACTTCTTTGTTGCCGATAACGTTGTAAACATATATATATATATATATATATATATATATATATATATATATATATATATAAATATGCATAAAATTAATGGCTTGTATAAGTTAATGATTGATCTCCATTAAGTAGTGCTCAAGTTTCCAAAGTTTTAATATTATGATGTCCGTAATTAAAACATCAGAGCAGGTTTAGTGTGAATGAGGGTACACTGTGGACAAAAATTTTCAACATTTCCTATTGAGCGTTGCTTAGAGTAAAGCTGCGAATCTACAGTGTATGTTTCACAGAACGAACACGCGAAAAAGAAAGAGCGGTCCGAAGTCACTCATGGACCCTCAGCATCTTGCAGAGGGTTCATTCCCTAAAGACGAAAAGTCTGTCTATGAATCGTTCCTCTGTAAACACGTGCAGTTACACTGCCCAGCGATCCACAGGAAGCAAATTGATGTCCATTTTTTCGGCTTGCACGCGTTATGTTGGTGTGGGTTTCGGCACTTTCCATTTAAAAAGCGTGCAAATGTAAGAAAATAAACATGAGTGAGGCCAGAAATAACGTGAATTGTGTGTGTGTGTGTGTGTGTGTCTTGCCTGCCTTTTTATTGCTGTAGGCATAATAATAAAATGGAAACTTAAACATTACGTAACTGAGATATGCTTACCTGCCACGAACGATATATTATTTTATACATGGAGGAGTTCAGTGACATACACACGTACAGAAGAATTATATATATAAAGATATTAACTCATACATAATTTACATTAAAATGAAAAAATTATAATTTTATTCCCTGGTAACAAAATTATTTTATTTTTAACAATTACCATTGTTTGAAAAAGTTTAAATGAATTTTCAAGTACTTTACTGTTGTTAAAACGTAAAAGGTTGCTGGTAAACTACCCCTTCCCCTTAACCGATCTTCACCAAAATCGAAAGTCCTTGAGATCTCTACAATTCAGGGAGGTATGCAAAAAATTATTTGATTCTGTTTGAATTTGCGGCTGTTATCGTTTGCCATAGAAAATACGCTTGATAAAAAAACGTTGCAGGTAAACTACCCCTTCCCCTTAACCGATCTTCACCAAAAACAACAGGTCTTGAGAACTCTACAATTTAGGGCAGTATGAAAATAATCTTTTGATTCTGTTTGAATTTGCGGCTGTTATCGTTTGCCATATGAAATACCCTTGTTAAAACATAAAACGTTACAGGTAAACTATTCCTTTCCCTTAACCGATCTTCACCAAAAACAATAGGTCTTGAGAACTCTACAATTCAGGGCTGTATGCGAAACATTATTTGATTCTGTTTGAATTTGCGGATGTTATCGTTTGCCAAAATAAAATTTTTCCCTTGATAAAAAAAACCGTTGCAGGTAAACTACCCCTTTACCTTAATTGATCTTCACCAAAAACAATACGTCTTGAGAACTTTACAATTTAGGGCTGTATGCAAATAATCTTTTGATTCTGTTTGAATTTGCGGCTGTTATCGTTTGCCATAGAAAATACGCTTGATAAAAAAACGTTGCTGGTAAACTACCCCTTCCCCTTAACCGATCTTCACCAAAAACAATAGGTCTTGAGTACTCTACAAATCAGGGCTGTATGCAAAATATTATTTGATTCTATTTGAATTTGCGGCTGTTATCGTTTGCCATAAAAAATACCCTTGTTGAAAAAACGTTGCTGGTAAACTACCCCTTTCCCTTAACCGATCTTCACCAAAAACAATAGGTCTTGAGAACTCTACAATTTAGGGCTTTATGCAAATAATCTTTTGATTCTGTTTGAATTTGCGGCTGTTATCGTTTGCCATATGAAATACCCTTCTTAAAACATAAAACATTACCGGTAAACTAACCCCTTTCCCTTAACCGATCTTCACCAAAAACAATAGTTCTTGAGAACTCTACAATCCAGGGCTGTATGCGAAACATTATTTGATTCTGTTTGAATTTGCGGATGTTATCGTTTGCAAAAAAAAAATTTCCCTTGATAAAAAAACCGTTGCAGGTAAACTACCCCTTTACCTCAACCGATCTTCACCAAAAACAATAGGTCGTGAGTGCTCTACAAATGAGGCTGTATGCAAAAAATTATTTGATTCTGTTTGAATTTGCGGCTGTTATCGTTTGCCATAGAAAAAAATCTACTGAGAGACAGACAGACAGACAGACAGACAGACAGACAGACAGACAGACACATAGACACACAGACATACATACACACAGACACTTTTCGAAAAACGACTTTTTTTCATGTTTTGAGTGTAGTACAATCAGAATCTACAATAATCTAGAACACGATTTTTTTTGCCATCACCATACTTCCATTCCTTAAGGAATATGGAAGTAAAAATTACCCTCGATAAAAAAACGTTGCCGGTAAACTACCCCTTTACCATAACCGATCTTCACAAAAAACAATAGGTCTTGAGAACTCTACAATTCAGGTCTGCATGCAAAACATTATTTGATTCTATTTGAATTTGCGGCTGTTATCGTTTGCCATACAAAATACCCTTGTTAAACATAAAATGTTGCTGGTAAACTACCCTATTCCCTTAACCGATCTTCACCAAACCAACAGATCTTGAGAACTCTACAATTCAGGGCTGTATGAAAAACATTATTTGTTTCTGTTTGAATTTTGCGGCTACCGTTTGCCATAAAAAAAATTTCACTTGATAAAAAATCGTTGCAGGTAAACTACCCCTTTCCCTCAACCGAACTTCACCAAAGACAATAGGTCTTGAGTACTCTACAATTCAGGGCTGTATGCAAAAATTATTTGATTCTATT
Source organism: Magicicada septendecula (assembly GCA_034769895.1). Classification (NCBI taxonomy): domain Eukaryota; kingdom Metazoa; phylum Arthropoda; class Insecta; order Hemiptera; family Cicadidae; genus Magicicada; species Magicicada septendecula. The sequence continues at coordinate 72,183,137 of CM068369.1, read as the reverse complement.
TGAATTTGCGGCTGTTATCGTTTGTCATAGAAAATACCCTTGTTAAAACATAAAACGGTGCTGGTAAACTACCCCTTTCCCTACCCGATCTTCACAAAACCAATAGCTCCTGAGTACTTTACAAATAAGGGTTGGATGCATAAAATTATTAGTTTCTGTTTGAATTTGCGGCTGTTATCGTTTGCCATAGGAAAACATTACCCTTGATTTAAAAAAAAAACGTTGCTGGTAATCTACCCCTTTCCATTAACCGATCTTCACCAAAAACAATAGATCTTGAGAACTCTATATTTTAGGGCTGCATGCAAAACATTATTTGATTCTATTTGAATTTGCGGCTGTTATCGTTTGCCATAGAAAATATCCTTGTTAAAACATAAAACGTTGCTGGTGAAATACCCCTTTCCCTTAACCAATCTTCACCAAAGCTAATAGCTCCTGAGTACTCTATAAATAAGGGCTGCATGCAAAAAATTATTAGATTCTATTTGAATTTGCGGCTGTTATCGTTTGCCATAGAAAAACTAACCCTTGTTTTAAAAAAAACGTTGCTGGTAAACTACTCCTTTCCCTTATCCGATCTTCACCAATAACAATAGGTGTTGAGTACTCTACAAATAAGGGCTGTATGCAAAAACTTTTTTGATTCTGTTTGAATTTGCGGCTGTTATCGTTTGCCAAAAAAAAATCTAATGAAAGACAGATAGGCACACAGACACTTTTCGAAAAATGACTTTTTTCATATTTTGAGTGTAGTAGAATCAGAATGTGCAATAATCCCGAACACAATTTTTTTTGCCATTACCATACTTCCATTTCCTTAAGGAACATGGAAGTAAAATATCGGTATGGAGAACCATACACGACTTCCATGTTTTAAGATTTATATTTAAAATCATTTTGGAAGTGAAATATTTTCATATAAACTACTTCTTTCTTTAACCTTAACCACAGTACTGTGGTCACTAACGTATACCATCTCACGTTATCACACTCGATTTTCACTGATGATGGCAGTCGATGGCACTGCCGAAACGTCTGGTTTTGCAGAAAACATTGGACTAAGGCCAAAGAGCCCGGGAAGGAATTTTAACAACAACTACTTCTTTGTTGCCGATAACGTAGTACACATATAAAAAATTATCCCCTCCCCCTTCAACTATAATTTTCATTTATAGAAAATTACATTCTTTGTGGACTTCAGGCAAGCGTATGACTCTATTAATAGAGACAAACTCTACACCATAATGCATGAATTTGGAATACCAGGCAAGCTGGTAAGATTAACCCAAGTTACTATGCAGCAGACTGAAGCCCAAGTAAAGGTGGATAGCCAACTAACTGAACCCATAAATATTACACGGGGACTAAAGCAGGGAGATGGGTTGGCTCCAACACTATTTAATATTGCATTGGAATATGTAATTAGAGGCTTATCAATAAATAGCTCCAATCTGTTAACAAATAAAACTGTACAGATAGCCGCATATGCAGATGACATTAACATCATGTCAAGACGGATCACGGCAGCTAAAGAAATATTTATAGAGCTTAAAAACAAAGCCAAGGAAGTTGGGCTAGCCATAAATATGGATAAAACAAAAATGCTTATCCAAACAAGAAGGGACCAGGTTCATAACAACATCGAGATAGAGGACGACACAATTGAGGTGGTGGACAATTTCACGTATCTCGGAGTGAATCTAGCAAAGACTGGATCAGAGGAGCCGAAGATCCAAAGACGGACCACCATGGCTAACAAGGCGTACTTCGCATTGCTGCCATCATTTAGGTCTGGGGATGTGCACAAGGAAACAAAAATGAAAATATATAGGACTGTCATCAGACTGGTGCTATGCTACGGGTGTGAGGCATGGGCAATCACACAGAAAACAGTCGACATAGTAGACACCTTTGAAAGGAAAATCCTCAGACGCATTATAGGCCCAATACAAGAAAATGGCTCATGGAGACTGAGATACAACAACGAACTGTATCAAATATATAAAGAGATACCAGTCTCAAAATTTATAAGAATTCAAAGATTGCGTTGGGCCGGACATGTTATGAGAATGGAGGGTGGCAGGAACCCTAAGAGGGCTTTGCTGGGTACATGGGAGGGAACGAGACCTAGAGGTAGACCGAGGAAGAGGTGGGAAGATGGCGTTGCAGAGGACGCGAAAGACATGGGGATAAGAAACTGGAGGAGGGTTGCAGTGGATAGAGTGGATTGGAGGCGGAGATTGGTGGAGGCCAGGGCCCGACTTGGGCTGTAGCGCCATAGAAGAGAGAGAGAGAGAGAGAGAAAATTACATCTTCACCGTTCAACTAGCCTCTTCATTTATAGATATTTCATCTACGTTTCTACATTGGATTATTATGATCTTCTTATCAGGATACTTTATTTATCAAAATTAAGTACTTGACTCTTGTTAAAACATAAAACGTTGCCGGTAAACTACCCTTTCCCCGTAACCGATTTTCACCAAAATCAATAGGCCTTGCGTCCTCTACAATTTAGGATGTATGAAAAAAATAATTTGATTATGTTTGAATTTACGGCAGTTATCGTTCGTCATAGAAAAAATTAACCTTGTAATCACATAAAATATGCAGGTAAACTACTACTTTCTCTTAACTGACCTTCACCAAAATCAATAGGTCTTGAGTCCTCTACAATTCAGGGATGCGTGCAAAACATTATTTGTTTCTGTTTGAATGTGCGGTAGTTATCGTTCGTCATAGAAACAATTACTCTTGTTAAAACATTAAAGGTAGCAGGTAAACTACCCCTTTCCCTTAACCGATCTTCACCAAAATCAATAGGCCTTCTGTTCTTTACAATTCACGAACACATGCAAAAAATTATTTGTTTCTCTTTGAATTTAAGGCAGTTATCGTTCGTCATAGAAAAAAATTACCCTTGTTAAAACGTAAAACGTTGCAGGTAAACTACCCTTTTCTCTTAACCGATCTTCACCAAAATCAACAGACCTTGAGTTCCTCTATAATTAAAGGAGGTATGCAAAAAATTATTGGATTCTGTTTGAATTTACGGCAGTTATCATCGTCATAGGAAAATTACTCTTGTTAAAACATAAAACGTTGCTGGTAAACTACCCCTTTCCCTTAACCGATCGTCACCAAAACCGGTAGGTCTTGAGAACTCTACAATTCAGGGCTGTATGCGAAACAATATTTGATTCTGTTTGAATTTGTGGCTGTTATCGTTTGCCATAGAAAACAATTACCCTTGTTAAAACATAAACCGTTGCTGGTAAACTACCCTTTTCCCTTAACCGATCTTCACCAATAACAATAAGTCTTGTGTACTCTACAAATGAATGCTGTATGCAAAAAAATATTTGATTCTGTTTGAATGTGCGGCAGTTATCGTTCGTCATGTAAATATTTCTCTTGGTTCAACATAAATTGTTGCAGGTAAACTAGCCCTTTCCCTTAACCGATCATCACCAAAATCAACAGTCCTTGAGCTCTCTACAACTCAGGAAAGTGTGCAAAAAATTATTAGAATCTCTTTGAATATTCGGCAGTTATCGTTCGTCATAAAAAATTACCCTTTTTAGAACATAAAACGTTGCTGATAAACTACCCCTTTCCCTTAACCGATCTTCAACAAAATCAACAGACCTTGAGTTGTCTTTAGTTCAAAAAGGTATGCAAAAACGTAGTTGATTCTGTTTGAATTTACGGCAGTTAACGTTCGTCATATAAAATATCGGTATGGAGAACCATACATGACTTCCATATTCTAAGATTTATATTTAAAATCATTTTCGAAATGAAATATTACCATAGAAACTACTTCTTTCTACTTACTGCTTCAGCCTTAACCACAGTACTGTGGTCACTAACGTATACCACCTCACGTTATCGCACTCGATTTTCACTGATGATGGAAGTCGATGGCATTGCCGAAATGTCTGGTTTTGTAGAAAACATTGGACTACGGCCAAATATCCCGGGAAGGAATTTTAACAAAAACTACTTCTTTGTTGCCGATAACGTTGTACACATATATATCAGTGGCGAAGTTACATGGAGGCAATTGAGGCAATGCCTACCCTAAAAAATTCTGTAGAATAAAAATTATAAATACGTATGAACTACATAACGTAAAGATTATACATTGTTACTGCGACTGTCAAATTTATTAAACCGAAACGTGCTTTATTGAGCGACCGCTAGATGGTGACAGGTGAGATTCGGCATAGTTCGTTTAAAGCGAATGAGGCAACCTGAACTTGCCTCAGCGTTTTTTGTATACATCGTATGTAAGCAATGTAGTGGTGAGATAGGGAAGTGAAGGGAGGGGGGGATTGTCCCGCGCTGTACACATAGAGCGTTGAGGCATGCCTCACTTCTGTGGTCCAAACAGTTAAGTTAAAGCGCCTGTGTTGTTTCTAAGTGTTTATTTTATGCGGTTATTAAAAGTGTCACTGTTATTCTGCTGAACTAACAGATGATCAAGATTGTTATTTGAATTATTTGTAACATTAAACATATATATATAGAAACTAATCAAGTTTAAAAATTTGAAGTTCAATCAGTTGTATTATTGTGTATGACTAATACAAGGATTGTTCAATAGAAACACGTATAGAGCTGTAAAGCATTTTTTATTCAACGATTTTAAAAGAAGTCTCCAATAACATTAAGACATGAGTTCCACTGTTGCGCTAACCTGTAGATTCCCTGCTAGTAAAATTCTTACGGCTGTTTGTGGAACCATTCGGTTACAGCAAACTCTACCTCAGCGTCCGATTTGAACCACCGTCCTTTTAGTGATTCCTTAAAAAAAATTTAAGATAAGATTTTTGCCTACCCATTCATTAACTACTAGCTTCGCCAGTAAGCAAATTGATGTCCATTTTTTCGGCTTGCACGCGTTATGTTGGTGTGGGTTTCGGCACTTTCCATTTAAAAAGCGTGCAAATGTAAGAAAATAAACATGAGTAAGGCCAGAAATAACGTGAATTGTGTGTGTGTGTGTGTGTGTGTGTGTGTGTGTCATGGCCCCCACAAGGGGGGCTGACGGGGCTCTAGCCTGGGGGCCCGGGATTAGGGGGGGGTCAGGCGTGGTGGGTCGGATAGCTAAGTGAGATGAACAGAAGACAAAAAGCGACTTCTTTATAAAATACTAGCTTTTCCCGCGGCTTCACCCACGTGGACATGAATACGGTTTCATTATTGTCAGTGGAAGAATTAATAACCCTTTCGCCGCGTAATTCGACTGTAGTCGAATAAATTTGTCTCCGTTCGCTGAGCAATTTGCCTATAGTCCACATCGTTTAAAAAACGTCTCCGTTTGCTGCGGTATTCGACAACATTGTCCGTATGGTATGACATCGTTAGAAATGCTTTGTGATTAGTGCTGCCCTCTCTGGAAGCCTTGAAAAGTAACAAAAACAGCTGACGTTTGCCTATACAATGCGTGTTTACTTACGAATGTTTACGGTATGTGAATATCTGTGGGATAAGCTCTGCTGAATGTTTATGTTCAGTTTGAAAGTGATCTGCCACGTGGTTAGTGTATTACTTCATTGTTTTGCTCGCCAAACGTTTTTACAGGTATGTTTACTTCGTTTTTTTCTTGAAACCGCGTACATTTTTTCGTCCATCCTAAAATCGGGTAATCGGAAGTGCCACTTTACTCTTGCGATTTTTAATTTTTAATTTTTAATTTTTGTAGACGTAACATTATTTTTATCATCTAGAGGTTTAGCTTTTCAAGGAGAGAACACAATGATTGGAGATGTTCATAATGGGAATTTTTTAGAAATTTTAGAGTTGATTGGAAAGTACGGTGAAGTGACACGACAACATCTCGCCAAAGTTCAACAAAATCAGGTGGAAGGTAAAAGTATGAAAGGACATGCACATTATTTGTCGTGGTATTCTCAAAATGAGTTTATTGGCCTTTGTGCAGACAAAGTTCTCCAAACCATTCTTGACCAAAGAAGAGACGCAATTTTCTACGGAATAATAGTAGATGCAACACCAGATATTTCTCACAGTGAACAAAACGTCCTAATTCTCAGACACATATCCCAAAACCAAGACTGAAACGAATTCGAAGTGAATGAACGTTTCATTGAGTTCATGAATTTTACTGGAAAAACTGGAGAAAAAATAACTGAAGAAATACTTGCAACTCTGGAAAAAAACAATATACCTCTCCATGATTGCGTTCGCAAGGCTACGATAATGGCGCAAATATGCGTGGCGAAATAAACGGCGTTAAGTCCCGCATCTTAGAAAAGAACAAATGTGCCTTGTTCTCTCCCTGCAGAGCACATTCATTGAATCGCGTAGGAGTCAACGCTGCAAAGCTCAACCCAGATGTTATAACGTTTTTCGGGAATATAGAAAACTTCTACTCTTTGTTCGCTCACAGTCCTGCACGCTGGGAAGTATTGAAAAAACACGTAACATTATCTCTTCAAAGTCTTTCAGAAACAAGGTGGAGTGAAAGAATTCAAGCTGTGCGCCCAATTGTTAAACATTATCCCGGCATACTTGCTGTGTTAGATGTCATTCTTGGAGAGATGGCTACAGGATTAACTCCTTCAGCACTGAACACAACTAAAGGCCTAAAAAAATATTTCAGATCTTATAAAGGTCTGCTAATGACAGTGTTTTGGCACAAAATATTAGCAAGTATTGACAACAAGAACGTTGTCATACAAAGTAAAGGAATATCTCTTGATGTCGAGACCGCACTTATAAGAGACTTAGTGCAAGAGATGCAGCACTTACGTGACTCGTGGGAAAGTGTTGTTCAAGAAACAAAAGTAGTTGCTGAAGCAGTAGGAGTGCAACCTCAATTTCCCGAAAACCGAAAAATTTCTATAGAACCTGAACAAGATTTCAGAATTTCCGTAGTTTACCCAGTATTGGATTTTATTATCAATGATTTAATGACACGATTTGAAGCAGCAGATACCATATGTGAATTATTCTCACCCATTTTGAGCTTCCAGAACTTAGATGATGGTCAACTTACCGCAAAAGCAGCAAACCTTGTAAATACATATGAGAAAGATTTGTCAGAAGACTTTCTGCACGAAATCCTTCACCTTAAAAGTATTCACAAGACAGTTTTCGGTACTGAAAGAACCCCAATTAGACTTCTGAATGCAATTTACGACAAAAAACTGCAAGGTATATTTGCCAATGTCTGTCTCGCCATTAAACTGTTTTGTACAGTAGCAGTTACTGTTTCTTCAGCTGAAAGGTCGTTCAGCAGACTGACAAATTCATTGAAAACATGGCAAAGAAGCACAACTAGTCAAGAGCGACTTAATCATCTAACAATATTGTGCATCGAAAATGATTTAGCTAAGCAAGTTGATTTTACTGAAGTTATTGAAAAATTTGTATCGACAAAAGCTAGAAAATATACTTTGAGATAATTTATTATATTATTGTAAGATTTTGTTATGTAAATCCATAGAGTTTTTTAAATAAATATAAATATTACTTTTGTGTAATCATTTAAACTTACTTATTTTATCCTAAATCCTGTAGAACATTACGCTGCCCTTAAACTTAGCGGTAGGTAGGGGGGCCCGCCAAAGATCCTGGCCTGGGGGCCCGCTTCAGGATGTGGGGGCCATGGTGTGTGTCTTACCTGCCTTTTTATTGCTGTAGGCATAATAGTAAAATGGAAACGTAAACATTACATAACTGAGATATGCTTACCTGCCACGAACGATATATTATTTTATACATGGAGGAGTTCAGTGACATACACACGTACAGAAGAATTGTATATATAAAGATATTAACTCATACATAATTTACATTAAAATGAAAAATTTATAATTTTATTGCCTGGCAACAAAATTATTTTATTTTTAACAATTACCATTTTTCAAAAAGTTTAAATGAATTTTCAAGTACTTTACTCTTGTTAAAACGTAAAAGGTTGCAGGTAAACTACCCCTTCCCCTTAACCGATCTTCACCAAAATCGAAAGTCCTTGAGACCTCTACAATTCAGGGATGTATGCAAAAACGTATTTGATTCTGTTTGAATTTGCGGCTGTTATCGTTTGCCATAGAAAATACCCTTGTTAAAAAAACGTTGCAGGTAAACTACCCCTTTCCCTTAACCGATCTTCACCAAAACCAATAGATCTTGAGAACTCTACAATGTAGGGCTGTATGCAAATAATCTTTTGATTCTGTTTGAATTTGCGGCTGTTATCGTTTGCCATATGAAATACCCTTGTTAAAACATAAAACGTTACAGGTAAACTACCCCTTTTCCTTAACCGATCTTCACAAAAAACAATAGGTCTTGAGAACTCTACAATTCAGGGCTGCATAGGAAACATTATTTAATTCTGTTTGAATTTGCGGCTGTTATCGTTTGCCAAAAAAAAATTTCCCTTGATAAAAAAAAACCGTTGCAGGTAAACTACCCCTTTCCCTCAACCGATCTTCACCAAAAACAATAGGTCGTGAGTACTCTACAAATTAGAGCTGTATACAAAAAATTATTTGATTCTGTTTGTATTTGCGGCAGTTATCGTTTGGCATAGAAAAAAAAATCTACACATAGACAGACAGACACACAGACAGACAGACACACACACAGACACTTTTCGGAAAACGTTTTTTTTCATGTTTTGAGTGTAGTACAATCAGAATCTGCAATAATCTCGAACACGATTTTTTTTGCCATCACCATACTTCCATTCCTTAAGGAATATGGAAGTAAAAATTACCCTTGTTAAAACAAAATGTTGCAGGTAAACTACCCCTTTCCCTTAACCGATCTTCACCTACACCAATAGGTATTGAGAACTCTACAATACAGGGCTGTATGCAAAACATCATTTGAGTCTGTTTGAATTTGAGGCTGTTATCGTTTGCCATGGAATCAATTTCACTTGATAAAAAACCGTTGCTAGTAAACTACCCCTTTCCCTTAACCGATCTTCACCAAAAACAATAGGTCTTGAGTACTCTACAAATTAGGGCTGTATGCAAAAACCTATTTGATTCTGTTTGAATTTGCGGCTCTTATCGTTTGCCATAGAAAATACCCTTTCCAAACATAAAACGCTGCTGGTAAACTACCCTTTTCCCTTAACCGATCTTCACCAAAAACAATAGGTCTTGAGAACTCTATAATTCAGAGAAGTATGCAAAAAATTATTTGATTCTGTTTGAATTTGCGACTCTTATCGTTTGCCATAGTAAATACCCTTTGAAAACATAAAACGTTGCCGGTAAACTACCCCTTTCCCTTAACCGATCTTCACCAAAATCAATAGGTCTTGAGATCTCTACAATTTAGTGCGGTATGCAAATAATCAAGTGATTCTGTTTGAATTTGCGGCTGTTATCGTTTGCCATATAAAATACCCTTGTTAAAACATAAAACGTTGCTGGTAAACTACCCCTTTCCCTTAACCGATCTTCACCAAAAACAATAGGTCTTGAGACGACTACAATTCAGAGCTGTATGCAAACGAGTAGTTGATTCTGTTTGAATTTGCGGCTGTTATCGTTTGCCATAGAAAACAATTACCCTTGATTAAAAAAAAAACCGTTGCCGGTAAGCTACCCCTTTCCCTCTACCGATCTTCACCAAAAACAATAGGTCGTGAGTACTCTACAAATCAGGGCTGTATGCAAAAAATGATTTGATTCAGTTTGAATTTGCGGCTGTTATCGTTTGTCATAGAAAAAAATCTACAGACAGATAGACAGACAGACACTTTTCGAAAAATGACTTTTTTTCATGTTTTGAGTGTAGTACAATCAGAATTTGCAATAATCTCGAACACGATTAAATTTGCCATCACCATACTTCCATTTCCTTAAGGAACATGGAAGTAAATATCGGTATGGAGAACCATACAGGACTTCCATGTTCTAAGACTTATATTTAAAATCATATTCGAAATGAAATATTCCATAGAAACTACTTCTTTCTACTTATTGCTTCAGCCTTAAACCACAGTACTGTGGTCACTAACGTATACCACCTCACGTTTTCGCACTCGATTTTCACTGATGATGGCAGTCGATGGCTCTACCAAAAAGTCTGGTTTTGCAGAAAACATTGGACTAAGGCTAAACAGCCCGGGAAGGAATTTTAACAAAGAACTACTTCTTTGTTGCCGATAACGTAGTACACATACAAAATTCTCCCCTCCCCCTTCAACTATAATTTTCATTTATAGAAAATTACCCCCACCTCGTTCACCTAACCTCTTCATTTATAGATATGTCATCTACGTTTCTACAGTGGATTATTATGAGCTTCTTATCAAGATACTTTATTTATCAAAATTAAGTACTTTACTCTTGATAAAACATAAAACGTTGCAGGTAAACTACCCGTTTCTCTAAACCTATCTTCACCAAAATCAATAGACCTTCAGTCCAATTTGGGCAGTTATTGTTCGTCATGGAAACATTTCTCTTGTTACAACATAACATGTTTCGGGCAAACTACCCCTTTCCCTTCACCGATCTTCACCAAAATCAACAGGCCTTGTGCTCTCTGCAATTTAAGAAGGTGTGCAAAAAAATATTTGATTTTCTTTTAATTTACGGCAGTTATCGTTCGTCATAGAAAAAATTACCCTTGTTAAAACATAAAAGGTTGCAGGTAAACTACCCGTTTCTCTAAACCTATCTTCACCAATATCAATAGACCTTCAGTCCAATTTGCGCAGTTATTGTTCGTCATGGAAACATTTCTCTTGTTACAACATAACATGTTTCGGGCAAACTACCCCTTTCCCTTCACCGATCTTCACCAAAATCAACAGGCCTTGAGCTCTCTACAATTTAAGAAGGTGTGCAAAAAAATATTTGATTTTCTTTTAATTTACGGGAGTTATCGTTCGTCATAGAAAAAATTACCCTTGTTAAAACATAAAAGGTTGCTGGTAAACTACCAGTTTCCCTTAACCGATCTTCACCAAAAACAATAGGTCTTGAGTACTCTACAATTCAGGGCTGTATGCAAAAAAATTATTTGATTCTATTTGGATTTGCGGCTCTTATCGTTTGCCATACTAAATACCCTTGTTAAAATATAAAACATTGCAGGTGAACTACCCCTTTCCCTTAACCGATCTTCAACAAAATCAACAGACCTTGAGTTCGGTATAATTAAAAAAGGTATGAAAAAGACTAGTTGATTCTGTTTGAATTTGCGGCTGTTATCGTTTGCCATAGGAAAAAATTACCCTTGATAAAAACAAATGTTGCCGGTAAACTACCCCTTTCCCTTAACCGATCTTCACCAAAAACAATAGGTCTTGTGTACTCTACAAATCAATGCTGTATGCAAAAAATTGTTTGATTCTGTTTGAATTTGCGGCTATCGTTTGCCATAGAATAAAGTAAAAATTACCCTTGATAAGAAAAACGTTAGGGGTGCAAAGTAGCAGTACCTCCTAGTTGGTGCACCCTGGGTAACGCTAAATCTGCTACGGCAAACATACACCTACACGATCCTCCCAAAACATGACAGGAAGAGCTAAGAGGAAAACCAGCCCTTCTAAGGGCTTCAACGATGGCCTCCGAATATTATTTTGGAATGCGGGAGGCCTGAACACCTCAAAATGTTGTGAGTTCAAGACTCAAGTTTTAACGTTTGACGCAGATGTTTTCATCTTAGTTGAAGCCGGAGCTTCTACGGACTCCATTGATTGTTTTAATGTGATGAATTACACAAATTATGTTTTACTTCGAGCAAGACAAGTGGCCTCAGGCATCATAGTGGGAGTAAAGAGCACAATGGCATGCGAGTTCGCCGTTTTACACACCATGACACAAACAGATAAACATGACGCTGTCAATATCAAAGTGTGGAATAATGGACACCTGTTTAAGATCATTGGAACATACAACCCGCCAAATAACAAGATCAGTGCAGACGACATAACGACATAGCAGACGCATCCCGACACCGAAACAGCATCGTCATTGGAGATTTTAATGCACACTCCCTTCGATGGGGATACTCGGACACTAATGCTCCTGGCCACGCCATTGAAAACCTGATTGATACAACAAACCTGATTCACCTCGTGACTGAACCAACCTTCTTATCATTCGCTGGACACAGCAGCACCCCCGATTTGGCGATAGTTCAAGCCAATCTCGTAAGCAGATCCAATATATCCCTTAAGGAAGCTATAGGAGGATGTGGACACCGAACTCTAGCGCTAAGCATAAGGAGCAAGCAGAAGAACCCCATTGAGCCTCGCTTACCGCGATGGAATTTCAAAAAGGCGAACTGGCCGAAGTTCAGTCTATTCTCCAACCAAATACTCACCCCTTGTATCATCACCGATAATCCTGATCAATCAACTAACAGATTTATTAAGGGTATCCTAGAAACTGCTAAGAAGAGCATACCTCGAGGAAGTGTTAAAAAATATAAACCCTTTTGGAATGCGATTCTCACCGATCTCCAGAAGGAAAGAAACAAGGCGAGAAGGAAAGCTGAGAGAACGAAGCTACTACAAGACTGTGCTGAATTAAGAAGGAAGCAAGCAGCTCTCACTCGGGCCATCATCCAAGCCAAGGAAAGTACACACAGGAACTTTGTCGCCAAACTAGATTTCAGAAGGGACGGCACCAAAGCCCACAATTTCCTATCAAGCTTAAATAATGACAAGAAGAAGCAAGCATGGGAACCCATGAAAGTGAACAACAAGCTCCTCACCAGTCCAGTGCAAGTAGCCAACAGTCTTTGCAAATTCTATGCCTCAGTTAGTTCCCTGAAAGTCAGCGGTCCTGAAAGAAAAAGCGTGCAAATGAGCCAAACAACAAGCGTAGCAACTAAAGAAGAGCACCGCTCTATGATTGCCCGTTTCTCTATACAAGAGTTAGAAATAGCTTTAAGGGATTTAAAAAATGGCAAGTCTGCTGGACCTGACAATATTTTCCCAGATGTCCTAAAGAACCTTGGGACCACTGCTAAACTATGTTTCATAAAACTTATCAACCTAACATGGGATAAGCGGATTCCTCACCAATGGAAAAAAGCTGAGATAATCCCCATCTATAAAAAAGGAAAACCTCGAAGCAGCCTGAGCAGCTACAAGCCCATTTCGCTAACCAGCGTGTGCTGCAAAATAGCGGAAAAGATGGTGGAACGCAGACTAAGAACTTTCCTAGAGTCAAGTGGTGCAATCAGCGATGCTCAAGCGGGAGTCCGTCAACATCAGTAGAGGGAAAATAAGGGTTCAAACGCACAAAGGAATGCCGCCTTTCTTAAAAAACAATAAAAAACACTAAAAAACATGATCTAAGAGATGACGCCGCCACCGCTGGACCCGCAGCATCCCAATGGACCACAGCATCCGCGAATTTCCGCGAATACATTTTTTTATTTATTAATTTGATTTTTTATTTTTTTAATTAAATTGATTTGCATATCAAGGGGGTGGGATGAGGTTCAATGGACCACCAGCATCCGTGAATATAATTTTTTATTTTTTTAATAAAGCTGATTTGCGTATCTAGGTTTTTTTTATTTTTTTAATAAAGCTGATTTGCATATCAGTGGGTGGTGGTGGGTGGGAGGTTCCAACTCGATGCATTATAGTGTATATTAAAATATATGATCAGGTGTACCAACCTTTGCATGAGTTCAAATTTGTCGTGTGTTATAATGTATATTAAATCTATATGATCAGGTGTACCAACCTTTGTATTATTATTATAGTGTATAGATATTTTATATGAGCAGGTTTGTCAACATTTTCTGTGGCTGGGGGAGGGAAATTAAAATATGTGTTATATAGTGTATATATTAAAATATATGATCAGGGTTACCAATCTTACATTATTGTGTATAGAGCAGATCTGCCAACATTTTTTTTTCTCTTCTGTGGTGGGAAATTCAAACTATATGATCATGATTGTTACTCTCTCTCTCACATTTGAATGTAAGTAAAACTATCTCTCTCTCTCTCTCACTCTCTCTTGTTGTCAAACGTTATGTTCAAACCGTTTCTCCTCTCCCTCTCTCTCTCTTTCTCTCTCTCTCTCTCTCTCTCTCTCTCTCTCTCTCTCTCTCTCTCTCTCTCTCTCTCTCTCTCTCTCACTGTGTACATTGAGTAGAGTAGTCGGTGTGATGAGTAAATAATTTTAGCTCTCTCTCTCTCTCACTCGTTGTGTATGTCTCTCTCTCGTTGTCAAACGTTATGTTCAAACCGTTTCTCCTCTCTGTGGTCATTACCGTACATGTATATGAAATTAGAAAGTTTATATTTATTCGACAAATATTAACGCCCTCTCTCTCTCACTCGGTTCAACTGTGTAAGGTTTCATACCGTTTCTCCTCTCTCTCTTACCGTGTACATTGAGTAGTCGGTGTGATGAGTAAATAATTTTAGCTCTCTCTCTCTCGTTGTCAAAACGTCGTCTTCATTTTTCAATGTATTAAATAATTAATTAATAGTTTTATAATGCAGTCAGTGTGATTGATCCTTGTTAGAAATATATATATTTGGCAAATATTAACTATGTATGTGTGTTGTTGTCAATGAACTACTTACCTGTGCGTGTGTGCTGTTACAGATGACAAATCCATACGTTAACGGCTTAGCAATCTTCAATACGCTCTTCTTCATGTGGTACAATACTTCTGTTTAATGGTTGCAGTTTGCACACACATAGGTTCAGTGGTGTATAGGGAAATAAATTAAAATTATACACACATGAAAACGGTGGGGGTTGAAATTCATACAAATCTTCTGATGTAACAGTTCCCACAAGTAATACAGTTCACAAAAAAAAAATTAATTGTACACATGTTCAGAGGTGTATAGTGAAATAAAATAAAGCCATAATTTGTTTAAATGATTAAATATATTTTAAAATTCACAATATAAAATTCACAATTCATAAATAAATAAATACATTATAAAATTGATATTTTTTCGAAAAGTTTATATATAAATGTGTCGTACTTGTAGGAGAAGCAACCTGCAACATAACAATACAATCAACATTAAAATCATGTTAAATATCACACACACACACACACACACACACACACACACACACACACACACACACACACACACACACACACACACAGACGCACACGCAACGTAACCACACACGCAACGCGCGCACACACAGACGCACACGCAACGTAATCACACACACACATACGACGTGCACACGTTTGGGTTGAATCATGTACATGTTAGGTCCAATAAAACAGATAACAGATTTAAATATGCTATAGTCATTGTAAGACGTTACAATCCTTGAAGTGTTTAATAAGTAAATTGTATGTATATATCACTGAATAACAATAATATAATCGTTCTAGTGTTAACGTTTGCTGCAACAGGTAACGCAGTTTACAAATAATTACATATAGGTTCAGAGGCGTATAGTGAAATAAATTAAAAATAGAAATTAATTTCCTCATAAGTTAATGTCCTTTCATCAAAACTTTGTAAATTAGAATCTGCACTACAGTCAAACATACGCACACACAGTGATAAAAATTGTTTATTAAAAGTAGCTTGTTACCTTAACGAGATACTATTTCCACCTGCGCTGTTTGGTTCCTCATGCCTCGAAACACGAGATGTAGGTCTCTGGGGTTTATATGACGGAGCTCTTCATCTGTAAAGACGTCAGCATATCTCTTAGGTAGATATACACGATAGCGGTGCTCACCATCTTCCAACGTTACAAGCACAGACTTCCCATATCTCGTGTCCACATGCACCATGTTAACGATCGGATACTGCTTGTTCACTGTTAATTCTGCACACCGTTTGTATTCAATAGCAGAAGCTGCGTTGAATTTTGTGATAAATGACATTATTAGAAGTGAAGACGTCTGTATCAAACGAGGTGGAACCAAACAATGACTACAAAGAAGACTAGTGAAAGTAATGGTGGTGGTGTGACCATCAGGAAAGTTCACTTTCATCGCCTGAAGCTTTGCATGTACATACACACAGGCAGAATTAGCGCTGTTACAAAATATATATATTAGGAAAGTCCACAGAAATAGTTATCGCCTGCAGCCATATACAAGTTTACCTAACGAAATTAACAATGCTATGAGACACTCACATTAAAAATGTTCGTATAACAGAAAAATCATTAATTATCCACTCTCTAAGTGCGTACACCTTATGGTTTGTACATAGTGTAGAAGAATTGCAATGTGTAAGACATAACGTCCCAGGAAATAGATATGGTATGTCTTTAGGGCAACCAATGTCATCAAGATTTATTATATGATGATGAATTATTTTCGATTCTAAAAAACGTTTTTTTCTCAAGACCCTTCACAAACACATATTTATATATGTTCGTATACGTTGTTAACACTGAAACAAGATTGTCGTACGGTGTCTCTCCTTCACACCATCTGAGGCCATGATAGTTTGTCGTTAACCAACAGTTGGTTCTAGTGTATTTCGAATTCGTAACGACTGTAGCAGGCGGGGCGAAAATCCAATGTCTGCTTGCAAAACGTGTTATGTCCATAACCGACAACTCCTTTACTATATAATTGCCGTTGTCATCATAAAAGCAGTGAAAGTCAATTATTACAGCAGCGTTTTCCATTATACTATAAAAAAAGAAACTATACATTACAAACCAATATGTATAAACACAAATATCATTACAATAATAATAATACGCAAACTTACGCTTACTGCCGTCCGAATTGAAGTGTGGAGTGACAATAACTAACGGTAGAAAACAAAGTGTATGTAGATATCACAGTGGGAATTTGTTGTTTTGTTTTTGTTTTTAACAGGTGGTGGGGGAGCGGTGTAACATGGAATTTTAGCAGGCGGGGAGAGCAGAGTTGTCGGCAATTAATTTGTCACGTATCCGATAATGACTGTACGCGAATGTATCACGGCCATTGTCTAGTATATAGCGCTTATCAGCCCACGTACCTGCTGAAGGTTGGCCATGATCTTCAAGAGAGAGAGAGAGAGAGAGAGAGAGAGAGAGAGAGAGAGAGAGAGAGAGAGAGAGAGAGAGAGAGAGAGAGAGAGAGAGAGAGAGAGAGAGAGAGAGAGAGAGAGAGAGAGAGAGAATGAATACCGAAAACAAAGGAACTGTTATACATATATATATATAGTATTTTTTTTTAACCGCATGTATTATGTTAGTGTATCTTAAACCATGAACAACGTACGCAAGAATATTGCACAAGAGCTACACAGAGCGGCAAGAAGGAATTTCGTTAGACGTGCGGTTGAACTGAAGGGTATGCACGATTTGTACCAAGCGGATCTTGTGGAAATGATACCATACGCTCGAGTGAACAAAGGGTACAAGTATATGATGACTGTAATCAACGCGTTTACCAAGTACGCGTACGCCGTACCATTGAAAACGAAGACCGGGAAAGAAGTGACGAACGCGTTGAAGCCTATACTAGCCGCTAACCGAATGAAGTATTTACAGACAGACAACGGGAAGGAGTATTACAACAGCACAGTACAAGCGTTGCTAAAAAAGTATAATGTGAAACATTACTCAACCTATAGTGAGAAAAAAGCTTCCATAGTGGAACGTTTTAATCGCACACTGAAGACACACATGTATCGAGCTTTCAGCGAACAAGGACACTACCGCTGGTTGGATCTACTACCTATATTACTGAAATCGTACAACAATACCACACACAGAACCATTGGTATGAAACCAAGTGAAGTGAATGACGCCAACGAACATATAGTGTTGGAACGAATAAGGAAAAACACAGCGCCTAAAATCAGTCCAGCGAAACCACCCAAATTTAAAGTCGGTGACCGTGTTCGTATAAGTAAGCATAAAATGACGTTCGTCAAAGGTTATACACCAAATTGGACTAACGAAATATTCACCGTGGATAAAGTACAATCCACTACCATCCCCGTCACTTATCTGCTAAAAGATCATCTAAACAAAGTGTTGAAAGGTGGTTTTTACGAGCACGAGATTAGTAAGTCGAAAGTCGGCGACGTATACCTAGTGGAAAAGGTGTTACAATGCAAAGGTGACAGAGTGCGTGTTCGCTGGCTCGGTTTTGATGGTAAACACGATGCATGGATACATAAGAAAGATCTAATATAAAAAGGTGACAGCACGTGCTGAAAACAGTATGCTTTCGGTATTCACAAAGATGAAGATTGTACAGCAAGCAAACAAATTACCAATAACGGGACTTTTTGGCTGGTGACGAAGGCAGTGCTAAACGTAAACATGGCCCGCTATTACCGAACAGTATTCGCTGCATCGTTACAGGCCCAAGTTCCTGTGGAAAATCCAATGTGCTATTCAACCTACTGTTTGATGCCAACGGTCTACGTTTCCGCAACGTATACGTGTTTTCAAAATCATTATTTCAACCAAAATACAGAATGCTAGAAACAGTGATGAAATCACTCGCTGATGAAGGTTTAGGTTATCATGCATACAGCGAGAACGAAGAAGTCCCACTACCGAGTGAAATCGCCGGTCTCGACTCTGTTATCGTATTCGATGACGTATCGTGTGAAAGACAAAACAATATTCGAAAGTATTTTGCTATGGGGAGACATAGCGGTGTGGACACATTCTATCTATGTCAGACATATAGCCAGATACCGAAACAATTGGTACGTGACAACGCTAACTTGTTGATATTGTTCAAACAAGACGATCTAAATTTACGACATGCATACGCTGATCACGTTAACACGGATATGAAATATGATGCTTTCAAAGACGTTTGCATGGAAGCGTGGAAGGATCGTTATGGATTTCTAGTCATAGACAAAGACTCGTCAATAAATGAAGGTAGATATAGAATCGGCTTTGATCGATTCATAATTGTTTCCGGCGAAGTATAAAAGTGGTTGCACTGTAGTAATGTAATCAGTCCTCTTGCTAACACACGATGGCGATGAATAAGGAGGAACGACTTGCGTATGATATAGATACGATAAGCGACAACATAAGGAAAAAATATCATGCATTACAACACGGTATCAGAGAAAGCGACGAGAAGTTCAGAAAAAATTACAGACCGATTCTGGAACCGTTAGAAGCTATTTCACGAAAGTTAAGTGGTGATATAATGGAGGAGGAGGAGGAGGAGGAGGAGGAGGAGAAGAAGCAGCAGATAAAACAAGAAGAGCCTACACAACACGTAATAACAGAAAACGAAAGTGACATGCAGAGTCAACACGTAATAACAGAAAACGAAAGTGACGTGCAGAGTCATAACGCTTCTCATTTCAGTGACGAGGACGCATGGAACCCTAACACTTCACATTTCAGTGACGATTCATTAGCAAACAAATATGTGCGTTTGTGCGAATCGGCGGACTGTAAACGGATTATAGATCGTATGTATGGTGTTCGATACGAAGGCGGTAAATTTATGATAGGTGATTCAAATGTAAAAATCGATGATAACGACAACTTTCATGTCAAAGGAAAAATTTACGAGGGACGCCTGGTCTGTATGAACTTTTGTTTATGAAACTACCGAAAAAATACAATAAGGACGATATGAGGAAATATAAGTCCATACTACTAGCAACCAACGGACACAAACAAAAATATAAACACAATACACGAATAAACAGTAACAGTGGCGTCAAGTACCGACTAGTAATATCTAAATTGTTTGCATCGAGTGCACGAAAACGTACAGGGAGTGGCTATATGGAGATGAAACCGAACACTGCAATCGATTACGTGCATTGGGATGATCCTAACGAGTTGGTTAATAGATTGAGACTGTTAATGGCTTCTCAAAATAGAGGGCATACTGGTCATAGGAATGAAATCATGTCGATATTGGAGGAATTACGTGAAGCCGGCATTATCATATAAAAAGCAGACGCACCGTTCTACAACCACCAGTTCTTCATAAATATGAGTGTAGACAAGTTCGGTAGCCACGACACCGCTGTAAGAGTGCGAAAATAAACTCATCGAAGTCTGCGTGAGGATATCGGTTTAGGAGTGACTAACGACGGTCACTTTGATGTGAAAAACAAAAAGATACGCAACTTGGGTGATCCTGAAGAGCTGCACGATGTTGTTTCTTTACAGTACGTAAAGGACGCATGCTTACAGTACAAGAACGACGACGCTACCGTAGACGCAAAAGATCATCGAATAATAATGCTAAACGATCCGCTTAAATCAAGAGATGCAGCCACAAAACGATACGTAGACGAGAAGAGTTTGAAAAAAGATCGTGCAGGTAACGTAATCGTTAATGACTGCCGACTAACGCGTGTGCAAGCGCCTGTTGACTTCAAAGACGCAGTGAATTTGGAATTTTTACACGCACACACAATCAGTTTGCAAAGCGATGCTTTCTACGCTGCCGGAAGAAAAATTACGAATATAGCGAACGGTGTTAATGACAAAGACGCAGTCACTGTACGACAAATGCACGAATTAAAATTACATATAAAGACCGAATTGTACAAGGTCACTCAGGTATTTCACGCTCATATAATCAATCTAATAAAGTTTGTCTATAAATATCAAGACAGCGCGACACAGCGTTCAGTTCTGGCTGAATATATTGAAGAGGTGGGACGTTTAATAGACGTTCTCGATACGGAAACGGAAATCAAGGATTGGAGATCTGTTTACAGGAATGCACGTACTTCGTAAGAAAAGAATGGGGCGTGGTGTAATTGGAAAAATACTTAAAAACACTGTGCCCGCTATCGTTTCGTCAGTACCTACTTTGATTAATCGAGCGGTGGACTCATTACCAGTAGAATTACACCTACCCGGCTACCGATTCTGTGGACCCGGAACAAAACTCAAAGAGAGATTGGCACGTGGCGAGCGTGGAATCAACGAGCTGGACGAAGCCTGTCGCGAATACGATATCGCCTACGCAAGGTACAAAGACAACAGTCGAAGACGTATAGCTGATCGCGTTCTTGCCGACAAAGCGTGGGAACGAGTGAAAGGTTGGAATTCCGGTGTTATTGAAAGAGCGTATGCTGCAGCTGTAGCCGCCGCAATGAAAGCGAAATCAGCAGTGGGTGGAGGGGGCTCGCGTAGTGGTTGTAGAAAAAAGAAGAAGGGTTCAGGAATTAAACATCAATCCGTGGGCAAACGCAAAACGACCTGCAAACGCAAAACAGTCTCAAGACATAAACGTAACAATACAAAAATAGCGTCAGGTCTATACCTATGTCCTTACAGACAAAAAAACTAATTTGCATACCAGTGCGTGCATTGTCCGACAGTGATTTGTATGTGTACGCAAAACTTTTGAAAATACCTTATTTCAGAGGAGTTTTTATGCGTAACACTTTACCACGCAGACGGCCATGGAAGAATGAGAGTGCAGTTGTTAATCTGGACAGTGGAGAAGGACCTGGTACGCACTGGGTTTGCTACAAGAAGCGAAACAATCGAGTTTACTACTATGATGCGTATGGTAATATGCAGCCACCTCTTGAGCTGACACAGTATTTTGGAACCGACACTGACATTTACTACAATTACGAGCGTGAACAGTCACCACACACAGTCATCTGTGGGCATTTATGTTTGGACTTCTTAACGCGTGAGTGATCAGTAAGCGACAAGATGTCTTCGCTGTCGGTCACCTTAACAGGTACGAATGCTGCTGCTCTTGTATGTGACTTTTTCCCACCTCTCGAACTAACAAACGGTGAATGGTATGTAGGTCTATTGGACTTTACTACATACAACAGTATACCGAACGTGGTTGAAGGAAAAAACAATGTGTTTCCAGTACTACGGGACGGAACAACGTGGGACTTGATAACTTTACCTACAGGTGCTTATGAAATCGGTGACATAGAAACCTTCCTCAAAAAGCAGTTAGGAGACTCGAAGATTAGTCTACGTCCTAACAACAATACACTGAAATGTGAACTGACTTGTGCACTGGATATTGACTTTCAACAAACAGTGTACGGTATCGGTGATATGTTGGGTTTCAAGGAAAAGCGTCTGCTTGAAGCGAATAAAACTCATACGTCTGACGCCACAGTTAACATTATAAAAGTGAACAGTATACTGATAAGGTGTAATATAGCGCACGGATCATACAAGAACGGTAAAAACGAGCACACTCTGCACTCATTCTATCCGTCAGTCGAACCAGGATTCAAAATAATTGAATCACCTACAAACGTCATATACCTACCTGTGAATGTGAGTCGTTTGGACAACATAACATTATCTTTACACGACCAGGACGGTGACGTAATAGATTTTCGCGGCGAAGTCATCAACTATAGACATGGGCTTGTGCTTTGTTTCTTCGCCACCGCTGCTACCACAGTCGTCGGCAATAAAAGAAGAAGAAGAAGAAGAAAGATCGGTTAGGAAACGCATCAGTACTCGTTCGAAACTGAAACGATTAACATCAGTTAACCGCCGTTTTCTGATTTCATTGGGTTTTGTTGTAAACAAGTAACATGGCGAGTGGAATATTATCTGTGGAGCAGCAACCGTTCTTTGAAGACAGTATCACACACTTTTCATTTCATTCACACGCACCGTACGCAACAACAAGATATGGAAACAATGTGCCGATGAAATACGTGTGCCGATACAACAACAGGACGTCTTTACACTGCCGTCAGAAAGTTTCCTCTACATCGAAGGCAAGTTGGTTAAAAACCCTAGTGTGGCTGCAGATACTGCATTGAATGTGGAACTGGTGAACAATGCTATAGCATTTCTCTTTGAAGAGATTCGTTACGAGTTGGCAGGTGTGGTAGTGGACCATACTCGAAACGTCGGTGTTACGTCAACTATTAAAACTTTTCTATCACTCAACAACAACACACGTGACGCAATGAAAAACGCGGGTTGGGTGGCGCCGACCACAAACGTATTAAAAGTGAATGATGACGGTGAATTCAACTTTTGTATTCCACTGAAAATGCTAATGGGATTCGCAGAAGACTATACACGCATCGTGCTGAACGTGAAACAAGAACTTATACTCCTACGCACATCTACCGACATAAACGCTATGGTTTTAACAAGCGGACAAACGACTGCTAATTGTGTTCTTGAACTAGATAAAGTTTACTGGAAAATGCCTTATGTACATGTAGCTAATGCGTACAGATTACCACTGTTACGACTCATAGAGAATGACCACCCGATAACTATGCCTTTTAGGACCTGGGAGTTGCATGAGTATCCTGCCTTACCACAGACTAAAAGGCAGAATTGGATTGTCAAGACCTCGAGTCAGCTAGAAAAACCACGCTTTGTTGTGTTAGCGTTTCAGACAGCAAGAAAGAATGTACTGACGGCACACGCCGATGAATTTGATCATTGTAATGTAATCAATGCGAGACTGTTTCTAAACGACAAGTATTATCCTTACGATAATTTAAACTTGGATATTGGGAAAGACCGTTTTGCATTATTGTACAACATGTACGTCAGTTTTCAAACTTCGTATTACCACCGTTTAGACGTCAGCCCAGTACTTACACCAGAATTATTCAAATCAAAAGCCCCGCTGTTTGTATTCGATTGTAGCAAACAGGACGATGCGCTTAAGTCTTCAGCAGTTGATGTACGTTTAGAATTTGAATCGTCAATGAATTTTCCTACACAGAAGACTGCCTACTGTATGATACTACATGATACGCTTGTAGAATATACGCCATTGTCCAACGCGGTACATAGACGTGTTTAAGTCTTATTTTATACACATTTTGTAAATACTAGTTTTAAATATATATTTTTCATATTTGTAACATTATAATATTGGAGCTGTGTGTGTGTATGTATTTTTAATTGTAAAACTAGTTTAATATAATCTTGGAGCTGTGTATGTATTTTAATAAATGTATATAGTACACACTTTATTATTATTTGTATAACCCACCCTAAATAATGTATACTTACTTGCAACAAACAAACTAGTGAGCGTTGTCCACACACGTACCCTTAAATGCCAGACGTTGTATGCACACTGAAGGCTCGCACGCTTACAATTCAGCTATACCTAAAATATATCTTCAATTAGAAGTGTAATATAAAAAGTACAGTAAGAATATATTTCGGAAATTGTAATTTGATCACACACACACACACACACACACATACACTTATTTGAATGAGTCGTGTATTAAATTCAATAAATAATGCATGTGATAATGTGAATAATTTTTTCGTTTAAATAAAATCTTTACATACAATAAAATTATGTAGTGTAATATATAAATTACGTTTAAATAAAATCTGTGCATACAATAAAATTATGTAATGTAATATAAAAGCACGACAAGAATAAATTTCAGAATTTTTTGTAACAGACATAGTAATTGATCGTACAATTGTAACAGACATAATAATTTGATCATACGCACACGCATACACACACATGTATTAAATGCAAATAATTTTTACGTTTAAATAAAATCTGTACATACAGTAAAGTATGTTCACTTACCAAACTAGTATGTGCTGTCTCCACACCGTTAATGATGGACATTGCCGTTGTACTCGGGTAGCGGAGAAAGCCAGTGTCTGTTTTGGGGTACATACTTTCTAATCCATAATTACCGTCGGCGCTACTAATGCGCATTGAATAAGTGAATTCTCGTCAACGTTTGCAGCGAGAGAGAGAGACATACACAACGAGTGAGTGAGAGAGAGAGCTAAAATTATTTAATCATCACACCGACTACTCTACTCAATGTACACAGTGAGAGAGAGAGAGAGAGAGGAGAAACGGTTTGAACATAACGTTTGACAACAAGAGAGAGTGAGAGAGAGATAGTTTTACTTACATTCAAATGTGAGAGAGGAGAAACGGTTTGAACATAACGTTTGACAACAAGAGAGAGTGAGAGAGAGAGAGAGAGAGAGAGAGAGAGAGAGAGAGAGAGAGAGAGAGAGATAGTTTTACCTACATTCAAATGTGAGAGAGGAGAAACGGTTTGAACATAACGTTTTGACAACGAGAGAGAGAGAGAGAGATAGTTTTACTTACATTCAAATGTAAGAGAGAGAGAGAGAGAGAGAGAGAGAGAGAGCGAGAGAGTACCAATCATGATCATATAGTTTGAATTTCCCACCACAGAAGAGAAAAAAAAATGTTGGCAGATCTGCTCTATACACAATAATGTAAGATTGGTAACCCTGATCATATATTTTAATATATACACTATATAACACATATTTGAATTTCCCTCCCCCCGCCACAGAAAATGTTGACAAACCTGCTCATATAAAATATCTATACACTATAATAATAATACAAAGGTTGGTACACCTGATCATATAGATTTAATATACATTATAATACACGACAAATTTGAACTCATGCAAAGGTTGGTACACCTGATCATATATTTTAATATACACTATAATGCATCGAGTTGGAACCTCCCACCCACCACCACCCACTGATATGCAAATCAGCTTTATTAAAAAAATAAAAAAAACCTAGATATGCAAATCAGCTTTATTACAAAAATAAAAAATTATATTCACGGATGCTGGTGGTCCATTGAACCTCATCCCACCCCCTTGATATGCAAATCAATTTAATTAAAAAAATAAAAAATCAAATAAAAAAAATAAAAAAAATTTATTCGCGGATGCTGTGGTCCATTGGGATGCTGCGGGTCCAGCGGTGGCGGCGTCATCTCTTAGATCGTTTTTTAGTGTTTTTTATTGTTTTTTAAGAAAGGCGGCATTCCTTTGTGCGTTTGAACCCTTATTTTCCCTCTACTAACATCGATCTACAATAGACCAAATAGATAAATTCACTCAGGCGGTTAAAGACGGCTTCCATCGAAAACAATCGACACTGGCTGTGTTGATCGATTTCAAGGCTGCCTACGACAAAGTTTGGCGCGCACTACTTCTATACAAACTCAGAGAGCTCGGAGTGAAGAACAACATGCTCACATGGATAAAAAACTTTCTAACCGAACGCTACATCAGAACTAAATTCGTTAATACCATTTCTAAGTACAAATTACAGCGACAAGGACTATCCCAAGGCGCCGTCTGCTCTTCAACATTATGATCAATGACTTAACAACAGCGATCAATAAGATACCTGGAATATCCTGTCTTCTATACGCAGATGATGTCATTCTGTGGGCAACTACAAGCAGCACCTCCCACCTTGAATCAGTAGTCAACTCTCTTTTAAAAAACGTCGCAACCTGGGCAGACAGCAACAAAATGGTAATAAGTCCTGATAAAACGGGTTTTCAACTTTTTACCCTCTCTACTAAACCTCCAAAAATCGAACTTCAGTATAAAGGAACTAACCTGCCTGAAACTTCGATTGCGAAATACCTGGGCGTCAAGCTAGACACAAAACTGACATTCAACAGCCACATCCAGGAAACCGCTGAGCGAGGAGGGAAGCGCATAAGCTTATTGAAACGGCTAGCAGCGACAAAATGGGGATGTACCCAAGATGTGCTAGCAACCGCATACAAATCATACGTAAGACCCACCATGGACTACGCCAGCGAAGTAACCTCCCTTGCAAGCTCCAATAACCTGAAGAGGCTCGACAAAGTCCAGAACGACGCGCTCAGAATCATCACAGGTGGCGCTTTCTCAACACCAATTCAAGCGATGGAAATTCAAACCGACATAGAGCCACTCACTTCAAGAAGAGAGAAATTAACACTCAAGTTCTGGGAAAGATCTAGACGAGTTGACCACAAACACTGGAACGGTTTTACGCCAGCAAACCGTAGACTAAAAACGCAAACTACCCCTATCCAATGGGCTGAGAAACTCAGAGACAAATACAAGGTCAATACGGGAAACCCTGCAAGTATACAACACTGTTTTTGATGCAACGCCGGTGAAAAGACTAACTCTGATTGACCAGTCGGCGCCAAAATACCTTACAGATCCACATGAACTCAAAAAATCCGCTATAGAAACAATCCACACCCTCTATCCTGAAAAGGAATGGTTACATATTTTTACTGATGGATCAATGTTACCCAACCGTGGAACTGGTGCCGGAGCATATTCTAAAATTTTCCAAATAAGCTGTGCTGTGGGACTGGACTCCAGCAACTACGACGGCGAAGTCAAAGCTATCCAAATGGCCGCAGAACAACTAGCTAAATGCCAAAGTATCTAACTAAAGCGAGTCGTCTTCTTTATCGATTCTCAAGCCGCCATTGTCGCACTAGCTGAAAACAGTCCCACGGACTGCATCTTGACGCTCCGTACACGTGAAGTTCTCGCTACCCTCATACATGGCAACTGGGTTGTCCACCTTCAATGGATCCCCAGCCATGTTGGTGTTAACGGAAATGAAGAAGCGGACAAGCTTGCAAAAAATGGAGCCCTAATGCAGCAACCTGACACCCCCACTAGCCTATCATCGGCGAAATATCAGATTGACATGGCCGTAAAGAACTACCTGAAACAAATACATACAGAAGCCGGCAGAGGCAAAAAGTGGGAGTCTCTTCTTACAACACCAATTTCACGAACCCTCAAAAGATCGACTGCGGTCGCGGAGTTCAGACTATGCACTGGCCACGACTACCTCCAAGCCCATTTCCACCGATTCGGCCTGGTGAATTCCAACATCTGCCCGCTGTGCAATGGAGGAATGATGGATGGACAACACCTGCCTGTCTGTCCTGAACTGGCGAACCTGCAAACGCGAACTTTATCCTGTCTGTACTGGGAGGCTCGCCGCCGAATGGCTGAAATGCCGAGAGCGGGGATTGGATAAAGTAAAGTAAGTAAGAAAAACGTTGCCGGTAAACTACCCCTTCCCGTTAATTGCTCTTCACCAAAAACAACAGATCTTGAGTACTCTACAAATCAGAGCTGTATGCAAAAAAGAATTTGATTTTGTTTGAATTTGCGACTCTTATCGTTTGCCACAGAAAATAAAACGATGCAGGTAAACTACCCCTTTCCATTAACCGATCTTCACCAAAAACAATAGGTCCTGAGCACTCTACAATTCAGGGCTATATGCAAAACATTATTTGATTCTGTTTACATTTGCGGCTTTTATCGCTTGCCATAGAAAATACCCTTGTTAAAATATAAAATGTTGCGGGTAAACTACCCCTTTCCCTTAACCGATCTTCACCAAAACCAATAGGTCTTGAGAACTCTATAATTCAGGGCTGTTGCAAAAGACTAGTTGATTCTGTTTGAATTTGCGGATTTTATCGTTTGCCATAGAAAATACCCTTGTTAAAATATAAAATGTTGCAGGTATACTACCCCTTTCCCTTAACCGATCTTCACCAAAATCAATAGGTCTTGAGAACTCTATAATTCAGGGCTGTATGCAAAAGAGTAGTTGATTCTGTTTGAATTTGCGGCTATCGTTTGCCATAGAAAAAAAATTACCCTTGTTTAAAAAAAAACCGTTGCAGGTAAACTACCCCTTTCCCTTAACCGATCATCACCAAAATCAACAGGTCTTGAGTACTCTACAAATCAGGCCTCTATGCGAATCATTATTTGATTCTGTTTCAATTTTCGACTCTTATCGTTTGCCATAAAATTAACCCTTTTAAAACATAAAACGGTGGCGGTAAACTACCCCTTTCCCTTAACCGATCTTCACCTAAAACAATAGGTCTTGAGTACTCTACAGATCAGGGCTGTATGCAAAACATTATTTGATTCTGTTTGAATTTGCGGCTCTTATCGTTTGCCATAAAAAATACCCTTGTTAAAACAAAAAACGTAGCAGGTAAACAACCCCTTTCCCTTAACCGATCTTCACCAAAATCAATAGGTCTTGAGAACTCTACAATTCAGGGCTGTATGCAAAAGAGTAGTTGATTCTGTTTGAATTTGCGGCTGTTTTCGTTTGCCATAAGAAACAATTACCCTTGATTAAAAAAAAACCGTTGCCGGTAAACTACCCCTTTTCCGCAACCGATCTTCACCAAAAACAATAGGTCGTGAGTACTCTACAAATCAGGACTGTATGCAAAATATTATTTGATTCTGATTGAATT
This sequence comes from Magicicada septendecula, assembly GCA_034769895.1. Lineage (NCBI taxonomy): Eukaryota > Metazoa > Arthropoda > Insecta > Hemiptera > Cicadidae > Magicicada > Magicicada septendecula. The sequence continues at coordinate 72,154,132 of CM068369.1, read as the reverse complement.
TGCGGCTGTTATCGTTTGCCATAGGAAAATAATCTACAGACACAGACACTTTTCGAAAAACGACTTTTTTTCATGTTTTGAGTGTAGTTCAATCAGAATCTGCAATAATCTCGAACACGATTATTTTTGCCATCACCATACTTAAGGAACATGGAAGTAAAATACCCTTGATAAAAAACAGTTGCAGGTAAACTACCCCTTTCCCTTAACCGATCTGCACCTAAAACAATACGTCTTGAGATCTCTACAATTTAGGGCTGTATGCAAATATACATTTGATTCTGTTTGAATTTGTGGCTGTTATCGTTTGCCATAGAAAATACCCTTGTTAAAACATAAAACGTTGCCGGTAAACTACCCCTTTCCCTTAACCGGTCTTTACCAAAAACAATAGGTCTTGAGAACTCTACAATTCAGGTCAGTATGCAAATAATCATTTGATTCTGTTTGAATTTGCGGCTCTTATCGTTTGCCATAAAAAATACCCTTTTAAAACATAAAACGTCAGTAAACTACCCCTTTCCTACAACCGATCTTCACCAAAAACAATAGGTCTTGAGTACTCTTCAAATCAGGTCTGTATGCAGAAAATTATTTGATTCTGTTTGAATTTGCGGCTCTTATCTTTTGCCATAAAAAATACCCTTTTAAAACATAAAACGTTGCCGGTAAACTACCCGTTTCCTATAACCGATCTTCACCAAAAACAATAGGTCATGAGAACTCTACAATTCACCGCTGTATGTAAAAAATTATTTGTTTCTGTTTACATTTGCGGCTTTTATCGTTTGCCATAGAAAATACCCTTGTCAAAATATAAAATGTTGCAGGTAAACTACCCCTTTCCTTCAACTGATCTTCACCAAAACCAATAGGTCTTGAGAACTCTATAATTCAGGGCTGTATGCAAAAGAGTAGTTGATTCTGTTTGAATTTGCGGCTGTTATCGTTTACCATAGAAAAAAAATCTAAAGACACAGACAGACACTTTTCGAAAAATGACTTTTTTTCATGTTTTGAGTGTAGTACAATCAGACTCTGCAATAATCTCGAACACGATTTTTTTTGCCATCACCATACTTCCATTTCCTTAAGGAACATGGAAGTAAAATTACCCTTGATAAAAAAAACGTTGCCGGTAAACTACCCTTTTCCTTTAACCGATCTTCACCAAAGACAACAGGTCTTAAGTACTCTACAACGCAGGGCTGTATGCAAAACATTATTTGATTCTCTTTGAATTTACGGCAGTTATCGTTCGTCATAAAAAAATTACCCTTGTTAAAACATAAATCGTTGCAGGTAAACTACCCCTTTCCCTCAACCGATCTTCGACAAAATTGATATACCTTGAGTTCTGTATAATTAAAAAGAGGTATGCAAAAAAGTAGTTGATTCTGTTTGAATTTACGGCAGTTATCGTTTGCCATAAGAAAAAATTACCCTTGATAAAAAATACGTTACAGGTAAACTACCCCTTTCCCTTAACCGATCTTCACCAAAACAATAGGTCTTTACTACTCTACAAATCAGGTCTGTATGCAAACAATTATTTGATTCTGTTTGAATTTGCGGCTGTTATCGTTTGCCAAAAAAAATACTCTTGTTAAAACATAAAACGTCGGTGGTAATCTACCCCTTTCCCTTAACCGATCTTCACCAAAAACAGTAGGTCTTGAGGTCTCTACAAATCAGGCCTGTATGCAAATACTTATTTGATTCTGTTTGAATTTGCGGCTGTTATCGTTTGCCATATAAAATACCCTTTTAAAACAAAACGTTGCTGGTAAACTACCCCTTTCCCTTAACCGATCTTCACCAAAAACAATACGTCCTGAGACCTCTACACTTCAGGGCTGCATGCAAAAAATCATTTAATTCTGTTTGAATTTGCAGCTGTTATCGTTTGCCATAGAAAAACCCTTTTAAAACATAAAACGTTGCTGGTAAACTACCCCTTTCCTATAACCGATCTTCACCAAAAACAATAGGTCTTGAGTACTCTTCAAATCAGGGCTGTATGCAGAAAATTATTTGATTCTGTTTGAATTTGCGGCTATTATCGTTTGCCATAGACAAAAATTACCCTTGATTAAAAAAAACTGTTCGAGGTGAACTACCCCTTTCCCTTAACCGATCTTCACCAAAAACAATAGGTCTTGAGGACTCTACAAATCAGGACTGTGTGCAAAAAATTATTTGATTCTGTTTGAATTTGCGACTATCGTTTGCCATAGAAAAAAATTTAGTCACACAGACACTTTTCGAAAAATGACTTTTTTTCATGTTTTGAGTGTAGTACAATCAGAATGTGCAATAATCTCGAACACGATTTTTTTTCCCATCACCATACTTCCATTCCTTAAGGAACATGGAAGTAAAATGACTATTTTTCATGTTTTGAGTGTAGTACAATCAGAATCTGCAATAATCTCGAACACAATTTTTTTTGCCATCACCATACTTCTATTTCCTTAAGGAACATGGAAGTAAAAAAGAAAAAAGTATACTTCTTAAGCATACCTCATACTGATAGGAACAGTGCAGCAATGTCCTTATTCTGTCATAAATGCCAGGTTGTTACGAGGTGTATTTCAAAGTAAGGGCTGATCAGTTATAAAAGGAGAACAAATGAGAAAATGAAAAATTTATTAGTGGTTCCAAACACATAAAAACTTAAAATTATTTTTCTACTTAGTCACCGTTTTGTCCCAAACACTCTTGATATCATCAAGCAAGGTTTTTCAAACCCTGTGCATTAAATTCTGCCACCTGGGAGTTCAGCCAGTTTTGCACTCAGGTTTTGAACTCTTCAGTTTCCTCGAATCTTTGAGATGCAAGCCAGGTCTTGAGTTGTAGGAAGAGGACAAAATCAGGACTACAAGGTGGTCACCAAAAATCTCCCATAGGAATTTTTTTGTTTCAATTGTGCAGGCAGGTGTGTGTTATTGTGAAGGAGAACAATTCTTGACCTCAGCATTCTCTGTTGTCAGTTTTGAATGGTATGGTACAGTTTAGAAAGTGTTTCACAATAGACTTGCAATGCGAAGATTGTTCCAGGCTCCATAAAATCGACCAAAGTCACACAATTTTCTCCATAATTTTCCTTTGAGACGGGGTTTGCTTGAATTTTTTCGGTTTGGGTGAACTTGAATGACGCCACTGCATGGATTGTTGTTTTGACTCAACATTGACGTATAAAATCCATGTTTTGTCACTAGTGATGATATGGGAAAAATATTCACCCCCTCTCTATGAAAGTGGTCCAAAAAAGCATTAGCAGATGTCAATCTCTGATCCTTGTGAGCACGTGTCAACATTTTCAGCACCCACTGTGAATATAATTTACGATAGCCTAGAGTGTCAGTCACAATTCTGAACAATGTTGTCTTTAAAACTTCTGGAAATTCTATGGAAAGATCACTAATTATAAAGCTAAGATATTCTCTCATTTACACACTCAGTGAGATCATCAGTCCAGACACTAGGCCACCACTCCTCTCTTCACTGTGACAATCTGAAAGGCGTTTAAATGCTTGCAACACCACTGCCTCACTTTTTCTTCACTCACTGTGGTAGACCCTTACATTTCACACAAATGATGATGAATTTCAGCAGGGTTATGTCCTCTTGCATTTAGAACTCTAATCACTGATCAGATTTCACAACTGGCAGATTTGTTTATTTTTGCACTCATTATAACCCGCTGTCACACAAAGGCAAACAACAATGGACTGGCAACAATATGGTGGTTACATGCCCAACTGAAGCTACTGCACATGCACAAACTAATCAGTATTGCCAATCACTCCTTATAACTGATTGGACCTTACGGCTTGTATACTGACAAAATGGAATAGCTCTGGTATATGTGACTCTACCTCAAATCTTGAACTCACTTAAACAAGAATGGCTTGGCTAGAAAAATGTTTAACTCCTCTGTGTTTACTGTGGGTTATTCCCTCTGGCCACAATGTATAAAAAATTGCTGCAAAGCATATTAAGACAAACTTGAGCTAGCCACTAAAATTAACAGCCAATTATATTCTCATCTTTTGAGGAGACGATTTATTGTTTATCTACGTGATGTCACCTTGAGATAACTAGCAACAAGTTCTATGTATATTGTGTAATAGTACAAACACTCTACCATAATAATTAATACAAACTCATCTTACCTTTTCGGATGCCAGGGTTCTTCACACGAACTTGTAGTCTATAAGCGTGATTTAGGGTTATGTGTTGTAATAATTACTCTCATTTGCAGTTAACTATTTCAACTTCATTTATTATTCTCTTTTTTGGTGAATCAAATAAGATTATGACTTCTCCTTTTACATTCTCCACCATTTAAATCAAACAGACACATTAATTAATTTCAACATTTCTTAATCCTTATAATTAAAATAATTGATTAATTAAATTAATTTAAAAACAACCCAGTATTTGCTACACACGCTTTCATTCATTTTCCCCTTTTTACTTTAGGGCTTTTTAAATTTAAATTTTCATATTTGGTTTATTTAGTTTATATCATAGTTACTCTGTTGGTAGTGTCCCTGCCGAACATGCGTTGCACTTCTTACATTGTATTTCACCTTTTGCGTCCAAACTACGTCCTCACTACATTTTGATCACTGCCAGTCGGTCTACATTGTTGAAATTTAGTCGACCCATGCGCCGACGCAACCGCGCGGTTTAGATGTTACTAGCTGAACAGTCTTTGACCTACATTCCCATTTTTTATATGCGGGCGAGATGTAAACTGTGCCCAGCCGGTGGGCATGCACAACTGGTTACATCCGTTGTCTAGAGATGTTATTTGCCGACTGTCTTTGTTTTCTGTGCACTGGGCGAGAAGGAAATTTTGATACGTGACATTATCGTGTGAATGTTGGCCGACACCTGCGCTCATACGCGTGAATTCGCACCCTCATTGATAACCTGCATTCCAGTGCCTCACCGCAACAGTCCCGGAGCTATAGTTCGTTCACAAAATATACTCGGGTTAGGGAAAAAACTTTAGATTACAGACCTCTTCATTCTGTACCGTTACAATACCCCCCCCCCCAATGAGAGGTTTTCTGCCGAAACAGAAAAACTCTCATTGCTAAAACGTAAGAGGACCAGCGAGGATATGGTACCAACAACCCCCCTTTATTCCTTAATACATCATGGGTACTCTACCCCCCTGGTTCGGCGACTACGGCTGCACCTGAATGACATTACTGGACTTCTCGGTCCGAGATCCCAACACTGTAAAATCAGACATGCACTCACCACAGTATCGCCTAACCTTGTAACATTTCAAGATAAAATCAACAACTGGGCTTATACCAAACCAAATCCTCAACCGATATATCTCCCCTTATAAATACTGGATTGCTTTTAGCAAAGTACTGGGTGCATACACATGTCCATTACTATCTTAAAATTAGTACACATTAAATCAGATAAACATCCCCCACTATACCAAACCCTAATCTCAAAGCAAGTATAATCATTTTTAATTAACATAAACATTTTATCCTCAAATATAATCACAATTCCCTTATTTTACTCAACTGTTACTTGTTTGTCTGGCAAAGATCATCTCAAAATGAAAATAAACTATTTAAATTTCATTCATGTAGTGAAATAAATCTAAGTTCATTTCCAAAGATCCACTTTAAAGTTGATTTACATAATCTCTTTTAATTAATCATTTTAATTGCAACTTTCAAAATTCCAAAATCTTCTAAATGGATTTAATTTTCCTTATAACTCCTCATAATTATATGCTAACAATCATTATAAAATAAATAACTTATTACTAGCATTAATTCAATTATAACTACACTTGGTTATAAAAATATACTACAAACAATATGGATCAGCTGATACACTACCAGGTGAACGACCTTTCTCTAGGCACAGTGAATACACATAAACACAATATAACATAAACATTCATAAAAAACATAAAACTCATTTCCTTAAAATAAACATCTCCTTTGCATCAGAATACAATTTACATACCTTCAACTTTAACTTTAGTTTCAAATTCTATTAACTTGTTACATTTATTATTACATTTCAATTGCAAATTTCTATTAAGTATTTTCATCATCAATTGGTTCGGGTGATTTTCAGTCAGTAATAATGATTTGATTTATTGAATGGGTATTTAAATATAACCTTACCTCCCTTCTTCCTTCTAACAACCACTAACGGATTTACATAGGGTGACACCGATCTCTCAATAATATTTACCTCCACTATATACTCTAACTCCACTTAAATAATTCTCCTCTTTTTACAAAATACCTGATACCCTCTTTGTACCTAGGATGTGTTCCCGCACTACCAGCTCATTCCCTTATCGGTTCCTGGCCCTTCCAGGTAACCCATAACCCTCTTTAAATCTTTCACCTCCCGCCATAACGCCTGTTGTTGCTGACTCCTTACACCTCCACCCTCACTACAAAATTTCACCACCACCTATTTACTCTCCATCTACATCACTCTCACTTTCTCTACATACATGCACTCCCGCTACTGTGTCTCTACTATTAACCCGTTTCTGTATTACTTTTATTCCCAAAATTCTTATTTTGTCTAACACCCATTTAAAATTAACTTTGACTGTCTTAATGCCTTATTGAAATAATTATCACCCAAACTCTATCTTTTACAACATTTTACATTAATTAATCATTGAAAATTACACTAGAAAATTCATAACTACCTCAAATTAATTTAATCACCTAATTTAAAACCTCTTAAACACATTTAAAATTTATTATTCAAACATTAAACATTTTACTTTATTTCAATTGCATTATAAACTTCATACTTACATTACATCACTCAATTGATTAAACACATGATTCCTGTCATAGACACAAAATTATAAACATTCATTACAACAAATATATAATATTTAAATTAGCAGCCATCCTTCTATTACTTTTTTGAAATTGCTAACTGCTGACGAAAAGCTTTGTCTAAATAATAAAAATTGTAGCAGTTAGCAATTTCAAAAAAGTAATAGAAATATATAATACCCATATGTACTTTCTGATACATTATATAACAACCATATGATTCCACAACTAAACACATTCTACCTTTACTCATTTACTATTTATTATCCAGTTTAAATCTCAGAAACATCATTTAAATTTATTATCAAAGTTCATTTATACAACATTAATTAATTAATTAATTAATCTCCAATTTATTTAATTCAATCAGTTTTTAAAACACCAAGTTACTTTAATTACAATAGTCACAACAATTCCCAATCAATTAATTTCATTATAATCACAATTATTCTCGTTATTTACTTAATCTGGAAAATGCTATTATCATTCTTATTAAATCAATTCCTATTACATACACACATTGTTTACCTTACCTACAAAGTACAACATAACCTATTACATAAACACAACCTCACTATACATTTATTTACAATTTTTCGTCATATTATTTTGTTGTTTACCATACTTCATTTCATAAGTTAGCTAAGTAGTTACCATAAACTAAAATAAATGTTCATTCACTGTTTGTCTAACCACCATCATTGTAAATTAGCCTGATGTATTTATAACACAACTCATCTCTATCTACGTACATTACATTATTATTAATATAATAACCCATTAACTCTGTGTCAATCGTTATACCATTATAATTTATAGGATTCCTTTTTATATTTCATAAACCTTGTCTACATTGGTTCTTTTTGTCCTGTCTCCATCAGTATTTTTGGTTACCTTCAGGTAAGTTATATCATCATACTCGTCTACTATATCAATCACATCATAAGGTAAGTGCTCATCATCTACAGTGGTATCATCAAAATAATCATCAAACTCTACTACAACCGGTAAGTATTTCATATCATCTATTTTCTCCAATTCTAACCTCTCTATCAACTCTTTATAACTTCTACTTAAGTTAAACATCTCTACCATCCTCTCTCTCTCAAAATATCTCTCATCATCATGCCATTTCACTTTTTCTCTCTCAATCCATGCAGAAGGTAATACAACTTTATTACTACACCATCTGGCTCAACCAGATGCACAAAAAATCAAGGGACAATTATTTGTAAACCATACGTCTCCCAAATGCACTCGTGAAGACCTTTCTTCACCCCCCACAACACCACAGGAAAAATTTACCCTCTGCAACCCCTCTATCTGTAAACCCTCTCTACACTCTCTCTTTAACTCATCAACACTCACTAACATTCCATTCTTACACTCTACTTCAACTAAAATTTCATCAGCACTCTCAATATTCACCATCTTACTCTCTACCATCACATTTTTAATTATATTGTCATTTTTCTCACCCCTACTTACCGTATTATACGTTAACTGATCGTCTTTATTTTCGTTTAATTTATCGGTCTCTTCACCACTTTCAACCCCCACTATAATCTCATAATTATCATTAATACCATTACTACCACTTACCTTTCGTTTTCTACTTTCGTTTACTCCGTCGACTACTTGTATTACCATAGCACTAAGACGTTCATCAACTTCTTTTAAACTCTTATTAATACAGACATTTTGTTGTTTTATCTCATTTCTTATTTCGTTAATTTGGTCATTCATTTTAGCATTTACTTCATCAAATCTAGCATTAAAACTACTCTTTTGTTCATCAAATTTATCATTAAAATTACTTTTTATTTCTTTAATTTCGTTCTTTTGTTCATGGATCTCACTGCTTACTTTATCAAATTTAGCATTGAAATTACTGTTGATTTCATTACGTCTACTTTCACTTTTAACATCTTGAGCTTTCATAAAATTGAACAAGTCATCTAACGACACTTTACTGACTGTAGGTGTCGACTTAGCGTTTACTCCGCTCATAATCATTGATTCAGTCTCGGCTTAAGTTGCTATTTATTTGACTTTCCGTCTGGCTGTCAGTGAAGCTGACTTCATTGTTAATATTTTCATTTGTACTCATTTTTTTATATTATTTATGAGATTTTAATCTTACAAAATTTTAATCTTATATGTACTCAGCATTAATTTATTATGATATGTATTACTTAACTATAGTATACACATCACATAACCTTCACGTAATTTATACGTACTCCCCAATCACGCTTATATCCACGTGTAGGTGTGGTTTATATAAAATTGATTTTATAAAACAGTCCCTGTTCGGGCGCCAATTGTAATAGTACAAACACTCTACCATAATAATTAATACAAACCCATCTTACCTTTTCGGATGCCAGGGTTCTTCACACGAACTCGTAGTCTATAAGCATGATTTAGGGTTATGTGTTGTAATAATTACTCTCATTTGCAGTTAACTATTTCAACTTCATTTATTATTCTCTTTTTTGGTGAATCAAATAAGATTATGACTTCTCCTTTTACATTCTCCACCATTTAAATCAAACAAATTTCACCATTTAGGTAAAGACCCCATTTAATTAAAACAGACACATTAATTAATTTCAACATTTCTTAATCCTTATAATTAAAATAATTGATTAACCAAATTAATTTAAAAACAACCCAGTATTTGCCACACACACTTTCATTCATTTTCCCCTTTTTACTTTAGGGCTTTTTAAATTTAAATTTTCATATTTGGTTTATTTAGTTTATATCGTAGTTACTCTGTTGGTAGTGTCCCTGCCGAACACGCGTTGCACTTCTTATGTTGTATTTCACCTTTTGCGTCCAAACTACATCCTCACTACATTTGATCACCGCCGGTCGGTCTACATTGTTGAAATTTAGTCGACCTGTGCGCCAACGCAACCGCGTGGTTTAGATGTTACTAGCCGAACAGTCTTTGATCTAAATTCCCATTTTTTATGTGCTGGCAAGATGTAAACTATGCCCAGCCGGCGGGCGCGCATAACTGCTTACGTCCGTTGTCATGAGATGTTATTTGCCGACTGTCTTTGTTTTCTGCGCACTGGGCAAGAAGGAAATTTTGATACATGACATTATCGTGTGAATGTTGGCCGACACCTGCACTCATACGCGTGAATTCGCACCCTCATTGATAACCTGCATTCCAGTGCCTCGCCGCAACAGTCCCGGAGCTATAGTTCGTTCACAAAATATACTCGGGTTAGGAAAAAAAACTTTACATTACAGACCTCTTCATTCTGTACGATTACAATTGTTAGATTTGTACTTATTGTAAATTAGTATAAATGCTCAATTAGTCTCAGCAATATTCTGAGTTGTATGTTTAATAATATTGTAATGGTACATATCTTCACCTAACAATAATGAGGAAACATGACAAAATAAGTTATTCAAATAATTAACACTAGAATAAAAAGGGATGCATCAGAGATTAAAGAATGGGTGATTCATAAATAATAACACGATCAAACGTATGAAGGTAATCAGAAAAGTAACCTCTAATGATAAAAAAGTAACAAACAACGAACCAAAATGTTAAATACGATAATACATGGCGATTTAACCACAATAGCCCAATAGATGGTAAGTGAGAGAGTAGAACCAGCCCAAAGAAACCAAGAATATAAAATAAAATATGACAATTGTAAGTGATAACTAGAACTAGCCACCACACTAACATAAGAGTGTATAAATAATAAGAAATAATGTATAAATAATTAGCATGGAAGTGTGAAGATAGAATCAGCCACAACACCAAGGAAGTGATGAATAAAATATAGCAAGGTGAAGTAAACAGTGAAAGAGTCCAAAACCAGTGTTAAACCAAGAAAAAAGACTAATCAATGATAAACTGTATATAATAACGATGATTGTAAAAGCAGACAAGCAGTCTAAAAATAAAAGTATTAATTGTTAAGGACTTGAGACGTAGAAGGGTACACTAACCCAAACAGAGTAAACTAGGACAAATGACACTAGCACGACACAAACAAATCAATTGTATAATCAAACCACATAGAGTGAGGGATAGTAAGTTATAATGATGATGAACATTTTAAAAATAAAAAATGAGAAAGAGAATTTTAAGTAAGGAATACACTAGTTTTTACCCACCAGTAACACTTAAAACATATTGAGTGCAAGGTGTTAGTGTTGATATCCCCAAAGTGAAAATAAACCCCCTTAATAGTGATAAACACTGATAAGACAGTGATAAAAGTTTAAAGTGATAAAGCATAAAGTGAGTGAGATCTAATAATGGTTAAACACAGGAAGGACTGTGATAGTTAAAAGCCAATATAAGTGGACACCAATGTGTAACAAGATAAAATAAACTAAAAGTAGTACGATTAAGCTATCAGTAGTAATGACTAATTATCATGTTTTTAAATTTTTATAAATTAATATTATAAGTGACAATTCATATTATTACATGAGAGTAAGAAAAATAGACTATTAGAGTGTCAACACACCGTATAGAGAATGTTTGAATTACTGAAAGATAAAAACAAATGTTATTAACCCAAAATTGATAAGGGTAAGACAATTAATAATCATTATCAGATTTTAGTAAAAAACATAATAAAATATTATTAGAGTATAGAGTTAATGACATAGTGCCAAGTAAGATTAGTAATAAGGAAACATAATTTTGTACAAAGATTTAACTAATGTTTATATGTTTGTTTTTTTATTAATACTATGTAATAATTATTACTCACTGAAGAGTATGAGTGGGTAATGGAAAGTAATTAAGTATGTTTTCATGAATAGAAATATGTCTCAAATAATTATGCTATAATGAATAAGAATTATATCTATGGGAATTGTTAAACCATAAGATTCTATGTTATATATTATGTAATAAATTATGATTAAAAACCAAACAAGAAACAAGATAAATACAGACAAAAACAATGACACTAAAAGGCAGTTATGACAATGGACAAGCTAGAATATGAAACCAGTAAAGTCACATACAATTATAAGAACAGACTTAAAACCATTGAACAAATAAACAAAATCATATATTAAAACCAATCAGGACCCATACAAGGGGAAAATAAAATGTAATCTCAGTAATTAAAGAAAAATAGCCAATTGCTGTTTAAGCCTAGGCAAATTCCCAACTGTCAAACTACAAAAAACTTCAATTTTGAGAATTAAACAATAACATTAGTAAGACTAAGCCATATAAACAATAAAATACAATTAGACAATCATGTTAAGACAGAAATATAATAGTAATCATGTAAATTAAGAAAACAGTGTAATTAAACAAAATCAACAAAAACTGTCAAAATGTTGATACCTAAGTAAACACAATAGTATTGGATGTCAAATTAATCATCGAGTCAAAATATGAACAGTGGTAATGATATTTAATACTAAAAAGGGAATACTGAACTAAATATCACTATAATATTGACGACTCGGAACACTAAGTTTTTTATAAGTAAAAACGTAAAGTTTTACCTTACAGCCTAAACCGGCTTTCACCTATAGAAGGCTTCATCTGAGTCGTCAATATTATAGTGATATTTAGTTAAGTAACGGACACGTCATGGACAACGAAATCCAGGAATACTGAAGATTAATTACATTCAGAAGATCTGTAACCATTTTAAATAAAAATTCAAATATCCTAACAATGGTCTTAAGCCAATTTTAACCAATCAGAAATTTTGAGTTACCATGACAACAACCGAATATTGACTAATTGCAGTTAGGAACATTACTATCTGTAGTGACGCTTAACTAGAGAGACGCCACGCCGTGAAGGGCTCACATTTTTTACTTAAAACAGTATAAGTGCCCATAATTTTATGAAGAAGGACCATTACAACTGATGAGAGGACCTAGACCAAGGACCAGTTCAAAATTAATCCAGATGACTGTAAAATATGGAATTTAACAAGAAGAAGACGCCGTAAATCCCTGCAGCCCAAGATTGAAGAAAGAAGACTCGACATCAACCAATTAACCTACGTTGAAAACTGACAATACACTGAAACTATATATGTTATATCAAAATAATAAAATAATCGAGTGCCTGTTCTCGGGCGTCACTGAAACTATATAAGTTAATTCAATTTATATTAAAAACTCTTACCTTAGGGTTCTTTTTCAGAGTCGTACAGACGAAAACAGCTGCAGATAGGTTGTTTGGGAAGGACGGTAAAAATATAATAACACAGTATATTTAAACAAATTGCTTCTGGTTTATTAAACAAATCAATTATTTCGTCCCACCTTGACAACAATCAAAAGTTTTAATTGCTCTTCGGGCATATGATTATAATCTTATGAAATCAAACGAATTAATAACCTAAACATTTCTTAATATAACATCTATTAGACTACAACAAATTATATATATATTTTTTTAATGAATATTTATAATGGGCCAGTACGTTTTATATCTCTTCCCCTTCTTGTTTTCTGTTATAAAAACAAAAAAACCTTTCCCTTAGAGATCTCAATTATTTGGGTTTACATGTAACTATCAACATTCATTTTAAACTGATTTTTTAATACGCATTTTTGAGGGTTGTTAGTTACCCGTCCACTGTGTGTGTCCCTGTGGTTTGTTGTACTGTGTTGACCGTTTTCTTGGTTCGCGCGCACTCACGCCACTGTTGGTACCGAGTTTTTAATTAAGTTCTCACTGATTTGTTTAATAGTTCCACATTATAATATAATATAAAGTCGGCCGACGTAACTTTACTCGCACTTAGATGGTTAATTTTTTCTGGCCGTAGAACTTTTTACATGTTTTATTAGATAGGCCATTTTTACTTTCGGCCTATCTTACACACCCGAGGCCACCGGTTAAAATGTTAATACCCTGTATGCTGCTTCTTACTGCTGTCTGATGCTGACACTATGATGATAATCTGCATACTGTGATTCACAAAGACTGCTGCTGGCAAGGTATTGTGTAACACGTCTGAGCTGGGCTGTATCCAGACATCAACAATTTATGATAACAGTGTATGTTGCTGGTTACACTGGGACACCTCACAGGTGAATACTGACAATTGAAAAATTAAAACTGAATTGAAATTGAAACTATTGTAGCCCACAATTCTGTACCGTTGCAATACCCCCACAATGAGAGGTTGTATGCCGAAGCATACAAACTCTCATTGCCTAAAACCTAAGAGGATCAGTGAGGGTATGGCGCCACAACCCCCCTGAACTCTCTACTAAAATAATGGGTACTTACCCCCCTAGTCTGGCGACTGTGGCAGCACCCATCCGACCTTACTGGACTTCTCTACTCGAGATCCCAACACCATAAGCTCGGACCGGTACCCGCCACAGTATCGCCTGACTCTGAAACATTTAATTAAAATATCAATAAACAGGCCTTCCATTATACCATATCCACCAACTGATTGATTTCCTCTTAGTGGCAAAGTACTGGTTCAGTGACAAAGTACTGGTTGCATAATTTTGGTTATAAAACCTAACTGTCTACTTACAGCTAATACACATAGATCCCCTACAAATTATATACGGTACATATTGTTTTCTCCTACCAAGATTCCATCACCCACCAAAAATCACAAATGGATTACATAAAATACAATAATAATACCTTACTATACGATACGTACTGCAAACAGAATGCATTATTACCTTTGAAATTTAAATAAAATTTATGAACCTTATAATTTTCATTCCAATCAAAATTAAGATAAATTTCATTATTAAAATTCACCTTTTAATTTAATTACCAATTTAATTTAATTTAATTCCTCAAAACTCTAAGTTACAGTAATTACCTCATTGGATCAATCTCATTTGTTCAAAACAAAAATATTAATTGCATTACAATCAAAACACTACCTCATCTCCTTATGTTATTCATAAAAAAATTACCTTCATTTCAACACATCTTACATTTCTTTTTGTTTTATAATCAGATTTACTCATATCACTGATTCATCAAACCACAACATTCTTGTTGTTGTCAACTACAGCATGACTGTAAACATTGGTCACATAACATACAACACACCTGTTTACATTAACAGTTGTATGCCAGACTTGTTTTATAAACACCAACTCAGTCTCAACATTTCTGATTACATCACCACCCTATCACCTCCTTCAATTCTCAGTTTCTATAAATCTTTTAATGTTAACATATTTATCAGTTACTATTTATTATAATTCAGATCAAATATAATTTTAAATTACTTTAATTCCACCTCCACTCAAAATAATTTGGTTACAGTTACATTATTTAAAACACTGTAACTTAAACACACAATACAAAACAAAATTCCTTAATAACTCTTGTTAATTATTTAGTCATCAAATATTATTATTATTATAACATACTACAAACATTGTTACATAAACTATAATCTACATTCCAACAATATACCCTAACACAATACATTTACATTAACACATTTTTATTTACAAATTTTCGTCATATCCAATTTGTTCACCACACTTCCTTACCTAAATCAGCCAAGTAATTATCATTAACTCACATAATTAAATGTTCATTCAGTATATCTCAACCCCCATCATCAAAAATTAGTCTTTTCTTCACATAACACTGTTCAATTTTATTGATACACAACATATGGCTATCTTGTGTGTAATAATCATAAAAACTTATGTGTTCCATTGTACCATAATAATAATTTTTAGGGTAACCCCCATTATTACCTTATCATAAATCATATCTACATTAATATTTTTTGTCAAATCTCCGTCAGTATTTGTTATTACAATCACATCATTTAATTTTTCATCGCTATAGGTGTCAGCCTACCCTAATACGCTGACCCTCACTACAGGCAAGTGTATATTATTATCATCAATATAATCATTGTTTATTAAACAAGGTAAGTCTGTACTATTTTTAATATAATCATTTCTTTCAATATTATTCCCACTACTAAACTTTCATAATCTCTACTTACTCTGAACAACTCTATCACGCTCATAATCACTTACAATACCACACCATTTCATATTCTCACTCCACACAGAGGACAACACAAACTTACTATTCGTCTTGGCACTTCCAAGACCATCACAAAAAATAAAGGGGCCATTTGAAGACACCTCGTCTTCCACACAACTACCGGAGGAAACTCTGTCCTCATACAACATTGGTGAAGCTTTTTCTTCACCTATACAAGAAAAATTTGCCCTCTTTTTATACTCTGCATTTAAACTATCTCTCCATTCTTTCTCCACCTCATCAGTACTTATTACTACTTCATTACTAACGTCAACTGACTCTCTACTCTCATTATCACTACAACTATTACAACTACAACATATCACCATTAATTTTATTCAACAGTATTTCACTCTTGTTTACAATATTTCTCCCAAGCTTATCTAGCTGTTGTATTACTTTAACATTCATTTCATTCAGTTTATCATCAAAACAATTCTTTTGTTCGTTAAATTTTCTATCAAAGTCATTGCTTAATTTGTCAAATTTACTATTTTGTTCATCAAATTTGGTGTCAAAATGATTAGACATCATTTTAATCTCCCCCATTATCTCACGAAACCAATTTCTCGTTTTGTCATCAGTTTCCCTACTTTCCCTAGTCGAGACGGGAGTTGAATGAACTCTCGCCTCGTCCATTACCGCTGATTCGGTCAGTGACTGATTTCCCAACTCGCTCATAACAGTTACATCAGCTGTATTTACTTTATTCTCTGTGTTCTCCATTATAAAATTGTTTTTAATTAAATGATTATCAATTGCATACAGTTATTAAAATTTATCACTTTTACTTTCTAGTTACACTCTAAAACATTTCTAACCACACCCTTACTTCCAAATTACCCATTCTGCAGCTTATTTTGGTCTGGCGAATGTAATAAAAAAAATTACACTCGCCGTCCCTGTTCGGGCGCCAATGAAACTTCTCAAATTACTTCCTTTATTAATAAATTCTTACCTTTAGGTTCTTCTGCAGCTTATTTAGGTCTGGCGAATGTAATAAAAAATTACACTAGAGTCCCTGTTCGGGCGCCAATGAAACTATGTTATATCAAACTAATAAAATAATCGAGTCCCTGTTCTCAGGCGTCACTGAAACTATATAAGTTAATTCAATTTATATTAAAAACTCTTACCTTAGGGTTCTTTTTCAGAGTCGTACAGACGAAAACAGCTGCAGATAGGTTGTTTGGGAAGGACGGTAAAAATATAATAACACAGTATATTTAAACAAATTTCTTCTGGTTTATTAAACAAATTAATTATTTTGTCCCACCTTGACAACAATCAAAAGTTTTAATTGCTCTTCGGGCATATGAATATAATCTTATGAAATCAAACGAATTAATAACCTAAACACTTCTTAATATAACATCTATTAGACTACAACAAATTATTTATATATTTTTTTTTAATGAATATTTATAATGGACCAGTACGTTTTATATCTCTTCCCCTTCTTATTTTCTTTTATAAAAACAAAAAACCTTTCCCTTAGAGATCTCAATTATTTGGGTTTACATGTAACTATCAACATTCATTTTAAACTGATTTTTTAATATGCATTTTTGAGGGTTGTTAGTTACCCGTCCACCGTGTGTGTCCCTGTGGTTTGTTGTACTGTGTTTACCGTTTTCTTGGTTCGCGCGCACTCACGCCACTGTTGGTACCGAGTTTTTAATTAAGTTCTCACTGATTTGTTTAATAGTTCCACATTATAATGTAATATAAAGTCGGCCGACGTAACTTTACTCGCACTTAGATGGTTAATTTTTTCTGGCCGTAGAACTTTTTACATGTTTTATTAGATAGGCCGTTTTTACTTTCGGCCTATCTTACACACCCGAGGCCACCGGTTAAAATGTTAATACCCTGTATGCTGCTTCTTACTGCTGTCTGATGCTGACACTATGATGATAATCTGCATACTGTGATTCACAAAGACTGCTGCTGGCAAGGTATTGAGTAACACGTCTGAGCTGGGCTGTCTCCAGACATCAACAATTTATGATAACAGTGTATGTTGCTGGTTATACTGGGGCACCTCACAGGTGAATACTGACAATTGAAAAATTAAAACTGAATTGAAATTGAAACTATTGTAGCCCACAATTCTGTACCGTTACAACACCTTCTGTCTACTAACGTTAAGTATTGCTGAATTCGTTGATTTCAATAAAACAAATTCTCTTTCAAATTCCATAACTAAACCGTAAAACTCTCACTATCACTGAAGGTATTATTTTTCAAGGATTGATAAATAAAAAGTAACTTGTAAACACTGAACTAATGATAACCTATGTATTACACCAACGACACTGTCACACTTTAACACCACAATATTTAATTTGAAGTAAACCTCGTTTGATTTTAATGCTCACGAACATTAAGTGATATATTATAATTTCTAATCTTGTTTTTTAAAAACTTCTTTGTTGTACTTAACAGAACTCTATAGGCAGATTTATTTTGTAAATAATAACCAACGTTGTCTTGCATCTAATAGAAACATTGTACTGCCAACCCAGCAATCCGCTGAGTGAATGACTATATATTGCCGAGGCTAAAATTATTATATCAATTACTATTTTGTATAAAGCGTTAACAAGAATTAACAATTCAGAGCCTAATAAAAAAGTGTGTACCGAGAACAACTGTCCAGTATTTATTTATAGAGAAATATTATGTATGTTTTGTTTAATAGCAGTGAGTCAACATAACCAACATTATTCAAGTTGGTAACACGTTTCCCCCACTCAAATGAGAATCAGTTACATGCCAGTCAGCGAACGATTCGAATTTACCCTAGTACATTGTCAAACCATACAGGTAAAAAACTTTTGTTTTCTGGTAAAACAATTTGGCGCCTATCGGGAATTACAAAAGAGTGAGAAGGGACAGGTAAGGCACACAGGCTACCAGACGCTTCCGAACGAACACTAATTACGTTCGCTAAAACACACTATTAAAACTTCCGATTCCAAACTTATATTAAAGACCCTGTTCACTAGACTTACTACAATATTTATTTATAAATGAGAACACACTTCTTTTGCTGCTCTGAATCATTCAATTTTTATTCTGTAATTCTCTTATTATAATAATTTTCTTTTCTTCTATTAATTAATAACAAATTTTCGTTTTTTAAGGTTCCTTCTCCATCTAGCTCTCGGATGCATGAAAAAATTTTTTATCTCAGGGTTATAACCAATATAACAATCGTCTTCAGTAAAATTATAAATTCATACAAGTTTTACGTTAATAACATACATGAAGAAAAAAATTTTAATGTGTAGTAATTAATTGTTGTTTGTGTATGATTGTTTGGATGTGAGTTCTTGTGATTATACAAAAAGAAATGAATTCAGATAATTTTACAAATTTAATATTACACATTGCAAATATAAAACAATTAATAATTAGACATTAGTAATACAATTGACAAGAGAGAAAAAATAATTGTCTATTATATAGCTCATAGTTCATGAATTCTCAACATGGCGCACTGCTGTCCCCTTTCAGTAACAGTTAAATAAAGCAAGGGACGCCATGTTCTTTGAGTTGTATACACAGTACTGAATGTTAATAAAAATTATACGAGTTCTACACTTTTGTCTGTTCAAAATAAGTTTGTGTCACTCACTTTGTATATCATTGATTATGTTTATAAATGTAGTCACACTAAATGTGTTCGTTATTTAGTTTGTATTGAAGTTTGTGTAAAACGTTGATAATTGTCAAGATGGCTTTAGTATTAAAACGGTCTCACCAAATTCAAAGATGTAGTACTCCATTTTAGGATATTATTTTCTGCTTTCCTTCTTCAGGTTGGTCGAATATATATTGTTCGTTAGTTTACTGACATCTCCTATAACTTTACTTGTCTTTTTACTATAATTTTCTTCTCTAATATTGTTTGGATTGGCAACTGATTTAGTTTGTTCTTTTTGCATTCAACGCCCACATTAGAAAAGAAAAAAAAAACCTTTCTTCCTTGTAAAACCAGGTTTAGATTCATTTATAAGAGGTCTTGGTTTGTTTGGTGTATTTTTCGGTCTCAGGGCTGTTTTATCTGCCTCCAGTAAATATAAGTTTTTAATATAACCTTACTTTTCCTGATTATTTTTACATAATCCTGTTTGTTTTTATTTCACTTAATTTTATATTGTCACTCACACTAATGAAGTTGATTTTATTGTTATATGGTCACTTTATATAAAATACATGCCATTCTCACCTTTTGGCCATACTAGATTCATAACACTTTATATTTTTATCATTGTTTACACTGTGTCATTTGCACTGTTTCATTATTATTATTTATCACTTTTCTATTCACTTATCTCACCTTGTATGTTTTTAGAATAAACGCAATTATGAAAATAATTACCTTGTCTTTACCATAACACTATATATGAGCTAATTACAAATCCAGTTTTAGGTTAAAGACCTAGCTTGATTTTTAGGCTTGTGTTATACAAATGATTTTACTTAACTCTAAATACATTTTTTACTTACATACTACAACATTATTATTTACAATATTATAATAAAATATACAAAATCACTTCCCTAATCTATTGGGAAATTAGTACGTCAAAGTCACAGTCCAGCCTAGTCCTTTATTATGTCTGTTTGTAAAGTTATTTACTATGTTTGTTTACAAAGCTAATTCCTGTTTTTAATTTATTCATGCATCTGTAAAATACTTATTTTTTATTCATGGTTTATTGTTTTAGTTATTATAATTCGTCCTTATATAATTATTTTTGGTTGTTCTCATTTGATTACTCATTCTTTATTGCATTCCTCATTCATAGTATTAGTAGTTACATAGTATTTATCTATTTGATTAGTTTTACTATAAATTTTGATGATTAAATTGAGTTTCCTTTTTTGTATTATCTCGTGATGCTACAATATGCACCCTAAATAACTCCAATCTTTTGATTACCAGACTAAGTAACCCATGGAATTGCAGCCTTGTTGTGGAGAGAGGAATCTCTTTGTCCATTTATCTGTCTTAGTAAAACTGAATGCTTTCATTTTTCTTGGTCCTATGTGTCTGTCTTCATATGACTACAGCTCCATCTGTTCTTTATGTTGTCAAACATTCCAACCTTTCTTCTTCCCTGTCCTCTCCTTCCTTTCATCTTTCCTTCTATGATCTTTATCTTTAGACAGTCTCTACACAATATATGCCCCAATCAAGATGTTTTCTCTTTTTTATTACTTTCAGCAATTTTTTTCTCTCCTATTCTTGTCAATATGTCACCTGTTCACACTCTTATCAGTACATCTCATCTTAATCACTTGTCGCCATTACATTTTGAAGCTCTCCAGGTACCTTTTCTCTTTCTTTTTGATGGTCCATGTTTCACTGCCACATAAAAACAACACTCCAAATAAACATTTAGCAAATTTTGTTTTCAATTTAATTGGAATCCTTACTATCAGTAATGATTTCACCTTTTTAAACCTCTCTCACCCACTTCTGATTTCCTCTGTACAGCTTCCACTGCATGTCACTGTACTCCCCAAATGCTTAAATGAATACGTAGCTCTGCATTTTTTTCTTCCAATAATAATATGACCCTCACACTACAATATAAACCACGGGTTCTCACCCTTTTAAGCTCTACCTCCTCCTTTAAATGGTTACATGAACATACACCTACCAATATTGTTAAAATGTGTATGTGTGTGTGTGTGTGTGAATAAACAAACTGGTATTATACAGTTTCAAAGCATAATGGTCTACATATGGTGGTACTGTCTTTATAACGGTTTTATTTTTACAAATTTTGATTATACAAGTTCAAACAGAAAAACTTGGTTTTAAGATATGATATTTAAACAATTTTTTATTAACATTTTGCATATTTTTAAATAAAGGTATTGAAACTAAAACTGTATTGTCCCTGAAGTTAAAGGAATGAGTTGACAAGTTTTTTCACATGTTACAAATTTTTATTGAGCTTGTCTTTTGACAAGTTTACCCGATGCTCCCATTTCATCACTTCCTCCTGAGCGGTGTGTTCTCCTCCCAGGGTGAGACCTGCTGATAGAAACAGACTATAAGAAACTCATTAGTTTGGTGAAGTTGTACATGAGGCTGAGGGTGCCTGATCACTACATATGCTCATCATGAGGTTCATACAACACACAATATGCAAGTGCATTTCTTAATTATTATTTAGATAATAATAATAGTAAAAACATTTTTGTTAAGGATTAGTACTGTCTGCTTATTGCACAAGTTAACATTTATCTTTTGAAACTTACTGGAAGTACATTAAAAATGTAGTTTACTTTTTCTTATAGACAAATAAATATCATGGATTAAGTTTTTCCTTAAAAAAAATTGATTGAATCAGACTTTGTAACTATCTTCCTAGATAGAAGATGCACATAAGTATACTTTAGAAATTGTTTAAAAAGATTTTTAGGGGTCTGTAATTGGACATTGCAGCCAATGATGATTAAAAGTGGTAACCACTAATGTTATTCTTTTTGTACTGCATTTCTTTTGTTTTTGTACTATTTTTTCTTCCCTAATTGTTTACTAAACACAATTAAATAATATGATAACAACAATTGTTGCAAATACATTATGTTATAATAAATATAGGAACATTTTCAGCAAACAAATGCAGATTGAACAAAAAATCTCCATTTAAAGACTGGCTTTTCACATACTTTTGTGTACAGAAGGCTAAATAAAATTGTTGGGAACTTAGTTCTTCTTCACCATCATCATCATTTCTCTAATACCATTTTTCTGATACAAAATCAGATCCACAGTTCTCACAGATGTTCACTGCAACAATGAACCAGCAATTATCTACTGCATGCTATGTTTCTATATCGTTGTCTATTAAAACCTAGTTGTTGTAGTTATGTGTTCCATGTAAGGCAACTTCTTGAGGGCTACATGACAGTTAAACAGCTTGCCATCACTCATCATGTGACACACACTAAATAAAAAAGAGAAAACACCTTTTGTGTCTCTGCAGTATTCTAGGGAAGATAAACATAGCACATGCAGGAAACTCCTTGGCAATATGTAACAGCTTAATATCTAGTGAAGGCTTTGTCATACGCAAAGCTATATATATATATGAGGCGTGTTTGATAAGTCCGTGCAAAGTCAAGAGATGGCGCTCGTAGTACTTAAATGATGTCATTTTTAGTTTCCCGCATCTCCACTAGGAGTGTACACCATGTTTCAGTCACAACGATTCATAATTTTATTGTTGCTATTCATTTGAATTGATCAAGTATTGTGATTTGTAAAAAATGGATAAAAGTTAATTTCGTGTGGTCATGAAACATTACTTTTTGAAAGGCAAAACCGCACAGGAAACTAAATCCAAGCTGGATAAATATTATAGTGAGTCAGTTCCATCGACTAGAACAGTTTACAAATGGTTATTTTTGTAATAGTCACATAAGCACAATCGACACTGAACGTTCCCTGGATGGCCTGTTGAGATTACAACTGCAGAAAATATTGAAAAAAATCCATGACATGGTCATGGAGGACAGAAGATTAAAAGTTTGTGAAATTGGTAAGACAATAGGTATCTCAAATGAACAGGTGGATCATATGTTACACAAACATTTACATATATGAAAACTGTCTCCAAGATTGGTGCTGCGTCTGCTCACAATTGATCAAACGAATAAACATTTCCAAGCACGGTTTGTAGCTGTTTCAGCATAATCGAGAAGAATTTTTGTGCTTTTTCATAACAGTTGTTAAAACTTGGATACATCATTACCAACCTGAAACCAAGGAACGTCAAAACAGTCTTTTGCAGTAGGACTTGCTCTATAAAAAGCTAAAACTGTTTCATCAGCAGGTAATGTGACAGCCACTGTCTTTTGAGATGCTCGTGGCATAATCTTAACTGACTTTCTGAAGAAGGGTAAACCGATAACTGGACAGTATTATGCATCTCTGCTAGACTGTCTACACGAGGTAATGAAGAAAAAAACGACCACATTTGATGAAAAATAAGGTTCTTTTCCACTAAGACAATGCACCAGCACAATCTTCTGTGATTGTTACACCAAAACTGTTTGAATTACGCTATGAATTTCTTATGCCCCCCCCCCCCCCACTCGCCAGAGTTTGCACCTTCGGACTATCATGTTTCCAAATTTGAAGAAGTGGCTTGCTGGAAAGAGATTTATGCAAAATGATGAAGTTATTGCCGAAACATCTGCGTATTTTGAAGACTTCGATAAATCATACTATAAGGATGGGATTGAAATGCTTGAGCTCGTTGGTCTAAGCGCATAGACTTGAAAGGAGATTACAGTATATTGAGAAATAAAAAAGATTTTTCCTATAAAATTGTCTTTTTTATTTTTGCATGGACTTATCAAACACCCCTTGTAATAACTGACTTTGTGATTGCAGCCACTAACTCTACTATGATAGTACTTATTTACACGTAAACCACACGTATAGTTATGATCGTATACAAAAACTGTGTGATAAATGATTTCTCTACAGGAATAGACATAATGAAAATAAAAGCATGTTTAAGACAAAATTAAATATATATTACACACATTATAACATGTATAATAGATGTGTCAAAAATTAGTTCTGCCACTTTAGTATATTCTAACCATATACAATTACAGTTATCTATATCACAACCTCTACTTTAAAATTTGGCCATGGAAATATTTTTGACATATTAGTGCATGGCAGAAAACAAATTTAAACTCCACTTACACTTCACTCATATATTTACAATACTGTACAAACATAAATTATAGTAAAATTAAAATATTCACTACAAAGTATCTCAACTTTGACTTATTCGACGTTCTTTATTTGTAAGCATCTGAATGTCCTTTGGTGGCCAGATTCGACATAACACTCGGCCACGAATAAGAGCTTGAGGAACAGGTCCATATGCTCTGGAATCTGATGAATTTTGCCTGTTATCACCTTCCAACCAGACGTGACCCTTAGGTACCTGCACATTAATTAAACATTATAACTTCATACACATATACATATAGTTTATCTACGAGGGGAATTTGAAAAGTTCACGGCCCACCATATAAATGAATGTGTGGCGTTTCTGTTTTTTACCGCATCATGGTACCACATTCGCCCCATGAACAGCTGTGAAGCGTCAAGTCGGGTCAAGTCATTGTTGCGGAGAACAGCTGTATAAATAAGGTTATCTCACAGCAACGCTGAAAACGGAGAAAACTGAACATCAAATTTTTTGTTATGAAAGGTTTAACGCCAACAGAAATTTTTAATGAGATGAAGAATGTGTTGGGTGATATTGGACCTTCATTTACTACAATGAAAAAATGGGCTACTGAATTTAAATGTGGTCGTGCAAGTTCTGAAGATGACCATCGCACTGGGCGCCACTACACCAGAAATAATCAATAAAGTGCACAATATTGTTTTGGAAGATTGCCGTTTGAAGGTGTCTGAAATTGTTAAGCCTGTGGGCATCTCAGATGAAAGGGTACATCACATTCTTACTGAGCAATTAGGTATGAAAAAGCTGTCTGCAAGATGGGTGCTGTGTTTGTTGAGAAGTGGCCAAAAACGCATGCGAATTCAAGCTTCTCAGGAATATTTGGACCGTTTTAAAAAAATGCGAAAGATTTTGTTCGTAGATTTGTAACAACTGATGAAACTTGGGTCCATTACTTTACTCTAGAAACAAACCAACAGCTGAAACAATGGATGCATAGTGTTCGCCACCTTCAAAATGGGTAAAATCAATTTTGTCAGCTCAAAAGTGTATGGATCCATTTTTCTGGGATGCTAAGGAGATATTGTTAGTAGATTGCCTTGAAAAGGGTCAAACGATAAATGGAGAGTATTATGCTAACCTTTTGGGCCAATTAAATGTAAAAATTTGAGAAAAAAGACCAGGTTTAGCAAATAAGAACATTTTCAATCAGGATAATGGACGCCCTCATATATGCGTTGTGTCTATGGCAAAAATCGACGAGTTGAAGTACGATCTGTTGTACTATCCACCTTATTCACCTGATTTAGCACCATCTGACTTTCATCTATTCCCAAACCTCAACAAAATTTTGGGGGGGGAAGCAATTTTCCTCAGATGACGAGCTGAAAGCGGGAGTAAACGGTTATTTTGAGAACCTAGAAGAATTGGACTTTCTCAATGGGGGTAATGTCTTGACGCTTCACTGCTGTTCGTGGGGTGAATGTGGCGCCACGATGTGGTAAAAAA
The DNA here is from genome assembly GCA_034769895.1 of Magicicada septendecula. Taxonomy (NCBI): domain Eukaryota; kingdom Metazoa; phylum Arthropoda; class Insecta; order Hemiptera; family Cicadidae; genus Magicicada; species Magicicada septendecula. The sequence goes on along the minus strand of CM068369.1, from coordinate 72,127,976 downwards.
CAGAAACGCCACACATTCGTTTCTACGGTAGGCCGCGAACTTTTCAAATGACCCTTGTACAAAGTAAACAAACATGAATGTTTTACCATGTATTTACTAAAAAATTCAAATTACAGTGAACAAAAACCACCAGTGAACTTTATTGACCAGTGATAAAAACCGAATTATAAAATTACTCTAAACTTCTACTGGCGTTACAACCCAGTATGGGTTTTAGCTTCTTCAATGATTTTTCTCCATTCAGCCTTTTCATTATTGTGTAGTTTTATCCATCTTCTTACCTTCCCCCTCCATGTTTCTTAGATCCTCCTCAACATCCTCGATCCATCTCTTCTTTGGACTTCCTTTTGCTCTCCTACCTACTCCATTCTAGACTTTTTCTGGAAATTCTGTGTTATTCGACTCCCACTGTGTGTCACAGCCAGGCTATCCTTCCACTCTTTATAAATATTACTGTATCAGCTCCATGTATTAGATTATTAATTTTGCAATTTCTTCATATTCTCCATGAACTGTTCTTATTTTTCACTGGTCCAAAAATTGTTCCCAGCATTTCTCGTTTGAATATTTGTATATCCTGTTTGTTTTTTTGCTTTAATACCTTGGTTTCACATGCTTCTGTGTACCTAATTATGCTTCTGTATATTTTTAATTTTGATGATTCATTGAGTGTTTTTGACTTCATTAATTTTAAGTAGGCATAAAAATATCTGTTACGACTAACAATTCTCGCTTGCATGTTGTTGACTGTGGTGTTTGTGTAATTTATTTGTGAGCTTAGGTAGGAAAAGTCACCTGCATGTTGAAATTCATGATTTTGTATTGTAGAGGTTCTCTACTCCATGGTTTTCTTGTTATTTCCATGTATTTGGTTGTATTATAATTTATTTTCAGTCCTCTCTACACTGCCCCATTATCTATTTTACTCACAACTTCTTTCAAAGAGTTTTTGTTTCTATTAAAATGCATTGCATAGCTGTGTGTAAAACTAATTAAGTCGCTGTTTATATTGTGACTCTACTCATCATCCCAGGCAAAAGCACCCCTTGATGAAGACTGATTGATTGGTCTTTGCGTACCTGTGAGCCTCAATATCTTGATGAAGAGCTTAAGCATCTTGAAACACAGCTAGAGTTAAAGCTATGCTACAGCAAACTCTGCTATACAGATAAGAAGAGCCATGTGGCCGAATAGATGCATCAGAGGAACATCAAGTGGTCAGTATGGCATTCTTACCCTATGTCAGGAGTGAGATGGACAGTATTGGGAAGTTGCTGACACAGAAGGTCCAACAACACCTGTGATCAATGAAGGACTCCAGGGACTGCTTTCCTCATGTCAGAAATACAGAGTGCCGGTTCTTGGAGAAAAGTATATATTGGTACCATGAAATGCAGCATCAACACCCACTTACGTGAACACAAGCGACATTGCCAACTGGGCCAAACACAGAAGTCTGCTATAGCAGAACATGCGGATTTTAATAATGACCATACAATTTTGTTTGGAGAGATCCAGGTCCTGTCCTCAACTCAGTGGTACTTGCTCGGTTGCAGAGGGAGAGGGAGGCAGTTGAAGTACATAAGCACAGCAACTGTAGCATGAATGAGAAAGAGGAGTCTTTAGTGCTCAATTAATACTAGATACCAGCATTGAAGCCAATCAAAAAAGAGAGATATGTGAATGGGCAAAAAATGACAACCAGCACCTCGAAAAAAGTTAATAAATATAAGTGCGTCAACAGGACAAAACAGTCTTTCTTTTTGCATTCATTCGCGGGTGGTTGTAATCTATGTTTCCGCGCCACTTACGATGTCCATCATCGGTATGGACAAAACATTTTATGGTAAACATGAACAACCAAGACCATGGCCTAACAGCCTGGAAAACTGTGATAATGTAAACATGATGATGTTTCTGTTAGTTTCTAACAAGACATGTGAATAACCAGTGTTTAGTGCTGTTGTGTAACATATTCTCATTTGTTAAATTTTTAACAAATGAGAATGGTGAATCAAGTGAAATTGTTGCAAAAATGTACAGTTTGACAATGAATCTTATCAAGAACCAAGTTTCTGCCAACATAAGTCTTTTTCTGGTGTTCAAAATGACATACAAAATTTACTCGTCCTTGTACGCATTTGACTCATAAAGCCTAAAGAAAAAATTAATTAAGTTCATGATCTTATTGAAGGTAACCAAAGAGTAACGTAGTATGAAATAAGAAAAAACCGAGATAGCCCAAGGCAGTGTGCAATCCATTATTCATAGCAAGTTAAAATATTGAAAAATTTCTGCACATCGGGTTTAGCATATTTTAAACAACAATGATCAAAAAATTGAGCAAGCTGAAATTTGTCTGAGACTTTTGACTAGGTATGAAGCAGAGGAGGATGCATTTTTGAAGTGCATTCTTACCTGTGATGAGCCATAGGTCACCACAACACCCCCCCTGAAATGAAGCGATCAAGTATAAAAATGGTGTTAAAAAATGAAACCACATCAGTAAAGGCAAACACAAGATTGTCTGCAGGCAAGATTCTTGCCAGTGTTTTTCATCACACCGTAAACGCACTCCTAAGTTCTCAGTATGTTATTCATGTTTAAACTAAATATCACTATAATATTGACAACTCGGAACACAAAGTTTTTTATAAGTAAAAGCGTAAAGTTTTACCTTACAGCCTAAACCGGCTTTCACCTATAGAAGGCTTCATCAGAGGCTGTCGTTAGTAGCGCTGCTCGTCTTGTTGTTGGCAACGAGATAGTGTTTCGAAAGATTGAAGCTGTGTGTGTGTGGTGAGATGTGTTCGAATAATGCGTGCGATTTGAATTGTGTCTGTTCGTTTAGGATGTCGTTTTTATTTGTTTTTGTGTGTTTGTATATTTCTAATTGTTCTAGAGTGTCTAGTTTTCGGCCTTTTGTGTGTACGTGTAGTATGTTCATGTTATTGTCGATGTTTTTATATGTGTGGTTTGCTTCAATGAGGTGGTTTGCGAAGGTAGATTCTGTAGTGGTGTGGAGTGCTTTTGTGTGTTCAATGTATCTCTGTTTGAAGCTACGTCCTGTCTGGCCTATGTAGAATTTACTGCAATTTGAACAATTTAGTTTATATACACCGGGTAGATCGAATTTGTTTTGTGCTTTGGGCATGCGTTTTGATAGTGTGTGTTCTGTTTTGTTAGTAGTTTTGTAAGCGATTCTGTATCCTGCTTTTTTGAATTTGTGGGCAATTTTTTCTGTTTGTTTGTTGATGTATGTTAGTGTTATGAATTTGTTGTTTTCTGTCTTTGTCTGTTGTTTGTTTTGTGTTTTGTGTAGGAGTTTACTGACTATTGTTCTGTCATAACCGTTAGATTCTGCTAGATATTTTATCGTGTTTAGTTCGTCTTTGTAGTCTATTTCATCTAAGGGGATGTTGTTGAGTCTATGTATCATGGTTCTAAAAGCAGCTAGTTTGTGTTGTATTGGGTGATTGGAGGTGTTGTGTATTAGTGTGTCAGTTGTAGTTGGTTTTCTGTATATACTGAATTTGTGCCTGTGTTCTAGTTTTGTGATGGAGAGGTCTAAGAAGTTTATGGTATTGTTGTGTTCGTATTCGGCAGTGAAGGTTATGTTTTTATGTATTTTGTTTATGTGCGTTAGTAACTGTTCACATTGTCTTTTGTTTCCCCTGTATAGTATTAGAATGTCATCAACGTATCTGTGCCAATATAGTATTTTATGTGAGTGTCTGTCATTGTTTGTGAGTATTTTTGTTTGTTCTAAGTGTTGGAGGAAGACTTCTGCTAGAATGCTGGATATGGGGGAGCCCATGGGTAGGCCATCGTTCTGTGTGTAGTATTTATTGTTATAAGTAAAGTAGTTTTGTTTTGTGATAATGTTCAGAGTTTCTGTTATTTCATTGATAAGTTCGTCTGGTGTGTTGTTCTGTTTGAGTTTGTTTTGTAGGATGGTGATTGTTTCAGAGATGGGGATGTTTGTGTACAGGTTTTTAATGTCAAAGGAGGCTAATGTGGCGCTATGGGGGATGTGTATGTCTTTTATTTTTGTTACTAGGTCAGTGTTGTTTTTTACTGCAATGTTGTTGTCTATTTGTGTGTGTTGTCTAATAATTTTGTCTAGATATTTTGCCAGTTTGTGTGCAGGGGCATTACAGTAGTTGATAATGGGGCGGATCGGAATGTCTTCTTTATGGATTTTGGGAAGCGCTTGGAGTGTAGGTGCTGATGGTCGGATTTGTTTCATGTAGGGCTTTTGTTTATGTGTCATAATGTGTTTGGCTTTGTTGACTATTTGTTTTACTGAGTTTTGGTATCTGTCGGTGGGGTCGTGTTTTAGTTCTGTGATGTTGTTCTGTTCTATGAAGTCTTGTACTTTTTTGTGTACTACATGTTTAAACAGTAACATAAAAAAAATATATATATAGAACATGGAAAATCATATAAGTACGATCTATTTCACAAACCTAATATTGTGCAGATGAATCGGGTGACTTTCTATGTAATAATGTGTGGTATCTTCAAAGTGATGTACCAAACCAGAATTACAAGCAGCATTTTCAATATAAGGAAAATATTGTTATGACATTACAGAACAATCCACGTGTTTACCGAATGTTCCAGAGTCTGAATGTTGTGGCGTATGTGATTCTCAGCGCATTTGCTAGACTGTGTCAGAATTCGCGCAGCCGCACGCACTGTGTCAAGGCCGCAATGAAATACATTCTAGAGTTTTCTACTATACGCCTATTAGCGAATATTCTGGAACCTCAGCAGGGTATAAATACAGGTACGCAGGGACGCTCAGTTGTTATTTGTTGGGCGATACTGTGTGCATTCAATGGTTATTATGAAGTGCATTCAATGGTTATTATGAAGTGTTGCGTTTTATAATCGGGCGGTATAATTGTAATACAATTGTGTTTTATATTAGTTGACATTTTATTGCGTGCGAACAATTTTTATTTGATTTGTTGTAAGAGACTGTGTTGTTAATTACGAACTGTTTAACTGTGAAAATTAAAGCTGGTGATTAGTGACTTAATTGGTGTCTTGTATTTTGTTTTCCACTGTACCTACGATGTAACTGTCTAAACTATTTTGAAAACAACTTTCGTGAGTATTACTTACCTGTGCGATCTTTTCTACGCACTTACCCTGATTTTGACCACTTTACTATGACTTACCAAACAGAAGACTCCAGATTTTTTACAGGTCGCCACCAGCATTTGGAAAAGGAAATGTGGAAACCTTGTTACACTTCACCCTTTTTAGAATTTGGTTAATTTAATTCCCTTGGTTCAATACTTTACCGCGGCCGGTTTACTGTAACAGGCACTCGAGCCTAAATTTTAAACAAAAGTGCTAAAGAATGGAGTTCGAGTATAAATAATAATGTGATGTAACTTTCAACAACAATTAAACTTTAAGAGTTTGGCAGTGGTCAAAATTTAAATAGTGAGAACTTAATTTGGACGAACAAGTGAACAAAAATGTACTGATTGCCACACGTGGTCTTCAGGGACACTACCAGAGAAGTAACCGTATAATTTAAACCAATATAATTATGCAAATTTAATAAAAAAGCGCTAAATCAAAAAAGGAATATTTAGGAATTTTAAATATGTATTATATATTTTACATGTGATTCCCCACTTTCAGGCGGTCACGGCGTCACCGAACCCTGACCGTGGATTTGGATTATTGGTAGCAAGTGTGGTTAGGCATATTGTACCCTAGCCATGCTTGTTATTATTTTCAAAATTGGTGACTTTAGAAATTAACTGGGGGGTAAATCAGGGGAATCACCAGAACTATGGAACAGCGGCTATCATCGAAGGGGGTGATAGTGCCGTGTTAAGGGCATATAAGTAAATTTTAGTAGGATTACTGGTGTCCTCGGCCATCAGTAATGCCGAATGTTTTATAACGCTGAAACAAGAACGGTGTAGGCAGCGTCTATACCATAAATAAACTTCAGTTCTTGTGGATGCAAATGGTCGCTACAGTCCACCAACAGGAAAAAATAGTGTGTGTGGAAAAAGAGCTGGCCGTTACAAGCCAGGGGCATAGATATCGCATCTATGCACAAGGTAAATGTTTGATCCGGTTTATCCGGCAGGTGATTTACCTAATTGTAACAGGGTAAAAGGGGGGAATATAATAAATGGATGTAGAAGTAGGAGAAGTAACTGAGAAATCAGTGAGAATTAATGACCATAACAGCAGTAAAGTCAAGCAAGTTTACTTTGCTCTAACTAGAGAGTTTGTTATTGATAACCCAATTACTGTTCTGTAATGGTTGCTATTTGTTTTGTGATTCAATGATTATTGATATACATTCAATTATGAGAGTCAGTGTTTTGTAAGTATTGTACTCAATACTGTAATAATTTTATATTTAACAAGACAAAATGCAGTTAAGATGATTAATTGAAAGAGGTGACCCACTTTAAGTGAAATGTGAATTTCTGGTCATGAACTCAGATTTATTTTAATAAATGAATGAAATTTAAAATAATTTATTTTTGATTTGAAATGATAATGCCAGACAAACAATTAAAAGTTGAGTAATGTGAGGAAATTGTATTCATATGTAAAGATGAAATGTTTATGTTAACTTAAAAGTAATGATGGTTATTTTGAGGTTAGGGTTTTGTGAAATAAGGAATGTTTATTTGAGTTAAGGTGTGTTATTATTAAGATAAGAAAGCACATGTGTATGCACCCAGCACTTTGCTAAAGGCAACCCAGTACGGCTAAGAGGGAAATATATCAGTTGAGGATCTGGTTGGGTATAAGGCCAATTATTGATATTTTTTAGTGAATGTTACAAGGTTAGGCGATACTGTGGTGAGTGCCTGTTTGATTTTACGGTGTTGGGATCTTGAACAGAGAAGTCCAGTAGAGTCATTCAGGTACAGCCATAGTCGCCGAACTAGGGGGGTAGATTACCCATGATTTATTAAGGAATTAAGGGGGGTTGTTGGCACCATGTCCTCATTGGTCCTCTTAGGTTTTAGCAATGAGAGTTTTTCTATTTCGGCAGAAAACCTCTCATTGAGGGGGTATTGTAACGGTACAGAATCAGGGGGGTTTATTTTATTAGTTTATTAGTGGTAATAACGGGGAATCGCCCAGACAGAGTTTCAGTTTAACAAGCAGTGTGTAACTTTCGGAACACCCAGTTGTCAGTTTATTCTGTAAGCCCCACAACATGCGACAAATCCAGGTGCGTTGGAATGTGTCAGCACGCGCGTATGCCTGTCCGCACAGGGTGAAGATCACGCACAATTTCTCTAGTCGGCGAGCGCGAGTCTACAGTAATTATCGTTGACCAATGAGAACGCAAGTTGACGAGCAGGAGGATGTTTGGCCATCTTGAAAACAAGCAGAAAGCGTCAGTCGGCATATAACTTCGGAACCGCGCAGAGGCGTTATTGCACGGTTCACCTAAAATACATTAAAAGGTAGACCAACCGGCCGAAAAATGTGTCAAATAACCGTAAAGAATCTTCCGGCGATGAAAGTGACTTAGCGTCACCCAGCGAAACCGGCCGGTTTACTGTAACAGCCTATCGAGCCTAAGTTTTAAACAAAAGTGCTAAAGAATGGAGTTCGAGTATAAATAATAATGTGATGTAACTTTCAACAGCAATTAAACTTTAACAGTTCGGCAGTGGTCAAAATTTAAATAGTGAGAACTTAATTTGGACAAACAAGTGAACAAAAATGTACTGATTGCCACACGTGGTCTTCAGGGACACTACCAGAGAAGTAACCGTGTAATTTAAACCAATATAATTATGAAAATTTAATAAAAAAGCGCTAAATCAAAAAAGGGGGAAAAGGTATGAAAGAGTGAGTGAGCAAGGGCTGGGTTGCCTTAATATATAAATGTAGTATACGTTAAGCTATTTTTCAAGATGTGTTTTTCCTTTTAATATGTTAAATCGATAATGTCCTTTATTAAATCATTACAGTATGTGGAAATGTAATTATACAAAAGTATGTAGAGGAGAGGATGAAGGATATCCTATGTAAATGGGAGTATAGCAAAGAATGTCATATTGCAGTATAATAAAATAATATTTTATTTCAACTTGCTATAGCCTATATGTGTTAGCATAATCATTTCAACAACCAAACTTCATTTTCTGTGCTGGTAAATTCGCTATACGAAAAAGGGTTTCCACCACTAGATGATCTGGCCAACTAAACAAAAGTTCAAGGTAAGTGGGAGTTTGTGGTTGTTTAATATTTTGATATAAAAAAGTAAAAGATTACAACTTTTCCATTTAAACATCTCATTTTATATCTCAATTTCCTCTTTATTAATGCAGGATTACTACTGCTATTTTTATATAATACAAAACATGATTAATACACAATAGAAAATTATTCACTACTACAGATACATAGATAATCAGAAAAATCTACTCCGATACTTCATTACTATCAGTATCATAACAATAATCATCAGCTTTCTCTTCTTGATCATTTATTCTAAAATCCTCCACCTACATCATTTCTTAATATCCCCCCTTCTAAATCCCTTAACCCCTGAAACCCCATGTTACAACAGTGTAAGGGACCTCAAGGACAAGCCTAATCTTGATATTACACAAACTCGCATAAATGAAGTTTCTCCCTCATAGCATGTAACATTGCCACCATCCATCCACTACTCTATTTCCCCCCAACGCTGGACTGTCTCGCCCAGTTGCTTCCACAAGGACTGAAGCAGCTGGGAGTAAACATTTTTTTCTTTTATTTTACCCTGTCCTTGCTTCACCTTTACATCAATTTTGGTTTTACTGGTATACGGGATACCAGAAACTCTACTAAAATAATTATTTACAAACCCTTAAGCGGTCTATCACCTTTCCATAGGTACATAGCCGTTGTTCCAAAGTTATTTCAGATTCCTCTTGTTCCTCCCCAGTTAAGTTTCTAGGTACACCAATTTAGAAAATAACAAACTATGGTCAGGGTACAATAAGTCTGCCCATAGCTTGTTACAGATAAGCCAAAACCACGGTCAGGGTTCGGTGAACCCATGACCGCCCGAAAATTGGGAATCAGCAGTTTAAAACATATCATACATGTTTTACATATATACACAATTACATTATACTCAAATAAACACTTTTCGTTTCACAAATACTTCAGCCCAAAATAAACATTAACAATATTACATTAAAACAAACATTACAACTTTAAAATTCATTTTCTATAAATTACTCCCATTGTTATATTATAACTTCAACTCTGAATCTCTATTGATTCCTTTAACCATCAAATTTTAATCATTTACTATTCATTGTAAAATTCAAATCTCAAAATAAATTTTTCAAAATTATTACCAAAGTTTCACATCTTTTTAAATATTTTAAATTAATTTAAATCATCATAAAATTTATAATTACCTCAATGTCCATTATTATTTATCATCAATTATCTTTATTATTATCAACTCAATCAGAATTATTAACATTGAGTACACATCATACAACACACTGTATTCTCTGATACCTTATCATAACAACATAACCTAACATATTACATGTAACACCAATACAAATTTATATACAATCTACATCATATCAAATGCCATCGTTAACCAAAACTCATTACATAATTTAGCCAAGTATTTAAACCATTAACTAAAATATTTAAATGTTCATTATTAACACCATATATCTAACCTCCATCATCAAAAATTAATTTGACATTATTCATACACAATTCATTTTTAACTAAGTTCATTATATTATTACTATTGTAACCACCCGAAATACTCTCCCTAAATAGCCACACTATTGGGTTAGCCTATTTGTAACGAACCTATCTACGGTGTGTAATTCAATTTGTAATAAAATAAAAGGTTTACGGTTGTTATTTAAAAATATGTTTATGTTTAAAATATTAAAGGTCGTGATTAAATAAAATCTAATTATGTGCGAAATATTATTTAGATGTTGTAATTGTTGAAGGTTACTAACTTTGTAAAGCGATTTAAAGTGTAACATTCAAGGTTACTCACAGTGTGTTTACAGTTGGGTAATTATACTTGTCTGAAAAGAATTCTCTTATGTGAAACAAATAAAATAGTTGGGTTGATAATAATTAAATACTAAGTTTGCTTAGGTTTAAAAGTAAAGTACAATAGTTGGTCGCTTGAAGATGATGGTCGTCTTGTTGATGCTGACTGTGAAACCTCTCCTCCAGGTTGCTGATAGTCTAAGTACGTTACGTCTCGTAATGTCTGGACAATATAACAAACAAAATATACTTTCACGTACCTGGTCGTGTTTTCTAGAAGTTCACCAAGCTGTCAACTCAGCTTACAAACACCAACTCACTTTAGTTGCAAGGTTAGATTAACTTGTTTGTTAGTGGGCGCCACACGGATTTATTTAGGGAAAATCCCGTGTAAAACCCACAGATAGAATCACTGAATGATTTAGAAATTTAAAATAATTGTTTATCACCTTTATGGCAATGCTATTCCAAAATATTAAAACACAACTGAAGGTTGTTTGAGTTTTCTAAATAAAATATTTAATTATCAGTTCGAAATAAATCAAGTCGAGTTATGCTGTTAATAATGGGTTTTATTTATACCCTTATAGAGAATTCCAAAACAAATATAATTAAAACATACTATGATTTACAATAGTAAACAAGTTATCATATACCTTATAAGGCTTGCTCAGGGCACAAGTAGCAAATCTGGCTAAGTCCAGATCTTGGTTATTTTTAACATTAAAATTATGAAAATCTCAGATGTGAATTCTTTGAGACACGAAAAAGAAGGTCATGCCTACACAATGGCTATAGCTTTCTGATATAATATTGAACAATAATGTTTTCTGTCGTTACATTTATAACGTAAACAAATAAAAATAACCTATGTGACAGGTTATGCGTTCGTCACGCCTTGGTTTATGAATTACAAAATTTATAAATTGAGTACACTTACAACTAACATTCAGTTTAATTACTAATGACAAATTCATACAATAAATTGAGACATGGTGTAATATTGAAATGTTTCTGTGATTTGCGTCAGTACAGATCAGTGTATAAAACGTACAGGTTATAGCGCTCGTAGAAAAAATGAAATAATGGTTACACTGTTACCTTTTGGTTTTAATTATTTAATTAAAACTCATTTTTCACCTTGATAATTGGATTATAGTGATTATCATTTTCCACTACACACACACCAGAACAGAGTATCTCGATCCTCTTCTGACTTAATGGATCGTAAATAATATTTTAATTACTCATGTTCATTATTTTCCCGCACAAAAATGAATTAATACTGCACATAATCACTATTGTTTTCTGTAGAATCATTTGAAGTAATCGTAGGCTATTGTCGCATGGTTTCCTGTGATGAGTTCTTGAGATGACGCTATCGGTTATTAAAAAATGTTGAGACGGCGTGCACACGTTCTGTACTGAATGAAGTTGGTAAAAGTCTGTTGAGAAACGTTTGCGTTCCCTTATATACTCTCCTTGTCGATCGGTCTTAGGCAAAAATGTTAATTACTAACTAATTTTGTGATTGGTTCCGGCAGGTGTGATGAGTATGACGTATTGTTCGTTAGCCGTTAATAACGGTTTTTTAACTGTCAAATTCTGAGGTGGCAGATAGCTTTCATTGTTGTTGGTATTAGTAAACAAATTTCTGATGCATATTTTCAAAATGATGCTAACATCTTTCCCGCACTTAATACAGTTGCGATTGGGTCGATATCGTCATCAAATTAAAGATCATTTTGTCTTCTTTAATTTGATATCACTTGATATCGAATTAATTTCACTTTTACCGACATTGTTATAAAATCAATGTTCGGGTACACTATTTTGCATTGGCGTCTATTTACCTGAATCGACGATTTTACACTTTGGTTAACATTGTTTGTGTTCACATAGCATTTTATTACTCAAACGTTTATGTGCGAACACTATTAACTCTGTACTGACCTTCAATTATTGAACATTATAAATACACCTTAACTTTATACATTGTAATGAACGATTCTTATTACTATGACATTTCGTTTACGCTAATTCGTTCTATCCTACTACTTAACAATTGAATTATGATTAAATATATCATTTTAATAATGTTTTTTGTTATGTTGGAGCATAACGATTGTTCTGTGTATTTAATTTACACCTACGTTACCTCCCAATAATCAACTCACTGATTATTGCTTGGTCTAGGCCTTGTTAAGACATACCGTCTAGACTGGAATTTTGTCTTAACAACATTTATTGGTTCTCAATTCGGTAATTTGTTGAGGTACCTTATTTGTATAATATTCCCTCATACAAATGGTTTTTCTTTCTCATAAGTATATTTGATATTGAAATATATCTTTGTTCTCACTTTGTAGCCATTGCTAATTTTAGTTTTGGCATTCATAATTTACTAGTCATTGTTAAATTTATTATCAGCAAAATGCTAATTCTGATTTCACAGTATTCAGATTCTTATTGATTCACCTTTTATTTACATATAATATTCTGTTTACATTATCTACTGACTTGATTGACAGCTTAATGTAAATTTACTCTGTCCATCAGTTTGTGTTAGTCATTGTCTGGTTGTAGTGTCAAACAGTATTTGGGTTTACTGTTACATGTGGCACTTCTGCTTCATTCTTCTTTCTTGATTCCTCCCTTCTTGTTCATTCTTATTACTATGTCCTAATTACATGATTGTTCTGTACTTATAAAATCTGATAATATACATTTAGGTTAGGTAACATTTTGTTATGTTACATATACACCCTCCTCACAATTGATCATTTGAGAAAAAATTTATTTTTTATAAAATTATCATTTCATGTCAGTTTCTTAGTATATTTCTATTGTCTTTTTTCTTTCTTTCTTGTACTCTTTGATTTTCTAACATACTATTAGTGTGGTACACTTGATCTTTTGTCCAGTGATATAATTCTTAATTTGCTAGTATCATCATATCTCATTTTTTTTTCAAGTTGCTTACATTTTAAGTCATTTAACTATCATAGATCTCATCTCTTAAATTAACAATTTCCTGTTCTATACACATTCTTTTTTCTTATTACAAATCTTTACATTCGTGATTATCTTAATGGTTATTACCTTTCATACCTCACAGATTCTTTCATAATAGACCTTGATACATTAATACAATATAACTCCCTAACTTTTGTAGTGGGTTCGGAATCAGAGTGGCTCACTATGGCTTACATTCTCTGCCGTTCCTCAATACACATACTCAGATTGAGAGGCATTACTCTTCTCTGTCTGAGAAAAAAAATAAACATTGCACCAGGCAACAGGTTGATAATGCTTTCCAATTCTGTTCGGCTTTTTAATATGTTATAAGCTTTGGCTAGGGTTTCTTTTTCACCTTCATAAGTCTGATTTGTAATGTTTACTCGTGATAGTATGTCGGCGGCTATATTCTTTCTGCCAGGGACGTATTCCCAATTAATGTTATACTCTTGTAGGACCAATGTCCACCTTGCTAACCGCCCATGACTTAATTTGCAGCTCTTTAAAAAGGATATGGACTTGTGATCTGTCCTAACAGTAACCGAGTATCCTAATATGTATGTGCGGAATTTATTACATGCGAATACTACGCTTAGGAGTTCTTTTTCAGTGACATTGTAGTTTCTTTCACACTTATTCAAAGTACGGCTTGCGAAGCTTATTACCAGGTGGTTTCCTTCGCTGTCTTCTTGGTATAAGGTGGAGCCCAAACTGATGTCACTGGCATCACAATTCAAATAAAAAGGTTTATCAAAGTCTGAATGGTGTAATATTACCGTCTCTAAAAATTTCGTTTTGATCTTTTGAAATATACTTTCCTGTGCTGGACCCCATGTCCATTTATCCTTCGAGGACAATTGTGGAGACAATCTGGTGGTTAGTTCTGAATAATTGTTTTGAAATTTTCGATAGTAGTTGCACAATCCTAAAAAAGACTGTAACTGTTTTTTATTCCTGGGAGTGGGGAACTTTTGAATGGCTTCGATTTTTTCTGTTGATGGAGTTATTCCTAATTCGGTGAGCTGGAAACCTAAAAACTGTACTTCCTTCGCAATAAGTTGGGATTTTTCCAATTTTAGAGTAATATGATTTTCTGATAGCTTGTTTAGCACGTGGTCTACCCTCTGACAATGTTCTTCCCAGTTGGTGGATGTTATTAGCAAGTCGTCCACATAGACTGTAGTGAATTTCAGTGCTTCCTGTCCTAACACTTGATCCATGCATTGTATGAAAATGGCTACTGAATTTATTAGCCCGAAGGGCAACCTCTTAAAGTGATAGTTGCGTCCCTCAAATATAAAAGCAACATATTTTCGACTGTTGGGATGCAGCTCGACCTGCCAATATCCGCAGACCGTATCCCATGAGCTTATGTATTGTACACCATGGAATTTCTTTAGAATCTCTTCAATTTCACCCAGAGATGTCCGGTTATTAACTAGGTGTTTGTTTATTTCTCGTGCGTCTAAACAAAGCCTTACCTTACCGTTTTTCTTCTTAATCGCTACTATAGGGCTGGTATAAGGGGACTGACTGGGTTCTATTATATCATCCTCTATTAATTGATTGATTTCGGACCGAACCGCCTCCTTAAGGGAATACGCAATGGGGTAAGATTTGCGGTTAAAATTTACCGGTTCCTTGAAATTTAATATACATTGATAATTTTTAACCTTTCCTGGGAGGTCTGAGAATACGTGTCTATATTTATTATATATAGTTATTAATCTTTCGAGTTGGCCTGAACTTGGCGATTTAGTTCTGTCAGTTGACTGGAACTGTCTTATTTCTCTAATCTTTTCTTCCCATAAATCATTGTTATTGTTATTGTACTACAGCTCGTGCCTGGATGTTTGGTTTCTAGGGTTGGTTGTTCTCTGGATGTGGTATACAGTCCTCTCTGGGGGAACTTCCCTGTTTCCTACAACGTCTGCGATCCAATCCGTGTCAGACGTTTTCAGAGTTAATTTGTCCAAACTTAAATCGATTATGGCTGAGTATCGACGTAGAATGTCGCAGCCGATCAAGCTACGAAATGGTAGACCCGTTGATATTAGAAAGATCATCGGTATTGTCACACCTTGGCTGGTTACTTCTAACCTAACCTGCTTCTTTACTGATTTATTTTGTCGTCCCGTAGCTCCTATCAGGATGATGTTCGTAACAGGTAACGTCGGTATGTTAACCCTGCTCTCCTCCTGAATACGACTGAGCTCGGTGCTATCCATTAGGGAGACGTTGGCTCCGGTGTCGATCATTAATGTGGCAGTTACTTCATTAATTGTGGCCGTTACGTACACGATATCGTGGGTGTGTTGCTGGTGATCGGTTACTCCTTCTTCTAACAATTCCTGCCTTATATTTTTCAGGTAATGGTTATACAATATGGTGATTTTATTTGGACTGGTGCCGTAATCATACCCAATAGAGTGGTTCAGCGAAGGGTTTATGTTATCATAATTTTTCACTGCCGCGAGGAGTTTAAAGAGCTAGTGCTCTCCTCGTGGCGTCTTTCTTGATTACCTACATTAGTCCTATCGTCCGTTGTTGTACGTCCTCCCTGATGGGCTGGTTCCTGGTCAGGAACAAAGTGTACTTGTGGTCGGTAGTCGCTGTTGCGGTCGTCGCCCTCAATGCTACTACTCCTCCATCGTCCTCCTCTTATACTTCCTCTGTCTCCACTGAAACTGTTTCTTCATTGGTATCGCCGCCTTCTATCGGAGTCGTAATTGGCTTGCACATAATTGGCTCGGCGATATTGTGACGGTGGATTATTCCCGCCTTGGTTTGATGGTCGATTGGCGTTATTATTATAATTGGGTCGCCGGTTGTTATTATTATTATTATTATGGCTCCCGTTATTATTATTGTTATTATTACTACTCGGGTTATTCGGCCTATTATTATGGTTATTATTATTACTGTTATTATAATTTTGGTTTGTATGGCCATTATTATTAAAATTACTTCGGTAATTTCTGGAGTTGTTATTATTATTATTGTTCGTGTTACCGCCCGTATTGTTAAAATGGTCATTCCGCCAACGACTCCTTCGGTAATATCCCTCATGCTCCTGATCCTCGAGCAACGCGGACATAGCTGCTATAGTTTTAATCTGCCCCCACTGACGTGCCTTCGCGACACCCTCCTCAAAGTGGTAAGACAGTTTTGTAATGAGACATTCTTCAGGTATTTTTGTTTCTAAATTTCGTGCCAGGCACACCTGTCCCAAAAAGTAAGAAGTCATGGTTCCTCCTCTGTTCGCATCGTATTTTCCGTGACATATATGATCGCGTACTATGTTTTGCGTGGCCTCGGACCAATATTTTGCGCGGAATTGAGTCTTGAATTCCTCGTAACTGTGAACTTCGTGGCGCGTTGCGGTCCACCAATTATCATATATTTCTTTGAAGTATTCATCTATCAAGCTTCTTATGTTGTTCCATCTGTTCTCTCGGATCCGTGCCAAGTTTTCTTCCATACGCGCTAAGAATTCGATGGGGTTTCTTCGATAATTTTTAAAATTAATCGCGTCGCGGTTGTCATTTGGTAGCAGATACTGACCTTGGATCGGACGGTTGCGGATAACCTCAATCTCCTCCCGCATTTGCACTATTTCCTGTTGTCTTAGTTCCTCAATTCTTTCTCGATTGGCGACAGTTAAATTTCTTACTGGGTCTACTGATGTACTTACCTCTTCACAGCGCTCACCTACGTCTATCCTTACCCGTTTGATCTCATCTTGATTCACTCTTTTCAAGGACTCTATTCGGGCCTCAGTCACCTCCTCCATGGTAGCGATCCTCCCGTCGATCTCTTCCCTAGTTCGCTGCAAATCCTGGTCGTGTTGTTCGCACCTTTTGTTTACTTCCGTTATTTCTTCCCTCACAACAGCAATCTCCACGTCTATTCTCGTGTTAATTTTCTCATTGCCTTCTTCCATCCTCCTGCTAATTTCAATCAAGGTGGTGTTCAATTCTTCTCTGATGGCTCTACTGTTACCATCTATTTTACTGTTCAGCGTGTCCATGGATTTATGGGTACTGTCAATCTTTTTATTTAGGTCTTCCCTCATTGACTCTATATTTTTATTTAATTCACGATGATCCTCCTTCATGGACTCTATATTTTTATTCAATAGCTCGATATTCTTCTGAATCTCTTCCCGGGATTTTCTACCATCTTCCCTTAAAGTTCGATTATCTTCCTTCAATGCTTCCATATTTTTCTGGCTGTCATCCAGTTTTTTATGGGATTTCTTACCGTCTTCCTTTAATTCCATCATTATCCTCATCATCGCTTCCCATCTCATCTCTTCAATCGGTTTGTTTGGTTGTGGGAGTTCTTCAGGCCGTCCGGGTTGGTTGTCGACTGTTACTTCTACTTCCGGTTCTACCTGGGATGTTTCTTCAAGTTGAGTTTCGATATTATTGATTGTAATGACTTCCATTTCGTGTATGGGTTGTGCTTCAGATGTCTCTATATCCCGTTGTATTTCTCCTACCCTACTGTCCTTATATCTCGTATCATATTGATGGGTGTGCGGCATGTTTATTCTTTCGTGTCTACCGGGCTGATATAAAATATAAAAAATATTTTTATTTAATATTTTTTAAGCCACACTAGTTGGTGCGCCAATTTGTAACCACCCGAAATACTCTCCCTAAATAGCCACACTATTGGGTTAGCCTATTTGTAACGAACCTATCTACGGTGTGTAATTCAATTTGTAATAAAATAAAAGGTTTACGGTTGTTATTTAAAAATATGTTTATGTTTAAAATATTAAAGGTCGTGATTAAATAAAATCTAATTATGTGCGAAATATTATTTAGATGTTGTAATTGTTGAAGGTTACTAACTTTGTAAAGCGATTTAAAGTGTAACATTCAAGGTTACTCACAGTGTGTTTACAGTTGGGTAATTATACTTGTCTGAAAAGAATTCTCTTATGTGAAACAAATAAAATAGTTGGGTTGATAATAATTAAATACTAAGTTTGCTTAGGTTTAAAAGTAAAGTACAATAGTTGGTCGCTTGAAGATGATGGTCGTCTTGTTGATGCTGACTGTGAAACCTCTCCTCCAGGTTGCTGATAGTCTAAGTACGTTACGTCTCGTAATGTCTGGACAATATAACAAACAAAATATACTTTCACGTACCTGGTCGTGTTTTCTAGAAGTTCACCAAGCTGTCAACTCAGCTTACAAACACCAACTCACTTTAGTTGCAAGGTTAGATTACCTTGTTTGTTAGTGGGCGCCACACGGATTTATTTAGGGAAAATCCCGTGTAAAACCCACAGATAGAATCACTGAATGATTTAGAAATTTAAAATAATTGTTTATCACCTTTATGGCAATGCTATTCCAAAATATTAAAACACAACTGAAGGTTGTTTGAGTTTTCTAAATAAAATATTTAATTATCAGTTCGAAATAAATCAAGTCGAGTTATGCTGTTTATAATGGGTTTTATTTATACCCTTATAGAGAATTCCAAAACAAATATAATTAAAACATACTATGATTTACAATAGTAAACAAGTTATCATATACCTTATAAGGCTTGCTCAGGGCACAAGTAGCAAATCTGGCTAAGTCCAGATCTTGGTTATTTTTAACATTAAAATTATGAAAATCTCAGATGTGAATTCTTTGAGACACGAAAAAGAAGGTCATGCCTACACAATGGCTATAGCTTTCTGATATAATATTGAACAATAATGTTTTCTGTCGTTACATTTATAACGTAAACAAATAAAAATAACCTATGTGACAGGTTATGCGTTCGTCACGCCTTGGTTTATGAATTACAAAATTTATAAATTGAGTACACTTACAACTAACATTCAGTTTAATTACTAATGACAAATTCATACAATAAATTGAGACATGGTGTAATATTGAAATGTTTCTGTGATTTGCGTCAGTACAGATCAGTGTATAAAACGTACAGGTTATAGCGCTCGTAGAAAAAATGAAATAATGGTTACACTGTTACCTTTTGGTTTTAATTATTTAATTAAAACTCATTTTTCACCTTGATAATTGGATTATAGTGATTATCATTTTCCACTACACACGCACCAGAACAGAGTATCTCGATCCTCCTCTGACTTAATGGATCGTAAATAATATTTTAATTACTCATGTTCATTATTTTCCCGCACAAAAATGAATTAATACTGCACATAATCACTATTGTTTTCTGTAGAATCATTTGAAGTAATCGTAGGCTATTGTCGCATGGTTTCCTGTGATGAGTTCTTGAGATGACGCTATCGGTTATTAAAAAATGTTGAGACGGCGTGCACACGTTCTGTACTGAATGAAGTTGGTAAAAGTCTGTTGAGAAACGTTTGCGTTCCCTTATATACTCTCCTCGTCGATCGGTCTTAGGCAAAAATGTTAATTACTAACTAATTTTGTGATTGGTTCCGGCAGGTGTGATGAGTATGACGTATTGTTCGTTAGCCGTTAATAACGGTTTTTTAACTGTCAAATTCTGAGGTGGCAGATAGCTTTCATTGTTGTTGGTATTAGTAAACAAATTTCTGATGCATATTTTCAAAATGATGCTAACATCTTTCCCGCACTTAATACAGTTGCGATTGGGTCGATATCGTCATCAAATTAAAGATCATTTTGTCTTCTTTAATTTGATATCACTTGATATCGAATTAATTTCACTTTTACCGACATTGTTATAAAATCAATGTTCGGGTACACTATTTTGCATTGGCGTCTATTTACCTGAATCGACGATTTTACACTTTGGTTAACATTGTTTGTGTTCACATAGCATTTTATTACTCAAACGTTTATGTGCGAACACTATTAACTCTGTACTGACCTTCAATTATTGAACATTATAAATACACCTTAACTTTATACATTGTAATGAACGATTCTTATTACTATGACATTTCGTTTACGCTAATTCGTTCTATCCTACTACTTAACAATTGAATTATGATTAAATATATCATTTTAATAATGTTGGAGCATAACGATTGTTCTGTGTATTTAATTTACACCTACGTTACCTCCCAATAATCAACTCACTGATTATTGCTTGGTCTAGGCCTTGTTAAGACATAACGTCTAGACTGGAATTTTGTCTTAACAACATTTATTGGTTCTCAATTCGGTAATTTGTTGAGGTACCTTATTTGTATAATATTCCCTCATACAAATGGTTTTTCTTTCTCATAAGTATATTTGATATTGAAATATATCTTTGTTCTCACTTTGTAGCCATTGCTAATTTTAGTTTTGGCATTCATAATTTACTAGTCATTGTTAAATTTATTATCAGCAAAATGCTAATTCTGATTTCACAGTATTCAGATTCTTATTGATTCACCTTTTATTTACATATAATATTCTGTTTACATTATCTACTGACTTGATTGACAGCTTAATGTAAATTTACTCTGTCCATCAGTTTGTGTTAGTCATTGTCTGGTTGTAGTGTCAAACAGTATTTGGGTTTACTGTTTCATGTGGCACTTCTGCTTCATTCTTCTTTCTTGATTCCTCCCTTCTTGTTCATTCTTATTACTATGTCCTAATTACATGATTGTTCTGTACTTATAAAATCTGATAATATAAATTTAGGTTAGATAACATTTTGTTATGTTACACTATTAATATAATAACTACTTAAATTCGTTCTATGCATTATACCATAGTAATACTCCACCGGATTACTCCACATTACTATATCATAAAACTTGTCAACATTAGGTATGGTCAATTCGCCCTTAGTATTTTTTGTCACAATTAAATACGTTATCATTTCATCATCATAGTCATCATCTACTATTAGTACACCAATTTTATCCCCAGGTAAGTGCTTATTATAAACAGCATTATCATCATTTACTACTGCTATAATTCCGTCACAAGGTAAGTCTTCATTATTAACAATTCTCTCAATTTTTAATCTCTCTACTAACTCTTCATAACCTCTATTAATCTTAAACATTTCTATCTCTCTCTCTCAAAATACCTCTCCCATCCCCATTTCTTTCTCTCACGCCACGCAGAGGGCAATACAATATCATTAATACACCATCTGGCTTTACCAGGTACATTAAAACAACTAAAGGGACAATTGGGAGACCATACGTCTCCCCCAGAGGAACTTACATCCTCATTAAACACTTGTGAAGCCTTTACTTCACCTACAATACAGTGAAAATTTGCCCTCTGCCTCCCATATTCACTTAAACTCTCTTCGTATTCTCTCTCAAGCTCATTAACACTTATTATTACCTCATCACTAACCTCAACTCCCATTATATTCTCGTTATCACTACTATTACTTAATGTATCATTCTTAGATACCCCATTTTTAACTACATCTTTATTATTATTATTCAACATTATCATTATTTTTTCACTATCATCACTTACCTTGTTTTCTATTATGTCATTTGCACTTATAATAACACCATTGTTATTATTTTCACTATCAAAATCGCTTACCTGGTTTAGTTCACTTTTTCTAATGTCATTTACATTATCCTGTATTTGTTTCTCCCAGGCACTAAAATGTTCTCCATTTTAATTTATTATTTTTTATTAAATTATTAATAATTACTTATTAAACAAAATCTCGTAAATTTTTTTACATACAATGTTTTATACCTCTAATCACACATTTCATGACTTCTATCAATACAAAAACGCCGTTTACCACAACCTGTTTCGTACTTTAAAGCAGGCCTAAACCTATATGAATAAATTCATATGGGCATCTTGGCAGGGTCGCCAACTGTAACTGTCTAAACTATTTTGAGAACGACTTTCGTGAGTATTACTTACCTGTGCGATCTTTTCTACGCACTTACTCTGATTTTGACCACTTTACTATGACTTACCAAACAGAAGACTCCAGATTTTTTACAGGTCGCCACCAGCATTTGGAAAAGGAAATGTGGAAACCTTGTTACACTTCACCCTTTTTAGAATTTGGTTAATTTAATTCCCTTGGTTCAATACTTTACCCAGGTTCGTTTTAGGCGTGCTTCTCCGTACGGGACTGGTTATGGTAAATGTTTCTGCTAAACAAATCTTATTTATTTAAATTTAATGTTTAATTCTTTCTTTCTTTCTATAGGTTACTTTAATAATTATAAAATATGAAACTACGTAAACAAATTTTAATAGACTAATTTTTCTGCACAAACCAGTACTTCCTTTTTATATTCTCACACACACTCTCATACTATTTTTCTCTCTCTTTTCTTTACCCCCCTCTATTTGAGCTCATTAATATTTGTAGTTTTACTTCACTTTGGGCCAAGATGGTTATTTTTCTATTGTACTTAACTGCATGTGCTATCCGCAGAGTTCCGCCATCATTCTTAACTCACTTTCACTTTTGTCACCACTAACACTGTTCTAATTATTCAATTTTACATATATTCTTTTTGTGTCACTTACACTCTCTCTTCATTATATTCTTCTTTTACATTGTAATACATTTCGGTAGGTCTCAGCTACTGTAATCGCTTCGACCTACCGAAATTTCCGAGGCTACAGTTATAACGTCCGACTAGTATCAATAGTTGTACTGAACTGGTAGAAACTGTCTCGTCGACTGGGGCGAATGACGACTGGTAATCGTATACTATCCGGGCCGGTCACGGGGTTCCCTTCGATCCCCGCTTCCCCTCTCATCTGGACACATCGAAAAGTCTGGAAGGCAGAAGTGCATTGTAATATTAAAAGCACGTGTTCAGTTCATGATACCCTCGTGATGTCAAAGTAATTAATAAAAATTTGTTACCTTATATGGTTAGGTCTTGTTCACCACTTGTGTGATACAGTTAAATATAGCTGTTGACTCACCTACGCTTTGTCCCCACTCTCAACTCGTACCTGGTATGGGCTGATACTGAATCTTAGGCGGGTTTATTGTTAAAAATGATTAAAGAAATGGTTTTACCCCTTTTTCCCCGTTACAGCGATGCTCAAGTAGACCGTCGTAACAATACATTTTTATATTAATTTTAAACAACACACTGAACTATCAAGTTTTTCCAGTATCAATGAGATCATTCTGAATCATATACATAATATCGTGCCTGCTTTATTAAGGGCCATGCCATTGACAAAATTTAAAACAGCGAATTATCTACAATCTGAACATATTTTATATTGTTTTATATATAGTAAATCTCTATCCACAGTGCAGTAATTCAAGGTAAACTCTGGAAAGGTGATGACTGTGACAAGGACAAAGACTATCAACTGACTTTTTCCCCACTGTCACAGTACATTCAGTTATATCTAAGATTTGATCAGTAATGGGCAGGAATGGCAAGGAAAGGGATCCCACAACATTTAATTAGAGCTAGAGTCTTTATGTGGAGAATAAAATCTTAACAGAAGCAGGGAAACCGAGAACAGCTCCTAGAGTTGACCTGACCAATTGTAGAGTACGACAAGGGTATCCATTATCACCTTCTATTTTTAATTTATATATTGATGACGTCACACAAAACTGGCAGATGTGTCTTCCACAACATTTTATGATTGGTCACTCTACAATTGACACTTTGTTGTTTGCCGACGATCAGGCTATTCTGTCGGACTCTGAAAACAGACTGTAGATGGGTATACATTTGTTAAATAAAATCTGCAAATACTCGGAATTGCAAATATCCACACTTAAGGCCAAGGTGATGGTTTTTCGTGGAACTGATCCTGTACAGGCAAAGACTGTTATAGATCGTACTGTCCTGGAAGAAGTTAGCAATTTTGAATACCTGGGCTACAGTGTGTCTTATAATGCAACCAACGACATTGTGAATAAGTTCCATAAGTTCAACTTTATGTGCGGGACCATTAGGCGAACCCTTAAGTCAGCAAGTAAAGGAACACACCTAAAATTCTACAAGGTGATAGCTCTTCTTTATGGGTCTGAGAATTAGACTTTAATGAAAGGCCAGGCCAGTTGCATCCAAGGGGCTGGAATCAGATTTCTCAGGCACGTAGCAGGGTATACTCTCCATGATCATAGACGAAACACACATATACGGCAGGAAGTGAATATTATGAGTATACTTGACAGGATCACCCAGTATCAGCTGAATTGGTGGGAACATATTTGCCGAATGGATGACTGCCGCATTCCCAAACAACTGTGAACTACAAGCCAAGGGGACGGAGAGGTGTGGGACGTCCAAGGAAGTGCTGGAGTGACCAGCTCTAATCTTTGCCTATTTGAGACCAGAACAAACCATCCATGGTTTAATCCTTGAAGATGATGATGATGATGATTTGATCAATTATCTAAGCCTTGATCATGTTAGAAATTTGAGTCTATATATATGGGGTCCTATAGAAAAAAAGAAGACAAAACATTATATAGCAATTTATTGTAATTAAAATTTGTGCACTTTCAATCATGCTACGTGGTTTATAATATGAAATAAAGATCACTCTGTACACCATGATTTTGTTTTTGCATTGAACAAAAATTAGAATATCTTTTCTGTCTTAAAAATGCTATTTTCATTTGATTTCTTATTGAGCATCATAATTGGTTTTATTATAGTGCAGTATAATAAATGCATAACTAAAATGCAGTTTGTTATGTATGTGAATTAACCAATTAATGACATAGCATAACTTTGCAATCTCATTCCATGAAGTTTTGTGGTTTTCATTATTAAGAACAATATTATTTCTGGGTTTATTACATGTTTTATTTTTTACGATAGGCTACCTCATCGCATTAAATCTTAACAATATTGTTAATATGACTTCTCAGAGACATGAAAATATCTTCCAACTTATGCATGCTTTGACCTGGTCAACAATTGTCACCATTCTATCTATCAGTACAAGACAGTATCCCTCTAAATACTACAAGACAGTCTCAGTAGTATCCCGCTAATTACTACAACTTTTTGTGGATGGATTTTTTATTCACTTACCACTTCTGAAACAAATCCATGATACATTTTATCACCCGTTATGCCAGTTACCCGTTTACAAATATATTGGTGTGGATTGACTGGTGACTTTGCTATTACAATATCGCCACGGTCAATTTTTTGCAGCCTTGGAGAAATATGTTCTGACAATATCACATCATCTGTCCATATTGTAGGTTCCATAGAAGGTCCAGTACACTAACAAAATAAAAGGATTTAAAGTAAACATTTGTGTGAATAGCTTAAGGGTCATTCCATGCCAAATCAACCTGTCACTCAACCTGACCATTTCAGATTTCAATAAAACTTTCAGGAATCATTCTCCCGTATGACAGAAATGAGAATATATTTTTAGATTTTTTGTCTGTTTGGGTTTTGATGTAATTAATTTTTAAAATTTAGAAAAAATACTGTTTTTCGGCTTTCACAAACTTTTTAATTCTTGAATAACTCAAGTTCTATAAGGCCTAGAAACTTGCTTGAACCCTCATTTTAAAGAGAATCTTATAAGGTTTAATTTGATATGCTACTTGACTATGTTTGTTTTTTTTTTAATCAAAAAACATTTACATACATTTTTGAAAGTGTTTTTTAAAAAATTTGAAAAAAATATGTTTCTTGTAATATTATAAGCTATAGATCCTGAAACTTTTAAAGTGGGATCTCAATGGGATCAGGAGTTATGCCAAAAAACGTATGACAATGTTTTAAGGTAAGGGCTAGATTGCAATCAATCTTAAATTTTTTTTAAAGGTAAAAAATATACATAGGCTCTAAGGTAACCAATTTACAATAGGGATTATAATAGAGGTTTACTAAACCTACAAACAAATAATCAAGCCATAACTTATTTAAGATCATTGTGAATAAAATATCTGCCAATTACAGGTGTTCTGGCACAGCACAGAAAGCCTGTACAGACTTGTCTGATTCATGTTCCTACAGGAGTGTGACTCATACCCACTCTAGCTCAGTTTTTGCTTAGTTTCCTTCAAGATCTCAGTGAGTGAACTGTTAGTTGTTGGCAGTGTCACTTAAAAAGTGTTTTGCATAAAAGTACGATTTTTATACATTATTACTTTTTTAGTGGATGTGAAAGAAGAAGTGTTCTCCTGTGATAACAATATGGGTGAATCCAGTCAAACAAAACATTTTTCAGTATATTGTTGTAATCCGTTTAAAAAGGCTTGTCATTATTACTACAAAAAAAAGCTTGAGACCTGTGAATCAAAATGTTTTAAAACGTAATGCCAATTTACGTGAAGGCGACAAGGTATGTTGTGGTTGTCGTAAAGCTGTTTTAAAGCTACCAGAAATTCCAACTGAGCAAGAAGGATTGCATTCAGACAGCTCAGAATTGCAGTATGATTTGAATGTTCCTGAAGTACAAGTTCAAAACACATATTCAACTCCAGAGAAAGTAGAGGCAACTGAAGCCTTAAACAAAAGTCTTGCTGCTATAGATGAAACGCCAATAAAATAACGTTTAAGTGAAAAAAAAAAATACCAAGATGAAAAGACCAAAAAAGTGACTGAAGCTTTCCGAACAAAAGTTCTAAATTTAAGTCCAGGTACCTCTGACTCTGACGCCGTAAAAAATAATGACAATGAAGTTATTAATCAATTAAAAGAAAAGTTCAACACTACTACAGACAAAAGCGTGAGAATGTAGATTCTAACTACACTTCCCAAAAGCTGGACTCTAATAAAAACAATTGAAACTGAATTTGGAGTGTCTAACTTTACGGCTAGAAAGGCAAAAGAACTGTTACATGAAAAAGGTGTTATGTCATCCCCAGACCCAAAGCCTGGAAGAACATTGGACCCTGCAACGGTTGCCTTAGTCAAGGACTTCTATCAAAATGATGAAGTTAGTCGTCAAATGCCAGGTAAAAAAGACTTTGTTTCGGTAAAAAAATATGGCAAACGTGTACATGCGCAAAAGTATTTACTTCTTTAAGTACATTAAGAGAACCATATGTACTATTTAAGGAGCGTTACCCAGATCAGAAAATTGGATTTACTAAACTTTGTGAGCTTCGTTCTGAGCATTGTGTTCTTCCTGGGTCCAGTGGGACACACACTGTGTGCGTTTGCACAATACATCAGAATGCCAAATTAATGATGGCTCAGTGCAAAATACCTGAATTAACAAATGGTGAGCTCCCTATTAAAACATCCAAAGATGTAACAAGCAATATAATTTGCAAAACTCCAACATGTAAATGTTATTTTGCAAATTGTGTTAATTGCCCAGAAAGTGACGATTTGAAGGCTAGGTTTGAAGAAGCTTTTGAGCTAAATAGCATTGAAAATGTGAGTTTCAAACAATGGATGCAGACTGGTAACAAGTGTGTCCTGGAAACTGTTACAAAACCAACAGAAGAGTTTGTGGATTATTTGTTGCAGAGTTTGCCAAAACTCTTAAGACACTCTTTCATTGCTACTCAACAGTCTTCATACTTGTGACACTTAAAAGAAAATCTACCTCAAAACCAATGCATTGTGCTTTGTGATTTTGTTGAAAATTATGCATTTGTACTTCAAGATGCTGCACAAGGCTTTCACTGGAATCATGTTCATGCAACAATATATCCGTTTATTATATACTACATGGATGCGGAAAGCAAAAAGCTGGCATACCTTAGCTTAGTTATCATTTCTGATTGTATGACACACAATACCATTGCTGTTCATTTATTTCAATGCCTCATGATTGACTTTCTTAAACAGAACCTGCCTCTTAAGCCCGAAAAGCTCCATTATTTTTCAGGCGGAACAGCATCACAGTACAAAAACAAATCCAACTTCCTCAATCTCTGCCATCATGAGAACGATTTTGGAATAAGGCTGAATGGAACTTTTTTGCATCGTCATATGGAAAGAATGCATGTGACGGTGTAGGAGGAACTGTAAAACGTTTAGCAGCATTGGCCAGTCTACGTATGGTTTACAATGAACAAATCATGACCCCTCGTCAACTTTATGATTGGGCTAAAGCCAATATTGACAACATCAGTTTTTTGTATTCCACTAAAGACGAACATGAGGCAGAGGAACAGACCTTGAAGAGACGGTTTGAAGCAGGAACAACAATAAAGGGCACTCAGCAATTTCACAGTTACACTCCTGTGAGTGAGACTAGAGTTTTAGTGAAAAGCCACTCATTTTCAGAGCTATCAAGTGTAGAAATAGTTTCAGCTGACGACACTGATGCTGATTTGGACACTAATGACATGGTTGGCTTTGTCACATACCAATACTCAGACAAGTGGTGGTTAGGTTGTGAAGATACAAACAACTTTATAAATAAAAATATTCTGCCAGAACCTTACCTTGTGATCTTTCTCTCGCTACTTACCTTTAAAAAAAACACCAACAGAAGTTCAGGGTCGCCACCAATATCTTTGAAGAACAGATATGGAGACCTTTATACATTACCTTAATTAAAACGGGACAATTTTGCAATCTGACTTCCCCCAATTCAGAAAATTCCAAGGAGCGATTAGACGAATTTTTCAGCACAAACACTAGGAAATGGTAACTACGAAATAACTATGCTAACACATGGTTATATTCTGTAAAACAAATTATTTATTAAATTCAATGTTATATTTTCTCTTTATCTTTTACTTCAATGCTTAAAACATGAAATTACTTTATACAAATACCCTATATCAGAATCTTTCTCGACCAACCAGTAATTTTATATTTTATTTTTCCCTTGTTCCCCACACACACTCTATCACTCTCTATACTGGTTAATGTCCCCCATTTTCCGAGCTCTTTATATAATTATTAAGTTTAATTCTTTACGCCGCTGACTGTATATTATACCTGCATATGCTATTCCGCTATTGCTGGTAATTCACTTAACACTTTGTCACCAAACACTATTCTAATTCTTCCCGTTTATTTACGTATTAGGTAGATTGCACTGACATTTTTCTTCCTGGTTTTCTTCTCTTATATTTACACCAGTTTCGGTAGACCTCGGCTACTCAATTCACTTCGGTCTACCGAAATTTCCGAGGCCGCTGTATGTGTGACTGTACCGTGTGATGAGTTGTAGCGAACTCCGGTCGACTGTGTGTGTGCACTTGGTTGCCTACCTGCCAGGCGTTAGGCGTCGCCAGTCAACTTGTACTATGTGATTCTTTGTTTCCACTGCATGATTGGCTATGGAATTTTTTTTACGTGTCTTTCACGCTGGGAACGTTGGCCCACATGTGCGCTCGTACGCATAAATACACACCCTTTCTGATAATTTGCATTCCTGTACCATTCCGTACCTCACACGGAGCTACAGTCGGTGACCAAAAATATACTCTGGTTAAATAAAAGCTTTAAATTGTATACCCTCATCAGTTTGTACCGTTACAATACCCCCCCCATGAGAGGTTTTCTGTCGAAACAGAAAAACTCTCATTGCCTAAAAACCTAAGAGGATCAGCTAGGATAGGGCGCCAACTACCCCCCTTAAATTCTTACTAAAATCATGGTTAACTTACCCCTCTAGTCCGGTGGCTGTGGCTGCACCTATCCGACTTTACTGGACTTCCCTCTCGAGATCCCAACACCATAAAATCAGACAGGCACCAGCCACAGTATCACCAAACTCTGTAACATTCAATAAAAAATATCAATTACTAGCTTTTCAACATACCACATCCTTAACTGACTGGTTTCCTCTTAGTCGTACTGGTTTGCCTTTAGCAAAATACTGGTTCTGTATCTCAATGTATTCTATTTAAAATATACACTACACATATTTATATTCAGTTAAACATTTTAAGTTTCACATATACGATAAACACTATTCAACCTAATTTAAACATCTCAATTTGCATGAAATTACCAACATTACACAACTTTTCATTCCAATTTTCAATTTAAATCTTACACCTTATGCTTCTCATAATCAACATAATACAACAACATAAAAAACACTCAAAATGAATATTGCTCTTATTACATCAAGACAAACATTTCAAATTTAAGTTTGACCAAAAATTACACACCTTACAGCTTTACTTTAGTTTCAAATTCTATTAAATCTTTCACTTGTTATATTATAAATTTAACTATGAATTTCTATTAAGCATTTTCATCATCAATTGGTTTGGGTGACTCCCAGTCATTAATAATGATCTGATTTATTGAACGGGCATTTAGATATAACCTTACTCACCTTCTTCCTTCTGACAACCACTAACGGATTTGCATAGGGCGACACCAATCTCTCAATAATAACCCCCTCCAACCTTTTATCTTACTCTACTTAAATCATCCTCCTCTTAGAACAAAATACCTGATACCCTCTTTGTACCTAGGACGTGTGTTCCCTTCCCTTATACTCACTCCCTTATTAGTTCCTGGCCCTTTCCAGGTAACTCCGCCAAACCCCATTTAAAACTATTCACCTCCCGCCACAACGCCTTGCATTGAAGGACTCCTTACACCTCCACCCTCACTACAAAATTTATGTACCCTGCTCTCACCTATTTACTCTCCACTTTCATCACTCCCTTTCTCTCTACACCCATTCACCCTCGCTACTGTGCCCCTACTACTGACCCGTTTCTGTATTACTTTTATTCCAAAAATTCTTATTTTGTCTAATACCCATTTTAAAGTTAACTCTGACTGACTCAATACCTTATTGAAATAATCATCACCCAAACTCCATCTTTTACCACATTTTAGATTAAGTTAATCATTGAAAATTACACTGAAAATTCATAACTACCTCAAATGAATTTAATCACCTAATTTAGATTCTTTCAAACTCATTTAATTTCATTCTTAAAACTTCAATTTCATTATAACATTCATACTGATATATGGTCAGTCATTCAATCAAATAAAACATGATTACTGTCATAAACTCAAAATTATAAACATTTATTGCAACAAATATAACGTACATAACCATATGTAATTTCTGATACATTATAATAACAACATAACTCAATACCTAAACACATTGTATGTTTTAATCATTTACTATTTACTATAAAGTCTAACTCTCAGAAAAATCATTTGAATTTATTACCAACATCTATTTATACAACATTTCAAATTAATTAATTAATCTCCAATTATTTAATTCAATCAGTTTCTAAAACATTAAGTTAATTTGATTCCATGATTCAAAACAATTACACTTCATTTAATTTCCTTATAAAATTCAGAATTACTCTCATTATTTATTCAGTCTAGTAACATATTATTATTATTATTATAAAATCCATTCCTAGTACATACCTACATTGTTTATCTAAAATACAAAATACAACATAATCTATTACACAAATACATTAACCTCACTACGAATTTATCTACAATTTTTTGTCATATTATTTTATAAATTATAGTAAAAAATAAAACCATAAAATAGTTTTTGTGATTTCCACTCGTCAATTTATTAAAAATTATAAAACCATGACAGCTGTTTCGGCAACACAGTGCCTTCATCAGATGGTATAAGCTGACTAATTTTCGTACAAACGATACAGAATATAAAATATAATACAAGTGCTGTTGTATAGAGAGCGATAGTAATCTCGTGTCAATAAGATTTATACACATTACACAAACATATAACATAACATATACCAAGTCTATTTATACAAATTAAGCAGAGGCGAGCTATTTAGATCTAACTGATCATTTAATAATACATTTAAATATTTGTGTTTATTAATTTCAAGGGTTTCTAATAAATCAAGCTTTGGACCTTTATCAGATAAATGTAAAATTTCAAAATTGTCATTATAACTATGGTCTTTTTCTAACAAGTGATTTGCATAATTTGATTTGCCATCATTATATCTAAAACTATAATTGTGACCATACATTCTTTTTTCGAAAGATCTACCTGTCTGTCCGATATACACTTTATTACAAGACCCACAGGATAATTTGTAAACACCAGACTTTTGCAGTTTATCTGTTTTACTCTTATTATTTTTAATATATTTTCCCAAAGAAGACTGCGTCTTAAAAGCTATATTTACATTCCTTTGTGTGAAATATTTACCAATATTATCAGAAGCAGAACCTATGTAGGTGAGAGTGTGATATCTTTTAATCTGTGTTGAGGGAGGGTAAACTAGTTTTAAAGCTTGTGAATAAAATTTTTTGTTTAACAAGTGATCTATGAGGCTAGGTTGGTAACCATTGTTGACAGCTATTTGTTTAATAATGTTAAGTTCTGATTGGAAATTTGAGTCTGATAACGGAATACTAACTAGTCTGTGGATAAAACTGTGAAAAGCAGCCAATTTATGTGAGTATGGATGTGTGGAAGTAATGTGTATTGTCATATCTGTATGTGTAGGCTTATGAAAAATACCAAAGTCTAATTTATTATTGCATTTTGTTACTGTAAGGTCTAAAAAATTGATACTATTGTTATCTTCTAATTCTAAGGTAAAGCTAATATTTTTGTGTAAATTGTTAATAAAATTAAGAAAGATCTGTAATTGTCTACGTGTACCTAGAAAAATTGCTAAAATATCGTCCACATATCTATACCAAAAAATAAACAATCTGAAATAAGGGTGTGCTCTAATTTTAGTTTCTATGTAGTCCATAAAGATTTCAGCTGCCAAAGGGCTAAGTGGATTTCCCATTGCAAGCCCTTCTTTGCCAATATAGATCTTTCCATTAAATTCAAAGTAGTTTTGATTAAGGCAAACCTTCAGTAAATTCAAGATATCCTCTCTCATAAAGGGGTTATTACAATTTTCAATTAATAATTTTTCTACAATATCTATTACATCAGTCGGTGGAATACTCGGAAACAAATTCTTCACATCAAATGATAATAAAACAGCTTTGTCTGGGATATGTGAATCTTTAATTCTGTTAATTAAGTCTAGTGAATTTTTAATACTATGTGTTGATTGAAATTTGCATTGTGTTTGTATAATCTTAATTAGTCTTTTAGATAATTTAACAGAAGGAGCAGTTACATATGATACCACTGGTCTAATTGGATGGTTATCCTTATGCAATTTAATTAAAGAGTAAAGCTTTGGTGGCTGAGGATTCATTACCGATAAAAAATCCAAATCTCGATTATCAAAGAAAGAACAATTCTTTATAGCCTGTTTAACATCTATTTGAAATTTAAAAGTCGGGTTAATATCAATGGGTTCAAAAGAGTTCAAACATTCAAGTGTCTTATTTACATATTCGCCTTTGTCGATAGCAATAACAGTATTGCCCTTGTCAGCGCGGGTAAATATTATATTATTAACTACAGATTTTCTCTTAATTGAATTAATAGTTAGTCTATTTTTATTGTTAAATGGTAGAGTCTTAATTTGTTTAGCATAAAGAGAAGTTAATTTATCCGCTACAATGTATTTGTTCAATGGTATAGATTCGGAATTTTCATGAAATTTATTGTACTTATTACAAGCTAACTCACAATCCACAATGTGGATTGTGAGTTAGCTTGTAATAAGTACAATAAATTTCATGAAAATTCCGAATCTATACCATTGAACAAATACATTGTAGCGGATAAATTAACTTCTCTTTATGCTAAACAAATTAAGACTCTACCATTTAACAATAAAAATAGACTAACTATTAATTCAATTAAGAGAAAATCTGTAGTTAATAATATAATATTTACCCGCGCTGACAAGGGCAATACTGTTATTGCTATCGACAAAGGCGAATATGTAAATAAGACACTTGAATGTTTGAACTCTTTTGAACCCATTGATATTAACCCGACTTTTAAATTTCAAATAGATGTTAAACAGGCTATAAAGAATTGTTCTTTCTTTGATAATCGAGATTTGGATTTTTTATCGGTAATGAATCCTCAGCCACCAAAGCTTTACTCTTTAATTAAATTGCATAAGGATAACCATCCAATTAGACCAGTGGTATCATATGTAACTGCTCCTTCTGTTAAATTATCTAAAAGACTAATTAAGATTATACAAACACAATGCAAATTTCAATCAACACATAGTATTAAAAATTCACTAGACTTAATTAACAGAATTAAAGATTCACATATCCCAGACAAAGCTGTTTTATTATCATTTGATGTGAAGAATTTGTTTCCGAGTATTCCACCGACTGATGTAATAGATATTGTAGAAAAATTATTAATTGAAAATTGTAATAACCCCTTTATGAGAGAGGATATCTTGAATTTACTGAAGGTTTGCCTTAATCAAAACTACTTTGAATTTAATGGAAAGATCTATATTGGCAAAGAAGGGCTTGCAATGGGAAATCCACTTAGCCCTTTGGCAGCTGAAATCTTTATGGACTACATAGAAACTAAAATTAGAGCACACCCTTATTTCAGATTGTTTATTTTTTGGTATAGATATGTGGACGATATTTTAGCAATTTTTCTAGGTACACGTAGACAATTACAGATCTTTCTTAATTTTATTAACAATTTACACAAAAATATTAGCTTTACCTTAGAATTAGAAGATAACAATAGTATCAATTTTTTAGACCTTACAGTAACAAAATGCAATAATAAATTAGACTTTGGTATTTTTCATAAGCCTACACATACAGATATGACAATACACATTACTTCCACACATCCATACTCACATAAATTGGCTGCTTTTCACAGTTTTATCCACAGACTAGTTAGTATTCCGTTATCAGACTCAAATTTCCAATCAGAACTTAACATTATTAAACAAATAGCTGTCAACAATGGTTACCAACCTAGCCTCATAGATCACTTGTTAAACAAAAAATTTTATTCACAAGCTTTAAAACTAGTTTACCCTCCCTCAACACAGATTAAAAGATATCACACTCTCACCTACATAGGTTCTGCTTCTGATAATATTGGTAAATATTTCACACAAAGGAATGTAAATATAGCTTTTAAGACGCAGTCTTCTTTGGGAAAATATATTAAAAATAATAAGAGTAAAACAGATAAACTGCAAAAGTCTGGTGTTTACAAATTATCCTGTGGGTCTTGTAATAAAGTGTATATCGGACAGACAGGTAGATCTTTCGAAAAAAGAATGTATGGTCACAATTATAGTTTTAGATATAATGATGGCAAATCAAATTATGCAAATCACTTGTTAGAAAAAGACCATAGTTATAATGACAATTTTGAAATTTTACATTTATCTGATAAAGGTCCAAAGCTTGATTTATTAGAAACCCTTGAAATTAATAAACACAAATATTTAAATGTATTATTAAATGATCAGTTAGATCTAAATAGCTCGCCTCTGCTTAATTTGTATAAATAGACTTGGTATATGTTATGTTATATGTTTGTGTAATGTGTATAAATCTTATTGACACGAGATTACTATCGCTCTCTATACAACAGCACTTGTATTATATTTTATATTCTGTATCGTTTGTACGAAAATTAGTCAGCTTATACCATCTGATGAAGGCACTGTGTTGCCGAAACAGCTGTCATGGTTTTATAATTTTTAATAAATTGACGAGTGGAAATCACAAAAACTATTTTATGGTTTTATTTTTTACTATAATTTACAATGGATTTTCACCAAGTAAAGGCATCAAGCATTAATTATATTATTTTATCGTTTACCACACCTCATTACATAAGTTAGCCAAGTAATTACCATAAACTAAAATAATTAAATGTTCATTCACTGTTTATCTAACCACCATCATCGAAAATTAGCCTTTTCACATAGCAATTTTCATCTTTAATTACACTCCTTACATTATTATTATTTATATAATACCTCTTTACTATTGATTTATCCCCTATATCGCAAGAATAACTCACCATATTACTCCCCATTATTAACTCATAAAACCTGTCTACATTGGTATTTTTGGTCCAGTCTTGCTTAGTATTTTTGGTTAATATCCGGTAAGTTATATCATCATATTCCTCTACTACATCAGGTACATCGCCAGGTAAGTGCTTATTACCGACAGTGGTATCATCAAAATAATCATCAACATTTTCTCCACAAGATAAGTCCTTCATATAGTCTACTTTCTCAAATTTTAACCTCTTAACTAACCCCTCATAACCTCTATTTAACTTAAACATCTCTATCATTCTCTCTCTCTCAAAATATTTCTCATCATAACACCTGTCACAACCCGCCTGAACTACTTTATTCCTCGCAAAGGGCACCACAAACTTACTATAACACTTCCTGGCTCTTCCAGGAACACCACAAAAACTTAAGGGACTACTTGAAGACACCTCATCTTCCACATAACCTCTGGAGGAAACTTTGCCCTCGTACAACACCTGTGAAAAACCTTTTTCACAATATACCCAGGGAAAATTTGCCCTTTGCTTGCCTAACCTCTCTTCACACTCTCTCTCAATTTCATCAACACTCGCTAACACTTCGTTATTAAATTCTACTTCAACAAAAACTTCATCACCACTATTAGTTTTCACTGTATCACCCTTAAATAGCTCGTTTTCAACTATCTTACCACTACTACTTGCTAACTCATCTTTATAACTATCACTTACCTCATTAATTATTTTTTCACTATTTTTCATGATCATATCACCACTATTCTCACCTGTATTGACACCAATATCGTCTGTTACTTCGTTATTTCCGTTTATACTGCAATTACCTGTATTTATCCTCCACATTCATATTTTCTCAATATTTTGTTCTACCTCTTTGAAATTACTTTCACAGCTATCACTTACAGCATTGATATCACTTTTAAGTTCGTCCAAATGTTTATTCATTTTATCAAAACCCTTATTCATCATTTCCTCCCTTTCATCCAATTTTGTGTTTACCTCGTCAAAATTTTTATTCATCCCATCAAACACTGCTTTCAAAAGATTCATCAAATCAGCCCTTGAACACCCGACTTCTTCGGTTTCTCTTACATCAGCCACGTTTAAACAAAATTATTTATATTATAACCCTTAACGAACTACAACCCTCTTAATACATAATAATTACACACATTAATTCCAAATACTCAACACATAAAATCGTTATCCCAATGTAAAAGTAAACACAATAACGCTACCAAAACATAACCTTATTCAACGTACATATTATACGCTAATTTCACAACTTACGCCATTACCCAAATCCTATTTTCTGTGCCTCAAAACAGGCCTACCTCGTATAATATTTATATACTAGGATCCTGGCAGGGTCGCCAATTGTGAAGATACAAACAACTTTATAATTAAATAAATAAAAATATTCTGCCAGAACCTTACCTTGCGATCTTTCGCTACTTACCTTTAAAAAAAACACCAACAGAAGTTCAGGGTCGCCACCAATATCTTTGAAGGACAGATACGGAGACCTTTATACATTACCTTAATTAAAACAGGACAATTTTGCAATCTGACTTCCCCCAATTCAGAAAATTCCAAGGAGCGATTAGACGAATTTTTCAGCACAAACACTAGGAAATAGTAACTACGAAATAACTACACTAACACATGGTTATATTCTGTAAAACAAATTATATATTAAATTCAATGTTATATTTTCTCTTTATCTTTTACTTCAATACTTAAAACATGAAATTACTTATACAAATACCCCTATATCAGAATCTTTCTCGATCAACCTGTAATTTTATATTTTATTTTTCCCTTGTTCCCCACACACTCTCTCACTCTCTATACTGGTTAATGTCCCCCGTTTTCCGAGCTCTTTATAAAATTATTAAGTTTAATTCTTTATGCCGCTGACTGTATATTATACCTGCATATGCTATTCCACCATTGCTGGTAATTCACTTAACACTTTGTCACCAAACGCTATTCTAATTCTTCCCGTTTATTTACGTATTAGGTAGATTGCACTGACATTTTTCATCCTGGTTTTCTTCTCTTATATTTACACCAGTTTCGGTAGACCTCGGCTACTCAATTCACTTTGGTCTACCGAAATTTCCGAGGCCGCTGTATGTGCGACTGTACCGTGTGATGAGTTGTAGCGAACTGCTCGGCTACTCCGGTCGACTGTGTATGTGCACTTGGTTGCCTACCCGCCAGGCGTTAGGCATCGCCAGTCAACTTGTACTCTGTGATTCTTTGTTTCCATCGCATGATCGGCTATGGAACTTTTTTGTACGTGTATTTCACGCTGGGAACGTCGGCCCAAACATGTGTGCTCATACGCATGAATACACACCCTTTCTGATAATTTGCATTCCTGTACCATTCCGTACCTCACACGGAGCTATAGTCGGTGACCAAAAATATACTCTGGTTAAATAAAAGCTTTAAATTGTATACCCTCATCAGTTTGTACCGTTACAAGGTTGTGTGTTAGGAGTAGAAGGAGATGAAGTAAAAATAAGTTTTTTGGAACCACATGGCCCTTCTCCATATTTGAAATACCCACAATTTACTGATATATTAGTTGTGCACAAAAGTGAGGTTTTAACAAAAGTTGATCCTACAACAGCAACAGGAGTTTATCGCCTTACAGACTTAGAAACTAAAAAGGCAAACAAGAAATTACCTGTTAAATTAAAGAAGAACTAAGAAATATTTAAGTATTTTGGTGCGATTACAAAATGACTGAGTGCTAACCAAGAAAAAAACTTATTATTTTTATCATGTAAAACCAGGTAGTATCGGTCGTGCATTCGTAGAGTGCGGTTATAAGTTTGTGCTCCGTTATCTCTTGTGTTATTGTTTTGTTATGTTTATGAATATAGTTTATCATCTTAGTTTAACATTTATCTAATCTGTATATACTGTGTCTGTTTAGACTTCCAGTGCGTGCGTGCACTGTGTGTGTGTGTGTGTGTGTGTGTGTGTGTGTGTGTGTGTGTGTGTGTGTGTCCAACTTGTCAACATATACTGTGTCTTTCTAGGCCTTCAGTGCGTGCGTGCGCTGTGTGTGTGTGTGTGTGTGTGTGTGTGTGTGTGTGTGTGTGTGCGTGTGTGTGCTTGAGTGAGTGGGCACGTGGAAAACTGGTCCATTCTCGTAAACCGTGAGTGTACGTATACGTTATCAACTTGAAACAGTTGTGTTCAACTTGAATACGCGTGTATTTGACCCACTTGCAATTGATCCTAACTCGTATACCTATCAACATAGTCCCCATCTTACACAGTACATGCAGCATCCGATACCACAGCACCCAAGGCATTTTTCGCTGCCTTTACCTTAAAATACGCCATATAATGCAAATGTCTATCATCCACACACTATACTTACTTTGAGTAAGACCCCTTCTCTTTTATCTTTTCTGTCTGGCCTCTCTTGGTCAACTCTTGTTCTTTCCGACCCTGACGCTATTAGGTTACCAAGGGCTAGGGGTCTTTCAGTTTCATATTTCTATTACTCTGTACTTATTGGATAAACATTAAAGCAATGGAGAACACAAAAAAGGAATGACTACACCAGGTGGCAGACCAGGTAAAAACCTGGTAAATCCACCCTCTTCGGAGGTCAGCCCCATGGATTCTGGGGGGGGGGGGGCAGCTATTGCTTGGCGAGGATCCGTTTAGAAGATGTTCGTTGGTGGCAAGGTCTCCGCCAACTAATATAAACTGTAGTTTGGAAAATCAAAACTCACAGATACCAACACTGGAAGTCCCAGAGGACACAATAAGCAGACTGCAGGCTCAGCTTAATTCTGCTTATAACAAAATCAGACGACTACAGGAAGAAATCAAGAAGTTACAGCCTAGGGTACCCTATAGTCCAGCCAACTCGGAAGAAGAGGAAGAAATTGTGGCCAAAGAAACTGCTTGGATACTGGAAAAGAATAAAAAACGTAAAAGGAAAACTATGGAATCACCAGAAACACCGAAAACCAGTCCAATAAACAAAAGTAAGAGGACTAAAGAAAATGTAAAAAAATCGGCTAAGCCACCGCCAGTGATACTGAGCAATGTGGAAAATTATATAGAAATAAGTCAGAAACTGAAATCAAAAGATTTGAAATTTAACACCAGCATGATGAACAACAATCAGCTGAAAATTAATGTAGACACAGAAATGGAATATAGAGAACTGACAAAACTCCTAAAAGAAAGTAAGTTGGAATGGCATACTTATGAAAATAAACAGACCAGACCAATAAGAGTCATGGCACGTAACTTGCATCCAACATGCAAATCAGAAGAGATTAAAGAGGAGTTATTGAATAAAGGATAAAAAGTCCTTGAAGTAGTTAATAAAATTAGAAAGACTAAAGTTGACGGCAAGGAAAAAATCATACATTTGCCATTATTTATGCTAACGTTTGATAGATCAGAGGATATAAAAAAAATATTTGATATTCAATATTTATGTCATATGAAAATAAAAATTGAAGCTCTCAGGAGTAACAAACTGATACCACAGTGTAAAAGGTGTCAAAGATATGGTCACACTCATAAGTATTGCCAACATGGACCTATCTGTGTAAAATGTGCAGGCAATCACAGGACTTCGATTGCCAGCAAGAACAAGATGTGCCAGCAAAGTGTTCAAATTATGCAGAAGCACATCCTGCTAGCTACAGGGGTTGTTTGGTTGCACGTGAACTTCAAATAAGACGCAATAATTTAATAAGTGAGAGACGACCTAAAAAACCTCAACCAAGAACTTTCACAGCTAATAAAATCAATAGTGAAATGTCCTTTGCTCAAGCAGTTAAAGCTAACATGACTTTAGTTCAAAATGATGATTCATCAATGGTGCAAATGATGCAGAATATGATGGACATGATGAAAATAGTCATGGATAGACTAGATAGATTAGAAGCCAGAAATCCGCGCACAATCCCACAGAGAACTAATCAATGGACCAGAAAGACCTAAGGATAGCTACCTGGAATGCCAACGGTATCCAGAACAGAAAGCAAGAAATAGAATTATTCCTCAAGGCACAAGACATTGATATATGTCTAGTATCAGAGACACACTTAGCAAATCAGTCATGCTTAAAAATAAATGGATACCAGGTATATCAAACAATTCATCCGGATAATAAAGCCAAAGGAGGTAGTGCTATTATTATTAAGAATAAGATTAACCACTATGAGGAGTGTCACCTTCAGACTGCAGAAATCCAACTCACTGTAGTTGGAATCAAATCCACCAAGCAAAAACTAATTGTTGGTGCAATATACTGTCCTCCAAGACACAACCTAAAGGAGTTAGATTACAAGAAATTTATATTACACCTAGGTGAGAGATTCATTGTAGGCGGAGACTACAATGCCAAACATGTAGATTGGGGATCCAGATTAACAACAACTAAAGGTAGCGAGCTTAATAAAGCAATACAAGAAACAGGTTGTAGCTTCCACAGTACAGGCAAGCCTACTTACTAGCCTACAGATCCTAATAAAATTCCAGATCTATTAGATTTCTTCATATCAAGGAGGGTCTTGCAGAACTTTATTGATATCGAGGAGAATTTTGATCTTGACTCTGATCATTCAGCAGTAATCCTGACGCTGAGTGAAAGGATAATAAAAAAAGTAAACAAACCAAGCCTAGTTAACAAAACTACTGATTGGGAAAGCTTCAAATTAGAACTTGAAGGCAAGATACAACTAAATGTTCAGTTGAGAACTAAGCAGCAATTAGAAATAGAAGCCGAGAAATTTAATTATAATATTCAAACTACAGCCTGGAACAATACGAGAGAAATCACCCATGGAATTGTTGGTAACAACTATCCTAGAGAGATCAGAGAACTTGTCAAAGAAAAGAGGCGAGCTAGAAGAAAATGGCAACAGACTCATGACCCAAATGATAAAACTGTACTTAACAACAAATCGCAACAACTAAAGCGTGTAATAAAGAAGTTAAAAGAAGCATCAATAGCTTCCTATTTGGAAAATCTAACAGCAGATGCAGATACAGAGTACTCGTTGTGGAAAGGAACGAGGAAGCTTAAAAGGTCGATCACTCAAGTACCACCTATTAGAAAAAGCGACGGTACATGGGCTAGAGATAATAAAGAAAAAGCTGAAGCGTTTGCTGAACATCTAGCTGACATTTTTAAGCCAAACAATACCCAGTCTGATACAGAGTTAGATGAAGACACAAATCATGAAGAGGAGGACATTCAACTGGTCACTCCAAAAGAGGTAGCTAAGGAGATCAAGATAAACTTGAACCCTCGAAAATCACCTGGCTTTGACCTCATTACAGGTGAGATCTTAAAGCAGTTACCTAAGAAAGGGATTGTTATGCTTACATATTTATTCAATGCAGCACTTAGGCTAAAGCATGTTCCTAGTGTCTGGAAGGTGGCAGAAGTTATTATGCTACATAAACCAGGCAAACCGCCAAATGAGGCCAAATCATATCGGCCCATATCACTGTTGCCAACTATATCAAAGCTTTTTGAAAAACTTCTGTTGCAAAGGCTAAATCGAGTAATAGAGAGAAAAAAGCTGATACCAAATCATCAATTCGGGTTCAGACAAAAACATTCCACAATAGACCAAGTACATAGAATAACAGACACAATAGAAAAAGCACTAGAGAAAAAACTAATCTGCTCGACAATCTTCCTCGATGTGGCTCAGGCCTTTGATAAAGTTTGGCATAAAGGTTTAATACATAAACTTCATAAAATGCTACCAAAACAATATGCTGACGTGTTAAAATCATATATATCGGAAAGATTATTTAGAGTCAAACAGGAAGATGACTATTCTGAGCTAAGAGAAGTGAGGGCAGGTGTGCCCCAAGGGAGTGTTTTGGGGCCCATCCTCTACTTGTTGTTTACATGTGATCTGCCACAGCCAGAGAATGTGACTGTTGCTACTTTCGCTGATGACACAGCTATAATGGCGATTGGTTCGACCTTAGGTGAAGCTACCAACATGCTTCAAGATGCTAGTGATCAGATACAGCAGTGGACTGGGAAATGGAAAATTAAGCTTAATGAACTGAAATCTGTCCATATCAATTTTACAAACAAAAGGATAGAGAACAGTCTTCCAGTTACCTTAAATGGTGTTGTAGTACCATGCGCAAACACTGCCAAATATTTGGGGATGACCCTAGATACAAAGCTACGATGGAAGGAGCACATCAGAAAAAAAAGGGTGGAGCTTGGTCTCAAATATAGACAACTGTATTGGCTCTTGGGACGAAATTCTCAGTTGTCAATACACAACAAAATTTTGATATATAACCAAATTCTGAAACCAATTTGGCTTTATGGAATTCAACTGTGTGGTTGTGCGAAAGAAACGAACATTAGATGTATTCAAACCTTCCAGAATAGAGTGCTACGGAACATGGTAAGTGCTCCATGGTACATCAGAAATAGTGATATACATCGAGACCTTAGGATCCCTGATGTCACCAGTGAAATTAAAAGGTTTGCTGCAAAGCACGAATCTAGACTACACCAGCATATCAATGTAGAAGCTATTCAACTGCTTGACAACACCAATACAGTGAGAAGGCTGAAGAGAACTAAAACTTTTGAATTAGTGTAGTGCAGTGTGTGCAGAAATCTAGAAAGTAATATATAGTACACCAGTGGGTGACTGTATAAGTAACTTAAATTATAACGTTAGATGTAAATTGATGATGGTTGGTCTTTTAGACCAGTTTCAATAAAAAAAAAAAAAAAAAATGTAAAACCAGGTATGTAACCTTCCTTGTTATGATGATTGACTATGTATTAGTATGATGTAAGTAACAAAAAAATGTAGATTTTACAGACTGTCTGTTACCGTGTAAACACAAAACAAAAATTATTAGCCTATAGATGCGTTGTACATTACTTTAAGGTTTTT
This sequence comes from Magicicada septendecula, assembly GCA_034769895.1. NCBI lineage: Eukaryota > Metazoa > Arthropoda > Insecta > Hemiptera > Cicadidae > Magicicada > Magicicada septendecula. The sequence goes on along the minus strand of CM068369.1, from coordinate 72,084,217 downwards.
GTCATAACTCCTGATCCCATTGAGATCTCACTCTAAAAGTTTCAGGATTTATAGCGTATAATATTACAAGAAACATATCTTTTTTTATTTTTTTTTAAAAACCACTACCTATCTCAAAAATGTATGTAAAAATGTTTTTTGGATTTTCAAAAAAAAAAAAAAATTCACCATAGTCAAGTAGCATATCAAATTAAACCTTGTAAGATTCTCTTTAAAATGGGGAGGGGGGTCAAGCAAGTCTCTAGGCCTTATAGAACTTGAGTTATTCAAGAATTAAAAAGTTCTTGAAAGCCGAAAAACGGTATTTTTTCTAAATTTTAAAAATTAATTACATCAAAACCCAAACAGATAACAAAAATCTAAAAATATATTCTCATTTCTATCATAAGGGAGAATTATTCCTGAAAGTTTCATTGAAATCTGAAATGGTCAGGTTGAATCTTAAAATTTTTTGGTTGGTTTGGAATATAAGGGCATGGAATGCCCTTAAGTCTTAAATATATCAGTCTTAAGGAAGATTTTCTGTACATGTAAAGCTGCTTCTTATAAACCAAAACAGGGTGCATGCAGATTTAAATTCTGCAAGTTACAAGTTACCTGCTTACTGTTATTTTATAACAGTATATTATATGTTGGAAGTTGTATAAACAGTAAGTTACAAGATGCTTTTTTAATTTTCCACTTGCGCTATTCATTAAAATTAAAAGAGACGTAATATATGGTAATTATAACTATAGATAAGAAAAATTCATAAGGATATGCAACTGGAAAGTATACACGATATTTAAGTATACACACAGTATAAACTGTCAGAGAAAATAATTAAAAACAGAATTTATATACGAAAAAATTATTTTTAAATTCACTGAACAATTATATTATCATACTATAAGTGTTACTGCTGCATATATAGTTGTGAGCGAGAAAGATAATCCGCAAAAATTTGCCAAAACATACTTGTGATAAAACAAATCACTCACCACTACAAAATCTCCAACATATTCAAGAGCACAATGTGTTATACATCCGAATTGTACCATGCCAAAGACAATACCGCCACATTTGGCTATGATACGTTTAATATTGCTAGACATTAACATTAATTATCAATAGAAATTATGAACTGGTTATATTCACGAGGTTAAATCTGTCATTTCGTTACTAAAGCATCCTTGAACCACTTGCCAATTTTAGATATCGACAATTTTGAACTAGTAATCGAGTTTGTTGGATTTAACGCTTTGCCGTGTGGGCTACAACACGTTACAATAGATATCGATAAATGAAATATCGACTTACTTTGACGTGTATGAAGCATGAAGTAGAAAAGTTGAGGTTAAGTTGTGAAAAAAGAAAAAACATGGTCAAACGATTTTCAGATTTGAAATTAAACAATTGGATAGTGAGGCAATGCGAAAGTTTGGGTATGTCTAGTGTTTCTAGAGAGTTTATGTGTAGATTTCATAAAAGCAGAATTTATATAATTTTTTAATGTTTAATGACTCGTGTATTCAGTGTTTGTTGTGGTATTGGGAACTCTTTACTATACACTTTGAAATATGGTTACCGAAATATGTACATACAAATAATGAAATGGAATGACAGTCTTGTGTCTTGTGTAAAATACATTCTGAAATGTATAGGAAAACGTGTTGTTAACAATTTTGTTATTGGTGTATGCTAACAAGTTGTTTGTGTTAGTTTATTTCCTCTGTATATTTATCAATCATTCTTTATCGTTCGTACTTGACTGTATTTAATTGAATGTAGTTATATTAGTTGTTAATTAATGATATATGAGAATAATAATTAGATTTTCGTTTTCTGAACTTGACTTTGGATCATTTCATGTTAGTTGAGTTGACCAAAACAATTTAACTGATTAATATGTTATATTAATAATTATGGTTTTGAATGCGCATTTTTCCATAAGAGCGTATGTTTGGTGATGGTGCCTTTGGCTGCTACACTATTATTCACAATTTAAAAAAATCCTGTATCTTGCTCACATTTATAGTACACAAAAACACTGAATTTGCATAGAGAATGGGTGCGTTTACATCGGTTATAAATGTATTACCTAGCCATCTGTAGTCAGTTTCTATAATTTTTACTTCCATGTTCCTTAAGGAAATGGAAGTATGGTGATGTTATTTTCAAGTTAAAACTAAATAAACCCGGGTAAAACACAGTTACATTACAATATACATAATGTATATAGAGAGGTTGATCAGTATTCTAATACTGTGTCAGAAATACTGAATGGCTTTGCATGAACACTAACTAAATTCAGTAACTTTGCATAAACATTAAGCTGGTTTGATAAGCTATTCTGTGTACTCTTTCTTTGTAAATGCGCTAATTCACATTAACTTGTAAATCATTTAATAATTCTATTATACTTCGTATTGTTTAAATTAGCAGCCATCCTTACTTTTCTTTTATAAAATTGCTAAACTGCTATAATTGTTTTTATTATTTAGACAAAGCTTTTCGTCATTACTGACATCTTCAGGTCTTAAACAACCAAACAACCAGGTTGTTTAAGACCTGAAGATGTCAGTAATGACGAAAAGCTTTGTCTAAATAATAAAAACAATTATAGCAGTTTAGCAATTTTATAAAAGAAAAATTCTATTATAATTCCACCTCCCTCTTATAATTAGTATCCCCATCGATATTAATTATTAAATGAATGCATCTTTATTAATTGTTTATTAAAACACTAACTTTAATGACACTAATTACTTCCATGTTCCTTAAGGAAATGGAAGTACGGTATGGTGATGGCAAAAAAAATCGTGTTCGAGATTATTGCAGATTCTGATTGTACTACACCCAAAACATGAAAAAAAGTCATTTTTCGAAAAGTGTCTGTAGATTTTTTTTCTATGGCAAACGATAAATAAATAAACCTCCGCTCAATAGTCCGTTAAGGACCAAGGGGTACCGCGCGGCTTTTGTGTTAGTGTGACGGTGTATGGCTAGTACTACGCGCCACCAGCCGCTAGTTGCGGTATTCACAGCCAGGAGGTGGCGCTGTTATCTCACGCCTACTCAGTTTGCCTCACGACGCTGAGTGCACGCCGTACGGAACCTCCGCCGGGAATTGAAACCGGGACCACGAGCGCATCAATCGCCCGCGTTAGCCACTAGACCACCTGGAGGCTCATGGCAAACGATAACAGCTGCAAATTCAAACAGAATCAAATAATTTTTTGCATACAGCCCTGATTTGTAGAGTACTCAAGACCTATTGTTTTTGGTGAAGATCGGTTAAGGGAAAGGGGTAGTTTACCTACAACGGTTTTTTTTTAATCAAGGGTAATTTTTTTCTATGGCAAACGATAACAGCCGCAAATACAAACAGAATCAAATAATTTTTTGCATACAGCCCTGAATTGTAGAGTTCTCAAGACCTATTGTTTTTGGTGAAGATCGGTTAAGGGAAAGGGGTAGTTTACCTGCAACGTTTTATGTTTTAAAAATGGTATTTTCTATGGCAAACGATAACAGCCGCAAATTCAAACAGAATCAAATAAGTTTTTGCATACAGCCCTGATTTGTAGAGTACTGAAGACCTATTGTTTTTGGTGAAGATCGGTTAAGGGAAAGGGGTAGTTTACCTGCAACGGTTTTTACTTCCATATTCCTTAAGGAATGGAAGTATGGTGATGGCAAAAAAAATCGTGTTCGAGATTATTGCAGATTCTGATTCTACTACACTCAAAACATGAAAAAAAGTCGTTTTCCGAAAAGTGTCTGTGTGTGTGTCTGTCTGTGTGTGTGTCTGTGTGTGTGTCTGTAGATTTTTTTTCTATGGCAAACGATAACTGCCGCAAATTCAAACAGAATCAAATAATTTTTTGCATACAGCCCTGATTTGCAGAGTACTCGCGACCTATTGTTTTTGGTGAAGATCGGTTGAGGGAAAGGGGTAGTTTACCTGCAACGGTTTTTTTTTAGCAAGGGTAATTTTGTTTGTTTGGCAAACGATAACAGCCGCAAATTCAAACAGAATCAAATAATGTTTCGCATACAGCCCTGAATTGTAGAGTTCTCAAGATCTGTTGATTTTGGTGAAGATCGGTTAAGGGAAAGGGGTAGTTTACCTGTAACGTTTTATGTTTTAACAAGGGTATTTCCTATGGCAAACGATAACAGCCGCAAATTCAAACAGAATCAAAAGATTATTTGCATACAGCCCTAAATTGTAGAGTTCTCAAGACCTATTGTTTTTGGTGAAGATCGGTTGAGGGAAAGGGGTAGTTTACCTGCAACGTTTTTTTAACAAGGGTATTTTCTATGGCAAACGATAACAGCCGCAAATTCAAACAGAATCAAATAATGTTCTGCATGCAGCCCTGATTTGTAGTGTACTCAAGACCTATTGTTTTTGGTGAAGATCGGTTAAGGGGAAGGGGTAGTTTACCTGTAACGTTTTTTTATCAAGCGTATTTTCTATGGCAAACGATAACAGCCGCAAATTCAAACAGAATCAAATAATTTTTTGCATACGTCCCTGAATTGTTGAGGTCTCAATGACATTCGATTTTGGTGAAGATGGGTTAAGGGGAAGGGGTAGTTTACCTGCAACCTTTTACGTTTTAACAAGAGTAAAGTACTTGAAAATTTATTTAAACTTTTTGAAACAATGGTAATTGTTAAAAATAAAATAATTTTGTTGCCAGGCAATAAAATTATAATTTTTTCATTTTAATGTAATATAATATTTTTCATTTAATACAGCAATAAAAAGGCAGGTAAGACACAGCCTGTCTGTTTGGCTGAAAATGATTTTAAATATAAATCTTAGAATATGGAAGTCATGTATGGTTCTCCATACCGATATTTTATCAAGGGTATTTTACTTCCATATTCCTTAAGGAATGGAAGTATGGTGATGGCAAAAAAAATCGTGTTCGAGATTATTGCAGATTCTGATTCTACTACACTCAAAACATGAAAAAAAATCGTTTTCCGAAAAGTGTGTGTGTGTGTGTCTGTAGATTTTTTACTTCCATGTTCCTTAAGGAAATGGAAGTATGGTGATGGCAAAAAAAATCGTGTTCAAGATTATTGCAGATTCTGATTGTACTACACTCAAAACATGAAAAAAAGTCGTTTTTCGAAAAGTGTCTGTGTGTGTGTCTGTCCGTCTGTCTGTCTGTCTGTCTGTAGATTTTTTTTCTATGGCAAACGATAACTGCCGCAAATTCAAACAGAATAAAATTATTTTTTGCATACAGACCTGATTTACAGAGTACTCGCGACCTATTGTTTTTGGTGAAGATCGGTTGAGGGAAAGGGGTAGTTTACCTGCAACGGTTTTTTTTTTAGCAAGGGTAATTTTGTTTGTTTGGCAACCGATAACAGCCCCAAATTCAAACAGAATCAAATAATGTTTCGCATACAGCCCTGAATTGTAGAGTTCTCACGGTCTGTTGATTTTGGTAAAGATCGGTTAAGGGAAAGGGGTAGTTTACCTGTACCATTTTATGTTTTAACAATGGTATTTACTTTGGCAAACGATAACAGCCGCAAATTCAAACATAATCAAATAATGTTTTGCATACTGCCCTAAATTGTAGAGTTCTCAAGACCTTTTGTTTTTGGTGAAGATCGGTTAAGGGAAAGGGGTAGTTTACCTGCAACGTTTTATGTTGTTAAGGGTATTTTCTATGGCAAACGATAAGAGCCGCAAATTCAAACAGAATCAAATACGTTTTTGCATACAGCCCTGATTTCTTGAGGACTAAAGACCTATTGTTTTTGGTGAAGATCGTTTAAGGGAAAGGGGTAGTTTACCGGCCACGTTTTTTGTTTTATCAAGGGTATTTTTTATGGCAAACGATAACAGCCGCAAATTCACACAAAATCATATAATATTTTGCATACAACCCTAAATTGTAGCGTTCTCAAGACCTGTCGTTTTTGGTGAAGATCGGTTAAGCGAAAGGGGTAGTTTACCTGCAACGGTTTTTTATCAAGGGTAATTTTTACTTCCATATTCCTTAAGGAATGGAAGTATGGTGATAGCAAAAAAAATCGTGTTCGAGATTATTGCAGATTCTGATTCTACTACACTCAAAACATGAAAAAAAGTCGTTTTCCGAAAAGTGTGTGTGTGTGTGTGTGTGTGTGTGTGTGTGTGTGTGTGTGTGTGTGTAGATTTTTTTTCTATGGCAAACGATAACAGCCGCAAATTCAAACAGAATCAAATAATTTTTTGCATACAGCCCTGATTTGTAGAGTACTCGCGACCTATTGTTTTTGGTGAAGATCGGTTGAGGGAAAGGGGTAGTTTACCGGCATCGGTTTTTTTTTATCAAAGGTAATTTTGTTTGTTTGGCAAACGATAACAGCCGCAAGTTCAAACAGAATCAAATAATGTTTCGCATACAGCCCTGAATTGTAGAGTTCTCATGATCTGTTGATTTTGGTAAAGATCGGTTAAGGGAAAGGGGTAGTTTACCTGCAACGTTTTATGTTGTTAAGGGTATTTTCTATGGCACACGATTAGAGCCGCAAATTCAAACAGAATCAAATACGTTTTTGCATGCAGCCCTGATTTCTTGAGTACTAAAGACCTATTGTTTTTGGTGAAGATCGTTTAAGGGAAAGGGGTAGTTTACCAGCCACGTTTTTTGTTTTATCAAGGGTATTTTTTATGGCAAACGATAACAGCCGCAAATTCACACAAAATCATATAATATTTTGCATACAACCCTAAATTGTAGAGTTCTCAAGACCTGTCGTTTTTGGTGAAGAACGGTTAAAGGAAAGGGGTAGTTTACCAGCAACGGTTTTTTATCAAGGGCAATTTTTTACTTCCATATTCCTTAAGGAATGGAAGTATGGTGATGGAAAAAAAATATCGGTATGGAGAACCATACATGACTTCCATATTCTAAGATTTATATTTAAAATCATTTTCAGCCAAACAGCCAGGCTGTGTCTTACCTGCCTTTTTATTGCTGTATTAAATGAAAAAATTATAATTTTATTGCCTGGCAACAAAATTATTTTATTTTTAACAATTACCATTGTTTCAAAAAGTTTAAATAAATTTTCAAGTACTTTACTCTTGTTAAAACGTAAAAGGTTGCAGGTAAACTACCCCTTCCCCTTAACCGATCTTCACCAAAATCGAAAGTCATTGAGAACTCTACAATTCAGGGACGTATGCAAAACATTATTTGATTCTGTTTGCATTTGCGGCTGTTATCGTTTGCCATAGAAAATACGCTTGATAAAAAAACGTTGCAGGTAAACTACCCCTTCTCCTTAACCGATCTTCACCAAAAACAAAAGGTCTTGAGTACTCTACAAATCAGGGCTGTATGCAAAACATTATTTGATTCTGTTTGAATTTGCGGCTGTTATCGTTTGCCATAGAAAATACCCTTGTTAAAAAAACGTTGCAGGTAAACTACCCCTTTCCCTCAACCGATCTTCACCAAAAACAATCGGTCTTGAGAACTCTACAATTTAGGGCTGTATGCAAATAATCTTTTGATTCTGTTTGAATTTGCGGCTGTTATCGTTTGCCATAGGAAATACCCTTGTTAAAACATAAAACGTTACAGGTAAACTACCCCTTTCCCTTAACCGATCTTCACCAAAAACAATAGGTCTTGAGTACTCTACAAATCAGGACTGTATGCAAAACATTATTTGATTCTGTTTGAATTTGCGGCTGTTATCGTTTGCCATAGAAAATACCCTTGTTAAAAAAACGTTGCAGGTAAACTACCCCTTTCCCTCAACCGAACTTCACCAAAAACAATAGGTCTTGAGAACTCTACAATTTAGGGCTGCATGCAAATAATCTTTTGATTCTGTTTGAATTTGCGGCTGTTATCGTTTGCCATAGGAAATACCCTTGTTAAAACATAAAACGTTACAGGTAAACTACCCCTTTCCCTTAACCGATCTTCACCAAAATCAACAGATCTTGAGAACTCTACAATTCAGGGCTGTATGCGAAACATTATTTGATTCTGTTTGAATTTGTGGCTGTTATCGTTTGCCAAACAAACAAAATTACCCTTGCTAAAAAAAAACCGTTGCAGGTAAACTACCCCTTTCCCTCAACCGATCTTCACCAACAACAATAGGTCGCGAGTACTCTGTAAATCAGGGCTGCATGCAAAAAATTATTTGATTCTGTTTGAATTTGCGGCAGTTATCGTTTGCCATAGAAAAAAAATCTACAGACAGACAGACACACAGACAGACAGACACACACACACACACAGACACTTTTCGGAAAACGACTTTTTTCATGTTTTGAGTGTACAGTAGTAGAATCAGAATCTGCAATAATCTCGAACACGATTTTTTTTGCCATCACCATACTTCCATTCCTTAAGGAATATGGAAGTAATATCGGTATGGAGAACCATACATGACTTCCATATTCTAAGATTTATATTTAAAATCATTTTCAGCCAAACAGCCAGGCTGTGTCTTACCTGCCTTTTTATTGCTGTATTAAATGAAAAATATTATATTACATTAAAATGAAAAAATTATAATTTTATTGCCTGGCAACAAAATTATTTTATTTTTAACAATTACCATTGTTTCAAAAAGTTTAAATAAATTTTCAAGTACTTTACTCTTGTTAAAACGTAAAAGTTTGCAGGTAAACTACCCCTTCCCCTTAACCGATCTTCACCAAAATCGAAAGTCATTGAGACCTCTACAATTCAGGGACGTATGCAAAAAATTATTTGATTCTGTTTGAATTTGCGGCTGTTATCGTTTGCCATAGAAAATACGCTTGATAAAAAAACGTTGCAGGTAAACTACCCCTTCCCCTTAACCGATCCTCACCAAAAACAATAGGTCTTGAGTACTCTACAAATCAGGACTGTATGCAAAACATTATTTGATTCTGTTTGAATTTGCGGCTGTTATCGTTTGCATTAGAAAATACCCTTGTTAAAAAAATGTTGCAGGTAAACTACCCCTTTCCCTCAACCGATCTTCACCAAAAACAATAGGTCTTGAGAACTCTACAATTCAGGGCTGTATGCGAAACATTATTTGATTCTGTTTGAATTTGCGGCTGTTATCGTTTGCCAAAAAAAAAAAATTTCCCTTGATAAAAAAAACCGTTGCAGGTAAACTACCCCCTTCCCCTCAACCGATCTTCACCAAAAACAATAGGTCGCGAGTACTCTACAAATCAGGGCTGTATGCAAAAAATTATTTGATTCTGTTTGAATTTGCGGCAGTTGTCGTTTGCCATAGAAAATACGCATGATAAAAAACGTTGCTGGTAAACTACCCCTTCCCCTCAACCGATCTTCACCAAAAACAATAGGTCTTGAGTACTCTACAAATCAGGGCTGTATGCAGAAAATTATTTGATTCTGTTTGAATTTGCGGCTGTTATCGTTTGCCATAGAAAATACCCTTGTTAAAAAAACGTTGTAGGTAAACTACCCCTTTCCCTTAACCGATCTTCACCAAAAACAAAAGGTATTGAGAACTCTACAATTTAGGGCTGTATGCAAATAATCTTTTCATTCTGTTTGAATTTGCGGCTGTTATCGTTTGCCATAGGAAATACCCTTGTTAAAACATAAAACGTTACAGGTAAACTACCCCTTTCCCTTAACCGATCTTCACCAAAAACAATAGGTCTTGAGAACTCTACAATTCAGGGCTGTATGCGAAACATTATTTGATTCTGTTTGAATTTGCGGCTGTTATCGTTTGCCAAACAAACAAAATTACCCTTGCTAAAAAAAAACCGTTGCAGGTAAACTACCCCTTTACCTCAACCGATCTTCACCAAAAACAATAGGTCGCGAGAACTCTGCAAAACCGGGCTGTATGCAAAAAATTATTTGATTCTGTTTGAATTTGCGGCAGTTATCGTTTGCCATAGAAAAAAAATCTACAGACAGACTGACACACAGACACACAGACAGACACACAGACACTTTTCGGAAAACGACTTTTTTTCATGTTTTGAGTGTAGTAGAATCAGAATCTGCAATAATCTCGAACACGATTTTTTTTGCCATCACCATACTTCCATTCCTTAAGGAATATGGAAGTAAAAACGTGTTCGAGATTATTGCAGTTTCTGATTCTACTACACTCAAAACATGAAAAAAAGTCGTTTTCCGAAAAGTGTCTGTGTGTGTGTGTGTGTGTCTGTCTGTCTGTCTGTCTGTCTGTCCGTCCGTCCGTCTGTCTGTCTGTCTGTCTGTAGATTTTTTTTCTATGGCAAACGATAACTGCCGCAAATTCAAACAGAATCAAAAGATTATTTGCATGCAGCCCTAAATTGTAGAGTTCTCAAGACCTATTGTTTTTGGTGAAGTTCGGTTGATGGAAAGGGGTAGTTTACCTGCACGTTTTTTTAACAAGGGTATTTTCTATGGCAAACGATAACAGCCGCAAATTCAAACAGAATCAAATAATGCTTTGCATACAGGCCTGATTTGTAGAGTACTCAAGACCTGTTGGTTTTGGTGAAGATCGGTTAAGGGAAAGGGGTAGTTTACCTGTAACGTTTTGTGTTTTAACAAGGGTATTTCCTATGGCAAACGATAACAGCCGCAAATTCAAACAGAATCAAAAGATTATTTGCATACAGCCCTAAATTGTAGAGTTCTCAAGACCGATTGTTTTTGGTGAAGATGGGTTGAGGGAAAGGGGTAGTTTACCTGCAACGTTTTTTTAACAAGGGTATTTTCTATGGCAAACGATAACAGCCGCAAATTCAAACAGAATCAAATAATGTTTTGCATACAGCCCTGATTTGTAGAGTACTCAAGACCTATTGTTTTTGTTGAAGATCGGTTAAGGGGAAGGGGTAGTTTACCTGCAACGTTTTTTTATCAAGCGTATTTTATATGGCAAACGATAACAGCCGCAAATTCAAACAGAATCAAATAATGTTTTGCATACGTCCCTGAATTGTAGAGGTCTCAATGACTTTCGATTTTGGTGAAGATCGGTTAAAGGAAAGTGGTAGTTTACCTGCAACCTTTTACGTTTTAACAAGAGTAAAGTACTTGAAAAGTTATTTAAACTTTTTGAAACAATGGTAATTGTTAAAAATAAAATAATTTTGTTGCCAGGCAATAAAATTATAATTTTTTCATTTTAATGTAATATAATATTTTTCATTTAATACAGCAATAAAAAGGCAGGTAAGACACAGCCTGGCTGTTTGGCTGAAAATGATTTTAAATATAAATCTTAGAATATGGAAGTCATGTATGGTTCTCCATACCGATATTTTCTATGGCAAACGATAACTGCCGCAAATTCAAACAGAATCAAATAATTTTTTGCATACAGGCCTGATTTGTAGAGGACTCGCGACCTATTGTTTTTGGTGGAGATCGGTTGAGGGAAAGGGGTAGTTTACCTGCAACGGTTATTTTTTATCAAGGGAAATTTTTTTTTTTGGCAAACGATAACAGCCGCAAATTCAAACAGAATCAAATAATGTTTCGCATACAGCCCTGAATTGTAGAGTTCTCAAGATCTATTGTTTTTGGTGAAGATCGGTTAAGGGAAAGGGGTAGTTTACCAGTAACGTTTTATGTTTTAACAAGGGTATTTCCTATGGCAAACGATAACAGCCGCAAATTCAAACAGAATCAAAAGATTATTTGCATACAGCCCTAAATTGTAGAGTTTTCAAGACCTATTGTTTTTGGTGAAGATCGGTTAAGGGAAAGGGGTAGTTTACCTACAACGTTTTTTTAACAAGGGTATTTTCTATGGCAAACGATAACAGCCGCAAATTCAAACAGAATCAAATAATTTTCTTCATACAGCCCTGATTTGTAGAGTACTCAAGACCTTTTGTTTTTGGTGAAGATCGGTTGAGGGGAAGGGGTAGTTTACCTGCAACGTTTTTTATCAAGCGTATTTTGTATGGCAAACGATAACTGCCGCAAATTCAAACAGAATCAAATAATTTTTTGCATACGTCAGTGAATTGTAGAGGACTCAAGGCCTTTAGATTTTGGTGAAGATCAGTTAAGGGGAAGGGGTAGTTTACCTGCAACGGTTTTTTTTATCAAGGGAAATTTTTTTGTTTGGCAAACGATAACAGCCGCAAATTCAAACAGAATCAAATAATGTTTCGCATACAGCCCTGAATTGTAGAGTTCTCAAGACCTATTGTTTTTGGTGAAGATCGGTTAAGGGAAAGGGGTAGTTTACCTACAACGTTTTTTTAACAAGGGTATTTTATATGGCAAACGATAACAGCCGCAAATTCAAACAGAATCAAATAATTTTCTGCATACAGCCCTGATTTGTAGAGTACTCAAGACCTATTGTTTTTGGTGAAGATCGGTTGAGGGGAAGGGGTAGTTTACCTGCAACGTTTTTTATCAAGCGTATTTTCTATGGCAAACGATAACTGCCGCAAATTCAAACAGAATCAAATAATTTTTTGCATACGTCAGTGAATTGTAGAGGACTCAAGGCCTTTAGATTTTGGTGAAGATCAGTTAAGGGAAGGGGTAGTTTACCAGCAAACTTTTACGTTTTAACAAGGGTAAAGTACTTGAAAATTCATTTAAACTTTTTCAAACAATGGTAATTGTTGAAAATAAAATAATTTTGTTGCCAGGCAATCTGAAAATTTCAGATTTTGTACCACAAAATCTGAAAAGATTATACGATAGTTTATGAAATGGTTAATAATACGTCAGTGGAAGGTGTAATGAGAAATTAGCAGAAATGGAAACCTGGGGAATGTTAACTGTTCTGTAGATACAATTTTGTCAGAATGTTTGGAAATGATCATCAACATTGAAGAAAAAGTAAGCATATTAAGAAACATATGTAAGTACTTATTATAAAAAAATAATGTTTGTTTTTTGATAAAGTAATTTTGATTATAAAATATAAATATTTACAACAAGAAAAGAATTTTCAGTTTTCAAAATTTAAATATATTTTTATAAAACAATGGGTTCTTCATTGAGGTGGGTACCATGTCACTCACTCCATCTCAAGCCTCCTCTCCCATTTTGCAGAAAAAGAGGACCCTGTCAAGGCTGATACTTTGACGACAGTGACAGGGCTTTCCACCAAATTCAGCAGAGTGACAGGTAGGCCCAACTCTGATTGGCTCCTCAGATTTCCCCAGCGTTAGTAGGTTCTATGAAAATATTTTATTTCAAAAATAATTTTAAATATAAATCTTAGATATGTTTTATAAATCTCATGTTTTATGTTTTAACATGGGTAATTTTTTATATGACGAACCATAACTGCCGTAAATTCAAACAGAATCAAATAATTTTTTACATATGTGCCTGAGCTATAGAGAACTCAATGTCTGTTGATTTTGGTGAAGATCGGTTACGGGGAAAGGGCAGTTTACCTGAAACATTTTTTGTTGTAACATGAGTAAAGTACTTAATTTTGATAAAGTATCCTGATAAGATCTTAATAATCCACTGTAGAAACGTAGATGAAATATCTATAAATGAAGAGGCTAGTTGAATGGGCTGGGGGTGATTTTCTATAAATCAAAATTATAGTTGAAGGGGGAGGGGATAATATTTTTTATATGTGTACTACGTTATTGGCAAGAAAGAGTATTTTTTTGTTAAAATTCCTTCCCTGGCTGTTTGGCTGAAAATGATTTTAAATATAAATCTTAGAATATGGAAGTCATGTATGGTTCTCCATACCGATATTTTTCTATGGTAAACGATAATAGCCGCATATTCACACAGAATCAAATAATGTTTTACATACGGCCCTGAATTAGAGTTCTCAAGACCTGTTGGTTTTGGTGAAGATCGGTTAAGGGAATAGGGCAGTTTACCTGCAACATTTTATGTTTTAACAATGGTAATTTTTTTATGACGAATGATAACTGCCGTACATTAAAACAGAATCAACTACTCTTCTGCATACCTTTTTGAATTATACAGAACTCAAGGTCTGTTGATTTTGTTGAAGATCGGTTAAGGGAAAGGGGTAGTTTACCTGCAACGTTTTATATTTTAACAAGGGTATTTACTATGGCAAACGATAAGAGCCGCAAATTCAAACAGAATCAAATAATGTTTTGCATACAGCCCTGCATTGTAGAGGACTGAAGGTCTATTGATTTTGGTGAAGATCGGTTTAGAGAAATGGGTAGTTTACCTGCAACGTTTTATGTTTTAACAAGAGTAAAGTACTTAATTTTGATAAATAAAGTATCCTGATAAGAAGCAAATAATAATCCACTGTAGAAACGTAGATGAAATATCTATAAATGAAGAGGTTAGGTGAATGGGGTTGGGGTAATTTTCTATAAATGAAAATTATAATTGAAGGGGGAGGGGAGTATTTTTTATGTGTACTATGTTATCGGCAACAGTGAAGTAGTTCTTTGTTAAAATTCCTGCCCGGGCTGTTTAGCCGTAGTCCAATGTTTTCTGCAAAACCAGACGTTTCGGCAGTGCCATCGACTTCCATTTCAGTGAAAATCGAGTGCGAAAACGTGAGGTGGTATACGTTAGTGACCACAGTACTGTGGTTTAAAGCTGAAGCAATAAGTAGAAAGAAGTAGTTTCTATGGAAATATTTCATTTCGAATATGATTTTAAATATAAATCTTAGAACATGGAAGTCATGTATGGTTCTCCATACCGATATTTACTTTGTGCAAGTAAAATTTGAATTATTTTTAAACAACAGAATTATGAAAGCTTAAAAACTAATACTTTTTAGACTGGATAATAATGGGTCAAGTTGGCTTTAAAAAATGTGGTAAGTCTCATATAATATAATTTAGGCCTACCAAGTTAGTGAACACACATTCCCTGACCTCTGTATTGAAATATGTACTTTCACAATATTTATGATCCTCTCAGTCAGTTTTAATATTGAAAGACGTTTAAAGTTATATATTTCAGAGTTATTTTAAACATCATGTTTAATAAGTGGTAGGCTAAAATCAACGTCATGTGTTTAAAAAGTTGTGTCATGCATCATGTGTTATTTAGTTTTCTAAAAGTGCATGTTGCTTGAAGGGGGAAGCTCTAGTGTAGTTCTTGACATATATGGACGGTACAACACACACACACACACACACACACACACACACACACACACACACACACACACACACACACACACACACACACACACACACACACACACACACACACACACACACACACACACACACACACACACACACACACACACACACACACACACACACACACACACACACACACACACACACACACACACACACACACACACACACACACACACACACAATAGAAGAATAGCTATTATATCCATTGTAATATTGCTATTCAGAGAATTTATGTAGGCTAATTATCTGTATTAGTATATAGACTGTTAGTAATAACTTTAGTAGAATGATCGGCCTAGTAGGAGCCAGACAGGGATGGTGTGTGTGTGTTTTCTTGACAGTAATTTGTGACTGATGTTTTTGTGATTTCTTGCAGTAACTGAATATTATATTAAATTAGGAAATTAATAGATTACTTGCAAGTAAATATGTGATTATGCGATTGTACATCTATAATGTAAAATAATATAAATAATATTATATTACTTATATTAAATCATAAATATTGTTACGACATCACAGAACAATCTACGTGTTTGTCGAATGCGACAGAAGAATCTCGATGTAACGCGTGTGGCATACGTGCTTGTCAACGCATTTTCGAGACTTTTCTTGAAGGCGCCAGCCGCACGGACTGTGTCAAGGGTGCAGTTAATTATGTAGTTCATACGAGCGCTAAGACACAATTAGGAACATTCTGGTCTGTGAGCACAGGTATAAATACATGGCGGCAGCGACCTTAAGTTTCAGTATTATTGGCGATATATTTACAGAGTGGTTCGAGTTATTACTGTGTACGTTCAAGTGGTTATTTGTGAAGTGTTGCGTTTTATAATCGGGCGGTATAATTGTAATAACCATTGTGTTTAATATTAGTGACATTTTATTGCGTGTGAACAATTTTTTATTTGATTTGTGGTAGTTGACTGTGTTGTTAATTACGAACTGTTTAACTGTAAAAATTAAAGCTGGTGATAGTGACTTAATTGGTGTCTTGTATGTATTTTGTTTCCACTGTACCTACGACGGGCAAGTAGACCATCGTAACAATATAATATTCATCATGGTGGTGAATAAAATAACATCCATAACATAAAATATCAACTTACAAAAGACATTATTTTGCTAACAACGCGTGGTAGGGTGTTTGTAATTTAAAAATTTTTTTTGCATAATATGAAGATGATAGTAAAATAAATGGTGTGCTGAATCATTGTAATGGTGTTATGTCATTGTTAAATATATTCTTGTTTAAATGAATATTTAATATTCAGTATATGTATTATATTATAAAACAATAAATATTTATGCAAAGTGTTTTCTAATTTTTTGTCACTATATTTGTACCTGATGCACTTTTTGTAGATTCAGTCTGTATCTTTAACCTTTCTATATAAATTAATGAATAATCGATTAAAAGTTTTCAGTTGTAATGTTTGTTTATGTAATCAGCTGTTTTGGTGTTTATATTAAAAATATTTAATGTTTATATTTTATCTATTATAAATTTATAATTTTAAATTAACAATCTTGTTTTTTTTATTGAGTTTGTTCTTTAACTAGCGTATTTGTTATTAGTGTTTATATATATTGAGATTTTCCCAAATATTCATTTTGTGACCTTTTTGTATGTTTTTAAATTAATTTAATACTTGAATGTCTGGAAATTGATGTTTATTATTTTGACAGTTAGTGGCTAACTTGGATTGTAGA
The DNA here is from genome assembly GCA_034769895.1 of Magicicada septendecula. NCBI lineage: Eukaryota > Metazoa > Arthropoda > Insecta > Hemiptera > Cicadidae > Magicicada > Magicicada septendecula. The sequence goes on along the minus strand of CM068369.1, from coordinate 72,067,401 downwards.
TATTCAGCTTTTAAAATGTATTGCGGTGTTGAAGGAATCTATCAAGTAGCTCTTTCTTCATCTGTAAAATTTATTGCAGTCTGAACATCCTGTTTTGAATATTCTATGTTTATTGTTAACGCTGGATTTAGTTTTAGGTTTTATTTGATTAAAAACTATATTATCTGTGTTATAAGATATTCTTAAATTTGTATCATTAAATAGTTTACTTAGTTTTTGAGTTGTATTTCCATAATAGTAAAGGTTGTATATTTCGTGTTAACAGGTGGATTTTTATGATATTATATAATACAGTGGAACTTGGTTATTACGGCCTCGGCTGTTACGTCAACTCGGGTGTAGCGTTATTTTGTCATAAGTCCGGTCAAACTGATATCTTTAACATTATAAAAATTCCCGGTTTTAACGTCACTAAATATTGTACTACTCTGTTGTAGCGTCAAAAATTTCTCAGATATTTTACTCTAAATTTCATATAAACATACATGTGCGCGCGCGCTACGCCCATGGCTACAGACATACATTGTATGCAAGCGATAAGCACTGTAACAGGACCGCCGGCGCCAGCGACAGATGGAGAAAAAATTTAAAAAATTAGGAAATGCGAACATGGTGAGATGTGGATGCAGCATTATTGAAATGGTTCAAACAGTGTCGATGTTCAGATATTCCTGTGAGTGGACCAATTCTGAAAGAGAAAGCTACAGAATTCGGAAAATTGTTTGGTATTGATTTTACGTGCTCCAACGGATGGCTAGATCGATTTAAGGCCCGACACTCGATTTCCTTTGCAAAAATTTGTGGTGAGGCAAAATGCGTAGATCTGAACGTTACTGGCGATTGGGTGCGAAACACTTGGCCACAAATTAGATGATCATATAAAGATGAAGACATCTTTAATGGAGATGAAGCCGGAATTTTTTATAAATTAACTCCAGATAAGACTTTCAAATTTAAAAATGAAAAGTGCGTTGGTGGGAAGCTCTCTAAACAAAGAGTTACAGTTTTTGTTTGTGCGAACATGACGGGAACTGAAAAAAGGAAACTTTTAGTTATCGGGAAAAGTTTGCATCCTAGATGTTTTAAAAACATCAAAAAACTTCCTGTAAGTTACACTGCCAACAAAAAAGCGTGGATGACTTCTAGTATTTTTGAAGATGAAAAAAGAAAGTGGGATAAAGAACTGTCATCGAAAAACAGAAAATTTCTACTTCTAGTTGACAACTGTGCAGCCCATCTGGTCTGGTCTGGTCTGGTCTTCTTACCAGCCAACTGTACGAGAGTCCTGCAACCTATGGACCAAGGCGTCATTAGAAGCCTAAAGTGTCACTACCGCAAGCAACTTAAAAAAAAAATTTTCTGTATGGACACGGCGCAACCTGCCACAATTTCACTCTTAGATGCAATACAATTCCTAGACGACTCTTGGAAGAGTGTAACACAGGAGACGATAGCAAAATGCTTTAGTAAAGCACAACTCGTACATGAAAATTTACCCGATGATGACGGAGACGACGACTTGCTGCTCTCGGAGTGGATTAAGAAATTCGACGTAAATGAATTTGGAAATGAACTTGATTCCTGTGCATCAGTGGATGACCAAGTAGAAATATTCCAAGTGTTGAGTGACGCAGAAATTATCGCGGAAGTAAAAAACATAGAAGCAGAAGAAGTTGAAGAAGATGCTGAGCAAGAGAAGGATGCCAACATCGTTTGTCCGACAGTACAGGAAGCAATGAGAGCCGCCGAAACTCTTTCACGATTTTACTGATTTAGAGAGACGTCTGACAATGCAGCGCAGCATCTCCACAGCACAACAGAAAGAATTTATTTTTCAGAAAGTAGCGTTCAGAAGAAAATTACGGATTACTTTCGACAGTAAGCCTAAATGTAAGTTACATGTACTTTCTTTTTGATCTTTTAAAATATTCTTCATGCTGTTTGTATAAATGAAATGCAGTTTGTAAACTTTAGAATAAATATCACGAATAATGTTAATAATGCAAAGATCTTTTTTTTTATTTCTCCTTACTTACTAGTGATTAAAAAGGGTCTTTTATAACGACTCTTTTATAACGTCACTCGGACATAACGTCATTATTTTTTTGGTCCCTTCAATGACGTTATAACCAAGTTCCACTGTATATCAAACTCTTGTCGCTACATAACAACACTGTTTTTTGGTTTTACACATCTAATCTGGGTTGAGAGGTTAGTTGTAATTCTTGTAGAGATGCTGTTGTTGCATGTGCACCAACTAACTGTATGTAGAGTTATCTGAAATTGTTTTCAGAAGAAGCACCATGGTTATTTCAATTGAGGAATGCATTTTTCTTATTGAGCATGTGTTTCCATTCCATATGCAATTAGAATGTCCATTGCAATATATATATATATATATTGTAACGTAACAGAGTTGAGGTCCCCAACGTTACATAAAAAATTGAATTAACTATGGTCAAGGACCATACCCCGAATTAAGGTTGGTCAGTAATTAATGCATCTGAGAAGTACCTCAAGTCAAAAGATGTGAGAAGTACCTCAAGTCAAAAGATGCAATAATAAACGTTGAATATAAAATACTACACCAATTAATAGTTAATATAATAAATTGTGCTTGTTTTTATACTATAGCATGTTAATGTTCACAGAATATTTATGTTATGTTTTGAGTATGGTAAGAGTGAACTAATGTTGTTTAATAGGAATACTTAATCAGTGATAATGTTTGTATTTATGTTAAATTTGTCTTTAGACAATCCAGTATAGTTACCTGTGTTAGGCATTATACTAAGTTTTAAGTATTGTCTAAAATTGAATAATGAAGTTGTTTTAATTAATGTTTGTAAACTTGGCCAGGAGGGCAATCAGTGTTTAAGGTTTGACAAGTAGTTCTGAGAATTATGTTTTAAACTAATGAAGGGTTCCAGGACAAGTTAATTAATGTAATAAAGTAAAAACCAGGAAATTAAAATTAATGTAAATAACCATTAATCAATAATTAATTGTACAGTAGGTCAGGTAAAGAAAATTAAGTTAAAAACCCAAACAATATTATAACAGTTGCAAGAAAACCTATAGGCCTAAATTTAATATTTGTGAAAGGAAATTAATACCTTTTTAAGAAGCCCAGTCCAATGAAACTATAGTAAAACATATACTGTTTATGAAGGAAGGTTAGGTGAGAATTTTAGGTAATTTAGTATTATTCCAAGCATGGAGTATTTTATTGAAAAAGAGTAGTAATATTCTATAATTCTGGCTCTAGGATATCTAATTTCATCCAATGACAGAAAAAGTGGTTGTTAAGGCAACTGAAATGGACATGAGTTGTTTATATTGAATCATTCGTTCCGATTGTTACAAGCTATTGAGTTGAGATGGGCAGATACATTTAAAAGAATGAATAATAAATTCTGAAGAAAATATGAATCTAAATTAAAAAACCCTCTTTGAAACCTAATTCTATCATAATACTGATGAGTAATAAAACCAATTAGACTTCCAAATTATAACTGAATACATTTAAAAGAGTTGAAAACCCCTCACCTCATTCACCAGAATAATTCCGCTGGATTCGGTATTAAACCGATTTCTCCTATAACCAGAAGATTAGTTGAGAGAAATAAAGGCCGAAACTAACGGAATTATTGAGAAGACATACGAAGACCTCGTTTTGCAGAGTTAACCTTCACTTGCAGAAGAAGCTGGAATACTATTTTCATTCCACCGTGACCGACAACTATCAAGATCGTAGGAGAAGAACAGCAGTTAGAAGAGTTCCTGAGAGCTTCCCTGGATACTACACCATCAATTTTATTAAGGGCCAAAACAATTTTTCCTGGATGAGCGTAACTTAAGCCGAACATCTTCACTGTTTACAGACGTCCAGTGCCAGTTTGAGTTCTGCCAACCCGGTAAAAAAACAACCTATTTTAAATTCAATATATTTAGAGTTAATAATTTTGTTTTGTAATACTTGAGTAACCTTAATTTTGCATTTTACCTGGCCTTACTAATGGTTCAAAGAATCTTACGAACCCTGGGATAAGAAATATTTATTGTTATATTTAATTTGTATAAGTCAAAGGAACTTGATCAATTGACAATCGATATATTTTTGTATAATCGATTTGATAATATTATTATTTTGGAGATAACGGTGACTGTGAAATAACAGATAAAATTAATAAAGGATCTTTATTGTATGAGATAATGTTTTAAGTTATTGCAGAATAGATACTATATGTAGTGGTTGGAATAGTTTACAATAAAAGGTTGATTCAAACCCGATGAACGGCTAACCTAGAAGCACGCTTATTACAAATAACAGCGCTAATTGCTTACAGCTGGTGGAACGGGAGATTGCCGAACTAGCGTGTTTTCAGTACCAAATTTGAATAGAATTCTCTAACATCGAGGGACTAGGGTTGACAAGAATACTCAATACATTCAGTCAATACACTATATATATCGTTGATACTGCCCAACTACTGACTACTAAGTTAAACCTATATCGTAGTACGATTATAAGTTAAAAGAACATAATCATAATTATATATGCCTAATAATATATTTTCAGGAGGTTTCATCTGTAACAACCTAATAGATACATTCATTAATGACACATTGATTAAAAACAGGTAACAACATTTTAATTGTTACAAATTGCCACCTTCAACGTGTTGATTGACGTTGATACACGGGAGTCTCATATAAGTAAATAAAACACGATAACACGTTTTATTTTAAATTGGCGAACCCAACAGTGGGGCTGAAGATTAATACTGAGGAAGAAAATTTTACATAAATAAATAAATAATTTACAGAGCTGTATAAGATATATTTGTAACACACACATAAGATATTGAATTATATCCATATATATAATTATAGGCCATCTGTTTGATAGTACAATTTGTTGTTGTATTGATAATAATTTTGATTTAAAATTATTTTTAAAGTATTAGTTAACTGTTTAATGTATGTGTTACTTTTGTTATTTGTTTGCAGATTATTTATTATAATATTTATAGTTTCTTCAATGGGAATGTTTGTATACATGTTTGATATGTCGAATGAATATAATTTTGTATTTCTGTTTACTTCTACGTTTATTAGTTGTTCCGTGAGTTCGATACTATTTTTTATATTGTGTTTTGCTGGAAGTTCAATTTTATGTTTTAAGATTTGAGTTAGTAATTTTGATATTTTATAATTTGGTGCGGTCCTAGCGTTTATTAAAGGTCTGATAGGTTTATTGATTTTGTGTAATTTTATTAAAGAATTTAATTTTGGTGCACAAGGATTATCCATTTTATATTTAAAGGAGTCTGTAGGATTTATGATTTGGTTACTATTTTTTAGTATATTTGTTATTTGTGTTTGATATTTATTTGTGGGATCTTTATTTAATGTTATGCAATTATTATTAACTATAAATTCTTCTGTTTTATCGTCTAAATCTTTCTGAGAAATTATTATTGTACTATTACTCTTATCAGCTTTGGTTAAAGTGAGGTTCCATTTATATTGGGCTTGAGTAATATATTTGCTTAATTTATTGTTATTGTTGTTTTTTACTATTATTTTTGTGTATTTTGGAAAAATATTAAGGTGTAGGCATTTTTTGTTAAAATATATGTTTCCAAAACAATTAATTAATTGTTTTTTACGTTTAATAAATTGGTTATAGGAATGAGTTACATCACCTTGTATGGTGTTTTCATCCATCATTTTCTATATAAGTAACTCGATGTTTCTTGCAGTAATTATATAATTACATATTTGTTTACATTTTTAAGATTTGTTTTGTTTGATGATTCTAGGGTAGCTATTTCGTTTTCCGTGAATTTAATATTAGATAAATTTACGAATTTTGGGTAAAAAGTGTGGTTATTATTTAATGTGTGTAAATTTTGGTTAGCTTCTTTAGGTGTACTATTTATTAGTAGATTTTTAAGTTTTTTTATTGATTGTGTTAAATTTAATTTGTGTTTATTTAGTATTTTAAGCATATTAATATATTTATTATTCCATGTATGATAATCAAGTGTGTTGGCTAAAAGAAGATGTAAATTAATTAATTGTTTATTAATGTAGTCGATTTTTCTGTAATTATTTGATATTTCGTCTTTAATCCATTTATATTGGGCTTGAGTAATATATTTGCTTAATTTATTGTTATTGTTGTTTTTTACTATTATTTTTGTGTATTTTGGAAAAATATTAAGGTGTAGGCATTTTTTGTTAAAATATATGTTTCCAAAACAATTAATTAATTGTTTTTTACGTTTAATAAATTGGTTATAGGAATGAGTTACATCACCTTGTATGGTGTTTTCATCCATCATTTTCTATATAAGTAACTCGATGTTTCTTGCAGTAATTATATAATTTGTGATGTTTTATATATTATAGGTTATATAATTATATAACCTCCGCTATCATATCAGAAATCTTCCTACAAAAACTCGACGAACAAATAATAAATATAATAAAATGAAACGACCCATTAGGATGTTATTTTAGATATGTTGATGACACTCTGTAGATTTCCCAAAACAATGTTATAAATATAAATAAAATATTCAACTCCATAAATAATTTACATTCTAAAATAAAATTCACGTTAGAAGAAGAATCTAATAATAAATTAAATTATTTAGACTTAACAATAAAGAAAAATGAAACAAATTTTGAATACGCAATATACAGGAAACCTTCTCAAACTGACTTAGTAATACCAAATACTTCTAATCATCCTCCCCAACACAAAATGGCAGTATTTAATTCCATGATTTACCGAATGCTTAGGATCCCATTAAATAACACAGAAAGAAACAAAGAAAGAAAAATTATCCAACAAATAGCAGTTAAAAATGGATAAAAATAAAAACTATTAATAAATTAGAAAATAAAATTAAACATAAAATCACTAATAAAATTCCTAAAAACACTACATTTAAAAATTCATCTATTAATACTAATATAAAATATACAACCTTCACTTATTACGGAAATGTAACTCAAAAACTAAATAAAATATTTAAAGATACTAATTTAAAAATATAATACAGATAATATAATTTTTAATAAAATAAAACCTAAAATTAAATCCAATACTCACAATAAAAATGGAGTATATAAAATAGAATGTCCAGATTGCAATAAATTTTACGTGGGCCAGACAAAGAAAAAACTACGAGATAGATTCGTTCAACACCGCAATGCATATTTAAAACCAAATATTTATAAATCTAATTTAGCCACACATTGTCTAAATAATAACCACCAGTTTCCAAACACTGAAAATATAAAATTAATTAAAAATATACAAAAAGGTCAAAAAATGAATATTTGGGAAAATCTTAACATTTACAAACACAATAACAATAATTTATTAATTAAAGAACAAACCCAAATAAGACAAGATGATCTATTTAAAATTATAAATTTACTAAAAAATAAAAATAAAAATGAATAAAATAGAAACAAAATTTCAAATATAACCGAGAAAACAGCTGCTGAAGAAAATAAACATTAAAACAATCGTTAACTAATCGACATAAATCGATTATCAGTTATTTTATTTTACATTAAAATCGATCCAAATTCGATTATTCGTTAATTTTATATTAATAGAATTATTTCGATTGTTATTAATTCACTTAGAAACCTCTGATGATACTGATATTTTTCAGTGAAACGTGCGTCAGGTTTAAAAAAAAAAAAAAAAAAAAAAAAAAAAAAAAAAGTAGTATCTACTTGCAGAAGAAACAAATTGAAAACATCACAAATTATATAATTACATTATATACATTTAATGTATTGTTTTTAGGCATAAAGCATCCGACACCAATTCAGGAGAATTGCATACCTCATATTTTGACTGGAGGTGATTGTATAGGTTGTGCCAAAACTGGAAGTGGAAAAACACTTGCATTTGCTTTGCCAATATTACAGAAATTGTGTGAAGACCCATATGGAATATTTGCACTTGTTCTTACACCAACTCGAGAACTTGCTTTTCAGGTATTGTTTTCCGTATTAATATATCTGTTGTTAGTTTTTATAGGATAGGAAGTTAAGTTTATTATTTTCCTCTGTGTGTGTGTTTCATTAACTTTTTCTCTATCTGAGTTGAAAATACCTCTTTAATTGAACAGAAAATTTCACTTACAAACAGTGGCTTAAGTAATTAAATTAAATAACAAATTTGTCTGTGTATGGCTGAAAAATTCCAAAATCTCTAGAGCTTACAGCCATAATTTATTGACAGTCCAGTTACCTCACCCAGTTGAAATAGTTCCCAGTTACCTCACCCAGTTCCTTTTCAGTAAGGCAAATTATGTTGTGAGTTACGATCTTTCTGAATTATTTTTTTTGGACTACAAGTTTTTATAGGGAGATTGTAACAGTGGTAATGGTCACCCATGCATAATTTACTTAAAACAATCCCTTAACAAAAGAATTAGTAACTACTGCATTTACTGTCATGTGTGTCTTTACAAGAGACAGTTGCAGTATATTTTCCAAAAACACATTGTCAGTTCGTGGTGTTACACTTTAGAATAAAATCACAACACATTTCCTGATGGCAGTTCCTAACAGCACAAAAGTTGGTTTAATTTTTAAATCGTAGCAGAGTGGTAGAAATTATAAAAAAATTGAGTCAGAAATGTACACAACTAGTGAGACTAAGCTTAACCTTCTTCACTTTTGTATACATTTTCTGTACATACAGATTCTTTTTTTTTGGGGTGGGGGATAACTCTTGCAATAAATTAATAGCATAGAAATTATTGGTTAATATCAGTGTATGCTGAGTCAAGATAATGTAAAAATACTGTAAGGTAATTTTGATATATTCAGGATAATGAGTACACAATAAGAAAGAATAAATATGGTGTAACATATTTATTCATTAACGAACCTGGTGTAATTTATTCAGTAAATATTCATTCACATAAACCTGATTCAACCTTTATATTGCATAAACCTGATATTACACTTTATACCACAGAATCCAGCCAATTATACAGGCTAGTACCCAATATTAATATAAAAACTAGTGGCCTTCCATTCACAAAGTACCAAATATTATGCATAAAACTGTATTACTTTCAATTGGATTTCAGATAAGTGATTCATTTGCTGTGATTGGCAAAGTTATAAACCTTCGATTATGCGTAGTTGTGGGTGGTATGGATATGGTGACTCAAGGGCAGGAATTATCAAAAAAACCACATGTGGTGATTGCAACACCAGGAAGGTATATGAATAAATTGTATATATATAAATAAGTATTGTTAGACCCATTGTTTGTAATAAAAGGTTTAGAATTCTTGTGTGGTCTTTCGTGACATATTGTTTAGCATTAAAATAAAATAAATCTTTGAATCTGTTTGTTTCAAACACAAAGTATGTTATTAACCACTGAACTTATGTTTTGCCAGATGAAATAAAATATTGTATGTCATGAAATAAAATTTTAAATCTGAAGCTTCCAAGTCACTGTCCACACAGTTATTACTAGTTAGAATACTCATGGAGACATGAAGCTCTTATACAACAGTTGATGAAATCTTTTCAAAAAACTCAATAAAGAAATCAGTTTCAATAAATCTGTTTCACACTTAGGAGCAACATTCATTCTTACCATTCACATGTTTTACCCCATTTACTTTTGAGCTCTTTTTTTAATTGGTTATATTGATTTAATTAATTTTGAAACAGTTACTTTCCTGCTGTCTCCATGAAAAGCACGTGTTGAAGTCAGTCCGTTTTTTGTTAACTTGGTTGTTCCGAATTATGTTTGCACTGATTAAAATAATGTTCACTGAATATTGTTTGAAGTTTCACTGCTGATTGAATACTGTATTACATTATTATTTATAGTTTAATCACATTTTTATCACTTTTATTTTGGCTCGAGAGCCTGTTTACTGAACTGGCCAGTTCCGCTGGATGACGCTAAGTGGCTCGTTTTCAATATGGACGTCAGCATCCCGAGAGCGGCAACTTGCGTTCTCATTGGACGAGAGCATTTAACGTAGACTCGCAGTCGGCGACCAGGAAAATCGTACGTGATCTTCACTTTGTCAGAACGGACATCCGCGCACTCGGACACATTCCGATGTTCCAGTATTCGGTGTGTGTTGCCGGGCTTACTGGACAAACCGACAACTGGGTGTTTCAAAAGTACACTCTGCTTATTAAAACTGAAACTCTGTCTGGGCGATTCCCCGGTATTACCATTGATACAAGAATAAAATAAATCCCCTTGATTCTGTACCGTTACAATACCCCCCCCCCCGTGAGAGGTTTTCTGCCGAAACAGAAAAACTCTCATTGCTAAAATCTAAGAAGACCAGCGAGGATATGGTGCCAACAACCCCCTTGTGTCGTTTACTAAATCATGGGTAATCTACCCTCCTAGTTTGGCGACTATGGCTGCACCTGAATGACTCTACTGGACTTCTCTGTTCGAGATCCCAACACCGTAAAATCAGACAAGCACTCACCACAGTATCACCTAGCTCTGTAACATTTCAGATAAATTGTCACTAAATGGCCTTACACTAAACCAGATCCTCAACTGATTTATCTCCCTCTTAGCCATACTGGATTGCCTTTAGCAAAGTACTGGGTGTGTACATATGTGCTTTCCTATCTTAAACATAATACACCTTAACTCAAATAAACATTCCTTATTTTACAAAACCTTAACCTCAAAATAAGCATAATCACTTTTAAATTAACATGATTTACAATTCGTTAGCATTATACTTTTTCTTTTAATTTTTGTTAGTCAAACACTTTAATTGTTTATTTGGCGTTATCATTTCAAATCAAAAAGAAATTATTTAAATTTCAATTATTTATTCAAATATATCTAAGTTCATGACCAAAAAATCACATTTTAATTTGATTTAAATCATCTCTTTCAGTTAATTACTTTAACTGCATTTTGTATTCATTGACTTCCTTTATCTTTGTGACCTTCAAATCACTACTAGTTAAAAACAATCTACTACTAACATTTCAAAAAAAAATTTTTGTTTTGTTTTTTCAAATCATTTACACCTCCATTCACACGTTATTTTCTACTCGTCTCACACTTCGTAAAGGGATCAGCAAAAATATGTCTTATAAAGATGGGGTCGGCGACGGTCAGATTCCATGCGCGAATGAACATGAACTAAAAGCACTTATGGCAGCCTTGAAGGAACTATACAAATAGCCACCAAAACCGACCCCGTTATCCTTACCACTACTTAATCATTACTATTCCTATTACTATCAACTATTTTATTTGGTGCTCAAACGGACAAAATTTGTCATTCGCAGACTTTAGTTTGCCAATGATACTGGTTATAAATACTTGAAAATTGCCTCACATTGTTTTTAATGTACCCTCAGGCAATTGTTGGTACGTGGGGTGGTGCTAGTTTGTGCACCTTGAGTGTAATTTATTTCCACGTACCTTAGGGGTCCCCCTCCCCGTTCAATAATACAATTAAATTTCTACTTGCACCAATTTTGTGAAGCCGGACCATCGTCATTTTCACCACCAGATGGAAGTTACCTCCAAACAGCCAAAACCCACGGTCAGGGTTGGTGAAGCCGTGACCACCCGAAAATGGGGGCGAGTCCCTTCTGAAAACATATAAGACATATTAAAATTCATAAAACTTGATTTAAAATTTATCATGACCAATATCGCTTTAAATTTGTTTCGTTATGTGTACCCACTATTTCTCGTGTCACCTGGTTTTGCAAAACATATGCGTTGTCCATCTTGACTTATATCACATCGTAGGGTCCTTCATATAACAAAAAGAATTTCTTGATTTCTGTATCCTGTGCACTCGATAAATCATGCCTTCTTATCAGAACTAACTGACCTACTTCATATTTCGTCCATTTGCCTGTAGCATCATGACGCCGCTTCCTTCTTTCCCCCTTAGTCAACAAGTTTTTGTTTGCTAGTTTAATTTTTATTTCCAGACCTCTGGTATTCCTCCCAGGTGGATAATTGAACAACTGTTCCAGAATTCTAGGTGGGCGTGTCCACTTGACTAACTCATATGGCGTAAACCCAGTTGATTCATGCGTAGTACAATTAAACCATTCTTCGATTTTCCCCACATACCACATAACACTGGCCATTCGCTGTGTTTGGGATGGCAATATGCCCGAAAAATCCTCCCTAATTCTCGCATGACTCTTTCGGCCTGGTTTGACTGAAGATGGTATACCGCCGTGTGTTTGGGTATAATGCCTTCCCAACCCAACGTTTGTTGCCAAGTTCCACTAATGAATTGGGGCCCATGATCGGATAGTGTTATCTTAGGTTTACCGGTTTTGATCATATAGTCCTTCGTTATTTTTTTGCTTAGGACTTTACTAGTCGCCCTTTTTACACTATACAATTTTACAAATTTAGTGAAGGTATCTAATACCACAAAAATGTACATTACCTCTCCTCTTCCCTTTGGTAGAGGGCCAAACAAATCCACTGCGACTAAATCAAAGGGTTTCTCGACTCTCATGCATCTCATTTCTCCCTCTAACCGGTAATTAACTACTTTTGATTTCTGACATAAATCACAACGCTGGAGTAAGGTTCTAACTCTCCGTTCCATATTTTTGAATAAGCATGATTCTTTTAGTACGTTCACACACTTCCTAGCACCGAAATGCCCATACCGAATATGACAGTCCCATATTATCTTATCTACCAACCCTTCCGGTATGACTAACCTCCAATCACGCTCTCCCCCATCTACTTTCTTAAACAGACTCCCTTGATATATTTGAAAATATTGGCTATACCCAAACTCATCTAAATTGGACTCTAAACTGGTTATTATTTTATTTAATTTAACATCTGCTCTCTGCATGTTATTAATATCTTTCAACTCCTCCCCAAAAAGCCTATCTTCCCTACTTAGTCTATATATCTCTATTTCTTTTAAATCTATCCCCTTTTTATTACCCTCAAAGTCCACCCTTGACAGTGTATCTGGTACTTTGTTTTCCACTCCCCTTACGTGTTCCCAGGAAATGTTGTATTCTTGTAAAGCTAACACCCACCTGGTAAGTCGACTGTGTGTCAGTTTACATGTATTCAGAAAGGAGAGAGCCTTGTGGTCGGTTCTGATGATCGTGGAATTCCCCAGCAGATACGTCCGAAACTTCTTCACCGCGAAGACGATGCTAAGTAATTCCTTCTCGGTTGTTGTATAATTCTTTTCGGCCACTAGCAAGGTACGGCTGGCGAAAGCGATGGTGTGATGTTCCCTGTCGTCGTCCTCCTGGTACAACTCAGCACCTAGAGCGATATTGCTAGCGTCCATCTGTAAGTAAAATTTGCTTTCAAAGTTAGGGTGATTCATCATGATCATGTTAACAAAATGGCCCTTTATCTCACTAAATCCATCTCTTTCTTTTTCCCCCCCATCTCCACTGCTTATTCTTTTGTAAGACCGCACTCAACTTTGAAGTTACATGGGCATAGTTTTTCTGAAACTTTCTATAAAAATTGCACAACCCTAAAAAACTTTGCAATTGTTTGATATTTCTAGGTTCAGGGAATTTCAAAATTGACTCTACCTTCTCTGGGTTGGCTTTTATCCCTTCTGGTGTGATTATGAAACCTAAGAAATGTATTTCTTTCTGTAAGAATTTAGATTTTTCCCAGTTGACAGTCAACCCCCCTTTCTGCAATTTGTCTAACACATATTCTAAATGCTCCATTGTTCTGAGAACGTGCGTGAGGCTATCAGTATGTCATCTACATAAATTGTCAATCTAAGTTCTGTGGTTGTAGAATCTCATCTAAACATTTTATAAAACTGGCTACACTGGTGTTCAGTCCGAACGGTAATCGTTTGAATTGGTAGTTTTTTCCATTAAATAAAAATGCTGTATATTTACAACTATTTACGGTTAACGGGATTTGCCAATACCCTGCGGTTAGATCCAATGACGTCATGTACTTTACACCGCTAAACTTTTGAATGATCTCATCGATTGGTTCCGGCGACTCCCAGTCAGGAATTATTATTTGATTGATACGACGGGCATCTAAACACAGTCTCACTCTACCATCTTTTTTGATTACCACTACTAACGGGTTTCAATAAGGTGACACCGATCTCTCTATTATACCCCCCTCTAACATTTTATCTAGCTCTTCCTGAACGGCCTTTCGTTTGGAAAATGACACTGGATAACTTCTTTGTACATAGGGTGCGTGTTCCCTTACCTTTAACTCACACTCGTAGTTCCTGGCTCTTCCAGGTAACTCTGCAAACACTTCTTTAAAACTCGCTACGACCCGCTACAACGCTCTACGTTGGGGACTCCTTACCACGCCACCCTCACTACAAAACTTGTGTGCCCTCTCTTCCCATATTTGCTCTTCCCGTTCATCATTCTCTCTCTCTCTACATGCATTCACTCTAACTTCCATTCCTCTAGCCGCAACCCTGTTCTGAAACAACTGGATTTATTTGCATTAATATATATATCTCGAGTCCCTGTATTCGGGCGTCACTGAGACAACTGAATTTATTTCAATTAATAAAATTATTACATTCTTACCTTCGGGCTCTCTTCTAGGGTCCTACAGACGAAACCAGCTGCAGAAAGATTATTTGAGTTGAGGGGTGAAAATATAATAAAACCGTTTATATTGGTTAGAGCAACTGATTTGAATTTTATTTAATACGCAAAATGCTTATTGGCAAATTAAGACATTAATAAACAAATTAACAACACAAAAATCATAAAATTAATTAGCGAACCAATCTTACTTAACTATGACAGTAATAACAAACAATTTATGTTTACTGAACCAGTACGTAATTTATCCCCATTCTCCTACCCATTCATTCTTTTACATGAACATTCTATTTAAACCCCTTTCCCTTAGAGATCTCATTATTATTTGAAACATTCCCAGGTATAAATTTTAAGGTTGTTCAAATTTTGGAATTATAAGAAATTGATTATACGAGTACTCAGCCTGGTTGTACACCTGGTCCAACTGTTGCGGCACTTATTTCACTCCGCACTCCGAAAGTCACTGGAAGATAAGTAAAGTTATTTTTTCTTGTGATGGGCATTAATTATTCACTGGTTGAATAATATTATTCACTGAATAGAACCATGTTTTATCACATTTCGCTTTTTGTCGGCCGACTTTCCTTTGCTCGAGCACTTAGGTTTGGAGTTAGTTGACCGCAATATTGTTTATGCACTTTTATAGATGTTTTATTGGATAGGCCGATTATAGTATTTTCGGCCTATCTTGCACCCGAGGCCACCGTTTAACTTGTAAAACTTGCAGACGACTGTATTCTGCTACTGTCTGATTCAAACTGGGGTGACAAAGTGTTCTTACTGTGATTTACACAGAGACTGAGCTGGCAGGCTGTTGCGTAATGCGTCTGGCTGGGCTGTCTAGACATCAACAGTCTGCAATAACATTGTATGTTTCCTGGTTACCAGGGGTTCCCCTTAGGTGAATACTGACTACTTTAAAATTAACTGATTTAAATTGAAACCCTTGTAGCACACAATTCTGTACTGTTACAATCACCCTTACTCCCAATATTCTCACCGTGTCTGTAACCCGCTCAAAACTGACCCTGATTGGTTGAATTTCATGACTTAGTTCTAATATCCGCTTCTTAAAATCAATTACCACGCTATGCCTGATTAAAAAATCGTTACCTAATATGACTTCTAAGTTCAGACTGCGTACCACCAAAAATGTATTTTCATATGTTCCCCCATTTATCATCATGTTTAGTTGTACTTGTTTGGTTACTCTTTTACTTCTAACCCCAGTAACACCTACAATACTAACCCCCGCAACTGGCAAAGAAGGAATGTTTTGGTTGTTTTCCCTTAATTCATCTAATATATGTTCCGAAACTATGTAGACCTCGCTCCCTGTGTCTACTAAAGTCTTAACTTCCTTACCTTCTATATTGATCTTTATTTCTGTTAACCCTGACTCCTGTCTTCCTGTCTCCGGGTCCTCCTCCTCCATCAATTCCTTGGACATGTCTGTAATGATGATATGGCTCTGGTAGTGGCACTCCTCTTGGACCCCGCTGCTACCTGCTGACAATGGTTGGGTCCTTTCATCCACTGTCCCCGCTAGTTTCCCTGTGGTATGGTGGCGTTGCTAGGTGAATATCTTCCTCTACCCCTCGTCGTATTTCCACCTCCTCTACTGTTACCTCCGCCTCGTTGCTGCTGACTGTGATGGGTGAATGCCACGTTGTTCCTTTGGCAACCTCTCACCTTGTTGCACCTGTTGTATAGTTACGTTATTTTTGAATTTATAAATACGATATATTATATCTCACAAATGTGGTTATGTATACAAAACTAGGACGCCATCTTTTACTACCTAAGTCATGGGCCAGAAGTTCGTTACGCGAAGTCATAGGAAACGGAAATTGCTTGAAATAACAAAACAGCTGTTCTAATTGTTACCAATGAAATACCCCTTTTTATTCTTTACTTTGTTACATAACATTTTTTAAAACCAACTGTAACCCTTCCAAAAACATAATGTGTAATAATAACTTTGATTAAGTTTAATGATTATATGTTTAAATGATTATACAATAATAACATGTATATATTTATATAGTGGTGCTCAACCCAGCACTTAGAATAATTATGCACGCACACAACCACTCACCCTTTCATTATCATGGTACAAACTTATTTAAATTTTGGAGCTCCTTAAATTTTAATTGAAATTTTGAATAATTTGTTAAATGATTGATTTCTACAATAACATATATTGGGAAATAAAGGATTCAAAATATATAAGGAACGCTCTCACCAATTTCCGTGTTGGCTTCCTCGCACTGCCAGTCTCGTTCGTATATCGGCACAATCGGTGTATTTTACTGCGCTTGACGGGACACCTTTGGTCAACCCACGTAACCCACCGTCGTGGGACCGATTCTATACGTCGATCTTGTTTACGAACGACTTAATCGGTCGAGGACGCCTACACCAAACCGAACTATTACTTTCCTTAATACATTTTGATAGTAGATATTATACTGTTTATTAACCACCTACAGTGGTCTAAAAAGTTAAAATTCACTCATAAGTGAATGGGCGGCCGGCCGGCTCAAATCAGAGCTGCAGATGAAATGACGGCAATTTCTGGTTGAAATCTGCGGAAGTGGGGTGTATTGACGTCACATTCCTTTGTCTAAGTTGTTGACATCGCCGTTTGTAGTTGTCAACACATTCTCCGCCTCTGACGTAACGAAGGCTTGGCTCTGCTTATCTCAATAACTGCACACTGTTTTTGTGATGTGACACCGTTTTTTGTCATGAATTAGTTCAAATCCTGGCAAATACTGTAATATAGTCCACTCACCGTAAATTCTATATAGGGTGTTTGAGGTTGGGTTGGGTATGTCAAAAAATAGGAAAATACAATATTTATGATCTCGTTACCATATTTTATGTAATTATACAATGTACCATGATTGTACCATCACAAAACCCCCTCAATGAAAGATGGTGTGACGAAGCACACAAACTTTCATTGACCCTTTCATACTTCCTAAAGGGATCAGTCAGGACAAGTC
This sequence comes from Magicicada septendecula, assembly GCA_034769895.1. Classification (NCBI taxonomy): domain Eukaryota; kingdom Metazoa; phylum Arthropoda; class Insecta; order Hemiptera; family Cicadidae; genus Magicicada; species Magicicada septendecula. Next base: position 72,049,756 of record CM068369.1, on the reverse strand, counting down.
GCCACAACCCCCTTACAATTTTATATAAAAAATAACAATAACTCACCCTTGGTCTGGTGATGAGGACCGTACCTTCATGACCTTACTGGACTTCTCCTGCGAGATCCCAACACCATAAGGCCACTTAGGCTCTTAACGCCCCTGCTCTGACGCGTTGGCCAGCTCAGGACCGCTGTCACACCCCAAACACTGAAACAATTTATAAAAAATATTAATATAGTGGCTTATTGAATCACTCCATCCTCAACTGATCTGGTTCCCCTTAGCTAAGTGCTGGTTTGTGCCAATAAGCACTGGGTTGGCTTAATATATTTTAATATGCTTAATAAAATTATAAGATTATATATTATAATCTTCAAGAATTAAAAAGAATATTATACCAAAATTGAATAAGATATAATTGAAAATATAATAAGAAAATTACACATTATAATCTCCCAAATCTGGAGAAAAACAAATTATAAAAGAATTAATAACTCTATATATTTATTTATTGAATACTCTTAGTGCATGATAAAACAAAAATAAAATTATTATTATTATTATTATTAACAGTTAATTATTTGGCTGATAAATATTATTAACAGCGCCATTTAAAAAATTTTTTTTTTTTCTCTTCCTACACATATTATAACATCATGTTAAAAAGTTTTCAAATAAATACATAATACATTAATAATTAACACTGATATATTAATAATACAGTTAATACATTTTAACTACTCAATCATATTCAATCATATCTTAATAAATAATTAAGATATATCAAAATTGAAATATCATTTAAAAATGTTAATTCTTTAGTTACATTAATAAATTTGTAGACACTTTCCAAGTCCAAAACATCACTTTTCTAACACTCCAGGAAAACAATGGATCTTCTGATATGCTTAGTTACATAAAAAAAAATATAACTCCTTACTGAGTTAACCTCTTAAGTTACACAATTTTCAAATTTTATTCTATGATAAAACAAAATTTCATGGGATTAATGCCAAAAGATATATTTTTTTTTTTTATATCCCAAGAATTAGGGGTCCCCCTCCCCGTTCAATAATAAGATTAAATTTTCAAATTTCTACCAATTTTGTGTGGAGGAAGACCATCGTTGCTTTCACTTCCTTACGTCAGTTCCGCCAACCATGGTCCACCTCCCAAACTCCAAAATCCACAATCAGAGGTGGTGAGTCTGTGATCGCCCGAAAATGGGGGAGAGTCCCTTCTGTAATCAATAGCTAAGTTAATACTCATACACTCAAAATATAAAAACACCAACATAAAAATAACTAAGACGACCAGTACAATTTTAAATTTGTAGCATGGTGTGTTCCTACTATCTCTCCAGTTACGTTGTTCTGTAATACCGCACTTAACTTAGCGGTTAGGTAGGCGTAGTTCCTTTGAAATTTCCTATAAAAGTTTTGTGCACAGCCCAAGAAAACTCTGAAGTTGTTTGATGTTTCGCGGTTCAGGGAAACGCATAATAGATTCGACCTTGTCCGGGTTTGCGGAAATTCCTTCCGATGTAATAATGAATCCTAAAAAATTAATTTTCGTTTGTAGAAATTTGGACTTATCCCAATTTACGGTTAATCCTCCCGCTTCTAATTTTCCTAAAACATATTTTAAATGTTCTAAATGGTCTTCAAATGTACGTGAAGCTATTAAAATATCATCTACATAAACTGTGAGAAAATCTAAATCTTTTGGTCTCAAAATTCTATCCAAACATTTAATGAAACTAGCTACGCTGGTATTTAGCCCAAATGGTAGTCGCTTAAACTGATAATTTTTTCCGTTAAACAAAAATGCTGTGTATTGCCTACTTACCTCTGCTAATGGTACCTGCCAATATCCAGCAGTCAGATCTAAGGATGTCATAAATCGTACGCCACTAAACTTTTGAAAGATCTCATTTATAGATTCTGGTGATTCTCGGTCTGGTATAATAATTTGATTAATTTTCCTTGCGTCTAGGCATAATCTTACTCCTCCTTCCTTCTTGATTACCACCACTAACGGATTTGAGTAGTGAGACACTGACCTCTCTATGATACCATTATCTAACATTTTATCCAACTCCTCTTGCACCGCTCGTCTTTTAGAGTAAGGCACTGGATAACTCCGCTGCATGAATGGTGTGTGTTCCTTTATCTGTAACATACATTCATAATTTTTTGCCCTTCCTGGAATATCGGCAAACACTCCCTTAAACTGCTCTATTACCTGCCATAACGCTATACGTTGGCCACTCCTTATCACCTCACCCCCACTACAGAATTCATCCGCCCTTATCTCCCATACTTCATTATTAATATTACTCAGTTCATTATCAACATCTTCTAAATACTCACCCTCTATACAAAAATTTACTTTAGTATCTAAGTGATTCTCAACTACTTGTTTCTGTAACAATTTCACACCAGTGGTTCTAACTTTATTTATCACGTTTTCAAAATTAATTTTCACAGACCGCTCACCCCCATCTAACTCCAAAATTTTTTCTTTAAAATTTATTACAGCTTTATTTCTTTGTAAAAAATCATTTCCCAAAATGATATCCAAACTTAACCCCTTGACTACCAAAAATGTATTATCAAAATTAATACCTCCAATTGAGAAACTTAAATGTATCTGTTTTGTCACCCTTTTACTACGTACCCCCGTGACTCCTATTACTGTAACCCCTGCTACGGGTAAAACTGGAATATTCTTATTCAATTCTTTCAATTCACTTAAAATGTTCTCGGCTATTACTGAAATTTCACTCCCTGTATCAACAAGTGTTTTAAAGTTTCTATTATCTATTGTTACCTGTATTTCCGTGAGTCCAGCTCTCACCTCCAATGTCGTGTTACACTCCTCCTCCAATAAATCGGCAACGATGTCTGCTTTTATTACGTTGGATTGTAAGTTCTCGATGGGTCGGACCTCATGAGTTTCCCTGAACAGTGGTCGGGTCCTACTTACCACTGTTGACTTCAGTTTTCCGGCTGTGTCCTATTATGACTTGTTGATGGCACAGGGTGTCCGCGTGTTGGTCCCTGATGGTGGTACGGTGCTCCTCTGTTACTCGGGGCTCCTCTGTTCGCAGGTATGAATTGCTTTACTTGGTTATTTCTTGGTGCTTTACAGAAATAACAATGCTGCATGTGACCCCGATTCTCCTTCCTGCAACTAGAACAACTCCAACCGCCTGGTGTCTGTAAATCATTTCTAACATTATATTTATTGCCAGTATGATTAAAATAAGGCCTTGGCCGATTAAACTCATTGTTATTATTGTTATGGTTATACATATTTGGTTGTATAGGGCGTCTACCCATTTCACGATCATTTATACTTTGTAGTATATCTAATACCCTTTCCAGTTCATCAAGATTTTCTATTTCTTTAGTCATCAGAGTGACCTGCACTTCTCTAGGTAAGTGCTTACCAACATACCTAACAAATGACTTAAATGGTATAGGAGGCTCTAAATATTTAGCTTCGTTGTACAATTTTGTTACATAAATAGTAATGTTATTATTACTAACGTTACGTCCCATGAAATTACCCGTTCCCATAATACGGCTTCTTAAAGTCTCCTGCTCTTCTTCTGTCCAATATTTACCCTTGAAAGCTTTTTCAAAAGTATTATAGCAATCCCATTCTAACCTATGAGCTTCAGCCCATATGACTGAGTTACCCTTGAAACATTTAATAATTTTATTTAATTTCACTTCCCAGCTACTACTACTAAAATGATTATAATCCCTAGTCTGATTAAGGAATCGCATGGGATGTATTACTCTGTTTTCATGGCTAAAATTCTCTAGTTCTATTTCATTATAGAAATCTCTAGTTACTACTCCTCTATCAGTTATGCTTGAAACATTTTTATTTATTTCTCCCCGTAATTCGTTTTTTACACTGGTCAAATTATTTGCAATCATATCATATTTATCATGCACATCCATACTATTTTGTACAGTTAAGTCATCAATTTCTTTAATCTTACTTTGTAACAAATTAAATCTACTCTTGGTATTTTTCTCATGTTCAGTCATAGTACTATCTATAGCTTCTAAATTTTTAGTAATATCTATCACATTTATTTCAATGTTTTCTAAATGATTTTGCAACACATTGGTTTTAACTTCTACTTGACTTTCTACAAAATGTAAACATTTCTGTTGTATTTCTGTACTGCTTGTCTCTAATTGACTTTTAATCGTGTTATTTACTGTGCCATAAACTAGATCGATTTTCGTGTCTAAATCATTTATGGTACTACTGAACTTGTCATCAACAATGGCTAGTGTGGTTTTCTGTATGTTATCACAACGTGTTTCTACTGTGTTAATTCTCTCCTCAAATTGACAATTTTGTCTTTTTATTTCATTCTTTAATTCATTGAATTTAATATTAGAATCGATTTTCTGTTCATCTAGTTTTTTATCAAAACTGTCAAATTTATTTAATAAAAGTTGCATCATTGCATTAGTTTCATCCTGCTTACTATCTAAACTAGTTGAAATGGATGTATTGACTTTCGTTATTTCTACAGATACAGGCGTATGCGCCTCGTCAATCTGACTAGTTTGAGGTGTTTGTACATCCATCTCGCCAGTCAAATTTACATTAGTTGTACCTATTTCTAACGTAATATTGTCATTAGTACTCATTTTGGCAATTGTGTAATGCACGCATGCATACAATTGTCTAACCTAATTGTGGGGTTATGTTTACTAGTTATAAAATTTTGTCTGTTACCTCAAGCAATTTTTTCCCGTGTTCTTTCTAGGCGTATCCCATGTAATAATATACATACATAATATTACATAAGGTCCCTGTTCTTACGGGCGACATCTGTATAGTTACGTTATTTTTGAATTTATAAATACGATATATTATATCTCACAAATGTGGTTATGTATACAAAACTAGGACGCCATCTTTTACTACCTAAGTCATGGGCCAGAAGTTCGTTACGCGAAGTCATAGGAAACGGAAATTGCTTGAAATAACAAAACAGCTGTTCTAATTGTTACCAATGAAATACCCCTTTTTATTCTTTACTTTGTTACATAACATTTTTTAAAACCAACTGTAACCCTTCCAAAAACATAATGTGTAATAATAACTTTGATTAAGTTTAATGATTATATGTTTAAATGATTATACAATAATAACATGTATATATTTATATAGTGGTGCTCAACCCAGCACTTAGAATAATTATGCACGCACACAACCACTCACCCTTTCATTATCATGGTACAAACTTATTTAAATTTTGGAGCTCCTTAAATTTTAATTGAAATTTTGAATAATTTGTTAAATGATTGATTTCTACAATAACATATATTGGGAAATAAAGGATTCAAAATATATAAGGAACGCTCTCACCAATTTCCGTGTTGGCTTCCTCGCACTGCCAGTCTCGTTCGTATATCGGCACAATCGGTGTATTTTACTGCGCTTGACGGGACACCTTTGGTCAACCCACGTAACCCACCGTCATGGGACCGATTCTATACGTCGATCTTGTTTACGAACGACTTAATCGGTCGAGGACGTCTACACCAAACCGAACTATTACTTTCCTTAATACATTTTGATAGTAGATATTATACTGTTTATTAACCACCTACAGTGGTCTAAAAAGTTAAAATTCACTCGTAAGTGAATGGGCGGCCGGCCGGCTCAAATCAGAGCTGCAGATGAAATGACGGCAATTTCTGGTTGAAATCTGCGTAAGTGGGGTGTATTGACGTCACATTCCTTTGTCTAAGTTGTTGACATCGCCGTTTGTAGTTGTCAACACATTCTCCGCCTCTGACGTAACGAAGGCTTGGCTCTGCTTATCTCAATAACTGCACACTGTTTTTGTGATGTGACACCGTTTTTTGTCATGAATTAGTTCAAATCCTGGCAAATACTGTAATATAGTCCACTCACCGTAAATTCTATATAGGGTGTTTGAGGTTGGGTTGGGTATGTCAAAAAATAGGAAAATACAATATTTATGATCTCGTTACCATATTTTATGTAATTATACAATGTAACATGATTGTACCATCACACTGTAACACACTGTTCTGATAGCAAAATTTTCGTACTCACAATCCGGAAATTGCCACATCTCGTTCCTATGGTTACTGCTATCTACCCTCGCGCCCCTGTATGCGGTAGGATACCCCCTTGTTTGGTTATTATTTCTGTTAGTAAATAACACCGGTGGATTCGGACGCCTGCCTATCTCCCTGTCCCTGATGCTCTGAAAAATGTCTAATATTTTTTCAAGTTCATTGATCTCAGTTATCTCCCATGTCATTAACGATATCTGTACCTCCTGGGGTAAATTTTTGCTGATGTGTCTCATGAACGATCTAAAAGGTAGCGGAGGTTCAAGGTATTTAGCTTCGTTATATAATCTTGTAACATCATTATTATTATTATGACCCCCTAAATTACCCGGGCCCATAATTCGACTTCTTAAAATTTCTCTTGATCTTCCTCCGACCAGTATTTTTCTCGGAATGCCCTTTCGAAACTTTCATAATTTTCCCATTCTGTTCTAAGAGCCTCCGCCCATATCGCGGAACTCCTTTGGAAACACTTAATTATTTTTAATAATTGTACCTCCCAATTATTATGATTAAACTTATTAAATTCCCTCACCCGATTCAGAAACTGCATGGGGTGTACCCCCTTGTAACGGTACAGAAATGTAAATTTTATTTTGTATCAATCAGTTAACTTTCAATTGACAGATTTCACCTGTGAGGAGCCCCAGTACAGCATACATACAGTTAGCCTAAACAATTGCCCAGACGTATTGCGTAACCGCCCAGTAAGCAGCAGTCCTTGTGAAACAGTCTGCAGTTTATCACCAGTTGTAACATTAGACAGCAGCAGGAAGCAGCATAAAGTTCGTTAATTTAAAACAGTGGCCTCGGGCTTACGAGATAGGCCGTTAAAACAAATTCGGCCTATCTAATAAAGTGTGAAAACATTTATATAAAAGTATGTAAACAATACCGCGCGGCCAGTCTACAAAAAATTAGTGCGAATAAAATTACGTCGGCCGACTTTATCATATTTTATGATGTGGAACCAATAAAACAGTAAGAACCTTTAAACACAAACAGTAAACGTAATAAACAAGTACCGGAGTGCGTGAGATCGAAGCAAGTATTCAACACCAGTTCGTGCAACCAACCCTATGAGTACGCTGCGTATGGGTAACTAGAAACATTTAATATGCATATTAAAACCAATGCCAACTGACCGGTGATTGTTCGTTATAAAAGGAAAATATAAAACACCAATACTTTGTACGATAGAGTTCTCTAAGGGGCGGAGTTGTTTAAAGATCAATGTAACAGAATGAGTGTGTGTGTGATAATATAGAGGTTATACACTGGTTCATTTTCAATGTTTTATTTAGTTAGCAATATCACTTATAATAAGCAATATCACTTATAATAGTAGTCAAAATAAAACTCAATAGAGATAAGAAATAATTTCAACCAGTTGTACTATCGTTGAAAGGTTGTACTAACGTAAAAGAAAGGCGTGAATTTTTGATAAATAAAAATAAGTATGTGATTCAGACAGTATCAAATGTGTTAACGTAATTATTGCACATATCAAATCCAAATAATCCTTTCTGTAGCTGGTTTCGTCTGAACGACTCTGGACCCGAACCCGAAGGTAAGAGTAAGATTTTAGTATTTGCCGTAAATAAATAGAGTTTCACCCTACTATCGCAACTGAATGATTCTAGTTCTATTTCATTATTGACGTCCCGCGTAATCAGTACTCGTTCGGTAATATTGTTTAATTTCTGGCTTATTGCCAAATTCAGTTCATCTTTAACACTACTTATGCTCTGCTAAATTGAATAAAATTTCTTATCATTAGTACATTCGGACTGAATGCTACTTTTGGTTATTACATTGACTGACTCTTGTAACGATTGTATTTCTATTTTACAAGTATTTTCAATTTCATTGATTTTAACGTCAGTATTACACTTATGCTCATCAATATTTTGATTCATTTCTTCAATCTTATCCACTACACTACTATATTTATATTCATTGTCAGTATTACATTTATTTATTTTACTCTCAAAATCATTTTTTATTTCATTAAGTTGTTCACTAAACTGCTCATTTACAGAATCGGTTATTTGTTTTTGAATGGTATTACAACACTCGTCAAAAGCATTCAGACGCTTATTAATATTATCTTCAAACTTAACATTTTGTTGTTTCATATCATCAAAACGACTATTTTATCGAACTTACTATTGTATTCATTCATTTTAGTATCATTGACATCTAAACGACTATTTAGCTGTATATTTTGTTCACTAACCTCACTGCTTAATTTATCAAATTTATTATTTATACTGCACAACGTGTTACACAAATATTTCATCATATTATTTTCAGATTGATTACTTTCCTTAGTTGCAATTGGTGTTAGTTGAATTCCCCAGTCATCAATTTGTTTATTTTATTGTCTTGACCTACATTCGGAGTTGAATGAACTCCTAGGCCACTCATGACAGCTGACTCATTAAAGCTAGTTACGTTAATCATATCACTTTCCTTATTTTCTGCCTTTTTTTTTATACAAAATTCTCATATATCTTAACAATCTTTATCTTAAACATACTCAGTATTATTCAATATAGTTGTACGATATTATTTTGACAGTCTGAAGGTAAGACGCTTTTCTTACAGTATAATTGATAGCCTCTGGTGAGCTCTATAGCAGCGTAACATGCAGAATTGCTAACGAGAAATAATTAATAGTAAAATGACTTACCGTAATCTCACGAATGGGTTGATCCTGACACTCAGGCAGGATAGACTGGTTGGGAAGAGGACGGGTTACATGCAAATGCAAAGGATTTCTACCTGCCGAAGAGTCCGGCTCGTGGATGTTAACACTACAAAGGTTGGCGTACGACAAAGGCTTCAGGCCCAGTGCATGCATTGACTCTACACAAGCCATAGTGCCAACCTCGGAAAATGGAAATTATTGACCGGTTTGATCCAAAATATCGAACGCCGGCCCCCGTTGACCACAATGGGTCAACAACCAACTACACCAAAAGAAATGGCCAAAATACATTACAAGAAATTTGGTTTTTAGTGAACAGGAACACTCTCTGAAAAATTACCCTCCAACATAGGAGGGGGTCACACGCAAACACAAGAAAATACAAACATACAGAAAACATGCAATTAATTAGAAAAACATGCCGAACAACTCCGCCGCGGGCGCACCGACCAGGCGAGCAATCCGAAAGGTTCGGGTAGAGCAGACAAAACCCAACAACATGCAATAAACAATGGCCCAGCCAAACACAACTTAAAACTCAGCAAATCATTTTAGTTAATATTCCCTAGTTTTTTACAGTTTTTTTATTCCCTTTATTTTTTTTTATCATTTTTTTTTTACTTATTTTGTTGTTGTTGATTTGTTGAGCATCCATAACTCCCAATAGACTGGCACAACGCCATGCCAGAGACATTCCACAATGTAATCTTCAATGCGGACAACAGCTGGAAGGAACCACCTGGGAAATCCCAGAAAAGTGTCAAGTAAGTCCACAACACAATCATTAAAACTAATTCTGCTTACCTGAAAACAAAACAAACCCAATCACGAAGATATAGGCAACCTGTATAATTTGATAGCAGGTCGTTCAAAAGAACCTGCGGAAGTTTTAACTGAAGTGCGATGAACAACCCCGTCACTCCCCGGAAACACAGGTGAAACACGGCCAAGAGGCCACATCAGGGGAGGAGAATTCTGTTCCTCCATAATGACCAGGTCCCCAACCATTAAGGGCCACGAGGACAAGTGATCGAACAATTCCACCCGGGGCTCCTGAGTAAGAAACGAAGAGACCTTGGTCTCCAAGGCAACATCTTGCACGTCGTGATTCGGGCGATAATTAATAGGGGGCCAGTGCAGAGCATCAAGCTTTAGCCAATTTGGCCCTGACCACCACAATGTCGACGACTGGAGGCTGGAGAGTGAAGTACCTCTAGAGGCCAAATCAGCGGGGTTGGAAACACCATGAACATGACGCCAAGACTTAGTATTGGTCCACTCGGTAATGACATCCACCCGATTAGCAATAAACGTCTTCAATTTAAAAGTAGGCATATTCAGCCAATCCAAAACAATTGTCGAGTCCGTCCATAAGAAAACTTGACTCATTTGAATACATGAAGAGAATAAGCCAACATAATGACGAACAAGTTTGGCTAAAAGATAAGCTCCCAACAACTCCAAACGTGGGACTGATAAAGTTTTAAGAGGTGCCACTTTAGTTTTAGAAGACACCAACGAAACCACCGGAGGACCAGAGTCAGTATAAATGGACAGGTAAAGGACGGCTGCATAACCCAACTGGGAAGCATCACAGAAACCATGTAATATAACCCTTTCAATACGCCCACCTTTAGGGAGGAATGGCCGAGAAATAGTGATTACCGAAAGATGATTCAGAGAGGACAGGAATTGACTCCAGTAATCATTTAAGTCATCATTGAGAGGAGCATCCCATTCCAAGCTCTCAGCCCAGAGTTTTTGGAAAAAGGCCTTGGCCCTGAAAATCACTGGCGAAAGCCAACCACATGGGTCAAATAATTGTGCCATCTGGAATAACACAACACGTTTGGTGAATTGTACCTGAGCATTACTGCAACAGGCCAACGGAGGAAATGAGAAGCAATCGGTTGAATGGTCCCAACTTAAACCCAGAATATCCTTAGCAACGACGGAATCACTCGGAGCGGCTGATTCAGGTAGGCAGTCAGGTTGATTAGTACACCATTTTTTCAAATTGAAACCTCCTGACAATAACAACAGAATTAGTTCCTGTTGTAATTTGCAAAGCTCTGATTTTGAATCAGCACCCGCAGCAATATCATCAACAAAAATATTATGGCTAAGTACCTCCGCTCCCGCAGGAAAATTAACTACCTCATCCTGAGCCAGCCGCTGCAAGGTTCGCAATGCCTGAAAAGGGGCGCAAGCCAGCCTGTAAGTAATGGTACGCAAAGCGAAAACCCTTAGTGGGGCGGTAACCTCCTCACGCCATAAAATACACAGGTACCGGTACGCCGAGTCATCAGGATGCATGGCAATTTGGCGATACAGCTGTTCGATGTCGCACGTGAAACATGGCTAAACCGCCGAAACAAAGTCAAAACGTCGGACAGTAAGGTCTGTAACTTAGGCCCGACGCATAACACGTCATTTAAGGAAATCCCGGAGGACGTCTTCATGCTGGCGTCAAACACCACCCTTATTTTTGAAGTATCACCTCTAACTTTAAAGATACCATGATGAGGGATGAAATATTTTGGAAAATTGGGGTCAGACACCAACGACATATGCCCCTGAGCGACATAATCAGTTATAAATTGCACATACTGGCTCTTAAACTGACTGTTAGATGCAAATTTCCTTTCTAACGCGAAAAACCGAGACATGGCTCCCTTAAGGGAATTTCCCAAAATGTGAGAAGAGTTTTTGAAGAACGGCAAGCGCGCCTGGTAACGACCCGACGGCAACCGACTTGGTGACTCCATATAAAACCTTTCAGCAAAGTGATCCTCTTCAGATAATTGGTGGGGCACAGCTGGAGGCTCTTCGACCTCCCAAAACTGATGAACTTGCTTAAGTAGGTTTGTTGTATCCATTGATAATGTTGTGACGGAAGGATAAAAGTGGTGGAAATGACAGTGAAGCTGATGCGCAGATACCAGATCCAAAGGAAGGCCAGTGAGACTGCTAGCACAAGTCAATGCACAACTAAGTGAAATTGGGGCTATACCCATAATGACAAACCCAAAACGTGTCCTAACTGCAACAGGCAAACCTGCACCCAAGGGAATAGTCTCTCCCGAAAGAATAGCCGCAACAATATCGGCTCCAAACAACACATCAATTGGGGCTGCTACATCGAAGGTAGGGTCAGCTAACAAAAGGTCTTTTGTAGCCTGCTTAACTTCAGGCAACACCTGGAACCTAGGTGAGTTCAATGAGATCTTAGGAAGAATTACGAAAGCATGGTTAGACGCCACAACCTCGTGTTTTGAAGTTTCCAAGGAAAGATGGCACACCCTTTTTGCTTTGGTGGCAATATCACCTACCGCATTGATACTTATTGAAGCGTCAAAACAAGCGTACTTTAAGCGAGATGCACATGCTTCAGTGATGAAAGAAGCATGGGACACGCTATCCAGGATGGCCCTAACTACGATATAACCACCATTGGGAGACGACAAGACTGCTAGACATGTGGCTAACAGAACCCCTGCAGGATGGGGCAGAGACATGGTCAGAGTAGTGCTAGACAGATCAACTTGGTCAGCAAGCGATGACCCCTAAGCCTTGAGTTCAGCTGTTTCAGAAATCTGTGAACGAGACAGAGACGGACGGGCATTTTTGAAATGAAGTAAAGTGTGGTGATACTTAGAGCCACACGTTTTGCACCAATTCTTACACCATCCCGAATGTTTATGTTGAAGGCACGAAAGACAACATTTTTTATTCTTAAGACTTTGAAATCGAGCCCTAGGGTACTTACTCAGCCATGCCGGACACTTGAGAAGCACATGGGTCCGGGAATCGAAATGAAGGCAACGTGAACTAGATGAATCCCGTTGCGTAACCTCCGCAGATAACGTAGACACAGCAAGAGGAGTAGCCTTAGAAAAGGAAACCTTCTGGGTTTTCTAGTGGCTAGTGCTAGGAAGAGCAGGTAAAGCCGATTCCAAAGATGCCTGTTCTTTCTGTTCCGCCATGGCGGTTAAAAATGTCATAATTTCTGTTAGGGCAGGGAGATTCTCTTTGTCCGTAACAGACGCCTCAAAGCATTCACGCAATGATAGATCCAGCCTTGACAATACAAAAGACGCATATATTGCTTGATATATATCAGCAATGTTTAGAGCTGACAACGCTGAAAAGTTAGCATTGAAGCTGTCTACCAATTTTCTAATAGACGCAGCTGATCGCATAGAAGCGGCTGGTAACTGAAGCAGATTGGTACAGTAGACCCGGGCGGCTAAACGAGGATTGTGATAACGGCTTTTAAGAGTTGACAGTGCAAGCGAATAACTATCGTCAACTATGGGAAGCGTGGCAACCTTCTCATAAGCCTCACCCCTAAGATGAGTCAATAAATATAACAATTTCTGCTTTGGAGTGAGGGCAGGACTTTCGTCTACTAATGTGGTAAACTTTGACGAAAACTCGGACCAACATTTGGCCTGGCCATCAAAACAAGGTAAAGAAAGCTTCGGCAACTCATGAACGAGAACACCTGAGTGCCCGCCACTTGCCGATGAAGACCGACCGGAACCAACCGGTATCTCTGGTTTAGTTAGTTTTGACGCTAAAATGCTTCCCCGGACATAAATATCTTTAATTTGAGCTACCACCGAAAAAATGTGGTCCTCATCCAATCCCTGGAGCAATGACTCTGCCGATAGGTAAGGATCTACCTTACCTAAAAGATCCTGATATTCTTCGGACAACCTGGAAGCCAAGATACCGGCCTCATGCTGATCCACGGCTCTCAATTGCGGCAACCCTTCCAACTTATTTATTAAATGTTGCAACGCAAGTATTCCCACCAAAGTGGTCCGGTCAAAAGCTGCCAGCGACAATTTAGCAGGCATGCTGATTTAAAAAATGCCGTGCAACCGACAACCACCCTGAATGAGAGAATTAGAAATTAAACAATAATCACGACCAGACCTAGCCTAACAGTGATCCAAATAAATAGGCCTCTGACACAACTAGTTTTCGTAAACAATACCGAGCCAGATAAATACAAAAGTAAATTAGTGCAAGGCAAAATACAATTTACACCATCCAACAGGCTAAGAGTACAAAACACAATAAATTATGTACTCAAAAAACACGCAACAAATTAATTTACACAGTGCAAAAGCACGAACAAAACACAAGTTGCACAAGATTAAAGCACATACGATGCAAAATAATGGTACACCAAAGTGCACCCAAAAAACATGTATAATACCAAATAGAATAAATACACACAAAAACACAGCAAAGTACAATATACAACAATTCACCAGTTACTGAGCCAAACACAATAACTTGGACACATTAAATTTAAAAAATGTTGGTCAACGCGGCGTGTATGGACAGGATATCGCATATGCAAAATATAAACCGCACCAAAAGGTAATAGTCAATGCCAAAAAAATTAAATATAAAGGCAGGCTATACCGAAAAACCCGGATAACCTAAAACCAAACTGTTCCCCACACGCCTGACACAGTCGCAAGCACGTAACACGTCGATTTCACGTGTAAAGCAGACCTTAACAGGACGGGAACAAACTTCACAAGAATGACCCAGTAATCAAACGATTACCCAAAAAACAAGGTGCAAAATTTTGAAATAATATTTGCTCACCCGGCCACGCACACTCAATGAAACTGCTAAACACAACCAACAGCATTAAACGCAAAATGATGGTTCACATGCGTATCATACCAACGGTCTTCTGTGCCATAGCATGCAAATGACGAACATTTATGTAATTTAGAAATTAACAGCATGCAAAACAACCACGAGCAGGCACAAAAAAACGAAACGGCACGGCACGTTGGTAATTAAAATAAAAATCGCGCAGCCAAAACTGGCTTATAACCCATTTACTTAAACCGCCAGCAGCAACATACAAAAAATTACAGAACACGTGCTCCCATTCATGACGGCAAGCAATTTAATTGAAAAAACTAGCAACATCATGAATCCTCTGGTAGTAATAATATGTACGATATTATTTTGACAGTCTGAAGGTAAGACGCTTTTCTTACAGTATAATTGATAGCCTCTGGTGAGCTCTATAGCAGCGTAACATGCAGAATTGCTAACGAGAAATAATTAATAGTAAAATGACTTACCGTAATCTCACAAATGGGTTGATCCTGACACTCAGGCAGGATAGACTGGTTGGGAAGAGGACGGGTTACATGCAAAGGATTTCTACCTGCCGAAGAGTCCGGCTCGTGGATGTTAACACTACAAAGGTTGGCGTACGACAAAGGCTTCAGGCCCAGTGCATGCATTGACTCTACACAAGCCATAGTGCCAACCTCGGAAAATGAAAATTATTGACCGGTTCGATCCGAAATATCGAACAATAGTATAAGCATCACTTAACTATAACTTACATCGTTTCTTTATACGTAATTAGTACGCATTACCACTTAACCTCCAATCACATCGTATACCCACGAGTAAGTGTGGTTTGTACAAACTGTCCCTCAGTTCGGCGCGCCATTTGTGAAGCTACCTTTTATTGCAAAATAATAATTAATAAAAAATAAACGTATTCCAAAACTCTTACCTTTATCGGGTCCAGGATCGTTCACGCGAACTCGTGACCTATAAGTGTGATTTAGGGTTCGTGTTATTTAAGAAATTCGACTCTCATTGCATTTGTTAACTATCTCAGCTTTATTTAACGTTTATTTATTTTCCCTTTCTTTTCAACTCCCTTACTTTCTATTCATTTCATTATTGATTCTTATGTCACAAAACAGACTGTAGTATATCTACGTATTATTCTTAAATTAAATATTTTTGATACGGCAACCCAGTACCCACTTATTCATTCTTACCATTCACACGTTTTACCCCATTTACTTTTGAGCTCTTTTTTTAATTGGTTATATTGATTTAATTAATTTTGAAACAGTTACTTTCCTGCTGTCTCCATGAAAAGCACGTGTTGAAGTCAGTCCGTTTTTTGTTCACTTGGTTGTTCCGAATTATGTTTGCACTAATTAAAATAATGTTCACTGAATATTGTTTGAAGTTTCACTGCTGATTGAATACTGTATTACATTACTATTTATAGTTTAATCACATTTTTTAGCACTTTTATTAAATTTTGGCTCGAGAGCCTGTTTACTGAACCGGCCGGTTCCGCTGGATGACGCTAAGTGGCTCGTTTTCAATATGGCCCTCGGCATCCCGAGAGCGGCAACTTGCGTTCTCATTGGACGAGAGCATTTAACGTAGACTCACAGTAGGCGACCAGGAAGATCGTACGTGATCTTCACTCTGTCAGAACGGGCAACCGCGCACTTGGACACATTCCGATGTTCCAGGATTCGGTGTATGTTGCCGGGCTTACTGGACAAACCGACAACTGGGTGTTTCAAAAGTATACTCTTCTTATTAAAACTGAAACTCTGGGCGATTCCCCGTTATTACCATTGATACAAGAATAAAATAAATCCCCTTGATTCTGTACTGTTACATGTTCAGTAGAAACACATTTGATCTGTGCAGGTCATGTGTTTATATTGTCTGTTTAAGTACTAGTGACGCATCTGTCAAAAATATTTGCAGTTTGGTCTTTTCTAAATGTTGTGACTGGGTTGAAAAATGGCATGATATGATAGAAAATCTGTCCAAAGATAATCTGCCTACCGTTATTCAGTTTTTGGCTGCTAAAGGGCATCAGCCAATGGAAATTTATACGAGAATGAAAGCTGTATATGGTAACTGTAGTTATTCTCATACGGCAGTGGTTGAATGGTGCAATAAATTTCGACAAGGAAGAGAATCCACTAAAGTTTTGGTCCGTCCCGGACCTGCACGGGTTGCAGTATCAGATGAAAATGTGAGACAGCTGGAAACTGGTTTACGCGCAAATAGGCGCATCAAAGATAGTGAACTTTCTCAAATGTTGAACATCAGCGTAGGAACTGTTCATTCCATTATTCATAGTCTTGGCTATCACAAAGTTGCTGCTCAGTGGATTCCACGACGCTTACTGATGAGCAGAAAAGTTTGCGTTCGGCCTTATCATTACAGCAATTGATGCGCTATCAACAACAGTGTAATGCCTTCCTACACCAAATTGTTGCTGGTGATGAGTCTTGGGTGTTATCACTACGAACCAGAATCGAAACGTCAGAGTATGCAGTGGAAGCATGCACAATCTCCGAAGGCAAAAAAATGTCAGCCCCAACCTTCGGCAGGGAAAGTAATGGTGACTGTGTTGTTTAATTATCAGGGTGTGCTGTTCTTAGATATTAAAGAACCTGGTGTCAACATCAATGCTGAGCGATATGCAGACAGCTTAAAATGCTTACAGGTCAGCTTCAAGAATAAACGTCCCGGGAAGCTCACAAATGGTGTCATTCTTCTGCATGATGCTCGACCCCATGTAGCCCAGACGATTCATATCTGTGTGGTCACATGAAGTGGGAAGTCTTACAACATCCACCTTACAGTCCCGACTTGTCCTCGTGCGATTATCATGTTTTTGGCTCATTAAAGAAATCACTAAAATTGGCTCATTTGCGAATGGTTCTGCAAACAGCCGCAAGAATTTTACCAGCAGGGAATCTACAGATTAGTGCAACAGTTCGACTTATGCCTTAATGTTAACGAGTCTTCTTTTAAAATCGTTGAATAAAAAATGCTATACAGACTCTAAACGTGTTTCTATTGAACAATCCTCATAGTATTTTATTGTTAATAAAATTAAAAAAAGAAAAAAGAAAAAGAGGCCAATAAATTCTCATTATGTTTCTGATATTTGTGGTTGCATTTGTACATTTGAGATGTGTCTTGATGACCATTGCTATGTATGAGTCTTGTCCTTTGTACTGTACAGTGAAGAACTTGTGTTATGTTTATATTTACATAAATTTTTGCATAAATTTGTTAGTTAACTTTGTTTACAACTTTCGACTCTGGTAGCCGCCATGTTGTCTGTTGCCAACTTAAAATTTTACTTGCCGGGTCCAGTGATTCGAATTAGACGAGCTGAAAACAAGATGGTTGCTTTGAAATGATTTACTCTACTTTTTTTTAAACATTTTTCTTGCCTCCAGAAACGATTAAGACTATAAAATAGGTTAATTACCTTCTGTCAACGTTTCTTAAAATCCTTTTAGGATGATTTCATCCTAAAAGGATTTTAAGAAACTTTGACAGAAGGTAATTAACCTATTTTACTCTACTTACTTGTTTCCCATGAATTATTTATTAATTTTATAGCACATTATTTCTTTCCATTTACTTCATTATCTTTAGAACATTGGTTGTTAGCCATATTTATAATTATTCAATGCTATACTTTTCCCATATATATCTAAGTTTAACATTTAAATGAAGAAAAATTAAAACGAAACCATGGTATTTATTTAATTCATTTACTACCAATATTGAGCAAACCAGCGCTCCTTATTTAATACGTACTCTCATTCACTCTGTCTTACATTCCCCATGCCCAGATGAGATCTCATTTGTTTAGTGCTTAAAAAATTCGTTTCATCATAAAATTTATATCTGATTTTTTGATGTTAGATGATAATTGGAGGTTACTAAGCTGCTCAAATTTCTGGTGTTTTGCCACTCTCCAATTCCTTTCGTAATTTTGCTCACTCCGCACATTTTTGTATTTTATTCTCTGTTCAACCAAAACTGTTATTCTGACATAACTAATGTTTAGATTGCTTTAAAACACATTTTACACCTGTTTAGTGCTGGGCCTACTTGAAATCTCATTAGCTGATATTATTTACATGTAATTTTGATTTTTTAAATTCATTTTAGAACTGCGGACGCCCGTGATTTTGTTTGTAAATTTTGTTAGTGATCAGCCGGCACAAGGAATAATTTCAAACTGGGCGAGATGAACTGCTAAAAAATCTGAGAGAAGGGGGTTCACGTGACCACTTTGCTTTGTTTTATTAATATCACTACGCCAATTTCTGAGGCTAGGCTGGCTGCGCCTCACATTCCAAGTGACGTATTTGGCTGACGTCAGATCGTACGACTCTGAGTTACATAATTTGCAAGTACTGTGGCTAAAAATAACTTCTGTATGTGGCTTGGATGTTGACCTTGATACAATTTCATGCACTTGTCTGTGTTGTTACAAAACTTTACAATTATTATTTATATTTTGTTTCCCCTTTTTCATTTTACCCCGGGTATACACAAACTGTCCCATTACAATACCCCTCAATGAGAGGTCTTATGCCGAAGCATAAAAACTCTCATTGACACTCTCATACTTCCTAAAGGGATCAGCCAGGATATGTCACCACAACCCCCTTTACGTTTTAAAATAAAAAAATCATGGTTAACTTACCCCTGGTCCATAGACTGTGACCTGACCGCACCTGAATGACCTTACTGGACTTCTCTCTCGAGATCCCAACACCGCAAGGCCAGACAGGCACTTGACGCTCCTGCTCTGACGCGCAGGTCAGCTCAGGACCACTGCCACAGCGTCACCAGACACTGAAACATCAAATCAAAAAATCAAATAGTGGCCTTGTATTATAACATATCCCTAACTGATCTGTTTCCCCTTAGCTTTGTGCTGGTTTGCGTTAAGAAGCACTGGTTTTCTTGACCTAGTAATATATAATCTTATATCTACTACATAGACTTTTCATTCTCTTAATTCGTTCCACATTTCATAAAAATTTTCGATTCCAATCGACAATAATTAAGCCTTTCCCATTTTACAAGAAGAAGTATAAATCCTTACATTAACACAATAATATTTCAAAATACTTAAACACATTATCAAAAGATTAATCAATCAATCAAATACAATTTATTTAGGTCTCCCTTCTTCTACAATTCTTAACCATTTCCCATTTATATCTAAAACAATTCAAAATCATTTAACATATCATAGAATATTATTATTAACAGAAATTCTATTTATCCGGTGCTGTTAATAATAATCATCCCCTTTTCTCCTCCACACACACTATTGCCCCCCCGTGGACTGTTGTGTACAGTTGCCTCCACAAGGACTGAAGCGGAAGGAGTGAGCACTTTTTTCTTTTCTCTCACTC
The DNA here is from genome assembly GCA_034769895.1 of Magicicada septendecula. Taxonomy (NCBI): domain Eukaryota; kingdom Metazoa; phylum Arthropoda; class Insecta; order Hemiptera; family Cicadidae; genus Magicicada; species Magicicada septendecula. Next base: position 72,029,849 of record CM068369.1, on the reverse strand, counting down.
CCATCCTTGCTTCAGCGTTACAAGAAACTTCAGGGTAAGTACCCCTACTCATTATTTTACTATATGCCCCTAAGGTCTACCACCTGTATTTGGGTGAAAATAGCCTGTGTTCAAAATAAACTTAGATTCCCTGATTAAACCCCATTAAATTTCCAAAGTACACCAATTTCAAAGGCAACCAACTATGGTCAGTTTTACAATAATGCTGCCCACAGCTGATTGTCATCCAAAACCACGATCTGGGTTGGTAAGGCCGAGATCGCCCGAAATGTAGGGAATCGCATTTAAAACATGTTATACACAATACAGTTACATATTTAAGATTCATACATACTAACATAATACAACATAATAAAACATAGTACACTCATAATTAACATTGCGATTATTACATGAAAATAAACAATTCACATTTAAGTTTGACCAAAAATTACACACCTTACAGCTTTACTTTAGTTTCAAATTCTATTAAATCTTTCACTTGTTACATTTATTATTACATTTCAACTATGATTTTCTATTTAACATTTTCATCATTAATTGGTTCCGTTGATCCCCCGTCATTCACAATGATTTGATTTATTGAATGGGCATTTATATTTATAACCTTACTCACCTTATTCCTTCTAACGACCATTAACAGATTTGTACCGAGTGACACCAATCTCTCAATAATGTTTACCTCCACTGATTTCTCTAACTCCACTTAATTTATTCTCCTCTTATTACAAAATACCTGATACCCTCTTTGTACCTAGGATGTGTGTTCCCCTCCCTTATACTCATCCCCTTTTAGTTCCTGGCCTCTTCCAGGTAACTCCGCAACCCTCTTTAAAAACTATTCACCTCCCACCACAATGCCTTGCGTTGAGGACTCCTTACCACACCGCCCTCACTACAAAATATATGTACCCTGCTCTCACCTATTTACTCTACATTTACATCACTCTCGCTTTCTCTACATCCATGGAATCTTGCTACTGTGTCCCTACTACACCCCGTTTCTGAATTACTTTTATTCAAAAATTCTTATTTTGTCTAACACCCATTAAAGTTAATTCTGACTGACTCAATGCCTTATTGAAATAATTATTTTCACCCAAACTCTATCTTTTACAACATTTTACATTAATATGATCATTGATAATTACATTAGAAAATTCATAACTTACCTCATAATAACAGTATAACTCCACACCTAAGCATATTGTATGTTTAATCATTTACTATTCATTGTAGAATCTAAATCTCAGACAATCATTTAAATTTATTATCAAAGTTCATTTATACAACATTAATTAATTAATTAATCCTCTCAAATTATTTAATTCAATCTTTTTCAAAAACACTCAGTTTTTTAATTACAATAGTCGAAACAATTCCAAATCAGTTAATTTCATTATAAACACAATTATTCTCTTTATTTACTTAGTTTGGTGAAATAATATTATTTTTATTATTATTAAATCAATTACTACTACATATATATATATATTGTTTATTAATATACTGTATATATAAACTTTCACGTTTGAACTTACTATTCGTTATCACTTCCCCAAACGTTTCAAGGTGATGTGCCTCTTCCTCAGTGGGAGTAAAGAGGAAGAGGCACATCACCTTGTAACGTTTGGGGAAGTGATAACGAATAGTAAGTTCATACGTGAAAGTTTATATATATTAATAAATTTAATAAAGTGAATGAAGAGGATGAATCAACAAGATAATTATATATATTGTTTACCTAAAATACAAGGTACAACATAATGTACTACACAAATACATTTAACATCACTACACAAGTATATACAATCCAAATTATTATTCATTATTGTTTACCATTATTCATTTCACAATACAGTCCATTTCGAAACCACACTATTCACATAATTAAATGTTCATAAACAACAACTGTTTAACCACCATCATCGAATAATAATCTGATCTTACTACTATATAAATCATTTACAATTAAATACATATTGCTATTATAATTATAATAGTCATCATCATTAATTTTTCTATTGTATCAATATAGTAACTACAAATATTATTGCATACTATCAATTCAAAGTTCCTGTCGACATTGGGTATGGTAAATTCTCCTTTAATATTTTCCGTTAAAGTCAGGTAAGTTATATTATCATCTACTGCTGCTGCATCAGTTTCAAGACAAGGTAAGATTTCAATATAATTATCCACTCTCTCTACACCTAACCTCTCTACTAACTCTTTATAATTTTTACTGATCTCAAATAACTTTATCTCCCCATCAACACACAACTCTCTCTCAAAATATCCCTCACCATAACGCCATTTCACACTTTCTCTCTTAATCCATGCAGAGGGTATTGTGATATTAAAACACCTCCTGGTTCTTCCAGGAACCTCATTAAAACTCAAGGGACAACTTGAAGACACAATGACTTCCGCTAAGGGAAATTCGCCCTTCAACAACAACAGTGAACACCTTGGTTCACAATAAACCCGGGGAAAATTTACCCCCTGCAACTCCTCTACCTGTAAACTCTCTCTCTTTAACCCATCAACACTCACTAACATTCCATTATTAAACTCTACTTCCCCTAAAATTTCATCAACACTCTCAATATTCACCACCTTACTCTCTAACACCACATTTTTAATTATATTATCATCACCACTTACCTGTTTTGATTCACCTATATTCTCCTCTAATCGATATCTATCTCCTTCTCGCTTCTCGTCTCGTTTAATCATTTTAAAGTTATTAAAAATGTCATCTATTCTTGCGTTTTGTTCATCGAACTTCTGATCTATCGATTCTAATATTTTGTTTTTCAATTTCATTTCTTATTTCCCTTTTGAAATTATTCAAATTTTCATTCTGTTTGTCAAATTTACTATCTATCTTTACTAGCAATTGCATCATTGCCATTATCTCATCTGTTTTGCTCTCATACCGAGTTGAGATGGGTGTTAATTGGACTGTATTTCATTCGACTGATTCGGTGGCACTAGGCTCATCGATCTGACTAATTGGTGTTGAGTGAACGCCCATCTCACTTGTAAATTTGTCGTCTGTCAAGCTGACTTCCACGTCATTTGCCATCTCAAATTTTTTTTTTTAATACTAATATATATTACACATACTTATTACCTAACAAGGTATTCTATTTACCCATACTACACATGATCACAACATAACTTTATCCTTGTACGTCTATTTTCACGTACATCAAAAAAAATTTTATTTCTTCTCAAACAACCATCCTGTTCCTCAAGACAGGTCTATATTTGCATAAATTTTATTTGTGCAAATGGTCCCTCCGTTCGGGCGCCATTGTTGTGTTTATATTTATATAAATTTTTGCATAAATTTGTTAGTTAACTTTGTTTACAACTTTCGACTCTGGTAGCCGCCATGTTGTCTGTTGCCAACTTAAAATTTTACTTACCGGGTCCAGTGATTCGAATTAGACGAGCTGAAAACAAGATGGTTGCTTAGAAATGATTTACTCTACTTACTTGTTTTCCATGAATTATTTATTAATTTTATAGCACATTATTTCTTTCCATTTACTTCATTATCTTTAGAACATTGGTTGTTAGCCATATTTATAATTATTCAATGCTATACTTTTCCCATATTTATCTAAGTTTAACATTTAAAAGAAGAAAAATTAAAACGAAACCATGGTATTTATTCAATTCATTTACTACCTATATTGAGCAAACCAGCGCTCCTTATTTAATACGTACTCTCATTCCCCATGCCCATATGAGATCTCATTTGTTTAGTGCTTAAAAAATCCGTTTTATCATAAAATTTATATCTGATTTTTTGATGTTAGATGATAATCGAAGGTTACTTAGCTGCTTAAATTTCTGGTGATTTGCCACTCTCCAATTCCTTTCTTAATTTAGCTCACTCCGCACATTTTTTTATTTTACTCTCTGTTCATCCAAAGCTGTTATTCTGACATAACTAATGTTTAGATTGCTTTAAAACACATTTTACACCTGTTTGGTGCTGGGCCTACTTGAAATCTCATTAGCTGATATTATTTACATGTAATTTTGATTTTTTTAAATACATTTTAGAACTGCGGACGCCCGTGATTTCGTTTGTAAATTTTGTTAGTGACCAGCCAGCACAAGGAATAATTTCAAACTGGGCGAGATGAACTGTTACAAAATCTGAGAGAAGGGGGGTCATGTGACCACTTTGCTTCGTTTTATTAATATCACTACGCCAATTTCTGAGGCTAGGCTGGCTGCGCCTCACATTCCTAAGTGATGTATTTGGCTGACGTCAGATCGTACGACTGAGTTACATAATTTGCAAGTCCTGTGGCTAAAAATAACTGTTCTGTATGCGTCTTGGATGTTGACCTTGATACTATTTCATGCAATTGTCTTCGTCGTTACAAAACTTTACAATTATTATTTATATTTTATGTTTCCCCTTTTCCATTTTACGCCGGGTATACACAAACTGTCCCGTTACAATTGTTACATTCACTGATACACATAGCTTTTTTCCACAGAACTCTGAAGATTGTTATGTATTGTCATGTAAATTTTTAGTAGATTTTTACTATTAATTATTTTAGTTAACATGTTTAAATAAGTTAACAATGTGACCAAACATGTAGATGTTGATATTAAATACTTTGTTGGCTTTTTTAAATGTGTTATAGGTTAGCAGACCATATAGATAGCTGTGACACGTTTTCGTTTAAAAACATTAAATTTTTAGTTCTTGATGAAGCTGACCGTTTATTGGGTGGAGCATTTGATGAACAGCTGAAGACCGTGTTTAGTATACTTCCAGCCAACAAACAGACGTTGCTATTTAGTGCGACTATAACAGATACATTAGAAACTGTTAAAAAAGTTGCAAAAAATGAGGTAAGTAAGCTATGGAAACACATATGGTTAGTAATATAAAGTAATACAACTGGGGAGAGAGAGGGGGGCTCTACGTTTTAGTAGTTTAGTTATTAGCTGTGCCATGCCCATGTCTGCCGCAGGGTGTCATATGCGATCTTGTACAAAATCCATTGGTGGCCATGTATGGCCAGATAGAATTTTATACAATTTAATGATAACTGTAATCTCGTGCATTCAGTTTGTTAACAGAAGAAGATTTTAGCTCAGTACAGTTGATATAAACACTTGGTGTCATTGTGCGTTGTTTGCATGTATAAGTTACATGTTTTGACTGTATTACACAGTGGCAAAGTAGATTAATAAAAATTCATGAATTTTACAGTTCTATGACAGTAAAAGATAAACTAAACTCATTATTTTGGAACAAAAGTGATTTATGTTTCAAAATTTTAAAACTTATGTGACGTCAAAAAAAAACAATTAGTTGACAGTAAGTAATTATTTGTTATTGAAAAGGTTTTTAAGAATATATAAACACTTGGTACGTTTCACAGTTTTTATTTAACTCTGACAGCTGTTTCAGATTATTAGGTTATTCTAAAAGAGAATCAAGGAACAACTACACTAACAAAGAATGTGTGGTGAACATATGTTTAGGGTGTGTATCCAGACATGTTGATAACTTTCAATCTTTTTTACACAATTAATAAAAGAAATATAAATGTATTTTTATCATTATTCTCAATTCTCATAACTCTTACCTTCTCGGGGTCCAGGATCCTGTTACACGAACTCACAGTCTGTAAGAGAAGTTACTGGGTTCGTTACGTAATAAATACGCTCTTTGACTATATTAATTAGCTCTGTTTATTATTTGAATTCAACATTTGTTTTAATTTTCTTTTAAATTTACTTAGTATTCATTTTCTTCTCAAAACTATTACTGTTTATCTTAATTATCTTTTCTTCAAAAATTATAAAAACAAACATTTAGGCTACTTTAACATAGTAAATATTCTAATAACTACTTTCAAACCTTAACGTAAAAAAATTAATTAAATTGTAGGAAGGCAACCCAGCATCTTGCTCATTCTTTTTGTTCTCTCACACTCACATTTATGTCACATTTTATATTATAAAGCACTTTTTTTTAAATTTCTTTCTTTTATATATTGTTACTTGGCTGTCGGCGTCCCTTCACATCACGTGTTGCACTCCATATATTTAGTCCATCCAAACTGTTCACTGTATTTTTTTGTTTGTTTGATGTTGCATTTTATATCACTTTAAATTATACTTTCTTAACACATTTTGAAGGTTTTAATAAGTTTTCGGCTCGCGAGCCTTTTATGCTGAACCGGCTGAAGCCGCAGCTGTAGAATGACAGACGCCGAACCCAGTGCTTTCAAGATGGCCAAAGCGTTTCCGAGTTCGGCTTCTTGCTTCTGATAGGCCCAAAAAGGAATCACATGACACAATAATTAGTTAACACTATGTATAGTATATTCACGCTAACTGACCAGCGAGCCTTGTCCGTGACAATTTACATGTGCGAGCAAACATCCGCGCACTTATGCACATTCCAGAGCACCTGAAAACAGTGCATGTTGACTGACTTTCTGGACAAACGTGCAAATGGGCGTTCCCTACAGGAATGTCTATTGTTAAAGACTGAGGCCCAATATGAGTAACTCCTCTGCGTCGCATTCACAATTAAATTAAAATCCATCATCCGATTCTGTCCCGTTACAATAATCCCCCCCCCAATGAGAGGTTTTCTGTCGAAGCAGAAAAACTCTCATTGCTAACCCTAAGAGGATCAGTGAGGATATGGTGCCAACAACCCCCTTTATTCCTTAATATATCATGGGTAAAATACCCCCCTAGCTCGACGACTATGGTTGCACCTGAACGACATTACTGGATTTCTCTGTTCGTGATCCCAGCACGATAAAGTCGGACAGGCACTCACCACAGTACCACCTAACTGTGTAACATTCCAAATAAAATCAACAACTAGCCTTATACCATACCAGATCCTCAACCGATATATCTCCCCTTACACATATACTGGATTGCCTTTAGCAAAGTACTGGGTGCGTACACATATTCATTACTAAATTAAACATCCTACCTCCAAATATTCATCATTAAGGTATAATTCACACAAATATTTTATATTTACTTCTAAACAAAACTCATTCCCGTTTCTCAGCTTTTAATTGTTTGCTTGACGTTACTATTGTCACGACACAAATAGCCAACCCCGTACCAGAGATAAAAAATATATTTATAATTGTAAAAAATACTTCTTATCAAATGAACTGATTGATTTTAAATAAAAGTATAAGGAATATAACACGACAATACGACGACTTTAACCCAACCCAAGTGATAGAGCCAACAACCCAAACATAAAGAAGGGAACCACGGAACATACTTAGTAAAATGTAAATATTTTAAAGTGATTGAGACAACAACCCAAACATAAAGAAGGGAACCACAAATAAACAACGAGAATGAGGAAATAATAAACCTAAGCCACAAGGAAACAAGTTTATGGGTTTAAATGACCCCAAAATGCCCAAAGGAACGGATGAAAAAACCCAATATAATAAACAAACAAGGAAAATGAAGAAGGAGGGAGACGAGCAAAAGTGAAAACCAAGAATGGTTCACCAACACAAGTAAAATAGCACTCAACAAGAACATGGAAACCAAAACAAGGGTTATCAGGAGGAAGGAGAGATAACGGTTACTACCCATTAAAAAGGCAACCAGAAACCACAAATTAGAATTGTTATTAGTCAGTAAGTATTAGTTATTAAGTATTAATTGTCATTAGGATTAAGTCATGAAAGAGAAATAAGTATAGGGGTCACCTACTATCAAACAAATGATATAAACAGTGATATAGTGTAATAGTGTAGGTGTAAGAACCCCAAAGTGAAGTGTGACACTAGTGAAATTGTAATTAACAATAAGTGATTTACAAGTGAAGGTAAGGTAAAAGTTGGAAATAAACAGTGCATAGATAACTGATAAATAAGTAGTATTAAGAGTGAATTATAGTATAAGGGATAGAAAAACACTAGAAGTGATAATGACTTTTTATTTAAAAAGATGTTCAATAGGGTTAAGTTAATTATAGCCAGTAGTAAGTAAAAAGGGAGGATTCCAGAATAGAATAAATTGAAGGTGTTACCATGGAGGGAATATAAAAATTGTTTAGAGATTGAGAAGTCAAAAAACTAACAAAGATACCTAATTTATAAAGGACTATTATTAATTTAATAATATATATATACTTTCACTTATGAACTTACTATTTTCACTTCCCAAACGTTTCAAGATGTTGTTTCTCTTCTTTAGTGGGTTGAGTACTAACTGTCGATTACAGAATAACCGTTACGGAATGGAGTGTGTGGTGGGGGTTGATGGTGGGAAGGGATCACACACTACAACCAAACAACATATTAAATGAACAGATACATTACAAATCACATACACTATTTGACACACTGATCCACACACATAATTCGAACCTCAGCGCCAACCCCTTCCCACCATCAACCCCCACCACACACTCCATTCCGTAACGGTTATTCTGTAATCGACAGTTAGTACTCAACCCACTGAAGAAGAGAAACAACATCTTGAAACGTTTGGGAAGTGACAATAGTAAGTTCATAAGTGAAAGTATATATTGTAACGCAACATAGTTGAGGTTCCCCAACGTTACATAAAAGACTGAATGAAATATGGTCAAAGACCATACCCTGACTTAAGGTTGTTCGATAGTTCATATGTTTGAGAAGGACCTCAAGTAAAAAGGAGGCAATGACTGATATTAAATGTATAAAACCCAGACTAATGAATGATTGGATGTAAGGAAATGTTTGTTTTGTACTGTGACATGTTAAGGTCTACAGAATATTTATATTGTATGTTGAATGTGTTAAAAATGAAATGATGTTTGATAATAATACTTACTCAATAATTATGTTTATATTTTATATTAGATTTGTTTTTTATACAGCACAATATAGTTACCAATGTTAGGCACGGTACTAAGTTGTCAGTATTGTATAAAATTGAAAGATACTGTTGTTCTAATTAATGTTTATAAACTGGATCAGGAGTGTGACCAGTGTTTCAAGTCTAACAAGTAGTTCTGACAATTATGTCATAAATTAATAAAGGGTTCCAGAACCAATTGATTAATGTAAAAACAAATAACCACCAGTAAATTAAAATTCATGTAATTAACTATGTAATCAATAATTAATTGTACAGTAGGTCAGGTAAAAAGAAAATTAAGTTAAAAACCAAATAATGTTATAATGGTTGTAAATGAATCTATAGGCCTAAATTCCATATTAGTGAAAGGAAATTAATACCTTTTTAGTAAACCCAGTCCAATGAAACTCTAGTAAAACATTTACTGTTTAATAAGGAAGGTTAGGGGAGAATTTTATGTGATTCAATATTAATCCAAGCATGGAGTATTTTATTGGAAAGGAGTAGTAATATTCTATAATGCCGGCTCAAGGATATATAGAAAACATGGTTGTTAAGGGCAACTGATTTTTTAGTAACTTGTTGATTTTGAATAGATGGTACTGATTGTTACAAGCTATTAGGTTGAGATGAACCGATATATTTAAAAATATATGAATAAATATAAAGAAAATATATATCCTAATTGAAAAAGCATTTTTGCAAAACAATTATACTGGAATGTTAATGAATCATACAAATTAAATAACCCTATAAATTATCAATGAATACAATAAAAAAGAACTGAAAGCGTCTCACCTCATTCACTAAACAATTCCGCTGAATTTGGTATCAAACCAATTCATGCTATAAATTGAAGACCAATAAAGAGTTGAAGCCTGAATTAACGGAAATATTTGGAAATACAGAAGATTCGGTTGACGAAATAACCTTCATTGGCAGCAGAAGCTGAGATCCTAATTCCAATTCACTGGGACCAAGACTTGTGAAGACCGCAAAAGAAGAATAGAAGCCAGAAGATCTCATAAGGGGTTACCAGTACACACCACCATCAATTTTATTGAAAATCAGAGCAGTTTCACTGGATGAAGACGATATAAACTGGATTTTGATCATTGTTGACAAACGTTCACCGCCTAACGAAGTTTCGTCGATTTGGTAAAAAACAACTTATTTTCATTCCATTGTAATTTAAGTAAATAATATTATTTTGTAAATTGAACAACCTTAATTATGCGTTTTACCTGGCCTTACTAATGGTTCAAAGAACTACACGAACCCTGGTATAAGAATTATTTGTCATTATTTTCAAAGTATATATATGTTTTTCTTTTTAGAGTTCGAATAATTAAGAATCGATACATGTTGGGATAGTCGATTGTATTGTCTTATTGTTTGTCTGAGACAACGTAACTGGTTAAATACCAGAGAAAAATAAATAAAGTATATTTGTTGTATGAGATAACGTTTTAATCATTGCAGAGAAAATACTATATGTAATTGACGTAATAATTTATTAACAGATTGATACAAACAATCAGAATAACTAACCTATACGCACACTTATTTACAATAACAGCGCTCGAAGCTTGCAGCTGGTGAGACGGGAGATTGCTGAACTAACGGATTTTGCCATACTAAATTTGAATGGAATTTTTATCGTTGAGGGACTAGGGTTGAGACAAAAACCACTTACATTCAGTAAATACTCCATATAAATTGCTCATATTAAACAACCACTGAGGATTAAATTAAGTCTACAGAATAATACCATTATAAATTCAGGAATATAATTCTAAGTTTGTGGACTTAATAATCTGTATCCTGAGGGTTTCACTGGTCACAACCGCAAGGTATATTTAATTAATAACATATTAATTAAATCAGGTAACAGCATTTTAATTGTTACGAATCGCTACCTACAACGTACTACTTGGCGTTTGTTACACCGGAGTCTCTTATAACTAATTACACTCATAGACAAGATCTCTTTATAATTTGACGTCTCCAGCTGGTATCATACATTATTACATACGTACTCACATAATTAACAAGCAGTTCGTTACTAAATTGATTACAACAGTGGGGTTTGAATAAGACGGACATTTTCGCTAGTACCGGCACATATTAGTCTCTTTACAAATTGGCACATAACAACGTGGAACTTATTTAAACACGTACTCGACACATCCTATATATTACTATTTCTTTACAAATTGACGCTCGCAATGTGAGGCATCATCGTCGCATCTTAACACCTAATTATTTCTTTATTTACAAATTGGCGCTCAACGAGTGGGCTTTAGTTAAGTAAAAACTCATATTATTTGTTACTTAACTTGAGCAGGCAACCATTAGAGGCACAGGAATGCATACGAGAGCTCTGACGAAAAGAATGGAGAAGGAACAAGAGACAGAAGAAGATAGGAGGGAAGAAGAAACAGAGGCAGGTACAGATATTGAAATGGAACAACAGGCGAGCAATACAGAGGATGCCCAAGGGGACCAACCAGAAAAAGCGGAAGCCAGAAGAGAACCAGATTGGCAAGAAATTATGAGGATGATGATGGAGAAAATTGATAGCATTAAGGAAAGCAATAAACAAACAATAGATGAAAATTTTAAGAAACAGGAAGAAAACTCAGAAAAGCTAGAAAATAAAATAGACAGTATCAAAGAAGATAATAGACAAACTAATGAAAAAATAGACAGTATAAACGAAAGGTCAGAAAAGCTGGAAAATAAAATAGACAGTATTAAGGAAAGTACTAGTGAACTTTTGAGACAAACCATAAATGAAAATAATGAACAGTTGAAGGCCGATTTTAGACAAATCAATGAGAAGCTGGAAAATAAAATAGACAGTATTAATGAGAACTCAAGAAAACAAAACGAAATTCTGAGCGAAAATTTAATCAAGCAGATGAATGAAAAGTTTGACAAGAATGACGAGAATTTGAGACAGATTCAAGACGATAACAAAATAATGAACGAAAAACTTGAGGAAAACAATAAACGAATGAAAGCAGATCTTGAGAAAATCAATGAGGATAATCTTATACGAATCGATGAGAGAATTGAACATTCTAACCAGGAAATAAGGGAAAATGTTGAAAAACAGAATGAAGTATTAAGACAAGTTATCAATAAGAAAATTGAGGACACTAGTGAGGCAATCAGCCAGAAGGTAGTTAAGAACGACAGCGAAAGAAAACAGGAGATCGCGGAAACAAATAGAAAACTGAAAGCGACCGATGAAGTTATTACACGAAATAGAGCTGAACTAGAGGTCAAGCTAGGCCATATAGAAGAAGAAAACCGAATTCAAGTGGAATCAATACGAACTGATTGCGGAAACCAGCATCGAAATTTAGATACGATCATGAACGAAGTACAGGAGCAAGGACAACGTAACCAGGATAGAATCGAGAACCTACAACGATCAGTTGACAACCGATCGATCACTGTCCCATATACACAACATATAGACGACCGGGAGACCATCAACTTTAAGACATACAGGAGAAATCCAATGGAATTCTTGGAACGGGTCGGCGAACAAATTATGAGAACCGGTGAAAACAGGTGGCCAATAATTCGTCGTTATTTAGACGATCATTTTAAAGAAACTTATGATAACTGGTGGACAGCCACCAGGCACGAGATACGAAGCTACGAAGAATTTAAAATAGCTTTTAAAGCCAGATACTGGTCAGACGCCACCCAGAACGTAGTGAGGGAGAGCATCAGTTATGGAAGTTATGACGCCAGCAGGGGAACAACACTTACCGCCTACTTCCTGGGAAAAGTATGTTTGGCAAGACATCTTGAACCAAAAATCCCAGAGGAAATTCTCGTCACCAGATTAGCATACCACTATGATAACGGTATATCAATAGCACGATCGGGTGGACAAATAAAAACTATACAGGCCATGTCAACGCTATTGGAAGAGCACGAGCGTGAAGTACACTATCGAAGGAGTCGTCAGAGAAACGACCAGTACGGGAACAGGGATTTCCCAGACTATAACAATAGAAACAATAACCATAACAGTTATGAGGCGAATAACCGAACGAACTATAATGGCAGGCCTGGTAATTATGGTAATGAGGCGTACCAACGGCAAAATAACAACAACAGCCCAAGGAACAACGGAAACAATTACGGAAATAGACAGAGTATTCCGAACAACCAATATAACCGGTCGTATAACCCAAATTACCAGAATCGGAACACGAACAACCGAAATTATGATAATAGTAACCGTAACCCGAATAACCAAAACCAAAACTACAGAAGAGTTAATTATGTGGGGGCGTACGACAATTATAACGGGAGGACATACTACCAAGGACGTCGAAGTTTTGATAGGGACACCGATTGGAACCAGTACAGTAATAACGATAGATGGGAGACTAGAACTAATAGGGGCAGAAGTCGGAGTCAGGAGGACTACCGCCGGATTAATTACGAAGAAGACCGCCAACCGCCGGAACCCAGGTCAACAGAAAATGAAATAAGTCAAACGAACCAAACCGGCAGAGGAGACGAAGAATCCGAGCCGATTTTAAACATCACACGGCAGTGAAAACACCAGCAGGACCCTCACTGAACCACTCTACCGGGTTTAACGACATAAGGAACCACAGTAAAAATAATAAATGTATCACGATTATTTGTAGTAATTACTTGAAAAATTTAAGGGACGAGTTGTTGGAAGAAGAAGACGGAAATCCAAGAAAGAATAGTAACGAAATAATTTACATAACGGCAGAGATCAACAGTGTACAAACCAAAATTATGATAGACACTGGGGCTAACGTGTCGCTAATCGACGCAATAGAACTAAACAAAATAATTGAAGAAGGGAAGAAGCATATACTTACGTTACCAATAAGCAACATTGTACTGATAGGGGCAACGGGACGTCAAAATAGAACGGTCCGGAAACAAGCAAGGTTGGAGTTAACAAGTAACAAGCAAACAATCCCAATGACTTTTCTAGTAGCCAGTGGCTTACCATTTAACATGTTAATCGGTTGTGACATGCTGAAACAATACTCAGCTATCATTGACATGAACAGGTCAAAATTATCATTAAAAAGCAATCAAACAGAATGGACGGCTGACTTAGTTAACAGCGACAGTACGACACCCACCCGAGTAACATATCATATACAAAGAAAGTTAGATCAACAGGAACAATCACCAAGTAATAATATCTTTTACGAGTTGGACGATGAGCAAATGTGGCATGACAAAATTAATGAGATCCGTAAATTTGAATGTGGAATAACTAACATGCAAAAGGAACGATTAGTTGAAGTGTACAATAGATATCGCCATGTATTTTCAAATATACCTGGCAAGGTAAGAGATTACCAATGCAAAATAGAGTTTCGAGAACCTGTAAATTTCAACAAAAAATCATACCCAGTCGCTTACTCACTGAAGGAAGCTGTGAGGGCAGAAATTGATAGATTAATAGACGAGGACATCATTGAACCCAGTTATTCACCGTATACCAGCCCTATCCTCGCTGTCCCGAAGAAAGGTGGCCAAGTAAGAATTTGCCTAGATGCAAGGGAAATCAATAAAGTAATAGTGAATGACCGAACATCCCCAGGGGAAATCGAGGAAATACTTAAAAAGTTCCATGGAATCAAATACATCAGCACGTGGGATACCGTCTGTGGATACTGGCAAGTCGAACTCCATCCAGAGAGCCGCAAATACATGCCATTCATTTTCGAAGGCCGAAATTACCAATTTAAACGGTTGCCATTCGGACTAGTTAATTCAGTAGCCGTGTTTGTAAAAATCATGGACCAAATCCTCGGACAGGAAACACTCCAATATACAACAATCTATGTGGATGATATTTTGATAACTTCGACCAATTGGAATGACCATTGCCAACGGGTAGAGCAAGTGCTAAAAAGGCTGTCGGAGAACCATATTACATTAAAGCTGGAGAAATCAAAATTGATAGCGAACGAAGTGAAATTTTTAGGATTTAACTTGTCGGAGCAGGGGATCACCCCATCCCAAGAAAAAATTGAGTCAATTCAAAAATTCCCAAAACCAAGGAACAGGAAACAGCTCCAATCATTCCTCGGCATATGTAATTATTACCGTAAATTTCAAGAACATTATTCGGAATTAACATCAAGATTTGTACGCCAATTATCATCCAAGGACAAGTGGACGTGGGGAGAAGAGCAAGATGCCACGCTTGAACTAATTAAAACTAAATTTTTGGAGTCAGTAATGTTACACCACCCCAATTTCAATAAACAATTTTTTATGAATTGTGACGCCAGTGATGTCAGTTTGGGATCTGTTCTTTATCAGGAGGATGATGAAGGGAACCATCAAGTGATCAGTTTCGCTAGTCGAGTCCTGAATAGTTGTGAAAAAAACTATAATGTAACGGAGAAAGAGCTTTTGAGTGTTGTATTTTCCTGTAACAAGTTCAGGACCTACATTTTAGGATACAAGACGACCGTCAGAACTGATCACAAGTCAATTTCATTCCTAAAAAGTTGTAAGTTGAATCATGGAAGATTGACCAGGTGGAGCCTGACGCTGCAAGAGTATAACCTAAATTGGGAATACATTCCTGGAAAAGGAAACATCATTGCAGATACATTATCACGGATCAATATCAGGGACCAGACGTTTGAGGGGGAAAAAGAAACCATAATTAAACTATACCATATCATCAGTAATAGATCTGATCTGACTAATATAATAACAGGACTCGAACAACAGCAGAAACAGGACCCCAGATTGAAAAAAATTTTTGACAGGCTTGGAGAACAAGACGACCGCATAACACAATTTTACTGCGAACACCAACAAATACTATTCATTAAGATGCATTACAAACTTAACACCTGGAAAATTGTTATACCACAAAATATAGAAAAGGATCTCATAATGGATTACCATATCAGGTATGGCCACATGGGGGCATTGAAGGTAGTCAAAGCACTCCAAGAACACGTATACATCAGGGATGTTAACAGAAAGGTGCGAAACCAGATTAAACGTTGCCACATATGCCAGCTCGTAAAAGTTAACAATCACAGGAAGGAAGGCACAATGACGCCAATCACATCATCAAATAGATTAGAAAAAGTATTTGTCGATATTTGCGGCCCATTCCCGCGAAGTGGGGGAAGGCACCAGTATAAATATTTTATAATTCTATTCGACCATTATACCAGATTCACGAAACTATACCCGATCAACCGGGCGACGACGCAAAAGATATTAAACATTATATGTCAAAATTACATTAGTGAGGTAGGAGCTCCGAAATCCATTATTACTGACCACGGAACACAATTTAAGGGGAGCAAGTGGAAAGACACTCTACGGGAAAAGGGAATCAAGACGTATAAAACATCTGTATACCACCCGAGCAGCAACCCGGCCGAACGAGTATTAAGGGAAGTAGGGAGGATCCTACGCACGTATTGCTTTAACCAACAGAGAAAATGGTCCGAGTATTTAACAGCTGCAGAAGATTTCATAAACTTATCACACCACCAATTTATCGAAATGACCCCCTATACAGCAATGTTCCAGAGACCACCACCCAGAGAGATAGCGGAATTAATACAATTCCCTAGCGGAGATGAATATAAATTTAACAGTGTAAAATTTTACGAGAATATACTAGAACGAACCGAGAGAACGAGAAGAAAATACCAGCAATTTCAACCAAAACCGGAGCGATACTTAGTGGGAGACAAGATACTATTGAAGAATCGAGAATTGCCCAGTACAATGGAAGGCATTGCTAAAAAGTTGTTACTATTGTACACGGGACCGTATACTGTAATTAAAGATAACGGAAATAATACCTATGAAATATTGGATCCCCATACACTAAAGAAGAAGGGTACATACAACCAGTCCTCAATTAAGCGATACTATGAAATGGTTGATGACAATATAAATACAACAATGATAACTAGGACAGAAAAAATATGAAAAAAAATGTACCTAAACTTAATACAGACAAGGTGATTTAATGATAAAACCCAAAATTCTAAAAGCATGTAAGGACAACTTACTCAAGTAATTTCGAAACGATATAATATAAAATGAAGAGAATAAAACCCAAAATTCCAAAGGATGTAAGAATAACTTACTCATAATTATTCAGAAACAGTATGATTTAAAATAAAGAGAATAAACACCCCAAAATTCAAAAAATGAAGTAAGCTCAACTTACAAACAAGTATCTAAGAAAACAATTTATGAATTATATAAGAAAGAGAATTTTGAAGATAAAAAGAACAACCAAAGTCGAAAAATAAGTAAGAACACCTTACTATACAATTTAGAAGAAATTGCTTTAAACTGATATGAAAGAAGAAAAAAATTTTACACTAATTCAACTTAATAAAAATCATCAAAACCAAAAGACGAAATGAGTTTATCTAATGTAACATAATAGTGAGAAATATAATTTAGAATGTAAAAGAAATAATAATGATTGTGTTATAAAGTTTATAGTTACAGATTGGCGCCCAACGTGGGGCTGTAAAAGAAGGCCCACGGCGGCTATGAAGAGACATTCAATCTGTAACTATAAACTTTGAGCGTACCTGCAAAATGTGTACATAAAAAAAAATAATGTGTTTGGATGATTAGTGCGTTCGCCTCGCACCGGGTCGTTACAGTAATTTTGTGGCTAGCGATGTTTGTAGCGTAGTTCTGATCACCTGTATATTACGGCAGTAACCTTACCTGTTATTCTTAGGGGGTGTAATAATCCCGGGTGGCGCCAAGTCGTTTTACCAAAACAACTAAAAACTGTATTTGAACAAGTTATCAGCGTAGCGGGTTGGTGTATTCAAATCATTCCCGCTCGCACAGCCGTCTCAATCGTCGCTTCTGACGAATAACTGGCAACTAGCTTACTGCTACGATTTATTCTTCAATACAAGTAATTATTATATAGCACTCCCTATGAAATGATAACGCTGGTTACTCCCTGTAATGAATATTTTTTAATGGTGATATCTGGAAACATTTACAATTACAACAAAATAATTATCGTTTGATTACATGAGATCTTATTTTCAGGGCGGCGAACTAATTTAGAAACCATTTAACCTAGCGTCTGTTTACGTTAGGCTTATTACAGTTTTGGTTTAGAAAATCCGTGGATTCTTTTGACTATGAGTTAGAGAACTACAATGGTTACAATAAAAATACAAATTACCTTAATCTAAGAGTACAGGAAATATAAAGTGTGCTGTTACAATCTGTTGTGTTGTGTTGTAAAAGTGTTCTGTAAGTTCGTGTTCAATTCTTAGGTTATTTTATGTTAACAATGTTTCATTATGTTTTAATTTGCTTAAATACTCTACGAAAGAGAAATATTATCTTTATAGTGTGGTAATTTTACCTTTCAAAATTATTTAAAGTGATTAGGGTTGGTGGAAAATAAATAATTGGATAGTACTTAACAATTCGACGTGTATAGGCCTTTGTAGTTGGTTCGAGATAGGAATTGGCTGCATAAAATCAGTTTTCTTGGATTTTGGGCTTCATTAAAATGTGGCGTCCTTTCGTCTTGTGTTTGGACGTTCTATTTATGGATAATTTCCGTTTATTCAGGACTTGGGTCTTGTAATATTGGTTGTAGTGGTCATCTGCTTCTTTGACGATTAGTTTTCAGCAACTTTATACTATTATTTTCATGATTTACACTGAAAAAAACTTTCTTCCGAACTTCTGCATCTGTATGGCTTGGTGACGCTTCGCTTCTTTTTTTCTCTACTAATTTCTAACGGTATTTTTCTGTCAACAACCGCTGTTTCCATAGTAACGGTATTTTTCGAATAGGCTTATTTTGAGTTGATGTATTGTTATCGAAACTTCGAATCCTTCGTATATCTTCTGATTACTGTTATTCCTCCATCTTCCTTCCTGGTTAATAAATATTGTCACTATAGTATTTATTCTCGTTCATAGATTATTTTGATACCCCACAAGCTTGGGTATTTTCAGATTTTAAGTTTTTACAATTATGTTAATGCTTGTTAATTACATTTCTTTTTATATAATAATGCCTATTACAATATTTTGTGTTATAAATGATCTACAATTTATCCTTGGTGATTCCTTCACCTCAGATTTTCTAAGTTCTGATTCGATTTGTTATAATCTTTGTTTGTTTGGTTCTGACAGTTATGTTTTTTCTAGGCCTAAGTAGCCATTATAATAATTTACTTATTTCGTTCAAATCACATTTTGGTTCAGCCTATTGGGCTTACTTTGTTATTTTTATTAGTTGTGTTGTGTTTTGAGTCTGTAGGTGTTTTGTTTATTATTCAATATTGCTTTCCTCATTTCAATCTTAAAAATATAACATTAGGTTTATGGACTGCACATTGCATTCAGCCATATCCTCTTATAACAATAACATGAACACAATTTTTTATAAGTTATTAGAGTTATTGTTTTGATTAAGAAATATCATCACTCACTCCTAACTTATCCTTATTTGCTAATTTTTTAGTTTATAACACATATTATTTGTGTTGTGATTGTGATGGTACAATCATGGTACATTTCATAATATACTAAAATATGGTAACGAGATCATAAATATTGTATTTTCCTATTTTTTGACATACCCAACCCAACCTCAAACACCCTATATAGAATTTACGGTGAGTGGACTATATTACAGTATTTACCAGGATTTGAACTAATTCATGACAAAAAACGGTGTCACATCACAAAAACAGTGTGCAGTTATTGAGATAAGCAGAGCCAAGCCTTCGTTACGTCAGAGGCGGAGAATGTGTTGACAACTACAAACGGCGATGTCAACAACTTAGACAAAGGAATGTGACGTCAATACACCCCACTTCCGCAGATTTCAACCAGAAATTGCCGTCATTTCATCTGCAGCTCTGATTTGAGCCGGCCGGCCGCCCATTCACTTACGAGTGAATTTTAACTTTTTAGACCACTGTAGGTGGTTAATAAACAGTATAATATCTACTATCAAAATGTATTAAGGAAAGTAATAGTTCGGTTTGGTGTAGGCGTCCTCGACCGATTAAGTCGTTCGTAAACAAGATCGACGTATAGAATCGGTCCCACGACGGTGGGTTACGTGGGTTGACCAAAGGTGTCCCGTCAAGCGCAGTAAAATACACCGATTGTGCCGATATACGAACGAGACTGGCAGTGCGAGGAAGCCAACACGGAAATTGGTGAGAGCGTTCCTTATATATTTTGAATCCTTTATTTCCCAATATATGTTACTGTAGAAATCAATCATTTAACAAATTATTCAAAATTTCAATCAAAATTTAAGGAGCTCCAAAATTTAAATAAGTTTGTACCATGATAATGAAAGGGTGAGTGGTTGTGTGCGTGCATAATTATTCTAAGTGCTGGGTTGAGCACCACTATATAAATATATACATGTTATTATTGTATAATCATTTAAACATATAATCATTAAACTTAATCAAAGTTATTATTACACATTATGTTTTTGGAAGGGTTACAGTTGGTTTTAAAAAATGTTATGTAACAAAGTAAAGAATAAAAAGGGGTATTTCATTGGTAACAATTAGAACAGCTGTTTTGTTATTTCAAGCAATTTCCGTTTCCTATGACTTCGCGTAACGAACTTCTGGCCCATGACTTAGGTAGTAAAAGATGGCGTCCTAGTTTTGTATACATAACCACATTTGTGAGATATAATATATCGTATTTATAAATTCAAAAATAACGTAACTATACAGATGTCGCCCGTAAGAACAGGGACCTTATGTAATATTATGTATGTATATTATTACATGGGATACACCTAGAAAGAACACGGGAAAAAATTGCTTGAGGTAACAGACAAAATTTTATAACTAGTAAACATAACCCCACAATTAGGTTAGACAATTGTATGCATGCGTGCATTACACAATTGCCAAAATGAGTACTAATGACAATATTACGTTAGAAATAGGTACAACTAATGTAAATTTGACTGGCGAGATGGATGTACAAACACCTCAAACTAGTCAGATTGACGAGGCGCATACGCCTGTATCTGTAGAAATAACGAAAGTCAATACATCCATTTCAACTAGTTTAGATAGTAAGCAGGATGAAACTAATGCAATGATGCAACTTTTATTAAATAAATTTGACAGTTTTGATAAAAAACTAGATGAACAGAAAATCGATTCTAATATTAAATTCAATGAATTAAAGAATGAAATAAAAAGACAAAATTGTCAATTTGAGGAGAGAATTAACACAGTAGAAACACGTTGTGATAACATACAGAAAACCACACTAGCCATTGTTGATGACAAGTTCAATAGTACCATAAATGATTTAGACACGAAAATCGATCTAGTTTATGGCACAGTAAATAACACGATTAAAAGTCAATTAGAGACAAGCAGTACAGAAATACAACAGAAATGTTTACATTTTGTAGAAAGTCAAGTAGAAGTTAAAACCAATGTGTTGCAAAATCATTTAGAAAACATTGAAATAAATGTGATAGATATTACTAAAAATTTAGAAGCTATAGATAGTACTATGACTGAACATGAGAAAAATACCAAGAGTAGATTTAATTTGTTACAAAGTAAGATTAAAGAAATTGATGACTTAACTGTACAAAATAGTATGGATGTGCATGATAAATATGATATGATTGCAAATAATTTGACTAGTGTAAAAAACGAATTACGGGGAGAAATAAATAAAAATGTTTCAAGCATAACTGATAGAGTAGTAGTAACTAGAGATTTCTATAATGAAATAGAACTAGAGAATTTTAGCCATGAAAACAGAGTAATACATCCCATGCGATTCCTTAATCAGACTAGGGATTATAATCATTTTAGTAGTAGTAGCTGGGAAGTGAAATTAAATAAAATTATTAAATGTTTCAAGGGTAACTCAGTCATATGGGCTGAAGCTCATAGGTTAGAATGGGATTGCTATAATACTTTTGAAAAAGTTTTCAAGGGTAAATATTGGACAGAAGAAGAGCAGGAGACTTTAAGAAGCCGTATTATGGGAACGGGTGATTTCATGGGACGTAACGTTAGTAATAATAACATTACTATTTATGTAACAAAATTGTACAATGAAGCTAAATATTTAGAGCCTCCTATACCATTTAAGTCATTTGTTAGGTATGTTAGTAAGCACTTACCTAGAGAAGTGCAGGTCACTCTGACGACTAAAGAAATAGAAAATCTTGATGAACTGGAAAGGGTATTAGATATACTACAAAGTATAAATGATCGTGAAATGGGTAGACGCCCTATACAACCAAATACGTATAACCATAACAATAATAACAATGAGTTTAATCGGCCAAGGCCTTATTTTAATCATACTGACAATAAATATAATGTTAGAAATGATTTACAGACACCAGGCGGTTGGAGTTGTTCTAGTTGCAGGAAGGAGAATCGGGGTCACATGCAGCATTGTTATTTCTGTAAAGCACCAAGAAATAACCAAGTAAAGCAATTCATACCTGCGAACAGAGGAGCCCCGAGTAACAGAGGAGCACCGTACCACCATCAGGGACGAACACGCGGACACCCTGTGCCATCAACAAGTCATAATAGGACACAGCCGGAAAACTGAAGTCAACAGTGGTAAGTAGGACCCGACCACTGTTCAGGGAAACTCATGAGGTCCGACCCATCGAGAACTTACAATCCAACGTAATAAAAGCAGACATCGTTGCCGATTTATTGGAGGAGGAGTGTAACACGACATTGGAGGTGAGAGCTGGACTCACGGAAATACAGGTAACAATAGATAATAGAAACTTTAAAACACTTGTTGATACAGGGAGTGAAATTTCAGTAATAGCCGAGAACATTTTAAGTGAATTGAAAGAATTGAATAAGAATATTCCAGTTTTACCCGTAGCAGGGGTTACAGTAATAGGAGTCACGGGGGTACGTAGTAAAAGGGTGACAAAACAGATACATTTAAGTTTCTCAATTGGAGGTATTAATTTTGATAATACATTTTTGGTAGTCAAGGGGTTAAGTTTAGACATCATTTTGGGAAATGATTTTTTACAAAGAAATAAAGCTGTAATAAATTTTAAAGAAAAAGTGGTGGAGTTAGATGGGGGTGATCGGTCTGTGAAAATTAATTTTGAAAATGTGATAAATAAAGTTAGAACCACTGGTGTGAAATTGTTACAGAAACAAGTAGTTGAGAATCACTTAGATACTAAAGTAAATTTTTGTATAGAGGGTGAGTATTTAGAAGATGTTGATAATGAACTGAGTAATATTAATAATGAAGTATGGGAGATAAGGGCGGATGAGTTCTGTAGTGGGGGTGAGGTGATAAGGAGTGGCCAACGTATAGCGTTATGGCAGGTAATAGAGCAGTTTAAGGGAGTGTTTGCCGATATTCCAGGAAGGGCAAAAAATTATGAATGTATGTTACAGATAAAGGAACACACACCATTCATGCAGCGGAGTTATCCAGTGCCTTACTCTAAAAGACGAGCGGTGCAAGAGGAGTTGGATAAGATGTTAGATAATGGTATCATAGAGAGGTCAGTGTCTCACTACTCAAATCCGTTAGTGGTGGTAATCAAGAAGGAAGGAGGAGTAAGATTATGCCTAGACGCAAGGAAAATTAATCAAATTATTATACCAGACCGAGAATCACCAGAATCTATAAATGAGATCTTTCAAAAGTTTAGTGGCGTACGATTTATGACGTCCTTAGATCTGACTGCTGGATATTGGCAGGTACCATTAGCAGAGGTAAGTAGGCAATACACAGCATTTTTGTTTAACGGAAAAAATTATCAGTTTAAGCGACTACCATTTGGGCTAAATACCAGCGTAGCTAGTTTCATTAAATGTTTGGATAGAATTTTGAGACCAAAAGATTTAGATTTTCTCACAGTTTATGTAGATGATATTTTAATAGCTTCACGTACATTTGAAGACCATTTAGAACATTTAAAATATGTTTTAGGAAAATTAGAAGCGGGAGGATTAACCGTAAATTGGGATAAGTCCAAATTTCTACAAACGAAAATTAATTTTTTAGGATTCATTATTACATCGGAAGGAATTTCCGCAAACCCGGACAAGGTCGAATCTATGATGCGTTTCCCTGAACCGCGAAACATCAAACAACTTCAGAGTTTTCTTGGGCTGTGCAACTTTTATAGGAAATTTCAAAGGAACTACGCCTACCTAACCGCTAAGTTAAGTGCGGTATTACAGAACAACGTAACTGGAGAGATAGTAGGAACACACAATGCTACAAATTTAAAATTGTACTGGTCGTCTTAGTTATTTTTATGTTGGTGTTTTTATATTTTGAGTGTATGAGTATTAACTTAGCTATTGATTTACAGAAGGGACTCTCCCCCATTTTCGGGCGATCACAGACTCACCACCTCTGATTGTGGATTTTGGAGTTTGGGAGGTGGACCATGGTTGGCGGAACTGACGTAAGGAAGTGAAAGCAACGATGGTCTTCCTCCACACAAAATTGGTAGAAATTTGAAAATTTAATCTTATTATTGAACGGGGAGGGGGACCCCTAATTCTTGGGATATAAAAAAAAAAAAAAAATATCTTTTGGCATTAATCCCATGAAATTTTGTTTTATCATAGAATAAAATTTGAAAATTGTGTAACTTAAGAGGTTAACTCAGTAAGGAGTTATATTTTTTTTTATGTAACTAAGCATATCAGAAGATCCATTGTTTTCCTGGAGTGTTAGAAAAGTGATGTTTTGGACTTGGAAAGTGTCTACAAATTTATTAATGTAACTAAAGAATTAACATTTTTAAATGATATTTCAATTTTGATATATCTTAATTATTTATTAAGATATGATTGAATATGATTGAGTAGTTAAAATGTATTAACTGTATTACTAATATATCAGTGTTAATTATTAATGTATTATGTATTTATTTGAAAACTTTTTAACATGATGTTATAATATGTGTAGGAAGAGAAAAAAAAAAATTTTTTTAAATGGCGCTGTTAATAATATTTATCAGCCAAATAATTAACTGTTAATAATAATAATAATAATAATTTTATTTTTGTTTTATCATGCACTAAGAATATTCAATAAATAAATATATAGAGTTATTAATTCTTTTATAATTTGTTTTTCTCCAGATTTGGGAGATTATAATGTGTAATTTTCTTATTATATTTTCAATTATATCTTATTCAATTTTGGTATAATATTCTTTTTAATTCTTGAAGATTATAATATATAATCTTATAATTTTATTAAGCATATTAAAATATATTAAGCCAACCCAGTGCTCATTGGCACAAACCAGCACTTAGCTAAGGGGAACCAGATCAGTTGAGGATGGAGTGATTCAATAAGCCACTATATTAATATTTTTTATAAATTGTTTCAGTGTTTGGGGTGTGACAGCGGTCCTGAGCTGGCTAACGCGTCAGAGCAGGGGCGTTAAGAGCCTAAGTGGCCTTATGGTGTTGGGATCTCGCAGGAGAAGTCCAGTAAGGTCATGAAGGTACGGTCCTCATCACCAGACCAAGGGTGAGTTATTGTTATTTTTTATATAAAATTGTAAGGGGGTTGTGGCGACTTGTCCTGGCTGATCCCTTTAGGAAGTATGAAAGGGTCAATGAAAGTTTGTGTGCTTCGTCACACCATCTTTCATTGAGGGGGTTTTGTGATGGTACAATCATGGTACATTTCATAATATACTAAAATATGGTAACGAGATCATAAATATTGTATTTTCCTATTTTTTGACATACCCAACCCAACCTCAAACACCCTATATAGAATTTACGGTGAGTGGACTATATTACAGTATTTGCCAGGATTTGAACTAATTCATGACAAAAAACGGTGTCACATCACAAAAACAGTGTGCAGTTATTGAGATAAGCAGAGCCAAGCCTTCGTTACGTCAGAGGCGGAGAATGTGTTGACAACTACAAACGGCGATGTCAACAACTTAGACAAAGGAATGTGACGTCAATACACCCCACTTCCGCAGATTTCAACCAGAAATTGCCGTCATTTCATCTGCAGCTCTGATTTGAGCCGGCCGGCCGCCCATTCACTTACGAGTGAATTTTAACTTTTTAGACCACTGTAGGTGATTAATAAACAGTATAATATCTACTATCAAAATGTATTAAGGAAAGTAATAGTTCGGTTTGGTGTAGGCGTCCTCGACCGATTAAGTCGTTCGTAAACAAGATCGACGTATAGAATCGGTCCCACGACGGTGGGTTACGTGGGTTGACCAAAGGTGTCCCGTCAAGTGCAGTAAAATACACCGATTGTGCCGATATACGAACGAGACTGGCAGTGCGAGGAAGCCAACACGGAAATTGGTGAGAGCGTTCCTTATATATTTTGAATCCTTTATTTCCCAATATATGTTATTGTAGAAATCAATCATTTAACAAATTATTCAAAATTTCAATCAAAATTTAAGGAGCTCCAAAATTTAAATAAGTTTGTACCATGATAATGAAAGGGTGAGTGGTTGTGTGCGTGCATAATTATTCTAAGTGCTGGGTTGAGCACCACTATATAAATATATACATGTTATTATTGTATAATCATTTAAACATATAATCATTAACTTAATCAAAGTTATTATTACACATTATGTTTTTGGAAGGGTTACAGTTGGTTTTAAAAAAATGTTATGTAACAAAGTAAAGAATAAAAAGGGGTATTTCATTGGTAACAATTAGAACAGCTGTTTTGTTATTTCAAGCAATTTCCGTTTCCTATGACTTCGCGTAACGAACTTCTGGCCCATGACTTAGGTAGTAAAAGATGGCGTCCTAGTTTTGTATACATAACCACATTTGTGAGATATAATATATCGTATTTATAAATTCAAAAATAACGTAACTATACATGATAAACAACATCACTTGTTATTAAATTAATAATAGTCTTGTTGTTGCATCCTCTTCGTTCACTTATTAATTTAATAATATATATATACTTTCACTTATGAACTTACTATTGTCACTTCCCAAACGTTTCAAGATGTTGTTTCTCTTCTTCAGTGGGTTGAGTACTAACTGTCGATTACAGAATAACCGTTACGGAATGGAGTGTGTGGTGGGGGTTGATGGTGGGAAGAGGTTGGCGCTGAGGTTCGAATTATGTGTGTGGATCAGTGTGTCAAATAGTGTATGTGATTTGTAATGTATCTGTTCATTTAATATGTTGTTTGGTTGTAGTGTGTGATCCCTTCCCACCATCAACCCCCACCACACACTCCATTCCGTAACGGTTATTCTGTAATCGACAGTTAGTACTCAACCCACTAAAGAAGAGA
The DNA here is from genome assembly GCA_034769895.1 of Magicicada septendecula. Taxonomy (NCBI): domain Eukaryota; kingdom Metazoa; phylum Arthropoda; class Insecta; order Hemiptera; family Cicadidae; genus Magicicada; species Magicicada septendecula. The sequence continues at coordinate 72,002,575 of CM068369.1, read as the reverse complement.
AACAACATCTTGAAACGTTTGGGAAGTGAAAATAGTAAGTTCATAAGTGAAAGTATATATATATTATTAAATTAATAATAGTCCTTTATAAATTAGGTATCTTTGTTAGTTTTTTGACTTCTCAATCTCTAAACAATTTTTATATTCCCTCCATGGTAACACCTTCAATTTATTCTATTCTGGAATCCTCCCTTTTTACTTACTACTGGCTATAATTAACTTAACCCTATTGAACATCTTTTTAAATAAAAAGTCATTATCACTTCTAGTGTTTTTCTATCCCTTATACTATAATTCACTCTTAATACTACTTATTTATCAGTTATCTATGCACTGTTTATTTCCAACTTTTACCTTACTTTCACTTGTAAATCACTTATTGTTAATTACAATTTCACTAGTGTCACACTTCACTTTGGGGTTCTTACACCTACACTATTACACTATATCACTGTTTATATCATTTGTTTGATAGAAGGTGACCCCTATACTTATTTCTCTTTCATGACTTAATCCTAATGACAATTAATACTTAATAACTAATACTTACTGACTAATAACAATTCTAATTTGTGGTTTCTGGTTGCCTTTTTAATGGGTAGTAACCGTTATCTCTCCTTCCTCCTGATAACCCTTGTTTTGGTTTCCATGTTCTTGTGTATAGTTACGTTATTTTTGAATTTATAAATACGATATATTATATCTCACAAATGTGGTTATGTATACAAAACTAGGACGCCATCTTTTACTACCTAAGTCATGGGCCAGAAGTTCGTTACGCGAAGTCATAGGAAACGGAAATTGCTTGAAATAACAAAACAGCTGTTCTAATTGTTACCAATGAAATACCCCTTTTTATTCTTTACTTTGTTACATAACATTTTTTAAAACCAACTGTAACCCTTCCAAAAACATAATGTGTAATAATAACTTTGATTAAGTTTAATGATTATATGTTTAAATGATTATACAATAATAACATGTATATATTTATATAGTGGTGCTCAACCCAGCACTTAGAATAATTATGCACGCACACAACCACTCACCCTTTCATTATCATGGTACAAACTTATTTAAATTTTGGAGCTCCTTAAATTTTGATTGAAATTTTGAATAATTTGTTAAATGATTGATTTCTACAATAACATATATTGGGAAATAAAGGATTCAAAATATATAAGGAACGCTCTCACCAATTTCCGTGTTGGCTTCCTCGCACTGCCAGTCTCGTTCGTATATCGGCACAATCGGTGTATTTTACTGCGCTTGACGGGACACCTTTGGTCAACCCACGTAACCCACCGTCGTGGGACCGATTCTATACGTCGATCTTGTTTACGAACGACTTAATCGGTCGAGGACGCCTACACCAAACCGAACTATTACTTTCCTTAATACATTTTGATAGTAGATATTATACTGTTTATTAACCACTTACAGTGGTCTAAAAAGTTAAAATTCACTCGTAAGTGAATGGGCGGCCGGCCGGCTCAAATCAGAGCTGCAGATGAAATGACGGCAATTTCTGGTTGAAATCTGCGGAAGTGGGGTGTATTGACGTTACATTCCTTTGTCTAAGTTGTTGACATCGCCGTTTGTAGTTGTCAACACATTCTCCGCCTCTGACGTAACGAAGGCTTGGCTCTGCTTATCTCAATAACTGCACACTGTTTTTGTGATGTGACACCGTTTTTTGTCATGAATTAGTTCAAATCCTGGCAAATACTGTAATATAGTCCACTCACCGTAAATTCTATATAGGGTGTTTGAGGTTGGGTTGGGTATGTCAAAAAATAGGAAAATACAATATTTATGATCTCGTTACCATATTTTAGTATATTATGAAATGTACCATGATTGTACCATCACAAAACCCCCTCAATGAAAGATGGTGTGACGAAGCACACAAACTTTCATTGACCCTTTCATACTTCCTAAAGGGATCAGTCAGGACAAGTCGCCACAACCCCCTTACAATTTTATATAAAAAATAACAATAACTCACCCTTGGTCTGGTGATGAGGACCGTACCTTCATGACCTTACTGGACTTCTCCTGCGAGATCCCAACACCATAAGGCCACTTAGGCTCTTAACGCCCCTGCTCTGACGCGTTGGCCAGCTCAGGACCGCTGTCACACCCCAAACACTTAAACAATTTATAAAAAATATTAATATAGTGGCTTATTGAATCACTCCATCCTCAACTGATCTGGTTCCCCTTAGCTAAGTGCTGGTTTGTGCCAATAAGCACTGGGTTGGCTTAATATATTTTAGTATGCTTAATAAAATTATAAGATTATATATTATAATCTTCAAGAATTAAAAAGAATATTATACCAAAATTGAATAAGATATAATTGAAAATATAATAAGAAAATTACACATTATAATCTCCCAAATCTGGAGAAAAACAAATTATAAAAGAATTAATAACTCTATATATTTATTTATTGAATACTCTTAGTGCATGATAAAACAAAAATAAAATTATTATTATTATTATTATTAACAGTTAATTATTTGGCTGATAAATATTATTAACAGCGCCATTAAAAAAATTTTTTTTTTCTCTTCCTACACATATTATAACATCATGTTAAAAAGTTTTCAAATAAATACATAATACATTAATAATTAACACTGATATATTAGTAATACAGTTAATACATTTTAACTACTCAATCATATTCAATCATATCTTAATAAATAATTAAGATACATCAAAATTGAAATATCATTTAAAAATGTTAATTCTTTAGTTACATTAATAAATTTGTAGACACTTTCCAAGTCCAAAACATCACTTTTCTAACACTCCAGGAAAACAATGGATCTTCTGATATGCTTAGTTACATAAAAAAAAATATAACTCCTTACTGAGTTAACCTCTTAAGTTACACAATTTTCAAATTTTATTCTATGATAAAACAAAATTTCATGGGATTAATGCCAAAAGATTTTTTTTTTTTTTTTTTTTTTTTTTTTTTTTTTTTTTTTTATCCCAAGAATTAGGGGTCCCCCTCCCCGTTCAATAATAAGATTAAATTTTCAAATTTCTACCAATTTTGTGTGGAGGAAGACCATCGTTGCTTTCACTTCCTTACGTCAGTTCCGCCAACCGTGGTCCACCTCCCAAACTCCAAAATCCACAATCAGAGGTGGTGAGTCTGTGATCGCCCGAAAATGGGGGAAAGTCCCTTCTGTAAATCAATAGCTAAGTTAATACTCATACACTCAAAATATAAAAACACCAACATAAAAATAACTAAGACGACCAGTACAATTTTAAATTTGTAGCATTGTGTGTTCCTACTATCTCTCCAGTTACGTTGTTCTGTAATACCGCACTTAACTTAGCGGTTAGGTAGGCGTAGTTCCTTTGAAATTTCCTATAAAAGTTGCACAGCCCAAGAAAACTCTGAAGTTGTTTGATGTTTCGCGGTTCAGGGAAACGCATCATAGATTCGACCTTGTCCGGGTTTGCAGAAATTCCTTCCGATGTAATAATGAATCCTAAAAAATTAATTTTCGTTTGTAGAAATTTGGACTTATCCCAATTTACGGTTAATCCTCCCGCTTCTAATTTTCCTAAAACATATTTTAAATGTTCTAAATGGTCTTCAAATGTACGTGAAGCTATTAAAATATCATCTACATAAACTGTGAGAAAATCTAAATCTTTTGGTCTCAAAATTCTATCCAAACATTTAATGAAACTAGCTACGCTGGTATTTAGCCCAAATGGTAGTCGCTTAAACTGATAATTTTTTCCGTTAAACAAAAATGCTGTGTATTGCCTACTTACCTCTGCTAATGGTACCTGCCAATATCCAGCAGTCAGATCTAAGGACGTCATAAATCGTACGCCACTAAACTTTTGATAGATCTCATTTATAGATTCTGGTGATTCTCGGTCTGGTATAATAATTTGATTAATTTTCCTTGCGTCTAGGCATAATCTTACTCCTCCTTCCTTCTTGATTACCACCACTAACGGATTTGAGTAGTGAGACACTGACCTCTCTATGATACCATTATCTAACATCTTATCCAACTCCTCTTGCACCGCTCGTCTTTTAGAGTAAGGCACTGGATAACTCCGCTGCATGAATGGTGTGTGTTCCTTTATCTGTAACATACATTCATAAATTTTTGCCCTTCCTGGAATATCGGCAAACACTCCCTTAAACTGCTCTATTACCTGCCATAACGCTCTACGTTGGCCACTCCTTATCACCTCACCCCCACTACAGAATTCATCCGCCCTTATCTCCCATACTTCATTATTAATATTACTCATTTCATTATCAACATCTTCTAAATACTCACCCTCTATACAAAAATTTACTTTAGTATCTAAGTGATTCTCAACTACTTGTTTCTGTAACAATTTCACACCAGTGGTTCTAACTTTATTTATCACATTTTCAAAATTAATTTTCACAGACCGATCACCCCCATCTAACTCCACCACTTTTTCTTTAAAATTTATTACAGCTTTATTTCTTTGTAAAAAATCATTTCCCAAAATGATGTCTAAACTTAACCCCTTGACTACCAAAAATGTATTATCAAAATTAATACCTCCAATTGAGAAACTTAAATGTATCTGTTTTGTCACCCTTTTACTACGTACCCCCGTGACTCCTATTACTGTAACCCCTGCTACGGGTAAAACTGGAATATTCTTATTCAATTCTTTCAATTCACTTAAAATGTTCTCGGCTATTACTGAAATTTCACTCCCTGTATCGACAAGTGTTTTAAAGTTTCTATTATCTATTGTTACCTGTATTTCCGTGAGTCCAGCTCTCACCTCCAATGTCGTGTTACACTCCTCCTCCAATAAATCGGCAACGATGTCTGCTTTTATTACGTTGGATTGTAAGTTCTCGATGGGTCGGACCTCATGAGTTTCCCTGAACAGTGGTCGGGTCCTACTTACCACTGTTGACTTCAGTTTTCCGGCTGTGTCCTATTATGACTTGTTGATGGCACAGGGTGTCCGCGTGTTGGTCCCTGATGGTGGTATGGTGCTCCTCTGTTACTCGGGGCTCCTCTGTTCGCAGGTATGAATTGCTTTACTTGGTTATTTCTTGGTGCTTTACAGAAATAACAATGCTGCATGTGACCACGATTCTCCTTCCTGCAACTAGAACAACTCCAACCGCCTGGTGTCTGTAAATCATTTCTAACATTATATTTATTGCCAGTATGATTAAAATAAGGCCTTGGCCGATTAAACTCATTGTTATTATTGTTATGGTTATACATATTTGGTTGTATAGGGCGTCTACCCATTTCACGATCATTTATACTTTGTAGTATATCTAATACCCTTTCCAGTTCATCAAGATTTTCTATTTCTTTAGTCATCAGAGTGACCTGCACTTCTCTAGGTAAGTGCTTACTACCATACCTAACAAATGACTTAAATGGTATAGGAGGCTCTAAATATTTAGCTTCGTTGTACAATTTTGTTACATAAATAGTAATGTTATTATTACTAACGTTACGTCCCATGAAATTACCCGTTCCCATAATACGGCTTCTTAAAGTCTCCTGCTCTTCTTCTGTCCAATATTTACCCTTAAAAACTTTTTCAAAAGCATTATAGCAATCCCATTCTAACCTATGAGCTTCAGCCCATATGACTGAGTTACCCTTGAAACATTTAATAATTTTATTTAATTTCACTTCCCAGCTACTACTACTAAAATGATTATAATCCCTAGTCTGATTAAGGAATCGCATGGGATGTATTACTCTGTTTTCATGGCTAAAATTCTCTAGTTCTATTTCATTATAGAAATCTCTAGTTACTACTACTCTATCAGTTATGCTTGAAACATTTTTATTTATTTCTCCCCGTAATTCGTTTTTTACACTGGTCAAATTATTTGCAATCATATCATATTTATCATGCACATCCATACTATTTTGTACAGTTAAGTCATCAATTTCTTTAATCTTACTTTGTAACAAATTAAATCTACTCTTGGTATTTTTCTCATGTTCAGTCATAGTACTATCTATAGCTTCTAAATTTTTAGTAATATCTATCACATTTATTTCAATGTTTTCTAAATGATTTTGCAACACATTGGTTTTAACTTCTACTTGACTTTCTACAAAATGTAAACATTTCTGTTGTATTTCTGTACTGCTTGTCTCTAATTGACTTTTAATCGTGTTATTTACTGTGCCATAAACTAGATCGATTTTCGTGTCTAAATCATTTATGGTACTATTGAACTTGTCATCAACAATGGCTAGTGTGGTTTTCTGTATGTTATCACAACGTGTTTCTACTGTGTTAATTCTCTCCTCAAATTGACAATTTTGTCTTTTTATTTCATTCTTTAATTCATTGAATTTAATATTAGAATCGATTTTCTGTTCATCTAGTTTTTTATCAAAACTGTCAAATTAATTTAATAAAAGTTGCATCATTGCATTAGTTTCATCCTGCTTACTATCTAAACTAGTTGAAATGGATGTATTGACTTTCGTTATTTCTACAGATACAGGCGTATGCGCCTCGTCAATCTGACTAGTTTGAGGTGTTTGTACATCCATCTCGCCAGTCAAATTTACATTAGTTGTACCTATTTCTAACGTAATATTGTCATTAGTACTCATTTTGGCAATTGTGTAATGCACGCATGCATACAATTGTCTAACCTAATTGTGGGGTTATGTTTACTAGTTATAAAATTTTGTCTGTTACCTCAAGCAATTTTTTCCCGTGTTCTTTCTAGGCGTATCCCATGTAATAATATACATACATAATATTACATAAGGTCCCTGTTCTTACGGGCGACATCTGTATAGTTACGTTATTTTTGAATTTATAAATACGATATATTATATCTCACAAATGTGGTTATGTATACAAAACTAGGACGCCATCTTTTACTACCTAAGTCATGGGCCAGAAGTTCGTTACGCGAAGTCATAGGAAACGGAAATTGCTTGAAATAACAAAACAGCTGTTCTAATTGTTACCAATGAAATACCCCTTTTTATTCTTTACTTTGTTACATAACATTTTTTAAAACCAACTGTAACCCTTCCAAAAACATAATGTGTAATAATAACTTTGATTAAGTTTAATGATTATATGTTTAAATGATTATACAATAATAACATGTATATATTTATATAGTGGTGCTCAACCCAGCACTTAGAATAATTATGCACGCACACAACCACTCACCCTTTCATTATCATGGTACAAACTTATTTAAATTTTGGAGCTCCTTAAATTTTGATTGAAATTTTGAATAATTTGTTAAATGATTGATTTCTACAATAACATATATTGGGAAATAAAGGATTCAAAATATATAAGGAACGCTCTCACCAATTTCCGTGTTGGCTTCCTCGCACTGCCAGTCTCGTTCGTATATCGGCACAATCGGTGTATTTTACTGCGCTTGACGGGACACCTTTGGTCAACCCACGTAACCCACCGTCGTGGGACCGATTCTATACGTCGATCTTGTTTACGAACGACTTAATCGGTCGAGGACGCCTACACCAAACCGAACTATTACTTTCCTTAATACATTTTGATAGTAGATATTATACTGTTTATTAACCACTTACAGTGGTCTAAAAAGTTAAAATTCACTCGTAAGTGAATGGGCGGCCGGCCGGCTCAAATCAGAGCTGCAGATGAAATGACGGCAATTTCTGGTTGAAATCTGCGGAAGTGGGGTGTATTGACGTCACATTCCTTTGTCTAAGTTGTTGACATCGCCGTTTGTAGTTGTCAACACATTCTCCGCCTCTGACGTAACGAAGGCTTGGCTCCGCTTATCTCAATAACTGCACACTGTTTTTGTGATGTGACACCGTTTTTTGTCATGAATTAGTTCAAATCCTGGTAAATACTGTAATATAGTCCACTCACCGTAAATTCTATATAGGGTGTTTGAGGTTGGGTTGGGTATGTCAAAAAATAGGAAAATACAATATTTATGATCTCGTTACCATATTTTAGTATATTATGAAATGTACCATGATTGTACCATCACACTTGGTGAGTGCTATTTTACTTGTGTTGGTGAACCATTCTTGGTTTTCACTTTTGCTTGTCTCCCTCCTTCTTCATTTTCCTTGTTTGTTTATTATATTGGGTTTTTTCATCCGTTCCTTTGGGCATTTTGGGGTCATTTAAACCCATAAACTTGTTTCCTTGTGGCTTAGGTTTATTATTTCCTCATTCTCGTTGTTTATTTGTGGTTCCTTTCTTTATGTTTGGGTTGTTGTCTCAATCACTTTAAAATATTTACATTTTACTAAGTATGTTCCGTGGTTCCCTTCTTTATGTTTGGGTTGTTGGCTCAATCACTTGGGTTGGGTTAAAGTCGTCGTATTGTCGTGTTATATTCCTTATACTTTTATTTAAAATCAATCAGTTCATTTGATAAGAAGTATTTTTTACAATTATAAATATATTTTTTATCTCTGGTACGGGGTTGGCTATTTGTGTCGTGACATAATGCCTCTCCTTTAAAATTGATCATTTTGATAAAACACTAGTATAGTTTTTTATGAAATTATCAGTTATACATAATCTTTTTCCTTTTCTTTCTTGGTTGTTTCTCCATTCTTTATTTCTCTTCTTACTGAATTCATTCCATTTTATTTGGATCTGTTTTTCTTTTTATTTCCATTGGTGTGTTCTCCCTTATACACAATTTTTTCCCTAACTTTAGTAGCTGGTTTCTCCCATTACTACTCATTTTTCTGAGACCAGAGGCACGTCATCTCTGCTCAGTTTATTTGATTGCTGGACTTTTCAACAGTCAATCATAAATACCTTTTTTGTCAACTTGTGACTTAATAATAATAATATATTTTGGGATTGTCCACCTTGTGGTTTATTTTTAGATCACTTTGGCCTTTTACTCATTCTTCCTTCCGCTGTACCTTAACAATATACTATCATTTGCTCATACATTGATTGTTTTTTATTTATTTATATGTTAATTTCATCATTAACTTTTCATTATTCGGTTTTCGATTCTCATTGTGATCATTTTAATTATCTTAGACACTGGTATACTTTTCTCAGTTATCTAGCAACATTTTGCTTTAGCCATAGCTTGTATATTTGATTCATACATAATCTCCCTCTTTCTTCGTACCAGTTTAGATTTTTTATTTTACAGATAAATATCTTTGATTCATTATTATAATTTCATGTACTTATCTTATCAGGTTTGGTCTGATTTTATTTTTGTATATTTCAGTTTGTATTAATTCTTTGTAAGTTAATTTTCTTACACCATAGGAATTTGTGTAGCGTATTCCTATTTTGGTACATTTTGTTTAATTATTTCATATACTTCACACATCAACTTTTTAATATATTGTAAGTTGATTTCACTTAGTAGGAATTTATGTCTCTCATTCCTTTGTTTTGATATTTTATTTTTTTTATTTTTTTTTATTTTAGACCTCATAAGTCATCGATCCGTTGTTGCAAGTCGTGTACACATAATTTTTGAATTTTGGTATCTGTATTTTATTTACAGTTACTTGTCCTTCGTGATGACATATGGCCGTACATTTTATTATATATATAATTTTATTTTGGTATCAATTCAGTTCTCACGGTTGTGGATTTATTATATTATCATTTCCATTCCATATTATAGCCTTCTCCTTTTTGTTCGACACTTCGTTATTATTCACCTCTTCTCCTTCAAGTGTATGATAGTCACACTTATTCTGGATGATCGTGTTCCAGTTATTTAGTTTTCTTCATAGAACTTCTTTATGGAAGCTTGGTTGTACACTCCTTTTACTTTTTTGGTGGTTATATTACTTATCTCGTAAGTGTTGTTTCCATTGTCCTTTGTGATGACATATGGTTATGCATATTATTATATGTTGGACCATATTTTTTTTTTTTTTTATAAGTTGATCTACTCCTTTCCTTTCCTTGTTATTGCCTTCTCTTACTTATTACACTCTTTGTTGTCTTTCTCCTCTTCTCCTTCAAATGTCTGATGGATGACATTTATTCTGGATAATTATTAATTTCTTTTTTGTTTGACATTAATGTTAGGAGTAGAGTTTGTTAATTATAGTTTAATTTTTTCTTCTATTCCATTGGGTTGCTTGGCTGGTAACTTGAAGATCCGTCCCTTTTCTTGGTTTGTGGTATCTTCACTTAGTTTACCCATGGTCCATCATTTCCTCTGCCCTTATGGTTCGGATAACTCTGGAGTGTAGAACTGTTTTCTTACTGGTGAAATAGGTCTCCTCCGTCTTGTACCATAATTCCTCTAATACCATATGTTCTGTAGTCTTTATGTTTACCGCAAACATTTGATTATTTTGTCCATTAATCAGAGAAGTTAATTGTGCATCTCTCATTAATATTATCTTTGCTTTTTTATTTGGTATTTCCATTTCTGGTGTGCTCCAGTATTTTATTGACCTTCTTGATCTGTTATACTCTGTTTTGTTGTCAGTCATTTCTATTTCTGGCATCTTCCATCCAAGTATTGATTTGTTGAATTTTTCATCCGCTGTTTGGTTCTGAATTCCTTTTATAATTTCCCTCAGAGTCCTCCTACAATCTTTGTACTTTATTAATTTGCTTTGGTAGGTAATGGGCAAATTAAACACATCGATCAGTCCGTTCTTCATCATCTCCACTTCTTCTCGTGTTTTGATGAGTTTCCTCTTATATACCTTTCTTAATTCCTCTGTTTTCTTAATTTTCTTAATTATTCGGTTCTTCTTTCTTCCTCTTCTGTGGTTGGTTTTTATGTGTTTGATTTTCTTGGTGTCATTGTTATCTGTATGTTCAGAAAACAATATATTTGTTTCTTCTACAATTTCCATCTCCTTCTGTGTTATTTTCTGATTCCCTGGTTCCATGTTCTCATCCAACGTTTCTTTGATGGTTCCAGGAGTGCTGTCTAGTGTTTCACTCAATTGGTTGAAATCACTATCTAAAGTTTCTTGAAGGTGATTTACTGGGTAATTTGTTTCTTCCCATCTCTTATTCATCCCCGTTTTTGCCGGTTTAACTTCTTCACAAAACTCTACTAGCATGAATCTTAATTCTTCCCTGTTCTTCTCACCATCTTCCTTTATTTGCTGTAGGAGTGTCTCACAATTATTTTCAATCTTGTTATTTAACACTTCAAGATCCTTTGTTATTTGTTTCTTCAACTCCTCACTCTTCTCTTCTAACGCCTCTCGGTCGTTTTCCATTTTGTTATTCAGGATCTCTAAGTCCTCCTTGAATTGCTTCTTCAATTCTTCCTTATTTTGGTCCAACTTTTTATTCAATTCTTCTTTGTCTGACTCCAATTTTTTATTCAATTCTTCTCTATCTTGCTTCCTTCCCTCTTGCAGTGACTCTAATTTTGTGCTGGTTGACTCTAATTTTGTGTTGGTTGTCTCTAATTTTGTGTTGGTTGACTCCAATTTTTTATTCAATTGTCCAAATTGTTCCATCATGAAGTTCAGCATGTGATCTAACTTCGTTTCTTCCGTTGGTTTGAATGGTTGGTCCCCTATCATTACTTCCACTTCCGGTTCTGGTTGAACTGGATTCTCAGGTTGGTTTTCCTGAACGTCCTCTTCGACTAACTCCCCGATTATTTCTTCAATTTCTTCCATCTCTTCCGGCTGGCCTTCACTTTCAATTTCTTTCTTTTTATCCTGTCTGGTAAACATTGAATGTCTCTTCATACTATTTCAAATCAAATTAAAGTATTTAAATTTTGTTCAAATAGTGAAACAAGTCTAAGTCCCTTACCAAAGATTCACATTGAAGTTAATTTACATCGTCTCTTTCAATTAATTAATTTAATCATAATTTTCAAAATTCCAAAATCCTTTAAATGAATTTACTTTATAACTCCTCTTAACTAGATGCTAACAATCATAATAGACAAAATAAAATAAACAACTTATTTCTATCATAAATTCCCTTATCAATACATTTGGTTACAAAACATATAATGTGAACACGATGAATTAGTTAATACATTATCAATAAACACAATCAGCAATATATCATGAACATGAGAACACAACACAATCGATACTCAAAAATTTTCTCACTGTCAGGTGAATGACCTTACCCTAGGCACACTACATACAACTAACACAAATACATAATACATGTTTATAATTCCTACACTCTAACATAGTACCACATAATAAAACAAACATTCATAAATAATATAAATCTCATTCCATTAAAATAAACATTTAATTTGCATCTGAATAAAATTACCAACATTTCAATTTTAGGTTTAGTTTCAAATTCTATTAACTCTTTACCTTGTTACATTTTATTATTATATTTCAATATGAATTTCTATTAATCATTTTCATCATCAATTGGTTTGGGTGCTTTCAGTCATTCACAATGATTCGATTTACTAAATGGGCATTTAAATACGACCTTACCCCTTCTTCCTTCTAACAACCACTAACGGATTTATATAGGGTGACACCAATCTGTCAATAATATTTACCTCCATTAAATTCTCTAACTCACCTTAAACCATTCTCCTCTTATAACAAAATATCTGATACCCTCTTTGTACCTAGGATGTGTGTTCCCTCCCTACCAGCTCGTTCTCTTATCGGTTCCTGGCCCTTCCAGGTAACCCGTAACCCTCTTTAAATCGTTCACCTCCCGCCATAACGCCTGTCGTTGATGACTCCTTACGCCTCCACCCTCACTACAAAATTTCACCACCACCTATTTACTCTCCATTTACATCACTCTCCCTTTCTCTACATACATGCACTCCCGCTACTGTGTCCCTACTATTAACCCGTTTCTGTATTACTTTTATTCCAAAATTCTTATTTCCTCTAACACCCATTTAAGTTAACTTTGACTGACTTAAATGCCTTATTGAAATATTTATCACCCAAATTCCAACTTTTACAACATTTTATATCAATATTGTACTATAATTTTTTACTTTAATTATATATTTACTATTTATTTTCACATAATCACTTGTTAGCGTCTTTTTCGTTCAGACGACATCTTTAAGGGTTGCCAAGTATATATAAAAATTGTTACTTACCAGGATTCTTTTCAACGAACAGGAGAACAGATTATGGTTATTTGAATAAAATAGACTAAATACTTGTAATTTAATTACCTTGTATCTGTCAGTGACTTCGTTCTAGCGTTTTTTATGTAGACGCGTTTCGTGACATGTATCACATCATCAGTAATCCTCGTCAAATGTTAAAATTCACATAAAACACATAAAAACACATTTGCACATATTTACTAAATTACAATAACGACACACACATAACACGATGTAACTTCGGCTTCGTTGGACCGGTCCGACCGCGCGTGTAGTTGCCGAGCCACTACACGCTCGGCTAGATTGGCCGACTGGTCCAACGAAGCCGAAGTTACATCGTGTTATGTGTGTGTCGTTATTGTAATTTAGTAAATATGTGCAAATGTGTTTTTATGTGTTTTATGTGAATTTTAACATTTGATGAGGATTACTGATGATGTGACACATGTCACGAAACGCGTCTATATAAAAAAATGCTAGAACGAAGTCACTGACGGATACAAGGTAATTAAATTATTGTGAAAAAGTGACTTGGATACTATATAAAAACAAAATAAATACTTGTATTCCTCTCATGATCTCGTTTATTATGCATATGCCCCAAACTCATTTTTTACTACAAAACAAAGTCATTACTACAAGTCATTCGATTCCCATTTTCTACACAAAAATTTATCTCTCTTTTTTCTCTTTTTTCTAATTCTGATACAACTTGTTAGATATACAATAACAATATTTATAATGCCTGATTTTAAACATTAGAGTAAATTAGAGATACTGAAAAACATAAAATCTATTTCCTAGAACACAAACCAGCGCTTCTAGAATATTACAAAAAAGACATTTATCCCCTTTCATACACCCCTTGCCCTTGAGATCTAATTTTTATTGATTTAGAGTATTTTAGCAATTTTTAATATTTGATTTCAAATTAATGGTAGTACTCCGCAGATTACTTAGCTGTTCGAAGAGTTGATCTGGAATCGTCCCCTCTTTATTGTCATCTTGCACCTTTCGTTTTGCACGGTTCTTATTACCAAACAGTTATTACATTTTTTGTCACAACACAGTCTATTTATATTGTTTGTATGGAAATAATTATGATTTTAAATCACATTTTTGAACTGCGGGCCCGCATTTTCGTTCCGGAACTTTTTTTCACCACCGGCCGGCTTCAAGCTGTATATGCGACAGACGGATTTTACTGTGTTGAGTTCTTTGTTTTCTGCACACTGGGCGAGAAAGAATGTTTCGTACATGTTTTTCAAGCTGTTCACAGTGTCACACCCATGCGCGCGTATGCGGGAATACGCCCCCTCGCTGATAATTTCTACATTCCTGTGTCGGTCCGCGACAGCCTTGATGCTATACTCCATTCTACACTTCTTTGGTTGAGTAAAATTTTGAAAATGTTAAATTACAAATACCCAATAATTTGTTCCGTTACAAAACCCCCTCAATGAGAGGTTTTATGCCGAAGCATAAAAACTCTCATTGACACTCTCATACTTCCTAAAGGGATCAGCCAGGATATGTTGCCACAACCCCCTTTTACGTTTATATAAAAATATAGTTAACTCACCCTTGGTCCAGTGGCTGTGACCGCACCTGAATGACCTTACTGGACTTCTCTCTAGAGATCCCAACACCGCAAGGCCAGTCAGGCACTTGACGCTCCTGCTCTGACGCGCTGGCCAGCTCAGGACCACCGCCACAGCATCACCAGACACTGAAACATCAAATTAAAATATCAAATCGTGGCCTTGTATAATACTATATCCCTAACTGATCTGTCTCCCCTTAGCTGTGCGCTGGTTTGCGTTAAGAAGCACTGGTTTTTCTTAACTCTTAACACATGTGCATATATATCTTTATTTAACATATATGAAACATTCACAATTTTACTATCAACATTCTGTATGCCCCTCTCTTGTTAACGCTTCTTTCAAATTCAAAATATTCCCCTGATTCCAATCAGAATTTAAATAACTACCTCCCATTACATCATTACAAATATCTCTCATCACCCAAATTACATTTAAAAATATTTAAATTCATTATTAAAATTCTCTTAAACACACTATCAAAATTTAATCAAATACAATTCATCCATATCTCCCTTCTTCTACAATTCTTAAACATTTTCTCTTTTGTATCTAAAACAATTCAGAATCATTTAACATTTTATAAAATATTATTATTAACAGAAATTATATTTATCCGGTGCTGTTAATAATAAGCATCCCCTTTTCTCCTCCACACACACTATTGCCCCCCCCCTGGACTGTGGCGTCCAGTTGCCTCCACAAGGACTGAGGCGGAAGGAGTGAGCACTTTTTTCTTTTCTCTCACTCCCATCCTTGCTTCAGCGTTACAAAAAACTTCAGGGTAAGTACCCCTACTCATTGTCTTAACATATGCCCCTAAGGTCTACCACCCCTATTTGGGTGAAAATAGCCTGTGTTCAAAATAATCTTAGATTCCCTTATTAAACCCCATTAAATTTCTATGTTGAACCAATTTCAAAGGCAACCAACTGTGGTCAGTTTTACAGTAATGCTGCCCACAGCTGATTGTCATCCAAAACCACGATCTGGGTTGGTAAGGCCGAGATCACCTGAAATGTAGGAAATCAATTTAAAAAACATTATACATGGTTACGATTCCTACATTAACATAATACATACAATACACTCATAATTAACATTGCGATTATTACATTAAAATAAACAATTCCCATTTAAGTTTGACCAAAATTACACACCTTACATCTTTAAATTTGCATATAAAATTATAAACATTACATTTTAATTTCAATTGAACTTTTATTAATTAGCCATCAATTGTTTATCATTTACTATACCATTAACTTTTCAAAAAAAATTTTTTTTTACTTTGTTATCAATCTTCATTTTACATGACATTTCATTTATTATTACATTTCAACTAGGATTTTCTGTTTAATATTTTGATCATCAATTAGTTTGAGTGACTCTCCGTTATTCACAATGATTTGATTTATTAAATGGGCATTAATATATATAACCTTACTCCCTTTCTTTCTACTAATAACCATTTACAGATTTCCATAGGGTGACACCAATCTCTCAATAATAACCCCCTTCCACTGATTCCACTTAAATCCTTCACCTCTTATAATAAAATATCTAATAACCTCTTTGTAACTAGGATGTGTGTTCCCGACCTTGGCAATGCCATTCATCTCTTTTTGCCCTTCCCATAATCTCGGCAAACACTCTTCAACCCTTCATAATTACTGTACCTGCCCAACGACGCACGTTGATCACTCCTTACCACCTCACCCTCACTACAAAATTTCACCATCAACTATTTAATCTCCATTTACATTACTCACCTTCTCTACCTACATATATGTACTACCACTACTGTGTCCCTATTATTACCCTGTTTCTGTCTTACTTTTACTTCCAAAATTCTTATTTTCTCTAACCCCATTTAAAATTAACTTTGACTGCCTTAATGCCTTATTTAAATAATTATCACCCAAACTCCAACTTTTACCACATTTTACATTAAGTTAACCATTGAAAATTACATTAGAAAATTCATAACTACCTCCAATTAATTTCATTTACTTTAAAACCTCTGAAACTCATTTAAAATTTATTATTCAAACATTTGAACATTTTACTTTGTTTAAACTGCATTATAAACTTCATACTTACATTACTGACTCAATTGAATAAACAAAATTATAAACATCCATTACCACAATATAACAACAACAAAAATTTTTTTTTGAAAAGTTTTATTTTATAATCTGCAGTAAGAAATGTCGCTGAAAGCAATAACGAAGGGTGTATGTGTGGAAAACATATTTTGTAAGGGACAAAAGGGGAACGAGAAAGCAAGCTGTAGTGACGGACAGGTCATAAATTTCGTAGGCAGCTGCGACGCGTACCCTGTTAACAGAGTTCACTGCTCCGGGTACGTAGAACACCAGTTTTTTGTGAAAACACATTGATTCCATAGAAAACTACATACAATGTGTACAGAGCCATTAAAGGAGAAAAGGCTTAACAATGGTCAAGCATACATGTGTACGCCAGCTGTCAGGAGAAAGCGACGAAGGGTGGATTGATTTGAAGGACTCCAGCGGTCGATGACAGGGTTTTGACCTTACTTGGAAACGAAAGCGCAGAGAGTACGTCCAAACTCAAGGATGGGGTGTTGCCTGGCAACTAAAAGAAAAAACCAACTTTCAAAGAAGGGTAGGCGAGGCCCTTGAACAACAATAGATAATAACGGCAGAGCGACGAAGATGAGAAACAATGAAAATGGAAGAGAAACTCAGAGTTGTCACTGAAGACTTTAGAAAAAAATGACAGATACAATTTATTGCTGCGTTGGCTGGAAATGTCGACGACCTCAAAATACGAAGCAAGGGAAGAATCTGGTGGGGAACCAGAAGCCCTATCAGAGAACGCCTTTGAAAAGATGGGTAGTATTTGGACTTGGAGGGAAAAACATGAAACCAATAAGGACACGGCGTCGTTGGAATCAGGAGTCTGGTGGGAGATTTGGTAAGGAAAATATAGGAAGGAGACAGGAACGCGCTCAGGAGAGTTCTAACTAAAATACGGACGCGAGAGGAGTTCTAACAAAATTTCGGACGCGATCGGAGTGAAGTGGGTGACGGGAGAAATTAGCATTTTATCGAACTTAGAATAATTTGATACACAGTGTGAGAAGGTAGTTTTCGAACTTATAACAAAAATTAATACAGTCATTACAAGCAAACGAACTATGAAGTAGAGTCACACTATTAGCCTACCAGTGAACATTAACTGAACAAATAGTAATCAGACAATAATGTAATTTCAGTGTGTAAAAAAACACATTACAACAATAACTTTTAAGAACGATTAACAACACAAACTACATTCATGAACACTTAATAACCAGACATACCGCAACAATGGTGCATGATATTAATTCAGATCTGATGTACAACAGAGAACGCTAACTTTTATTCATAAATTATAATCCGAATGCGTGGAGTTGGTGAGTGAAGTGTCTGTAAGTGACATCGTGGAATTCATCCAGTGCCATCTATCATCTGGAGGAGTTATCTGCACGATCCTAGAACGATCGACATGGGGGAATCATCACCGCAACTACCGAGTGATTGGATATTCGAATACCAAGTATAGTAAAACATGTCTTAATTAATTTAGATCCACTGTCTGTCATCTCAAAGAATCCACACACAATAAAATTCAATAAAGTAATCGTAAAGGAATTAAAGAAATCGATTCTAAAGTTTGTGTAGAAGTAAAATTATCATTGTTTATCAGTTTTGGAGTAATGTTTATTTCCAAGTTCTAAATGAATCCGTAATTACAAAATATAGTAACAGCTTAAGAGATATTCATATTAAGAATTCATAAGATGAGGCTAGACATTATAATTTACTTAATGTACTAAACGCAATTGATGAATGATCATTAATATGCAACCATTAGATTGAGAGTTTGGATAAGTAATTTTATTACTGTATTATTTTGATATGTACAATTTAATGAGTATTCAATTTTATTAATGTATTATTGTTTGATATTTACAATTTAATGAGTATTCAAGTTATTAATGTATTATTGTTTGATATTTACGATTTAGCCATGAGTATTAAATTTTGGTAATGTGTTAATTTTATATATTTACAAGTACTAATGAGTACATAGAATTTTGTGCTACTTTAATATTTACAAGTAATAGCAAACTAATGTGAATAAATTTAAGAGCTATCAGTAGAATGAGCATTTATTATTATTTTTAACCCTGAGATAAAGAGAATACACAGTAATTTAATGTTAAAATTATTGTTAATTTGACGCACACAACGTCGGGCATATTTTATTGTTAAATTGGCGTCCATCGCTGGGCGTAAACGGGTACAACAAAATTATTGTTAAAACAAATACAGCATACATAACCCCATGTATCTTCTGAAACATTACAATCATATGACTCCACAACTAAACACATTTTACATTTCTTCATTTACTATTTATTATCAAGTTCAAATCTCATAAAAATAATTTAAATTCATCATCAAAATCTCTTTATATAACATTTAAATTAATCAAAAATATTTAAACATCTCAAATTATTTAATTCAATCAATTATTGAAAACACAAGTTATTTTAATTACTTTACTCCAAAACAATTACAATTCATTTATTACAAACTCTCATTATTTATTTAGTCTGCCAAAATATTATTATTATTATTACACCAAATTCTACTACATACACATTATTATATAAAATGCATTTTACAACACAATCACAATTAATTTCACTATAAATTTATTTACAATTTCTTGTCATTATTTTCTGTTTACCACACCTCATTTCATAAGTTAGCAAGGTCATCACCATAAACTAAAATATTTAAAATGTCCATTCACTGATTTTTTATTTAACCCCCATCATCATATAATAATCTGATCTTATGACTACACCATTCATTTACAATTAAATACATATGGCTATTATAATTATAATAGTCATCATTATTACTTTTTTCCATTGTATCAATACTATTGATAATACAAATATTATTGCATACTATCAATTCAAAATTCCTGTCGACATCGGGTATGGTAATTTCTCCTTTAGTATTTTCTGTTAAAGTAAGGTAAGTTACATTATCATCAACTACTGCTGCTACATCAGTTTCAATACAAGGTAAGTCTTTCATATCATCTATTTTTTCAAATTTTATCTTCTCTTTTAACTCCTCATAGCTTCTACTCAACGTAAACATCTCTATTATTCTCTCTCTCTCAAAATACTTCTCATCATAACATACAAAATCTTTGTCTCTATCATTCCATGCAAAGGGTAACACAACGTTATCATGACCACTATGGGCTTTTCCAAGGAACTCATGATACACGAAAGGGGACCTACTTAGAGACACCTCGTCTCTATAACCATGGGAGGAAACTCTGTCCTCATACAACACTTGTGAAACCTCTGTTTCACCACATACCTGGGGAAAATCTGCCCTTTGCCCACCTAACCTTTCATCACACTCTCTCTCACTTTCATTAACACTTGCTAACACTTTGTTAATAACTTCTACTCCACCAAAATCTTCATTATTACTCTCAATATTAACCATTTTATTCTCTAATACCACGTTTCTAATTATATAATTATAATTCTCACTTTTCTCTTCACTATTAGACTCACTACCGTAATTACCACTTACCTTGTTATATGTTATCTGATCGTCTTTATTTTCATCGAATTTATCGGACTTTTCACTATTTATACCCCCATTTTAATCTCATAATTGTCATCTACTTTCTTCATTTTAAAGTTGTTAATTATTTCATCTACTCTTGCGTTCTGTTTATCGCATTTCTGACTGACTGCTTCTACTATTTTTTCTTTCATGTTATCAAAACGTGTACTTATTTCATTCATTTGTTTGTTAAAGTTAAAATTTTGTTTCTTAATTTCATTTTTCACTTCATCAAATTTATTAAACTTTTCATCAGATTTATTTAACTTTACACTCTGTTCATTGAAAAGCAATTGCATCATTTTTATCATATTTTCCTCGGCTTTTTTAATCGAGACTGGCGTTGAATGAATTAATTCCATAATTTTCGACTCGGTTCCGCTTAATTCAGCATTTACTGAGCTCTCTGTTTCAATGTCAGTTAAGCTGACGTTTTCATTATTATCTGCCATCTCAAAATTTTATATATTTCTTTTTCAAAATATTACTATATATAACATATACTTATTCTCTAAACAAGGTATTCCATTTAACCTGTTTTATTACTACCACATAACAGAATATTAACCTCCCCAACATTTTACGTTACTCCAACAACATCATGCGTACATTTATTTATACATTATTTTGTTATTTCAAATAGCCATTCTGTTCTTCCAAGTAGGCTTATATTCGTATAAAATTTATTTTATATAAACGTCCCTGTTCAGGCGCCAATTGTACTATAATTTTTTACTTTAATTATATATTTACTATTTATTTTCACATAATCACTTGTTAGCGTCTTTTTCGTTCAGACGACATCTTTAAGGTTTGCCAAATATATATAAAAATTGTTACTTACCAGAATTCTTTTCAGCGAACAGGAGAACAGATTATGGTTATTTGAATAAAATAGACTAAATACTTGTAGTCCTCTCATGATCTCGTTTGTTATGCATATGCCCCAAACTCATTTTTTACTACAAAACAAAGTCATTACTACAAGTCATTCGATTCCCATTTTCTACACAAAAATTTATCTCTCTTTTTTCTCTTTTTTCTAATTCTGATACAACTTGTTAGATATACAATAACAATATTTATAATGCCTGATTTTAAACATTAGAGTAAATTAGAGATACTGAAAAACATAAAATCTATTTCCTAGAACACGAACCAGCGGTTCTAGAATATTACAAAAAAGACATTTATTCCCTTTCATACACCCCTTGAGATCTCATTTTTATTGATTTAGAGTATTTTAGCAATTTTTAATATTTGATTTCAAATATATGGTAGTACTCCGCAGGTTACTTAGCTGTTCGAAGAGTTGATCTGGAATCGTCCCCTCTTTATTGTCATCTTGCACCTTTCATTTTGCACGGTTCTTATTGACGAACAGTTATTACATTTTTTGTCACAACACAGTCTATTTATATTGCTTGTATGGAAATAACTTTGATTTTAAATCACATTTTTGAACTGCGGGCCCGCATTTTCGTTCTGAACTTTTTTTCACCAGCGGCCGGCTTCAAGCTGTATATGCGACTGAGGCGGATTTTACTGTGTTGAGTTCTTTGTTTTCTGCACACTGGGCAAGAAAGAATGTTTCGTACGTGTTTTTCAAGCTGTTCACAGCGTCACACCAATGCGCGTGTATGCGGGAATACGCCCCCTCAATGATAATTTCTATATTCCTGTGTTGGTCCGCGACATCCTTGACGCTATACTCCATTCTACACTTCTTTGGTTAAGTAAAATTTTGAAAATGTTAAATTACAAATACCCAATAATTTGTTCCGTTACAAAATGATCATTGAAAATTACACTAGAAAATTCATAACTACCTCAAATTAATTTAATCACCTTATTTAAAACCTCTTAAAACATTTAAAATTTATTATTCAAACATTAAACATTTTACTTTATTTCAATTGCATTATAAACTTCATACTTACATTACATCACTCAATTGAATAAACACATGATTCCTGTCATAGTCACAAAATTATAAACATTCATTACAACAAATATATAATACCCATATGTACTTTCTGATACATTATATAACAACCATATGATTACACAACTAAATACATTTTACTTTTACTCATTTACTATTTATTTTAAAGTTCAAATCTCAGAAACATTATTTAAATTCATTTTCACAATAACATTTCAAATTAATTCATTTCAAATTCTTTAATTCAATCAGTTTTTTAAAACACAAGTTATTTTAATTACCTTCTTCCAAAACAATTATAATTCGTTTATTACAAACTCTCATTATTTTTTTACTCTGATATACCATTATTATTATTAAAATGAATTACTAATACACACATTGTTTACATAAAATATATTTTACAACACAAACACCATTAATCTCACTATAAATTTATTTACAATTTTTTCGTCATTATTTTATTGTTTACCACACCTCATTACATACGTTAGCCAAGTAATTGCCATAAACTAAAATAATTAAATGTTCATTCACTGTTTGTTTAACCATCATCATCGTAGATTAGCCTGACGTATTTATAACACAACTTATCTTCATCTACATACATTACATTATTGTTATTTAGATAATAACTTTTTTCTGTTGATTCATCCCCCATATTGCTAGAATAATTCCCCAGATTACTCCCCTTTATTAATTCATAAAACCCATCTGCATTGGTAATTTCCGTCCTGTCTCCATCTGTATTTTTGGTTAACATAAGGTAAGTGATATCATATTTCTCCACTATATCCATCACATCATAAGGTAAGTGTTTATCATCTACAACGGTATCATCAAAATAATCATCAATCTTTACTTCACAAGGTAAGTCGACAATATCATCTATTTTCTCCAATTCTAACATCTCTGTCAACTCTTTATAACTTCTACTTAACTTAAACAACTCTGTCATTCTCTCTCTCTCATAATCACTTTCATCACAATACCTGTCGCAACACCACTGACCTACTTCACTCCATGCAAAGGGCACAACAAACTTATTATACCACTTCCTGGATTTTCCAGGTTTACAAAAAATTAGGGGACTATCTGAAGACACCTCGTCTTCCACATAACTTCTGGAGAAAACTCTGTCCTCATAAAACATTTGTGAAAACTCTGTTTCACCATATACTCGGGGAAAATCTGCCCTTTGCCCACCTAACCTCTCTTCACACTCTCTCACAATTTCATCAACACTCGCTAACACTTCTTTATTAAATTCTACTTCAACAAAATCTTCATTATCCTTAAATAGCTCGTTTTCAACTATTTTATCACTATTACTTATTAATTCATTTTTACAACTGTAACTTACCTTGTTAATTATTTCTTCACTATTTTTTGTCATCATATTACTACCACTGTCACTTACCTTCTTATTCATTATCTGATTTAATTTCCTGTCTAACCTTTTATTCATTTCGTTAATCTTCTCCTTGCAATTGTTACTTATTGATTCTACTATCTGCTCTTTCATACTAGCACAACATGTATCAATTTCATTCATTTGCTGGTTCATATTAACATTTTGTTGTTTTATTTCATTTCTTATTTAGTTAATTTGGTCATTCATTTTAGCGTTTACTTCATCGAAACGACTATTTATTTTATGATATTTAACATCGGAATCACTTTTTTCTTTATCAAACTTTACATCAAACTTATTATTTTGTTCTTTCAGTTCGTTTAGATTACTATTCTGTACCTCAAATTTTATGTTAAGTTCACTAAACTTGCTACACATCATACTATACAACCGTTTTAACATATCATCGTCATCAGATTTTTTACTTTGGACCGGCGTTGATTGGTGTTCAACGTTTTCCATTATTTTTGACTCGGTCTCGCTTAAGTCGCTATTTATTTGACTTTCAGTTTGACTATCAGTGAAGCTGACGTCCTTGTTACTATTTTCATTAGTATTCATTTTTTATATTATTTAGTTTTTTACTTATTCATAATACATCTATCAATCATATTATAACATACTCTTATTTCTCTGTACTTAATTTTAATTCATATGTAACTCCCACTAACGTCTCTTACATCTGGGAGTAGGCATAGCCTATACGAAATATAATTTGTATAAACTGTCCCAGTTCGGGGGCCATTGATAACTTTCAATATTTTTTACACAATTAATAAAAGAAATATAAATGTATGTTTATCATTATTCTCAATTCTCATAACTCTTACCTTCTCGGGGTCCAGGATCCTGTTACACGAACTCACAGTCTGTAAGAGAAGTTACTGGGTTCGTTACGTAATAAATACGCTCTTTGACTATATTAATTAGCTCTGTTTATTATTCGATTTCAACATTGGTTTTAATATTCTTTTAAATTTACTTAGTATTCATTTTCTTCTCAAAACTATTACTGTTTATCTTAATCAACTTTTCTTCGAAAATTACAAAAACAAACATTTAGGCTACTTTAACATAGTAAATATTCTAATAACTACTTTCAAACCTTAACGTAAAAAAATTAATTAAATTATAGGAAGGCAACCCAGCATCTTACTCATTCTTTTTGTTCTCTCACACTCGCATTTATAAGTTACATTTTATATTATAAAGCACTTTTTTTAAATTTCTTTCTTTTATATATTGATTGGTTCATAATATTGTTACTTGGCTGTCGGCGTCCCTTCATATCACTTGTCGCACTCCGTATATTTAGTCCATCCAAACTGTTCACTGTATTTTTTTTTTGTTACATTTTAAATTATACTTTTTTAACACATTTTGAAGGTTTTAATAAGTTTTCGGCTCGCAAGCCTTTTATGCTGAACCGGCCGAAGCCGCAGCTGTAGAACGACAGACGCCGGAACCGATGCTTTCAAGATGGCCAAAGCGTTTCCGAGTTCGGGTTCTTGCTTCTGATAGGCCCAAAAAGGAATCACGTGACACAATAATTAGTTAACACTATGTATAGTACATTCACGCTAACTGACCAGCGAGCCTTGTCCGTGACAATTCACATGTGCGAGCAAGCATCCGCCCACTTATGCACATTCCAGAGCACCTGAAAACAGTGCATGTTGACAGACTTTCTGGACAAACGTGCAAATGGGCGTTCCCTACAGGAATGTCTATTGTTAAAGACTGAGGCCCAATATAGGTAACTCCTCTGCGTCACATTCACAATTAAATTAAAATCCATCATCCGATTCTGTCCCGTTACAATGTGTGGGGTGTGATGATGGAGGGGGTGGAGAAGGTCAAGTGTCTGTAAAAACTAAGTATAATCGGAAGGCAAAATATAAATTAACTAAACTAAATAACAACTTTTAATAAAGGGGATACCCAGAATTCAGTTTGTTTGTTTGTTAAATTGTTGTTACTTAACGAAGTGTGTTTGTGTAAAACTGAAGATATTTTCAGGTTTTATTGTGGGAAGAAAAAGCTGATGTAGCAACTGTTGAGGAGTTAGACCAGTTCTATGTTTTATGTCCTGCAGCAATAAAAGATGGGTATTTAGTAGAAACTGTCCGCAAATTTAAGGAGGACCATACTGATGTTTCTATCATGATATTCACTGATACTTGCAAGTAAGTTAACACCTGATTTGGTAAATCTTATTTTTTTGAAACTCAAAGTTAATATAGGAGCATGAATGGTAATGGAGCATTTTGATATGTTATGAATAGGAACTGTCAACTTTTGTCTATAACACTGAATGAAGTTGGATTTGAAAATGTGGCATTACATGCAATGATTTCACAGAAGGAACGTCTTGCATCTTTGGCCAAGTTTAAGTCTAATGTTGTACGGATTCTTCTTGCTACAGATGTTGCTAGCAGAGGTAAGAGCCAAGTTTTAATTAATAAGTAAATTACTGAATAAATCTGTTTTATTTTTCTGTTTTACTGTGTGTCTAATTTCTAAAACAAAGAGTTTGTTCTAAGCATTTCAGGCTTTTTAGTTAAATTTAATTATGTGTTGGCCAATGACTATTGGTCAGAAATAATTGGAGAACAAGACCCTGTCACCAGTTGTAGTTTTTGTTCCATGTTGTAGTTAGAATTACAATTACACTAAGACTCTCATTTGTCATTTGAATGATAATTCAAAAAAGGGGAATTCAAGTTGTGATATCTTTTCAAGAACAAATCCTTTCTCACTCGTATTAGAAATACATGTTACAAATGTTTTCAGCTTGGTTAGACTATAAAAGTATTGAAGGCAAACGTGTATGAATTCTGAGGTTGAATAAGTTTCATAGTCTATCAAACAAACCAAGTACGGGTTCAAGCTGTTTATTCTGACCAGTTGCAGAACGTGGAAATATATCAAGTGAAAGAGTA
Organism: Magicicada septendecula; assembly: GCA_034769895.1. Taxonomy (NCBI): domain Eukaryota; kingdom Metazoa; phylum Arthropoda; class Insecta; order Hemiptera; family Cicadidae; genus Magicicada; species Magicicada septendecula. The sequence continues at coordinate 71,975,869 of CM068369.1, read as the reverse complement.
GACCAAATTTTGTGAAGAACTGGTAATGGTCTGGTTCCACAGTGGAAGAATAAGCAAGATAAGATGTATGAACAGCATAAGCAGATGTGGAGGTGCCAATCTCCTCCCAAACATTTTTGGGAGTTGATTTTAATGGAATTAATTAAAATGTTGACCTGATTGCCAGTTTTTTTGAGTTTAAATTAATTTCCAGGCCTTATTTTAGTTTATCTTGAAAAACATTCTAGATGAGGATCCTCCTCCCAAATGAGAACACTCTTAATCCCCTATACTGTATCTCTTTCCAATAGAAGCCCTCTCCTTCCCAAGTTTTCTCAAAACCAGGATCTGACCTGATTGATGGATTCAGTTTGTCATAGTACAATCTACAGAAACAATCTATCAGTTTGTCATAGAAACAATCAAAAGAAGAAAACATCTACACAACAATCTGCTACAACTTAGTATAATTGAAATAAGAAATATAATTGACTTAACCAATGTTAGTCATATGCTATTTCTAATCATAAGACACTAAAGTGGTGGCTGGAGCTTACTCTTCAGTGTCACAAACATGCATGTTCATGATAAGAACAAGTACTAAGTATGAAGTAATGTAATTCAGGCATTTATAGAAAATTCTCAGTATGTTTAAAAAAAATTGTGTGTCGGATGGAAAGGATTTTTGGAGAGAGCCCTTGTTTCAAGTGATAAATAAAAAAAACAGACTCAGTAATGTTTCCTTCCAAAATGAAAATATATAACTACAGAGAAAGCTGAAGAAAAGACAGTTGTAATTAATGGTATTGGACTCTGATTTAACAGTGGTTTGAAGTAAGTCACATGTCAGGTGGTATGTCACAGCCAAGTAAGTCAGTAAGTTAGTATGTCACAACAAGTTAATTGAAGAGTGGAAAGTTTGGTGAAAAGTTTCTATCCATCAGGATTTTCTGTCTTGTGTCATTAAGTAACATTTTTGTTTTTCTACTATTTTTCATAAAAAAGGAATTATACTGAGTCATGTCAAACTGTTACTTATATTTTAACAAACTGCAGTGTGTTTATCTTTAAAGTAGTTCCCGTATGCCTGGACACAATTATTCCAACAGTGGGAGGAATATACCTGCACACATTGCTGGTAGGAAACTCATCATCTGATTTGTCATTTAAGGTCTGTATTGTGGTGTTTTGGATGGCTTCTGTTATATCAAAGAGTATCCTTTTAGTATCGATTTGATTTTTGAAAAAAAATTGTCCATCGCGAGGTTAGGTCGGGTGCTAAAGAGATTATGGCAGCACTGAATTGTATTTGGATTTAAAAAACTGCTGTACAGATAGGGCAGCATGGGTTGGTATGTTATTGTAATAGAAAATCTAGTTATTGGCAGTGTCTGTACAAACATGAAGAATTCATTGGCAATGAAGGACTTGTTGGTCTTTCAATAATTTCTATGTAATGGCATTACTTTACCATGTGTTAAGGAGGTACCCACTTTTGCGAACCAAAGAAGCATACAAGAAGGCATTTCATTTTTGGTTTCAACATGAGCTCTTTCTTTTGTTTTGGGATCCCTTTAAACATCATTGCAAACTTTAGCATTTTGTTTCCAGATCTTAGCACCAGCAATAACTTGGTTCAGTAATGTTGAGTCCAGATCCACATGTTCTACCAGATCAGCTGACAATTTCTCGACTCATATCATTGTTGCACCGGAGATTTTTGGGAACCATGCGTTTTGGATTTGAGAAATGTTTCTGATTTTCAGATTATCAGTGGTATCAGATATATCAGATAACACTTCCCTGTTTCATGTTTAGTACTTCTGCTATCATTTTCATTGTGTGAAGAAATAAATTTTGAAATAGCCCAGGTTGCCACTCACACTTGACAGACAGCGTATGAGAGCCATATCGACATTCCGACTTAAAACAGAATTGCTAAAAAACAATAACTACTTACCAGAAGATGGACAAACCCAAGTTTGTTTAGACAAGTCCCTGAGTACAGGTTAGGTCGGTGTCAGGTGACAAATAAAAACACTTAATCTAGCATTATTAATTGTATATTATAATCCACAAAACAAATGACAATACATTACATTCATTAAAATTTGCACCAGAAAACTTAATTTGCTTACTTCAGTTCAATCTGTTTTTTTAACTTGTAAAACTCTCCACACTCTCCTCTGTATGCTCTACATTATACATAAAAATAAAAATCTTTATCTCCAAAACCCCAGAGTAACACCAACACTTTAATATTTTTATACTAATATACTATAATATTTACAGAGCCTTTATTTTCTCCCCCCTCTCTCACACACACACACACACACACACACACACACACACACACACACACACACACACACACACACACACACACACACACACACACACACACACACCTTTTCGTTTTCGTTTGAAATACTTCTCTTTTTATATGGCCATTATTTTTACTAAATTTTATTTGCATTGCATGGCTAGTCATACCTGTTTTTATTCTCTTATTACCCACTAATTTAAATTTATTTGCTGTCGGATCTGTGTGTGTGTGTGTGTGTGTGTGTGTGTGGGGTGCAGCTCCCCGGTGACATCACTTCTCTCTCTCACCCATTGGGCAAGCTCACTCTGTAACGGGGCAAAACCAGGGGTTTATTTTATTTTTCAGAATAATTGTAAAAAGCAGTAGCAACCCAAGCTGAACAACATTTTGATCACAAATGCTTGACATTTTTGAACACCTTGTAGTCCACCTCGTACCAAGCAGTACGAGGCACAAAAGCTATTAGCGTCTGGGAATGTGTAAGAGCGCGTGAGTGTGCCGCCTTTTCACAACATGAAAGTCACGTACAGGAAATTCTATAGCCGAACATGCGATGGAAACAACGAATCACAGTACGAGGTGACGGCGATGCCTAATGCTGGCAGGTAGGCAACAGCGCGCACGATGTTCACAGAATCGTCACAGAGCAGTTTGCTACAACTAATCACACAGCACAGCCATAAATACAGCGGCCTCATAAATTTCGGTAGATTGAAGCGATAATAGTAGCCTAGACCTGCCGAAACGTATTACAATAATAACGAATTAGTGAGTGTGAAATAAAATGAAGTCGACGAAAATCCTCAGACCGCGCGGTCAGTAAAACAGTGCTCGCGAGCTATTATCAAGTCGGCCGACTAAAATATGATTTCATAAAGAAGTATTAAACAGTTTTAAACACATGCATGGAGACGAGGCAACAGTGATAAATTTTGAAAATAGATTCGGACGTTAAATGGACAAAAAAGTGAATATACGGTAACGACGCAACGCCGGGGAGACAGGCTACGAGGATGACTAACTTTTGAACAATTTTATATTTTTTGAACAATTTTTAACAAATTATACAGTTGTCTAAATTTTGGATAAAACTGAAAGAGTTATGTATTGTAAATGGAGATTTTAAAGATATGATTGAGTGTGTATGTGAATAAAAAATTATGTAATGAATAACACTGGTTTGCGATAAGTAAATTTAGTTTAAGTTTTCAATATCTATTTTTTGGTTTTGTTTTCACTAGTTTGATTGTAGGTAATCTTATAAAAGCAGGGTTAATTTTAAAATAACCAATGTATCCTTTATTGTTCATATAGTAAAACGTGTAGAAGAGGGAGAAAGAATATTGTTAGTTATAATGGAAAGTAAGTCAATTTAAATTTTTTTATTATACAGAATTAAAGAATAATATGACAAATAAAATTAAATTCATTTGAAAACAAATGGACTCAAAGCATTTATTTCAGACAACCTAATTTCTGTTCTCCAAATAAACGCTTACACGAACTCTGGGTAGATCTTGGTAGTATGGAAGTGTATAAAAATGGTAAGTAAAGAATATTACAACTCTCTCCCCCGAATTTGTTTTAATTTTTGCCACTCTTTGTGCGGATTTCATTTTAAGATCTATTGTTGTAATTATACAATGCTGCCACGTGGTCGCAAAACGACACAAAGATTTTTTATATTTTATTAACACGAATTATTTCCATTAGTTATTTGACACCAGTAATCCACTTTCACTCAAACTCACATGTGCCATCCCCCTTTTCGAGTTTATTTTAGCTCTACCTTGTACACAAGCTTACTCACAACCACACCATTGTTCAAAGGCAACTGTAGACTGATTCTTGGGGTCGTCGTATTTGGCGTGATCTTTTTCGATGCCACATTTCAGCTGATGGCATTTACTAACATTTGTATTGTAAACACCATCACTTTGTTATAGATATTGTATCACTTTTAACCCAATAACTCCCCCGATCTTGTCCTGTTCTGGTGATATACAGTGAATTACTTCGACCCGCAAAAGTACTCTCCTGTACTATTTGCGCCCACGTCATTGTTCCCGATCACATGTTACTTACATTTTCATCCAAAATTATCGCAAAAACCATTGCCCATCAAAATAAATTTTCTTTACTATTGTATAATTTTATCTAATAACATTTGCCTTTTTTAGTGTCTGTTTTATTTTTTTACATGTACACACTCACACCACTGTCTGCTTAATACACATTTTCTGGCGCCTTTTTGGCTTTGGCACGGAAATTTTGAATTTACTGTATATGGGTCATGTATCGTTACTGTTGTTAATCTTCAATGCTACCTTACAGGTTTGCTCACCCTGGCTGTGTCTTCATCTGTCTAGGTGTTGGTGGGTGCTCACTGCGGTATTTGTCTTCAACATTAGTTCTGACTTCACAATACATTTTATACCTAGAGAAGGGATTTCTTTTTTTTTTACAAAACCATCTTCACAAAATCCTGCTAAAGTTTCCATAAGTTGCTATGGTTTTGTCAGCTATGGTTTTGTCAGTGCATTTCACACAAAAATGGTATACAACTGTGCATTATTCCATGATTCCATTTTTGTAGGGAGGAAATGTGCACATCTTCAGTAGCCAAACTTAGAGAGGGAAGGACCAAAGTTAAGTTCTGTTGGCTGCAAGGTTGCCACAACAGATGAAAGAAATCTGTCAGATTTCATATAACTGCTTTATTGCTATGCACCATTAAAAAATCGGTATGGAGAACCATACATGACTTCCATGTTGTAAGATTTATGTTTAAAATAATTTACTTGAATTCGGTTCAGTAATTTCTAAAAAAATATCTCCCACACTCAAACTAATTTCACTATTTATATATATTTTGTTATTATGGGGTAGTCGTTTAATATAGTGTTATTTTCAGTCACTTTATCCATAAAAATTAGTTAGGCTTACTTTATTCTTATAAAGAAACCGAACTATGCAGATAATCATCCCTCCTCTGAAGTGCTCCGAAGTCATTCATGGACCCTGAGCATCTTGCAGAGGGTTCATTCCCTAAAGACAAAAATCTGTCTATGAACCATTCCTCTGTAAACACATGCAGTTACACTGCCCAGCGATCCACAAGAAGCAAATAGCTATCCACGCTGGACACTTTTTCGGCTTGCACGCGTTGTGTTGGTGTGGGTTTCAGCACTTTCCATTTAAAAAGCGTGCAAATGTAAGAAAATAAACATGAGTGAGGCCAGAAATAATGCGAATTGTGTATATGTGTGTCTTGCCTGGCCTGCCTTTTTATTGTGGTAATCATAATAATAAAATGGAAACGTAAACATTACGTAATTGAGATATACTTGCCTGCCACGAACGATATATTTTCTCTCATACATGACTTAAATTAAAATGAAAAAATATAGAATTTTGTTAAAGTGAAATGAAATGTTTCCATATAAACTTCTTCTTTGTTGTCAATAACGTATTACACATATAAAACTTATAAAATTTACTTCATCATCAACTACCATTTTAATTTATAAAAAAAATTACCCCCTCCCCCTTCAACTACCCTTTTCATTTATAGATATTTCATCTACCTTTCTACAGTGGATTCTTTTCAGGATACTTTATTTATCAAAATTAAGCATTTTACTCTTGTTAAAACGTAAAACGTTGCAGGTAACTACCCCTCTCCTTTAACCGATCTTCACCAAAATCAGTAGGCCTTGAGTCCTCTACAGTGCAGGGCTGTATGCCAAAAATTATTTGATTCTGTTTGAATTTGTGGCTGTTATCATTTGCCATAGAAAAAATTCTACACACAGACAGATACTTTTTTTCATGTTTTGATGGTAGTACAATCAGAATCTGCCATTATCTCGAACACGATTTTTTTTCGCTATGACGATACTTCCATTTCCTTATGGAACATGGAAGTAAAAGGTGTATAGTGTAGAAAGTATTTATTGATAATATAACACCTTTATCTGCTGCAGAGAATGCCAGTTAGCCAAGACACATCGCGCTGGTTGGTCAGTAATATTTTAACTTCATTATGGCAGTGTAGAAAATGATCCTTTATCTTATAGAATGCCAAATGCCCAATTGATATCTTATAATTATCAGTCTAATTGTTCAAACTTCTTTTGATTTTTATTGTATATGATATTTTCAGGTCTGGATATTCCTGCAGTAGAATTGGTTTTAAATCACAATATACCTAGTGTACCCAAGGACTATATACATCGTGTTGGAAGGACTGCTCGAGCGGGCAGGTTTGGAACAGCTATTTCACTTGTAACACCACATGATATTCATCTTTTACATGCAATAGAGGCAACCATCAACACAAAACTGAAGGAGTATTCTGTCAGCAGTAAGTAAAATTTTATTTGAAACAACTGTATCCTTGTTATAGTGAAACTAGTATTCATTTAAGATGATCTCCAAATGTTTCTGTTCCTATCACTGTGTGTGTGTGTGTGTGTGTGTGTGTGTGTGTGTGTGTGTGTGTGTGTGTGTGTGTGTGTGTGTGTGTGTGTGTGTGTGTGTGTGTGTGTGTGTGTGTGTGTGTGTGATAAACTTGATAGAACCAGAGTTGCAAGGGACTGAACTTTTTCTGGATTTCCTCATTTTACAAAAATCAAGCATTTGTCAGTTCTGTATTTTATACTAGCTGTTACTTGCGGCTTCGCACACGAATATTCGACTTTTAATAAGTATTTTAGTATAATTTTTATTGTCTATGTCTATATGGCATTCTGTCAGCTCGTATAACAATTTTGTACTCAGTCAAATTGTCTCCAAAGCTGTTTTCAATACTTGTACTATTTTAACTTGTACTAAATTATTATTCATAATTTGTGATTTATGGTCTCCAAGTCGCGTTATTGAAATAAAACTTATAGTTTACCTTATTTCTTTTCCATCTTGCGACTTCATTATATGTCATACACGACATTTTTCGGGAAACATGTTCCCATCTTCACGTTTAAAAACTGTTTGTTCTCACATGAAGAACTTGTCAACGCAAATAAAAACTTATACTAACATCATTAAAAACACACTATATTAATAACGTACCACGCAAAGAATCAGTGCGCACTGTTCGGGTTCATAATCGCAACTGTTGATTTCTCATTTGTCCATAATCTGATAAACATGTTGTAACGTAGTATCGTACAAGCTGTTCGAGTTAAACGACAATTGATCGTTGGTCTTTTTGTGTTCTCGATGCTTTGTAGATTTCGAATTCCTCTAAAGTGCTCATAATTCGCCCTTTGTTGCAAATATGTAACGGTTTCAAAATTTTGGCTCAACTAGTGTATCCGTGGTTATTATTAATCAAATGTAACGCGAAGTTGGAGGTAGTATATCTAATGCTGCCCTTCGGTATGTGTTCACTAAATCTATTTTTAAATTTTCTCCCTGTCTGGCCAATGTAAAACATGTCACAATCATCGCACACTATTTTATAAACACCCGAATTATTTTCAAGATCTGAACGTTTATTATGTCTGAAGAAATTCCGCAAGTTATTCGTAGTTAAATACATTAATGTTTAGTTTTTTAAATACGTTTTTTATAATGTGTGTTGTGCCGCGTTTTGGAAAACGCGGCGATCTTCCGATATCTATATTGTGCTTTATTAAAGAAATTACGTATTTGTCGATGAGAAAGAAGTTGTCCTTTGGGACGTTTAGTTGCACTTTGTCATGCTGCTGCCCCTTGCCCGCCCGACTCGCGCGCGCCCTATCTATGCACGTACGGGTTTTTCAACAGCTGGTTTATTCAGTACGACTTTAGCTATCAGCGCTTCACATTCTAGTCCCCGGCTGGCAGAGTAGATTGAACAGTTTTCGTCTCCCAGCTTCTTCTATGAATACGTAGAAAGCTACGTGACCTCCGGGTTTCCGAGGTAGCCGGGAATCTGCCCCGCTCTGGAAGGATGGCCGAACAACTGCCTCCGACGATGTAACTTAAAACCTTCGTCAGCTGTGTCAGCCGGAAGGATGGACTGGACACCCACTACTGAGCCCTCAACATGCACCCTTCAAACCAGGTGACATTTAACCATTTTTAACCTAAACCTTGTGGCCGAAGTACTCGGTGAGACTTTCATGAAACGTTCCAGTGTGGACAGTTAGTTACGGACAATGGGTGGAATATTTTAATTGTATTTTGTAAGGCTTACGCCTCCTCAATTACTATCATGTATATCTCGTTCTGAGAGTGAAAACTCGGCCGGGGTCACGCACCGCCCGGGTCGAGGGGAGTTCGGTAGATAGAGTTGTATCTCATTCTATTTCTGTTGTAAGCATGTTGGGATGGTTATGTTAACGATGTTGCTCCATGTGGACACGTATTTTATTATTCATTCATGATCTGGGGGTGGTTTTAAACCGTGGTCGACTCCCGTTGGAGACGTCCACTGCAAGCCTGTCTATGTCAGATCTTGCTAGATCCCGTCCAATGCCTGACCCTGCCGGTAGTCAAGTTTTGTAACACTGTGAGCTGACTTAATACTCGTATGACTTATATTCTGTATTACAAATTCTGTTCTACTGTTTAGATAATTTGCACACTTTAAAATTTACCATTGTCACAGATTGTATTTTACCATAGCAAATTTTGTAACCATAATTGTAATTGCTTCCTATAACAATTAGTTAACCATAAGACTACACAAGATTGATCAATGTCAGTTATGAATACTCATGGTGGTCAAATTCCACTATTTTTCTATATTTTGTTTTGAAGGTAAAAAAGAAACATAAAATGCAGTTAGGCAACCGGACATCCATGTTGACCTTGTGATGCTACTTTTCATTATAATAATTGATGGGATTTAATTGATTATTAAATATCGGCATGGGATTTGTGCGCGGGCCGCATGGCTTACAGAGAACATTCAGTTAACACTTATCTTGTTAAAACTTGGGGGCATGTCTGCTCCACTCCTGGGATATTTTAATTGAAGTTTTGGGAAGGGGGTTTTAGTCACCTATTAATTAAACAGTAAGGGGGTTATGGGTGTTGAACAAGATTATTATGTGCGCTGATGACCAGGGTGAACATGTGATGGGTTATTTAAATATAAACGTTGTTGATGTTAATTATATGTGTGTGTTGTTTTGTATAATTGTTACTTGTCATGTTGATTATGCCTGTGTATATTTCTGTATATTTATGTCTTGTTATAAAAAGTGATTACTTGCAGGTCGAAACTATGTGCCAATTTTTTAATTGTATTATTCTATAACTACAATTTGTTATTTATGTAACATCCCATGATTTTGTTAGTCAATGATGGTTCAACTATTGATAATTATTCAATACTTAGTGCTGTTAATAGTTATTATTCCTTGTTCAACTTTTGGGCAAGGCACATATTAATGAAATTATATTTAACGATCAAAAGACTTATTTATCTGGCCTTTAGAAGCTCATAGGTTGTACTGGCCAAGAACAATAAATTGTTGTTATCTTAAGTTCAGTGTTTCATTTGCAAGTCCCATCATACTGGACCCAGCCCAATTTTAGCTTTTCTAGGCTCCCACCTAGTTCTAAATAACTTGCAACCTCTCTTTCAAAAAAAACAAAAAAAATCAATACTAAAAGCATAGAGAGGTTACAGTGTAAATAGATTAGTATATTCAGTCGCGATGAAAGCGTTCTCTGTATTATTAGATTTAATCACTTTATTTGCTTTGGATTTGTGTTTACGAATTAGTTTGTCTATAATTGTGTCTTTATATCCATTCCTTATGGCAATGAATTTAACAGTGTTTATCTCTTCCTTCAGGTCTTATTGGCTTAGTGGGAATGATAATAATCTGTGTACGAAAGCATTGAAGGAAGCCAATTTTTGTGTGTGTGGGTGATATGAATCTGCATGAATAACCATGTCTGTAGTTGTGGGTTTTCTGTATATCCCAAATTTAAAAGAATCGGTGCATTTCTTGATGCATACGTCCATAAAATTTAAGGTATTATATTTCTCTGTTTCCATAGTAAATTTGATGTTACCGTTTATGTTGTTCATGTGTTTGAGCATTATATCGATTTGTCTATTTGTGCCGTTGAATATTATAAAGGTGTCATCAACGTATCGGATGTATGAAATGATAAGTTCGTGCAATTTGTTATGAGCAGACAAAAGATATTTATTTTCATAATAATTAAGGTATATTTCTGCCAATACACCACTGAGCGGGGAACCCATCACTAATCCTTCTTTCTGCTCGAAAAACTTGTTATCAAAAGTGAAATAATTTTGTTGTAATATGACTCGTAACAATGACAATAGTTCTTGAATTTGCTGTTGGCTTAAAATTGCGGCATTAATCAAGTTGGTTTGAAGTATGTTTATAGTCTCATTTACCAGTATGTTAGTGTATAAATTGGTAATGTCAAACGAGACTAGTTTATAGTTCGGGTCAAAATTGGCGTTCCTTATGTTGTTTATAAATTCCAGGCTGTTCTTTACGCTATGAACGTTCATTAGTTTGATACTATTTTTTAAAATGAGTTGTAGTTTTCTAGCTACTATATAACTAGGCGCAGATGTGTAATTAACTAAGGGTCGTATGGGCATGTGTTCTTTGTGTATTTTGGGCAAGCCAGTGAATATGGGGGCCCGCGGTTTCATCTGTTTAATCTGGCGTCTAGTGTCTTTGTCAAACAACGTTGTGCAATCATTAATAACGGAGTTTAATAGTTTTGTGTATTTTGTAGTGGGGTCGTTCTTCAGGCGTTCAATGTTGTTGCAGGTAATGAATTCGTAACCCTTTTTTATGTAATCTGAATTATACATGATAACCAATGTATTGCCTTTGTCGGCTTTTGTTATTACTGCTTCATTTAATTCGAGTTTTTGTTTGATACTGTTTGCTGTTTTAAATTCCTCTTTGTATTTTGAAGGCATTATATCATTGTTGCTGATTTTTACATAGGGACATCAAATGTAAACATGTTTTCCACAAACGAGTAGACAACCACACTAAAATGATATTCAGCGAAGATGAGATAAAGTTATTATCAAAAGGATTAAATTATAACCTACCCAAATTTAATAAAAATAATTTAGTACGAGAGGTAACTAACGTCGAAGCCGCTCTAAAATACATTAAAAATCAAGGAACACAACAGGAGGAACGATCTATAATCAACAACAAACTAACACGACTACTAAAAATCAGTAACAATGATATAATGCCAACAGCAAACAGTATCAAACAAAAACTCGAATTAAATGAAGCAGTAATAACAAAAGCCGACAAAGCCAATACATTGGTTATCATGTATAATTCAGATTACATAAAAAAGGGTTACGAATTCATTACCTGCAACAACATTGAACGCCTGAAGAACAACCCCACTACAAAATACACAAAACTATTAAACTCCGTTATTAATGATTGCACAACGTTGTTTGACAAAGACACTAGACGCCAGATTAAACAGATGAAACCGCGGGCCCCCATATTAACTGGCTTGCCCAAAATACACAAAGAACACATGCCCATACGACCCTAGTTAATTACACATCTGCGCCTAGTTATATAGTAGCTAGAAAACTACAACTCATTTTAAAAAATAGTATCAAACTAATGAACGTTCATAGCGTAAAGAATAGCCTGGAATTTATAAACAACATAAGGAACGCCAATTTTGACCCGAACTATAAACTAGTCTCGTTTGACATTACCAATTTATACACTAACATACTGGTAAATGAGACTATAAACATACTTCAAACCAACTTGATTAATGCCGCAATTTTAAGCCAACAGCAAATTCAAGAACTATTGTCATTGTTACGAGTCATATTACAACAAAATTATTTCACTTTTGATAACAAGTTTTTCGAGCAGAAAGAAGGATTAGTGATGGGTTCCCCGCTCAGTGGTGTATTGGCAGAAATATACCTTAATTATTATGAAAATAAATATCTTTTGTCTGCTCATAACAAATTGCACGAACTTATCATTTCATACATCCGATACGTTGATGACACCTTTATAATATTCAACGGCACAAATAGACAAATCGATATAATGCTCAAACACATGAACAACATAAACGGTAACATCAAATTTACTATGGAAACAGAGAAATATAATACCTTAAATTTTATGGACGTATGCATCAAGAAATGCACCGATTCTTTTAAATTTGGGATATACAGAAAACCCACAACTACAGACATGGTTATTCATGCAGATTCATATCACCCACACACACAAAAATTGGCTTCCTTCAATGCTTTCGTACACAGATTATTATCATTCCCACTAAGCCAAGAAGACCTGAAGGAAGAGATAAACACTGTTAAATTCATTGCCATAAGGAATGGATATAAAGACACAATTATAGACAAACTAATTCGTAAACACAAATCCAAAGCAAATAAAGTGATTAAATCTAATAATACAGAGAACGCTTTCATCGCGACTGAATATACTAATCTATTTACACACATTATAAAAAACGTATTTAAAAAACTAAACATTAATGTATTTAACTACGAATAACTTGCGGAATTTCTTCAGACATAATAAACGTTCAGATCTTGAAAATAACTCGGGTGTTTATAAAATAGTGTGCGATGATTGTGACATGTTTTACATTGGCCAGACAGGGAGAAAATTTAAAGATAGATTTAGTGAACACATACCGAAGGGCAGCATTAGATATACTACCTCCAACTTCGCGTTACATTTGATTAATAATAACCACGGATACACTAGTTGAGCCAAAATTTTGAAACCGTTACATATTTGCAACAAAGGGCGAATTATGAGCGCTTTAGAGGAATTCGAAATCTACAAAGCATCGAGAACACAAAAAGACCTAGTGCTCAACGATCAATTGTCGTTTAACTCGAACAGCTTGTACGATACTGCATTACAACATGTTTATCAGATTATGGACAAATGAGAAATCAACAGTTGCGATTATGAACCCGAACAGTGCGCACTGATTCTTCGCACGGTATGTTATTAATATAGTGTGTTTTTAATGATGTTAGTATAAGTTTTTATTTGCGTTGACAAGTTCTTCATGTGAGAACAAACAGTTTTTAAACCTGAAGATGGGAACATGTTTCCCGAAACATGTCATGTATAACATATAACGAAGTCGCAAGATGGAAAAGAAATAAGGTAAACTATAAGTTTTATTTAAATTATTATGTTGGTGCAACAGCCTTTGGAGATTTAAAAGTACCCGTTTATAAAGCCTTTGGAGATATGTATAAAGTACAGTAAACCCTCGATTTAACGGACATCGGATTTAACAGGCAGAAAAAAAAAAAACATCAAAGCGTGATAATGTTTTTAGGCTTTTGAAATGTATAATGTGCATAAACTGCAGACTCTCCTGTTCTGGCAATATTGCTTGGCTATCGCAGCATTCTTTCGTTCCTTTTCTTCTTGTTTCTTGTTTTGAAACACGCAGATTTTCTCATCTTCAATTGTATTTGATGAGAACGGAGTATTCATCAAGAATTCATTTAATTCTTCGCGATCCCTGTCTTTGCGTTGTTGTTGATGCAGGTGTCGCACACGTTCAGTGGAAGACATCACGACGACTAAAACTGAACAATATACACTGATATGCATCTTATTTCACTGTGAAATATTCGTCCATCGGCTAATACAGCAAGCATTACAGTGGCACGTAATTTTTCATTTCCCGTAATCTTTACTGTTACAGATTTGGTTCCCTTTTGGCCCACCGTAATTATACGTAAATAAAAAATACGGGCATTTCATCGGTATTTCCCATGTGTTCAAGTGAATAATTATGCTTCTTGCGTAAATGAATGACAAAGCGCTGATACTGTAGGAGTTTTTCTTCGTAGTCACTCGGTAGTTTTAGCGCGAGTGATGTACATCATTTAAGCGCAAATCCATTTCGCCGCATCATTCGTGTTATACACCCGAAGCTGGCTTTGAAACCGGAGACTTTTAATTATTCTGCGATTTCTAAAGCTTTTAATTTTAAAACATGTCTAGTGACAGGGAGTCCTTGCCTTCTTAAAAGCCGTACGTATTCACAGACGCTGGACTCTACTGCTACAAAACGCCCAACTTGAGGTCCCGCGAATGCTCGTCGAGCAGTATTTGCATTTGAAAGTCGTTCCTTCTGTTTTCTTCATCGTTGAATACAGGATTCATCAATATCGAATTTCCTTGCGGCTTCGAGATTGCATGTTTTTCTACATTTTGTATCACAATAATTTATAATTCGCATAGTACGGGTTACGTTTAATTTGATTTGACTGCGTGCCTTTAGTCTCCACAACATCACCCATACCGCAAACGCACTACAAAAACGCCGAATAAAAACAAAGTACAGATAAGCGATCTTGTCACTGTTACAATTGAAAGCCACACTGGCAGTTTACCCGTTATTTAGAAACATGTTACTCACACCCCCTCTACTCATCCTTTGTCTTGGTGTCTACAGAAGGGTGCGAGCACGCATGCGTGCACATGCACTTACACTTTATCTTCCTGTTCTTTCTTCAGTTTGCTGTTAAAACATTCGGTTGTAGTCATAAATCATAACGCCAGAGTTAACTACAGCCAGGGAAACTGCTGTTGCTTAGGCAGTAAACAACTCATAGATACCAAAAGCGTTCGTCCCGCCAGAAGTCAGGTATAACTTCGAATTTCGTTAGCGCGTGAATGCAAGACACAGGCCAAATTAGCGACCATATTTTTAGGAGAAAAAGTGCGGCTTGTATTCGGAACAATATGGTATTTGCTTGATATTAATAGTATTAAAATTTCAAGTGTTATAGGCCTATTTGACTTAAATATTGAAGTGGTACTAGCTTTAAAATAAATTTATTATTGTGTAAACATTGATTATTTTATTACTTTTCATGAATCTCCAGGGTTTCGTCAGGTGTACTTATTAGCAGAGAGAAACGGGTGAACGCAAATGAACAACACACATTGAAGGTTTACGAACACTTTTCATTTTATTTGCTAATTCCCATCTCCCACTACTTTTATACTATAATTTGAACAAAATGAATTTAATTATTATAGAAACAACAAACCAAATGATTTTAACCATTCTATAAAAAATTACGCAACCAACACATAGTTTGCTTTACATCGAACTTTCTTCAAATAACATAATTAGAAGTCCAATTACCCTTGTTACACATTGAAATCAATACAGAAAATTACTACTTTAAAATTACTATTTTATCTTAACATAAACCAGCGCTTTTTTGTCATATTAAAATAGGTACCTACACACACACACTCACGCAAACACATACCCATCTTATGTCATACTGTACATTTTATCTATTTTAGTACTGCACCTTTTGAAAAATGAATTTAGTATTTTTGAAAGATTTAAAATAAAATGTCTACTTTCCTGCTATTGCGGCATCACCTCGTGGCTTACGGTATGTTGTTCCAAACACTTCACATTTTTACAGCCGAACTGTTAATTAATTTCCACTCACTGCCTCTATTTCATGGTTATAAAAGATTGTTTAGAAGAAATATGTAAAATTTTACATTTTAGTGTAGTTATGCGGTATTTACTTTTTTGATTGCGGGCCCGCGATTTATGTGTACCACTCGCGAGTGGTGATGGAGTTAGACTGTCTTTGTTCACTGTGTGCCACAACGCAGTTGGCGTCGACACACCTACATTCTTGTTATGTAAAAGCTCTGACGTAACGGTCGCCTGTTGTTAGTTATCTAACTTGTTGCTGTTTTTGTATGTGTCATTTGTTGACCTTGGTGCACTTTGCTGTCTGTTGCTGTGCTCTGGTTTACAAAATATTATTAAATAATTCTGCATACAACGCCTCAAGCAGTGCTGCCACAGTTGTTTTCATCGCCACCAATAAATTTACCTTTCTTTATAAATTTTTGTCCCTATTGTTGAAAAAATGTTATGGTTTTATTGTATAAAAGAAATACAAATTGCGCTATTACACCAGGTAGGCCAAAATGCCATGTTACAATACCCCCCTCAATGAGATATTTTATGCCAAAGCATAAAAAACCTCATTGACACATTCATACTTGCTAAAGGGATCAGCTAGGATATGTCGCCACAACCCCCCTGACGGTTTACCAAAAATATAATCAACTCACCCTTGGTCCGGTGACTGTGACTGCATCTGAATGACAATACTGGACTTCTCTCTCGAGATCCCAACACCGTAGAGTCAGACAGATACTTAACGCCCCTGCTCTGACGCGCTTGCCAGCTCAGGTCCGCCGCCACAGCATCACCACACTCTGAAACAACAAATCAAATATTAAATAATGGCCTTATACAACACCATATCCCCAACTGATCTGTTTCCCCCTAGCGGTGCTGGTTTGCGCTAAGAAGCACTGGTTTTGTTTTTACTTATTTCTAACATATCAGAATACCTACCAACAATATGATACCCCTTTTAAAATTCCATCTACTTTCTCTTATTAACTTTAACCCAAAATTCAAAATCATTGCCCTGATTCCCATCAGAATTTAAATAAACATTCCCATTATCATATTACATTTATCTCATCCCCGATTTAAAATGCATTTAAAATATCTAAATTCATAAAATTCTCTTACACTAACAAACACAATATAACATAAGAAAACATAGTACATTAATAATTCACACTGTTACTATCATCTTAGAATAAACCATTTGTATTTAAAATGTTACATACTTTACATCATTAAATTTGCATATAAAATCATAAAATTATCCTTTAAACTCACTTTACTTTTATTAATTCGTTTCTCAAAATTTTTTTTTTTTTTTTTTACTCATTGGAAATTTTAACTATCATACATTTATTTCATTTTTTGTAAAAATCTTTAAACACAGAAAACTTATTATCATAGTTTTATAATTCTTATTCCTAACATACTACCTGCAATCAACTCAATAAGACATAATAAACACAATATATAGAATATCTAGTGCATCTATTTTTTCAAATTTTAATAAAAGTATTTAATAGCGAGTCATCATTACTAAAATGCAACAAAATTTTTTAAATCCGTTACCCCCTATCGGTAACCTCCCTGCCACACACACTATGACCCCCCCTGGACTGTGGCGTCCAGTTGCGTCCACAAGGACTGAAGTTATGGAGGAATGTGACATCTCCGTGTCCTTGCTTCTGCTTTACATTTGAACATTTGAATATCGATATATTCTGGTTTATAATTATGCACCCTTAAACGGTTCTACCATCTGTCTCTGCTACCCCCACGCGGGCAGAGTGGCAGCCGCTGTTCCATAATTTGGTGATTCCCCTTAATTTCACCCCCCATTAATTTCAAAGTACACCTTTACAACGATAACAGCTATGGCCAGTTATGGTCAGCACGTAATCGTAATGTGCCCCAACCATAGCTGTTAAAACTAAACCAATTCCACGGTCAAGGTTCGGTGAGGCCGTGACCGCCCGAAAAGTTGGGGAATCACAAGTATAATATGCTTTTTAAAATTAAAATTAATAATTTAAATTACATGACATTTCTAGTCTTGGTGGTGTTTTAACATCATACATTTCTTTCTTAACTTTCCCTGTCTTAATGTCCATTTACATAAAATACATAATGTGCGTATAAACAATAATAACAATTTATAATAATAGAATATAAAAATGTCTGGTTATGTATGAAAACTTTAAAATACATCCATCATCACTCAGCTAGATAATATTTTTTTAATTGGGTCACATTATAAGTTCCTTTTATTTCTCGGGTTTGCAAATCTACTAAAACATAAGCATTCTCCATTTTCACTTGGCTAACCTCATATGGACCGTCATACAATAGGAAGAATTTCTTAATTTCTTTGTCCAATGCTGAGGACTGATCGTGATTTTTTATTAATACTAGTTGTCCTACCTCATATTGTATGGGTGTTAAATTCTGGTCATGTCTCCGTTTCCGTTGTTCAGCCTTACTCAGCAGGCGCTCCCTCGCGATTACCAATTTCCTATCATGTGGTATCTCCGTCCGGGTTGGAAACTTTACTAGCTCTTCTAATATGCGTGACGGCCTTCTCTGAAACATTAACTCACATGGGCTGTAACTGGTGGATTCATGTAAACTATTGTTAATATACCACTCTATCTTGCACACAAAAGTAGCCCACAAAGAATGTTTTTTATGGCAAAAAGTTCTGAACATTCTCCCTAACTCCCGCATAACCCGTTCACTTGGATTTGACTGTGGATGATACACTGATGTATGTTTAACTAAAATATTTTCCCAACCTAAAGTTTCCCGCCAGGTGTTGCTGGTGAACTGCGAACCATGATCTGATAATACTATTTGAGGCTTACCTACTTCAATAAGGTATTCATTTACTATTTTCCTAGCCAACACTGATGATGTTGCCTTTTTAATCGGGTATAGTTTTACAAATTTAGTAAAAACATCTAATACAACAAATAAATAGTTTACACCTCCTCGACCTTTGGGTAAAGGGCCATATAAATCAACAGCAACTAATGCTAAAGGACTGTCTGGCATTACATGCTGCATTAAACCCTCCTGTTTACGATTGTTTACTTTAGCTTTCTGACAAATTTCGCACGTTTGTAATATTTTACGCACCGTTCTTTCCATATTGTTGAATTTACATGATTCTTTTAATATGTCACTACATTTCTTGGGGCCTATATGACCATACCTTAAATGGCAATCTCTCACGACTTCAGGTATTATAATTTTAGGGATACACAACTTCCAATCATCTCCCTGTTCATTTGCCCGATGAAATAAGTGTTTATTAAACAAACTAAAATGTTTCTCCCACTTATGAGGTACGTTGGGTATTTGACTCAAAGCTAATATTATTTTATTCAGTTCGGTGTCTCTCTCTTGTTCTGCAGCTAAGTTACTTATTAATTTTTTCATATCTACTTCTTTTACTATAAATATTTTATATGTATTTGCTATGTCTACTTCGGTATTATTATCAAAATCTGTTCTGGATAGGACATCAGCTACTATATTTTCTTTACCCTTACAATACTCAATTGTTAAGTCATATTCCTGTAATATTAGCATCCACCGCACTAACCTACCATGAGTTAATTTACAGTTCTTTAAAAACGTTAAAGCTTGATGGTCGGACCTTATAATTACCTTATTTCCTATCAAGTACGTTCTGAACTTTCTACAGGCGAAAACTATTGATAACGCCTCCTTCTCCGTCGTAGTGTAGTTCTTTTCACTATTTAATAGAGACCTACTTGCAAAAGCTACTACTTTGTGGTTATCATTCCCATCTAACTGAAACAACTCTACTCCCAAAGCAATGTCTGACGCGTCTGTGTGTATATAAAATGGCTCTGAGAAATTAGGATGAGCTAATATAACTGTGTTTAAGAATTTATTTTTTATCAACTCGAATATATTTTGCTCTTTTAAATTCCACCGCCATCTATTGTCTTTATTTAATAAATGTCCCAATTGTACTGTTAAATAGGAATATTTGTCTACAAATTGCCTATAATAATTGCACAATCCTAAAAAACTTTGCAATTGTTTAACATTTTTTGGTATCGGAAAATTTTGTATTATTTCTACCTTCTTAGGGTCTGTACTGATACCCCTTGCTGAAATTATATGTCCTAAAAAATTAACTTGTTCTTTCAAAAATTCTGACTTCTTAAATTTAACTGTTATGCCATACTCATGCAGTCTACTTAGTACCCTATCTAACCTTTCACAGTGTGTATCAGTGTCTGGTGATGTAATTACTATATCATCTACATAAACGGTTGTGAATTCTAAGATCTCTCTCCCTAGCACATAATCCAGGCATTTGATAAAAATTGAAACACTTACATTTAGTCCAAACGGTAGTAGGCGAAATTGGTAATTCCTACCGTTGTATAGAAAAGCCACATACTCTCGAGACTCCTCTTCCAGCTCTATCTGCCAGTAGCCTGCAGTCAAGTCTAAGGTGGTGATGTATTTGGTCCCACTAAAACGTTGCAGAATTTCGCTTACTGGTTCCGGTGATTCTCTGTCTGGAACAATTATTCTGTTTACTTGTCTTGCATCTAAACATAATCTAATCGATAAATCTTTCTTTGTCACCACTACTAAAGGGTTGGAATATGGTGATGTAGATTTTTCTATTATACCTTCCCTCAACATTTTATTTATTTCCTCCTGTACTAAACCCCTCTTGGAGTATGGTACCGGATAGGTTTTAGGTGCAAAGGGTGTTTTTTCTTTAACGACTAATTTACCTTTAAAATTCTTTACTAAACCGGGTTCATCTGAAAAAATTGATTTATTTTTGTTTATAATTAGTACTATTTTCTCCCTGTCTTGATAGCTAAATTCCCCATCTTGATATAAGATTTTATTCATTTTCTCCTCCCAATTATTTTCATTGTCAAATAACTCATTATTATTTACTCTCAAGTTACAATAATTTATCATTAGGGGTCTACACTCGTTTATATCATTGTCAGAAATTAACATTCCTTTACTAATTATTTTTAAAGCTTTCATTCCTACAGTTTTCTTTTGTATGAATGGTATTTCAACTATCTTATTATTATTATTTAATTTCATAGTCTGTGTGTAATAGTTTAATTCTACCTTGAAATTATTTAAGAAATCATTACCTATTATAGCTCCCATATTTAGTCCTGGAATAACTAAGAAAGGTACATTTATTGTGTTCTCATTTACTTTTAATTGTAGCATTATTTGTTTAGTTACCTTTTTACTGCGAACACCCGTTACTCCTATAACACTAACTCCCAGTACTGGTAATTGTGGAATTGTTTCTGTAGTCTGATTTTTGATTTTTTCAAACATTCTGTCGTCTATAGCAGTCAGTTCACTCCCTGAATCTACTAGAAAAATATATTTAGAATTAAATACTTCGGCTTCAAATTCTGCCATCCCGAAAACATTATTACTCTCACCCGGTTCTTCGTCCGATAAATCATTATGTATATTAGTAATTAGTGACCCTATTGTCATGTGATTACTAGACGGCTGGGGGCTTTCTTTTTCAACCGCCCTTATTAGTTTAACGGATGTGGAGGTGGTGGTTCACTGTAAACCCCCCTACTGTTTTGATTACGAGCTGGTACTTCCACGCCCCGAGTTTCGTTTTGGTTACTAACATATCCCCCTCTACCTCTATGATTAAAATTTCCTGATACTCCTCGATTACTAGTAAAACCTCTCCCTCTATGATTCCCTCTAAATTGATCGCAACCCCTATTATAATTCTCCACTCTCCCTTGGGCACTACTCCTCGGACCCTTACACCGGTAACATTGACTCCGCGACCCATTATAATTACTGGCTCCACAACTAGGGTTTGGACATAACCACGCCCCCTCCCCTGATCTACTCACATTACTAATAAAATGGTCTGGTTGTCTTATTTCAGTATTTGTTTGGTTCGATTCACTAACTCTAAATTGATACTTATTATCCTCCTCCTCTTTCATACTCTGGTATGCCTCTAATATTTTTTCTAACTCTGCGATATTGGCAAAATCCTGGGTTCTGATTGTGGACCGTATGTCCTTGGGTAAATGTTTACTGATGTATCTAATAAAAGATGAAAGAGGCATTGGTGGTTCTAAATATTTAACTTGACTATATAGTCTTGTCACATACGATGTAATACTCATGTGCTTAATATTAAAATTGCCCCATCCCATTATGGTACTACGTAACCCCTCTTGTTTCTCTTCTGACCAGTACTTATTTCTAAATGCCTGCTCAAACTCATTAAAATCTACCCAGTTATCGTTATGAGCATCCGACCATATTTTAGCATCCCCTTTAAAGTACTTTAAAATTCTTACTAACTTAACCTCCCAACTTTCTTGGTTATATTTATTAAAACTTTTTATAGAGTTCAAAAATTGTATGGGGTTCACTCCCCTACTTTCATTACTAAAATATCCTAATTCTACTTCCACATGCACTCTCTCACTCACATTACTTAATTTCTGGTTAATGGTTACATTCAAGTCTTCTCTGACTTTAACTATTTCACGCTCATGTTCTGCTTGTTTATTCTTTAAACTAGTTACATTAATTTTAATTGCATCAACTTGTTCAAAATTACTTCTGAATTCATCATTTATATTTTCTTGTATTTCACTAGCTCGTCTGATTAGTTCACATTCGTTAATTATACATTGAACATTACAGTCAATCTTGTCATTTTGCTTTTTAGTTTTATCATTAAATTTACTTGTCAATGTGTCAAATTTTTTATTTGTTTCTAACATTTTCTCTTTTTGTTTCTCGTTAATTATTTTGATATAATTTTTCATCTCAGTTTGTATCTTATTGATATCACTAGTCAACACATCTTTCACTCCAACAATAACCTCACTCATACTTTCCAAACGGCTATTCATATATATTTCACTCGCTCTCAATTCGCTCCTCACCTTTATGAACTCATTATTTAAATCAGTCAGTTTAACATTTATAGTACTTACTTCTGATTTAATCTCATTTTTAAATTCATTTAAACATGTGTTTAGATTATTATTTTCTGACTTCATTTTCTCGTCTTGTTTGTCAAGTTTATCATTGATTTCAGTTTTCATTTCTGACATCATTTCCATCATTAACGCTAATTGGTTAAATATATTTACCCCCTCGTCACTACTACTCCCCGCTACTACAGTTTCGTCTACATTTGTTTCAACACTTTCACCAACAAAATCATTGGTTGTTATCATATGATCTTGTGTGACATTTAAAATTGATTCTTCTACGCTACCTCTACCTAAATCTGCGTTCATATTCCCCTCTGCCATTTTTTCGACCTGTTTGTAAAATTGTTAACTCAATTTTTCAAAGTCCATGTTAACGGGCGCCATTGAAGTGGTACTAGCTTTAAAATAAATTTATTATTGTGTAAACATTGATTATTTTATTACTTTTCATGAATCTCCAGGGTTTCGTCAGGTGTACTTATTAGCAGAGAGAAACGGGTGAACGCAAATGAACAACACACATTGAAGGTTTACGAACACTTTTCATTTTATTTGCTAATTCCCATCTCCCACTACTTTTATACTATAATTTGAACAAAATGAATTTAATTATTATAGAAACAACAAACCAAATGAATTTAACCATTCTATAAAAAATTACGCAACCAACACATAGTTTGCTTTACATCGAACTTTCTTCAAATAACATAATTAGAAGTCCAATTACCCTTGTTACACATTGAAATCAATACAGAAAATTACTACTTTAAAATTACTATTTTATCTTAACATAAACCAGCGCTTTTTCGTCATACTAAAATAGGTACCTACACACACACACTCACGCAAACACATACCCATCTTATGTCATACTGTACATTTTATCTATTTTAGTACTGCACATTTTGAAAAATGAATTTAGTATTTTTGAAAGATTTAAAATAAAATGTCTACTTTCCTGCTATTGCGGCATCACCTCGTGGCTTACGGTATGTTGTTCCAAACACTTCACATTTTTACAGCCGAACTGTTAATTAATTTCCACTCACTGCCTCTATTTCATGGTTATAAAAGATTGTTTAGAAGAAATATGTAAAATTTTACATTTTAGTGTAGTTATGCGGTATTTACTTTTTTGATTGCGGGCCCGCGATTTATGTGTACCACTCGCGAGTGGTGATGGAGTTAGACTGTCTTTGTTCACTGTGTGCCACAACGCAGTTGGCGTGACACACCTACATTCTTGTTATGTAAAAGCTCTGACGTAACGGTCGCCTGTTGTTAGTTATCTAACTTGTTGCTGTTTTTGTATGTGTCATTTGTTGACCTTGGTGCACTTTGCTGTCTGTTGCTGTGCTCTGGTTTACAAAATATTATTAAATAATTCTGCATACAACGCCTCAAGCAGTGCTGCCACAGTTGTTTTCATCGCCACCAATAAATTTACCTTTCTTTATAAATTTTTGTCCCTATTGTTGAAAAAATGTTATGGTTTTATTGTATAAAAGAAATACAAATTGCGCTATTACACCAGGTAGGCCAAAATGCCATGTTACAATATATCCTCAAAAAACAAAATTTGTGATTTAACGGACTTTCGATTTTACGGACACCCCTCAGCCCCAATTAGTCCGTTAAATCGAGGGTTTACTGTACTTGTTAAATCAAAAACGCTAAATCTTTATTTTAAGTGTTACTGTGTCAGAAGAGCATTGTATAACACATTAAACGTTATGTTTTCCTCGACCATGGCTTTTATTTATTTCAGCAGTAAATTAAAAACCAATAACCGTTGTCACCTAACCTCATAAATGAAAACAACACGTATTTTTGCTTTGCATTAAGTAATAGAACAATTTACAATTAGTACACTTCTTCTTCTTTTCCACATCGTAATATATCGATACAATCACATATTATATAAAACTTCGAAAATGTACTGCAGGAATCGATAAATGTACAGTTCCGATGCCACTAAATAGCTTTTTAGACGTATGTGTATACAAAATTACAAAATATATCGATACAATTGCATATTAAAAACTGCAGGAACGGATAATGTTACAGTTCTGATGCCGCTAAATGTCATTTGTTTATTTACTTGTTACTATGGTAATTAATTATGGTCTCCATGGTGTTGGTTGACATCTTTATACGCTCAAAGAAAAGGCATAATTAAAAGAATCTGAATCGTGTGAGTGGGGCCAAATAACAAATTCCAAATTACACAGTATTTTTCGTTTTGTGTCAAAGGTTACCTGTGCAAAATTTGGTGGCAATCGGTGTAACGGTGTGGATTTGTATTCAGTACACATAAATCTTAAGACTTTGAGTTTTATATATATATATATATATATATATATATATATATAGATTATCTTTTGCTGTAAGGATCCATATATAAAGGATATATAACGATATATTACATATTTATAATCTATATTGCAACAATACATATATTTGCATATTTGCCCAGGGCGGTATGTTTGTAAATATTTAGCATAGAAAATATATGATAACAGTTTTAACAATATTATGCAGGCTAAGGATTGTCAGAAAGCGTACACCTGCCCCGTGTGAATGCAGCGCTTGTGTGTTTGTGTATTTGTGTGAAATTCTTATTAATTACAAATATAAATACATAAATTTATTTATTTTTTCACCTACCTTCTGTTTTCTCCACCAGGGTCTCGTCACACGAATGTTAGAATGCAAGCATGGTTTACAGGTTATGTGAATAACTTACACAACTCGCTTTTTTATGAAGAGACAGTAATTAAATTTTATTGTTTATTTAAAATGTTCTATGTCAAATTATTCGTTATTCATTTCTGTATGTTTTAAAACAATTTAGTACTTTTAATTAACTTTTGAATTGAATACAACTTCCTTGAAATAATTGAAACATTATATTGTACCATTAAACTTATTTTTACATCTTACATTATGATATATATCAGACAGCCCAGTCTGCCCATTCTCACATTCACACTATTACATTTTAAAAATACCTTTATTTTTTAAAAACCCCATTTAGATTAAACTGGATATCTATCGAGACTCCGGCCGGCCACGTGGAGTCATCCCGACTTCGCGTTGACTTGTACACGATTTTCTTGCTGTTTTTTACGAAAAACGTTTCATTAGCTCATTTTTTCGTGAACTTTCTCACTATGGGATGTTACCGAACTTCCACTCACTGTTATTTGATATTAGAAGATTATTTTTTTAAAACCCGGGTTGCCGGGCAACCTGCGCAGGTTGAAGTCGGTGATGGACTGCAAGAGCGTCTTTAACTCCCCACTCCTCGATCTATTTGTTGAAGAAGACGGAAAGCAATGCCTTCTATTTGGTAGTCATAGCGGTGACACATTCAACCCATGGTTTTTTCTTGTTGTAGACGTGGATGATATTTGGTGTGCACTGGCCGACGTCACATTTGTGGGCTGGACTTAGCTTTATTTCCGTCAGCTAGGATCATGTGTAAGACGAAATTCATCGCCAAGCCATCTTGAGCGTCTTTTAGTCAGCGTGGGTCTGCGCACATGCTGGTAGTGCGTTTGGGCGTAGATGTCACACAGCCACAAAGTTCTAAGAATCGACGACTGGCACATTCCTTTGCAAATGTTTCACCACAGTTCCTTTGTTAGAAACTACGCTTTAGATTCAACCGGGTACTGGCCACACAGATGGAAATGAATTTATAATATTTTATATAGTAAATCCCCAAATTTAATAAAAATAAAAATCCCTTTAAATTTGCCCCGTTACAATACCCCCCCAATGAGAGATCTTCTGTCGAAACAGAAGAAATCTCATTGCTAAAACCCCTAAGAGGACCAGTGAGGATATGGTGCCAACAACCCCCCATTTGTTCTTATACATCATGGGTAAACTACCCCCTGGCTCGGCGACTACGGCCGCATCTGAACGAAATCACTGGACTTCTCTGTACGAGATCCCAACACCATAAAATCGAACAGACACGCACCACAGCGCACCTCACCTTCTATCATGCAACCCCAAAATCCAAATCCCTGGTCTTATATCATGCCAGATCCTCAACCGATATGTTCCCCCTTATCATACACACTGGCCTGCCTTTAGCAGTTACTGGGCTCGTACACACACTTACAACTACATCCTAGCCAAAATTTCATTCTTACCTTCAAAAATTTATTTAAGTTAAAATCAAACAGCTATTTTCTTCAACATCAAAAATAAAATCTTTTATCTGAATTGATTAATTCTCTTCGTTACTATTAATACTTAGAAAACAAATAAATGGAACATTTGTTAAAAACATGAACTTCCTTATCCTAACAGTTGCTTATACATTTATCCTAAACAATATAATTCAATAATACTATTAATACATGCAAACAATAATATAATCTCAATTAGATGGCAGGCACAAAATCAATTTTTTTTCCCCCAAAAAAATTTAAAATATTAAAATATATTTTTTCTTAATATTAAAATTATTTAAATTTATTAAGAAACAAAATTGGCATCACTTCATTGCTAAAACAGGTCTAGTATAGAACATCACACATCAGCTGATCAAACTGGGTCAAGTCAACAACCTTGACCTATATAAGTTATCCATAAGCTACATCAGAAAATACATTAAACATCTCTAACATGTTTACCTTCAACATAATAAAACATAATAAAATAAGACATTTATAAATCACCATAGTATTAATACAATTAACAAATAAATTGACATTTAAATTACTCAAAATTACACATTTTACCACCTTACTTTACTCTCAAATTCTATTACAGTTTGTCACTTGTTTCAATTAAAATTCTATATTTTTACTATGACTCTTTCTTTACTATTCTCGTTCTCCATTAGTTTGGGTGATCTAATTATTTATACTAACTTGATTTACAACTCGGCATTTATATATATTCTTAATCCCTTCTGACTTTAATACCACTAACAGCTTTAACTAAACATGACACCCATCTCTATCAAAAACATCTATCAAACCCTCTAAACCCAACTTACTACTCAACTCAATTCGCATCATTCTACTCTTATATAAAAAAAATACTCTCTAACCCTTTGTACTCAGGATGTGTTCCCCCCCCCAAAAAGCTCATTCCCTTATGTTGGTTCCTGGATTCTACCTAAGGCAACACTTTCCCGCGCTAAACGGTCCCTTCCCGTCCCAACCACTTTTGTTGCGGACTCCTACACCACCCCCTCTTACAAAACTCCCATCAACTAATTACCATTCTCCCTACATCACTTCAATTACAACAAAATATCATCATTTACTTATTACATCAATATATCAATCCTTACTCTACATAGATTCCCCATAGCTACTGTGTCCATTACATCTCAAATTCTACATTACATTAACTCACAACAATATTGTGATTCTACAAATTCCTGTCACATAAAATTTACTTAGCAAATACACATTGAATAATTCCGGGCGCCATGATGGAAGTCTGTGTAACAACATATGAGATTAAGCTTACCTTTCGGTCCAAGATTCGGGTTAACGAACCAGTAATGGCGAAATGTGTTAACTGAAATAACTCACTCGTACTTGTAACTTTTACCAGTGACATTACCCTTTATTCATATAAACATATTTAAAAGACATATTTAAAAATGTGTGCCAAACATGCACGTTTTACGCCTCGGGGCGTGTTCCCATTTATCTGAACCTAAACTTTGATAAGAATTACAGGTTTTTTTAACCCTCCAAAATAAACATTTGTAACAAAATAATAAAATCTGGTATACCAAGTAATACTAACCATGATAAACAATTAATCTTGCACAACCCAGTACTTAAATTATTTTATTTCACGCTCTCTCTCTCTCTCTCTCTCTCTCTCCCCCTCCCTCTCATTCTCTGGTACAGTATTTTATTTTATTTTATGAGCTCATTTAAATGAATTTTGAATTGGTCATTATAACGATGTTGATGTACTTGAATGATAAAATATAGGAACAGTCTCACCAAAATATCGGACAGGTCTCACCGCACTGCTAGGATCCGTCTATCGTGCACAATCTGTTCTCTTTTACTTCGTCTTTGGGCCCACACTGTCGTGTCCACCCTCGAAAACACTTTGGGCAGATTTTAGCCGCACGCAGTTCGACGATCCATTGGCCGATGACACCTGTTCAATTGATTACCGCCCCAACATTTCTGGTATTTTGAACATAATTATTTAACCACTTTTGGTGGTGTAAAAGTTAAAATTCACTCTTAGTGAATCCCTGCCGGCCGGCTACGTTCACTGTCCAGGAGAAAATGACACAGAGTCTTTGTTTAACATTGCGTAGGTGGGGCAAAAACTACGTCACCAGGTTTACAGCCTCGTAAAACTACGTTCGTTGTTTACAGCCTCGAGTTGTTTACAGAAATATGCATTCCTTCAGCTGACGTCATCAGGGCTAGTCTCGTTATCTCTATCTGTGACACTCGGTTTTTTGCTGTGTTTGCCGTTTTACAATGAAAGCGATCGGAATCCTGTCAATTCCAGTCTGTGTTGTATAAAATAAATATATAGTCCACTCACCAAAACTTTATAGGGATTATGAAATATTACAAAATTTATTACCAAATAATTGTTAAAATAAATAAATACAATAATTATGGTCTTTTGGACCATATTTTTATAAATTTAGGATTGTACCAGAATTGTACCATCACAAAACCCCCTCAATGAAAGATTTTGTGCCGAAGCATAAAAACTTTCATTGACACATTCGTACTTCCTAAAGGGATCAGCCGGGATATGTCGCCACAACCCCCTTACAATTTATATTAAAAGAAAATCAATAACTCACCCGTGGTCTGATGACGATGACAGAACCTGCATGACCTTACTGGACTTCTCCTTCGAGATCCCAACACCATAAGGCCAATCAGGCACGTAACGTTCCTGTTCTGACGCGCTGGCCAGCTCAGGACCGCCGTCATAACATCACCAAACACTGAAACAATAAATTAAAAATATCAAAATAGTGGCTTGGTATATTACTGTATCCTTAACTGATCTGTTTCCCCTTAGCTATGTGCTGGTTTGCGTTAATAAGCACTGGGTTTGCTTGAAATACTAGAAATATAAATATAAAAAATGTAAAATACAAGAATTATAGAATTGCCATTCTCTTCATGGACTACCCTGAATTGTAAAATTGTTTCGATTCCCATCGATAATAATTAACTCTTTCTGTTTCATAATTAATGTAATTATAAAAGAAACAAAGATTTAAATAAAACATATGGAAATCCACATGTAAATCCCCAATATTACTTAAATCTCCCAAATATTACTCAAACATGGAGAAAAACATTTTATAGAAAAAAATAATTAATAAAATCTTATTGAAATTAATACAGTAGAACTTGGCTAATTCGAAGCTGAAGGGACCAGTAAAAAATTCGAATTATCCAAAAATTCGAATTAGGAAAACTTTTAATAACGGTAGAAAAATCAAATCAAAAACCGAAATTCAGTAAAGCAATATGTTATTTTATTAAACAATTTCCTTATACATATGTATTACAAACGTATAAACATGTTTCAGTACAAAATATAGCATTTACAGTTTTTTAAAAAAGCTAGAAACTTTTGATTGCATTTTGCAGTTAATACACTGAGTTGTAGTAAACTCTTCAAGTTTATTAAGTGCTTGGAAAATAGCGTCACTTACGTTCTGCTGTCCTTCAACAAACCGTCTCAAGTCTTGAATGTAATTTGATGCCTGTGAAGCCGTTGGAATCGGTATCTCTGGAAGTTCTAGCTGGTCCCCTTCTTCATCTGAAAATGTACCATCATTTCTTTTGTTCATAACATCAGCCACGATCTCCATATCTGTCTGTTCACCGCACACCGCCAAGTCTTCATCCATGTTTACAAACTCTTCGTAACGAATGCCTGCGTCATGTCCAACATCTTCCCAGTTATCCGTAGTGGGTACGACTTCTCTAGCAGCTTTATTCTCCTCTTCACCTTCAATGTGGCAGAAACCACCTTTACGAAAACAATTAGCAATTGTTTTTTGCATAACTTGGTTCCAAGCACTGTTGTACATACGGGCAGCTTGAAGGATGTTAATCTTGATATTTTCGTGCTCATCTAAATAAGCACCTGACGGAATGTTTTGGACCACAAGCCGTCTGTAAAAATGCTTAAAATTTTTTATTACACCTTGGTCCATAGGTTGAACTACTCAAGTCATGTTTGGAGGGAAAAACACAACCTTTACATTTTCCATCACAGGAATAGTGTTGTGCGCTGTACAGTTGTCAATACACAAGACGATTCTTCTGCTTTGATTCCGAAATTTCCTGTTGGTTTTCAAAAGCCATCTTTCGAAAATTTCACCTGTCATCCAAGCTTTATTGTTTGATTCATGTTCAACTGGTTTTGTTTTTACATTTTTGAAACAACGTGGGTTGGCTGACTTCCCTATCATTAGCAAAGGCAGTTTTTCCGAGCCATCCATGTTTGCTCCGATTAAAGGTGTTATGCGCTCCTTGCTGTGTTTGCCGCCACTACAACTTTCTCCTTTAAAAGCAAGTGTTTTGTCGGGGGTGCATTTGAAGAATAAGCCCGTCTCGTCTACGTTAGAAATGTCTTTAGCATCTCTATCAGAAATCATTTGCAACAAATCGTCTTTCCATGAATTTGCAGCTTCAACGTCAACAGATCCACTTTCCCCACAAACAGTTTTGAAAACATGCCATTCCTTTCTTTAAAACCATCGAGCCAACCAGTGCTGGCCTTAAAATCATTTTTCCCTAAGCTAGATGCGAATTCCTCAGCTTTGGCTCTGACGAGGGGCCCACTGACTGGAATTTTTTTGTCCCTTGCATGCTTAAACCACTTCACTACACATTCATCCACGTCGGGATTTTCTGGTCCTCACGCTCTTTTCCTATCTTTGTCGCTGGCTTTACACACACTATTCAAAATCTTCTCTTTATTTTTTAGATACGTTGACAGCGTATTTGGCGGTATCCTGAATTCCTTCCTTGGCTCTGAAAATCTTGAATTTCAGATTTATTTTTTTGTCCCTTTTCCACTTCCCGTATAACGGCAACTTTTTCGGCAAATGTCAATGATTTGTATTGGGTCCGTGTTGGTTTTGAAAGGGCTACGATGAACACACAACACAATAAAACTGCACAATAAGCGTCACTAAAACAAACCAGTCTGTATATACAGTACTGTATAAAGAAAGGAACGGTCTCTCACTACAGGACACAGCTCGCACAGTAGAAACTCAAAAAGACTTAACACTTCCACGAATGCAGGCAGACTGAACTGAAAGCAACAGTGAGGGTGGCTGACTGACAAGGCGTGGAACAAGGGACAATGGCGGACGATACCGTTACATGAGCCAGTCATGTGTCATCGCCAGATACTGACGGCAATTCCATGAATTTGACACAAAGGACAAGCGTCTGTTCACAAAGGGCGATGCCTGCTTGTCTGTTTCCAGTCGTGTCTCTATTGTTACGTGGTCTAGCCCATACTGCAGGCGATTTTTTGTAGTTAGAGCAAAATTTTTATTTCGAATTAACCAAAAAAAGTTCGAATTACAAACGATGTTTTTGCATGGTTTTACATAGGATATTCAAGGGACCACGGTAAAAGTTCGAATTATCCACGAATTCGAATTATGCATGTTCGAATTAGCCAAGTTCTACTGTATTATTATTATTATTATTAACAGTTATTAACTGGCGCTGTTAATAATATTTACCCCTCTGTCTCCTCCACACATACTATTTCTTATACATCATGTTAAAATTTCTATGTTAATACATAATACATATAACATAATAATACACCTTATCATTATATTAATACATTTAATACATTGAAATAGTTAATTCATATTTAATCTTAATTTACACATTCTACCTATTTAAATTATAAAAATTGCAATTTCAATTAATCAATTAATACTTTTAATTATTTGACTTTTATTAATTAGTAATAAATTATTTATTATAATTATAAAATTTATTATTAATATTCATATTACGTTATTATTATTTCATTTCATTTCCTATTTCCTTTCTACTCTGAATATTTTACCTACCTAACTACCTAACCTTTCACATTCTATCCTGATTAGTCTGGGTGACTCCTGTATTCACTATGCTTTTACTTATTATAATCTTACACACCTTTCTTCTAACTAACAACCAAATTTACCTATCATGACACCAATTTCTCAATTATAAACACCTTTCACTAATTTCATTCCGACGATAAATCCTATAGCACCGCGCGTCTTTGTACAGAGATGGGTGTTCCCTACCTGGCTATATACATTCATAATATTTTGCCCTTCCAAAAATTCGGCAAACACTCCCTTAAACTATGCTATTACCTGCCACAACGCTATACGTTGGCCACTCCTTATCACCTCACCCCCACTACAAAATATCATCAACAACAATATATGTTTAACCGTTACTTTACTCACCTCTACAAATAATCACTAACTACTGTGTCCCTAAATATCTAATACTCTCTTTGTATTATTTTCTTAAAAAATTCTTAACTATCTAACTCCCATTAACTTCAATTAAACTCACCTGCCTTTATCTATACCCAGGCTCTATTCCTTTTTAAACACTTTACCTTACTGTAATCATTTACAATCGTATTATAAAATTCATCTCTCACCTACTTATAACAGTACTTCTCAGTTTTCAAATATATATATTCTTACTTAATCATTTATTATTATTCATTAGGAATTACCTTCATTACAAATTAATCAATAATTTAACTTCATTAGAGACTTTCTATTACAATTAATAATTTACAACTTCAGTTACAAAGTTAGTACAACTTTCTTTTGTACCACATTAATTCAATAATTACTCATTAATTACTATTCAATTATTTAAAATTTTCACTGTTTAGTTAAACAAAAACATGTTAACTGTTACTTATTGAAACAATTACTAAAACATACATGGTGTACATAAAATTTACCTGTAATACACAACATCAAAATACATAAATACATTGATATTAACACATAAACACAATGAAAATATACAATCCAAACTCATTATTTTGTCATTAATCAAAATCAGTCCATATGCAGTCCAATTCAAAACCACTTTTCACATATATTAAATGTTCATTACACAATAAAACAATCTATCCTCCATTGTTGAATAACATTCTAATCTTAGGTCTATTTATCTTATTGTCTATTAAATAACTTTTATTATTATAATCATTATAATAAATATCAAACATTTTATATATTCCGTTTACAATCTCCATCGGTTTATTATATATCAAGTCACGATCGGGTATAGCTCTGTCTCCCTCAGTATTATCATATGTTATAATCTTGTTAGTCATATAGTCATAATTATCATCATAATTTTCTACTACTACACCTGTTACTTCCCAAGGTAAGTGCTTGATACCATTATTATCATCATCTATTATTATTTTAATTTCACTTTTACTACAAGGTAAGTATTCATTATTTTCATCCACCATCTCTACTCCTAACCTTTCTACAAGTTCTCTGTAATTTCTATTTACTTTAAAAATTTTTATTACTCTCTTTCTCTCACCATATCTCTCACAATACCTCTCTACACTTTCTCTCTTAATATACTTCTCACCATAACACCAAGTTACACTCTCTCTCTCTCTCCAAATATGCAGGGGTCACTAACTCAAAATTACTGCACCACTTATGAAGTACACAAAAACACCAAGGAACTCTATTTGTAGACCTTTCGTCTCCCAAATATAAATTTAAGGAACTCTTGTCCTTATTAAAAATACGTGAAGACTTGACTTCACCCCCTAACACAACATCAAAGGAAAATTCTAACCCCTGCACCCCTTTAACAAAAATACTTTCTCTAAGCTTTCTCTCTGACTCAACACACTCAAACACCTCATTATCACTCATAATATTTTCATTATCATTTTCTAATATCATAAACTCATTATTCAAATTATCATTGTTACTCACCTTGTTAGCACTTAGACTAACACTATTTTCTGTGAAGGTATCATCATTACCACCCCCACTATTATTCTTGTAATTCTCGTCTACTTTACTCTTCGGTATATCAAATATCTCATCTACTAACGTTACTGTTTGTTTTGTCAATTTATCGAAATGAGCATGCATTTCGTCTATTCTTTTATCAAAGTGAGAATTTCGGCTTTTAATTTCGTTTTTTATTTCATCTAACTTTACATCGAATTTGTTACTTTGTTCATCGAATTTATTTAATAATAACTGCATCATTGCAGGCGTACCATCTGTCTTATGTACTTCTTGACTACTTGAGATGGAGGTTATTGGTATTGTCTCTGATTGTACAAATGCAGTCGTACTCGACTCGCCCATCTGACTAGTTTGTGTTAATGGAACATCCATCTCACTAGTCAAATTTACATCAGTTGTACTGATTCCTATAGTTTTATTGTCATTGGTACTCATGTTTGCTATTTTATCTCTAACACATATAGGTTTATAACCTAGTAATTTAACCCTATCTTACTCACGTGTTTGCGTACTTTCGCAATTACTTCAGGTAATTATTTCGCTTTCTTGGTAGGTGTTACTCCGCATAAAATTAAGTTTTATGTCGAGTCCCTGTTATTACGGGAGCCAAATGTGATTATACAGTCCCTGTTCGGGCGCCAAATGTGATTATACAAATTAGTGTCACATAAAATTTACTTACCAAATACACATTGAATAATTCCGGGCGCCATGATGGAAGTCTGTGTAACAACATATGAGATTAAGCTTACCTTTCGGTCCAAGATTCGGGTTAACGAACCAGTAATGGCGAAATGTGTTACCTGAAATAACTCACTCGTACTTGTAACTTTTACCAATGACATTACCCTTTATTCATATAAACATATTTAAAAGACATATTTAAAAATGTGTGCCAAACATCCACGTTTTACGCCTCGGGGCGTGTTCCCATTTATCTGAACCTAAACATTGATAAGAATTACAGGTTTTTTTAACCCTCCAAAATAAACATTTGTAACAAAATAATAAAATCTGGTATACTAAGTAATACTAACCATGATAAACAATTAATCTTGCACAACCCAGCACTTAAATTACTTTATTTCACGCTCTCTCTCTCTCTCTCTCTCTCTCTCTCTCTCTCTTTCTCTCTCCCTCTCATTCTCTGGTACAATATTTTATTTTATGAGCTCATTTAAATGAATTTTGAATTGGTCATTATAATGATGTTGATGTACTTGAATGATAAAATATAGGAACAGTCTCACCAAAATATCGGACAGGTCTCACCGCACTGCTAGGATCCGTCTGTCGTGCACAATCTGTTCTCTTTTACTTCGTCTTTGGGCCCACACCATCATGTCCACCCTCGAAAACACTTTGGGCAGATTTTAGCCGCACGCAGTTCGACAATCCATTGGCCGATGACACCTGTTCAATTGATTACCGCCCCAACATTTCTGGTATTTTGAACATAATTATTTAACCACTTTTGGTGGTGTAAAAGTAAAATTCACTCTTAGTGAATCCCTGCCGGCTGGCTACGTTCACTGTCCAGGAGAAAATGACACAGAGTCTTTGTTTAACATTGCGTAGGTGGGGCAAAAAGTACGTCACCAGGCTTTTGTTCGTTGTTTACAGCCTCGAGTTGTTTACAGAAATATGCATTCCTTCAGCTGACGTCATCAGGGCTAGTCTCGTTATATCTATCTGTGACACTCGGTTTTTTGCTGTGTTTGCCATTTTACAATGAAAGCGATCGGAATCCTGTCAATTCCAGTCTGCGTTGTATAAACTAATTATGTAGTCCACTCACCAAAACTTTATAGGGATTATGAAATATTACAAAATTTATTACCAAATAATTGTTAAAATAAATAAATACAATAATTATGGTCTTTTGGACCATATTTTTATAAATTTAGGATTGTACCAGAATTGTACCATCACAATATTATTCATCTCAATTACCACTTTAAACTCAACTTGGCCTGATCTATTGTCCCAACACAATATCAATCACCCAAAATCTACCTTTTACTATCTTTTACAAATCATTTAAAATTCTTAAATATATCAATTTATTTTCATCATTCAAAATAAAATCTTTAACACATTGAAATCACTATTCAAACATTAATTACATTGGAAACTTGCAAACAATTTATAAGTGACATTCTACAGCGGATCAGCTGTTTTTCTTAGCAAGGTGAATGACCTTACCATAAACACCTTCCAAAATTATACCAAATACAAACTTTATCAACACTTACCTCGAACACAATAAAATAATACATTTATAAGGCAGAATAAATACAGTATAATAAACATCTAAAAACCTATTTCTCATAGCAAGATACAACTATTTAATTTGTGTAAGAGTGAGTTATCATCTTTAAGTTATGAAATTTTAATTTGTTGCTCACCTGAGAAACCCCCCAGCCACACACACACTATTGTTTTTTTTGTTGGATTGTGGCGCCTATTGGCTTCCACAAGGACGGCATAGTTGGAGGAATTTCACATCTCCTTGTCCTTGCTTCAGCGTTACATTTGAAAGATTTAGATATCAACATATCTTTGTTATATAATTATGCGCCCTTAATGTGGGTCTACCACCTGGCTTTGCTGTTCCTCCTCGAACAGAGTGGCAGCCGCTGTTCCATAGTTTCCGGGATTTCCCCTAGTTTCACCCCCCATCAATTTCTAATATCAACCAATTTCAAGCCAGCTATGGTCAAGGGACTTAATTTGTGGCCATAGCTGACTGCTAGCCAAAACCACGATTAGTGCTGGTAAGGCAGTAATCGCCCGAAAAGTCGGGGAAATCATCTTTACTTTCAGGCATGTTACAATCGTCATTAATCTGCACGGCACGAAAAAATCTATCAGTATACAATATAAAGTTGTATAAAAGGGTGTGCCGTGCATTTTACGCCATGTTGGCCTCCAATGGGGGTAACACTCTCTATTACCCCCAACACTTTCCGCTATCTACTGTGGCACATGTCACCACAGCAATAGCACACTAATAGCTAAATTAAAATCTTCTACATAACATCACTTCATCATCTCTCACTCACAACAATTAGATTCCTCAAAAAATTTAACAACAGTATTGTTTCATACCAAACAATTTGACATTTATTTATTAATTAATTATCAAATTCAACTCTCCTAAAATAATTTAAACTCATTATCAAAATTCAATTACACCACATTTAAATCAATCAAAATATTTAAACATCTTCAAATTATTTTAATTAAATTAATTATTGAAAACAACATTTTTAATTACCTTCACCAGTTATAATAATTACAATTCATTTGTTATCCTCTTCCAAATTATTTTGTTATTTATTTAGACTGCAAACACAGTGTTATTATTATCACAACAATTTCTATTACATACACACATTGTTACATAGCATCCTACAATACCCACAATTACTTTCACTAGCAATTTATTTACAATTCTTCACCATTATTATTCAATTTATCACACTTCAATGTCCAAGTCTGCGAGGTCAGAACCATAAAACAAAATACTTGAAATTGTCCATTTATGAATGTTCAGCCACCATCGTCAAAAATTAGCCTCGGTTTTAAATAACAGTTTTCCATTTTATTTACACACATATGGCTATCTTGTGTGTAATAACCATAAAATTTCAGTTTATTCATTTTACCACAATAATCATAAACCAAGTCAACATTCTTTATTTCTGTCCAGACTCCATTAGTAGTTATATTCATTATCAAGTCAGTTATTTTCTCATTCATTACAACATAAGGTAAATTATTATTATTTAAACATGTATCATCAAAATAATTCTCATTCTCTATTTTAACAGGTAAGTATTTAATACCATTTATCTCTATCACTTCTAACATTTCTTTCAACTCACTACAACCTCTCTTTAATTTATATAATTCTATCTCTATCAACACACAATTCTCTATCTAAATCTCTCTCATCATAACACCATCTCACACTTTCAACATCATTCCACACAGAGGGTACAAACTTATACAAAAAGGGAAACAACTCAAATCTTCCATTAATAAGGGTCTCTTGCCCTCCAACAATAACATTTTTGAACACCTTGGTTCATCACAAATAAGGGGAAAATTTATCCTCTGCCCTACATATTCATCTATTCTCTCTCTCCATTCTTTCTCTAATTCATCAACACTAATTATTACTCCGTTACAACCTATCATTCTCTCTCTCTCACTTACTATTTCACTATCTATTTTCAACGTATCACTCTCTGATACCACCTTTTCAATTACATTACCATTTTCAATATCATTGTTATCATTTGTTACCTTATTCTCTAATACCACATTCTTAATTATATTATCATTTTCAACATTATTTTTATCACTTGTTAATTTTTTATTATCATTATTATTTTTACTTTTACTCCGTTCTCCTACTGACTGTACTATTTTCTCAATATCTCGTTTCAATTCGTTACAACTACTTCGCATTTCATTTTTACCTCTTCAGTGTCAAATTTAAGTACATCAAATTTACAGTTAAATTCACTTTTCATCTCGTTCTTCTGTTCATTCATTTTAATATCACTAACATCAAAACGACTGTTTACTTCACAAAATTTTGTCTCTATCATACTATACAAACGTTTCAACATCTCGTCTGTATCAGATTTTTTACTTTGGACTGGCGTTGAATGAATTCCTTCATCCATAATTTTTGACTCAATCCCACTCAATTCAATATTCATGTGGCTTTCGTTTTCAATGTCAGTTAAGCTGACATTCTCGTTATTATCTGCCATTTTTATATTGTAAATTTACTAATTTTCTTAATTTACATATACTGCTCTTAGACTTACTTCTACAACATCTTCTATCTGGTCTGACTTTAATTTCTTGTTTTACGTACCTTACATAATTGTTACGTACCGTTATTTAACCCTCCAACCATACTTGCATTTTATTTGTAGGTGTGGTTTTTATTTTAAATTTTAATTTACAAAAACTGTCCCTTTCGGAAGCGCCAACTGTGAAATTCTTATTAATTACAAATATAAATACATAAATTTATTTATTTTTTCACCTACCTTCTATTTTCTCTACCAGGGTCTCGTCACACGAACGTTAGAATGCAAGCATGGTTTACAGGTTATGTGAATAACTTACACAACTCGCTTTTTTATGAAGAGAAATTAATTAAATTTTATTGTTTATTTAAAATGTTCTATGTCAAATTATTCGTTATTCATTTCTGTATGTTTTAAAACAATTTAGTACTTTTAATTAACTTTTGAATTGAATACAACTTCCTTGAAATAATTGAAACATTATATTGTACCATTAAACTTATTTTTACATCTTACATTATGATATATATCAGACAGCCCAGTCTGCCCATTCTCACATTCACACTGTTACATTTTTAAAATACCTTTATTTTTTAAAAACCCCATTTAGATTAAACTGGATATCTATTGAGACTCCGGCCGGCCACGTGGAGTCATCCCGACTTCGCGTTGACTCGTACACGATTTTCTTGCTGTTATTTACGAAAAACGTTTCATTAGCTCATTTTTTCGTGAACTTT
Organism: Magicicada septendecula; assembly: GCA_034769895.1. Classification (NCBI taxonomy): domain Eukaryota; kingdom Metazoa; phylum Arthropoda; class Insecta; order Hemiptera; family Cicadidae; genus Magicicada; species Magicicada septendecula. The sequence continues at coordinate 71,935,427 of CM068369.1, read as the reverse complement.
CTCACTATGGGATGTTACCGAACTTCCACTCACTGTTATTTGATATTAGAAGATTATTTTTTAAAAACCCGGGTTGCCGGGCAACCTGCGCAGGTTGAAGTCGGTGATGGACTGCGAGAGCGTCTTTAACTCCCCACTCCTCGATATATTTGTTGAAGAAGACTGAAAGCAATGCCTTCTATTTGGTAGTCATAGTGGTGACACATTCAACCCATGGTTTTTTCTTGTTGTAGACGTGGATGATATTTGGTGTGCACTGGCCGACGTCACAATTGTGGGCTGGACTTAGTTTTATTTCCGTCAGCTAGGATCATGTGTAAGACGAAATTCATCGCCAAGCCATCTTGAGCGTCTTTTAGTCAGCGTGGGTCTGCGCACATGCTGGTAGTGCGTTTGGGCGTAGATGTCACACAGCCACAAAGTTCTAAGAATCGATGACTGGCACATTCCTTTGCAAATGTTTCACCACAGTTCCTTTGTTAGAAACTATGCTTTAGATTCAACCGGGTACTGGCCACACAGATGGAAATGAATTTACAATATTTTATATAGTAAATCCCCAAATTTAATAAAAATAAAAATCCCTTTAAATTTGCCCCGTTACATTTGTGTATGTGAACGCAAGTGACAGGCAGAGATGGGGTGATGCGTACGTCTGTAATCAGGTTTTAACCGGATAAAAATAAACTAATTAATACGTTTTAAACCTGTAAACAAAGACTTACCCCAATTATAAAAACACCATTACATTAAGGAAATTTTAACGAATATAGTGATGTAAAAGTATTGCAGAAATTTGCAATAATAATGGCGCTAAGTGATTTAATGTTAATTACTAGTGTAATTAAATAGTAATTAATATGTGTGTTATATGTGAGTGACCAGGAAAAAATTATGCAAACAACGATATCGCTCATGCTACGAGTATGTTTACGAAATCGCTAAAATGAACCAAAAAGTGATTTGTAATTAAAAGGATGCTTTGCACGAAGTGACAATATCTAACAGGTCGAAAACAGTCCTGGACTTGTCAGATTGCCGTCCACTATAAATACTACCGGCAATTTTGGGACGGTCTCAGAGACTCAAGATATCTTCACACAAAGTCACGATGCTGGTCTGCTGATCAATTGATCATCGTTACCACACACACCAAGACTTATGGAGGAACTCTGGACCATCACAATAAACAACCAGTGTAACGGGACAGAATTGGGTGATTGGTTTTATTTCAATGGTAAATGCGACGGAGGGAAGTTACCCACACGGGGCCTCAATTGTAACAATAGACATTCACTTTCGGGGCACCCAGTTGCACGTTTGGTCTGTCCGCCCCTCAGCATGCTACATTTCCAGGTGCTAAGGTATGTGAACGAGTGCGCGTATGCTTGCCCGCACATATGAATTGTCACGTATGAGGATCGCTAGTCAGCCAGAGCGAGTTTCCAGTAATTAGCGTGGCTTAATGAGATGTCACGTGACGTTCAACCTATCCCAAGGCAAGTTGGTGAACAGGAGAACGCCTTGGCCATCTTGAAAAAGTTACTCTTCGCCAACTAATAGAACCGCGCGGTTCAACGTAAAAGGCTCGCGAGCCAAAAATCATTTAAAAAGTATAAAATGTGAGTTAAACAAAGTATCTAAAGCTATAAAACAGTGTAACATTAACTAAACTCTGTGGCATCGAAATTAAATCAGTGCAACATCTTTCGGGGAAATAGTGAGAAAAAATGCAGACCACATTGTCAGCAGGGACGCCGCTAAAGACATAACTGTATATAATACCTAATCAATTATGAAAATTTAAATTAAACAAGCGCTGTAATTAAATGGGGTAGAAAAATGCATGAAAGTGTGTGTGGCAAATACTGGGTTGTCTTTAAATTAATTTGATTAATCAATTATTTTAATTATAAGGATTAAGAAATGTTGAAATTGTGTCTGTTTTGATTAAATGGGGTCTTTACCTCCATGATGAAATTTGTTTGATTTAAATGGTGGAGAATGTAAAAGGAGAAATCATAGTCTTATTTGATTCAGAAAAAAAAGAGAATAATAAAAATAATAATAAATGAAGTTGAAATAGTTAACCGTAAATGAGAGTAATTATTGCAACACATAACCCTAAATCACGCTTATAGATCACAAGTTCATGTGAAGGACTCTGGCCGACAAAAGGTAAGAGAAGTTTTATTAATTATTATGTGGGAGATTATAAGTATAATCACAATTGGCCCCCGAACTTGGACTGTTTTATAAAAGCAACTTTATATAAACCACACCTACTCGTTGGATATAAGCGTGATTTGGGAGTACGTAGAAATTACGTGTAAGTTATGTGAGGCTGTTACGAAGTAAGACTTATAGTAGTAAGTGATACCGAGTATATCGGTTAAAATTTAGGTTAAAATATAGGTTAAAATTTTTTAGATTTAATCTAAGAAATAAAATAGAAATGGAGAACGAAAATAAAGTCAGTATGATGGACGTAACTGTCATGGGGGAGGTAGAAATTCATTCAGATCCTAATGTGGTCAAAGAAAGCGTTTTATATGAATCAGATGATATAAATGATTCAGGAATGGAGACAACTCCAAGCCTGATAGACGAAAATAGTTTGACACAATCTGTAATAATGAGTGAAGCAAAAGCAGAATCTACTCCTGTAATAAGTAAAGTGAAAGAGTTGTCACTGGACGATATATATAATTTCATGAGAACAATGTCCGATAACCTGAGTAGTAATATTAACGTAAAATTTGACGTTCAAAATAGTAATTTTAATGCTAAATTTGATGAACAAAGAATAAAATGCGAAAGTAGTTTCAACGAAATTAAGAATAATTTTAATGAAAAGTTCGATAAGATAAATAATCGTTTTGATAGAAGCGAAAGCAATTTTAATTAGATTAGAAATTAAATAAAGCAAATTAATAAACGTTTTGAAATAACCAATGAGATATTTGAAACTAAATGTAATGATTTAGTACAAAGTATAGAGGGTACGGGAGTGTGGAGAATAAATACAGTTAAGTGCAGTATAAACCGAAATAACGAAGTAACAGACGATAAGGGTGTCAATAAAAGTGAGTTAACAAATAGTGGTGATGAAAATATAGTAGTAGTTGAAAAGGTAAGTGAGAATAACAGCGATATAATTAAAAATGTGTTAAAAAATAAAGTGAATAATAATGGTGTAGATGACATTTTAGCAGAAATAGAGAGTAGTAATAAGATAGTGGTTGAAGAGAGGTTAGGTTTACAAAGGGCAAATTTTCCCAGTTGTTTAAACGGAGTACAGACTCCATTAATGAGTTATGAGGACAGAGTTTCCTCCCGTGATTATAGAGACGAAGTGTCTCTAGGTAAGCCCCCTAGTTCTCATGAGTTCCCTGAAAGAATCAGGATGTGTCATGATAACGTTATGTTGCCTTTTGTGTGGATTGAGAGAGAAAAGGAGAAATTGTGTTATGATGAGAGGTATTGTGAGAGAGTGGTAGAATTATTTATATTGAGAGAGAGAGAAATAATATTATTTGATGTGATTACAAATTATGAAGAGCTACTAGAGAAAATAAAGAGAGAGAGAATTAGTAATACTGTTGACTTACCTTGTTATGAAGATAGTGCGGAAATAAATAATGATAATGTTGATAATTATATTGAATGCTTACCTGTGCATAGACGTGGAATATTAACAGTAGATGATTCTGAAATTGAGAGGTTAAAATGCTTAAGGGTGATAGATAATAATACAGACGGTCACAAGACCAAAACTAATGATGTAGACAGGTTATATGATTTAATAATAATGTGGGATAATCCAGTAGATTATTATGTGGGTTTTACAGAACAATTTAAAATATTAACGGGTTATTATATAAATAATAATGATGTAATAAGAGTAAGTAAAGATGAAAATTGTTATGTGAAGGTAAGATTGATTTACGAAGATGGTGGTTAGAGATAAACAGTGAATGAACATTTAATTATTTTAGTTTATGGTAACTACTTGGCTAACTTATGAAATGAGGTGTGGTAAACAAGAATGATATGACGAAAAATTGTAGATTAATTTATAGTGAGATGAATTGTGTTTATGTAATAGGTTATGTGGTACTTTGTAACTCATGTAAACAATGTATGTATGCAAGGTGAATTGGTTATATAATAATGATAATAATAATAATAATAGTAGTATATCAGACTAAATAATTATGAAGGTTATAATACAAATGAATTGTAATTGTGTTGGAGTAAGGCAATTAAAATAACTGGTGTTTTAGATAACTGATTGAATTAAAGAATTTGAGATTAATTAATTGATTAATGTTGTATAATTGAATTTTGCTAATGAATTTAAATGATTTTATATGATTTGAAATTGATAATAAATAGTAAATGAGTGCAGGTAGAATGTGTTTAGTTGTTGAGTCATATGGTGATAATGTTTCAGAAGGTACATATGGTTGTACGTTATATTTGTGGTGAGAATTGTTTATAGTTTGAGTCTATGCCAAGTGTTTACGTGTTCATTTGATGGAGTGATTAACCATATGTAAGTATGAATTTGATAATACCTTTGAAGTAAAGTAAAAGAGTCTTATAATGGCATTAAATGAGTTTGAAAGAAGTTAACGTAGGTAAGATGTTATTTTGAAATGTTATCTTAAAATCTGAATTTGAAATGTACGTAAAATGAACGTTAATAATAAATTTGAATTTTGGAGAATTTAAATGGTACAATAAATGATAAACAATTAAAGGTTGATACAAAAAGAGTTAATAGAATTTGAAACTAAACTTAAATTTGAAATGTTTGTAAATTGTATTCAGAGGCAAATGAGATGTTTATTGTAATGGAATGAGGTATGTTCTTTATGAATGTTTGTTGTTATTATGTTTATTATGTTAGTTTGGAGGATTGTTAAACATATATATTTTACTTGTGATTCCCCACTTTCGGGCGGTCACGGAGTCACCGAACCCTGACCGTGGATTTGGATTATTGGTAGCAAGTGTGGTTAGGCAGATTTATCCTAGCCATACTTATTATTTTCAAAATTGTTGAATTTAGAAATTAACCGGGGGGGGGGGGGGTAAATTCAAGGGAATCACCAAACTATGGAACAGCGGCTACCTTCATAGGGGTTGGTAGTGCCGGTTAAGGGTTTATAAATAATATGTAGTAGGATTACTGGTGTCCTCGGACATCAGTAATGCCGAATTTTTTATAACGCTGAAGCAAGAATGGGGTAGGCAGCGTCTACACCCTAATTAAACTTCAGTTCTTGCGGATGCACATGGACGCTACAGTCCACCATCAGGAAATAATAGTGTGTGTGGAAAAGGTGCTGGCCGTTACAAGCCAGGGGCACAGGTAACGCATCTGTGCATAAGGTAAAAGCTCGATCCGGTTTATCCGGTGGGTGGTTACCTAATTGTAACTGGGTAAAAGGAGGGAAATAATAAAATGATGAAGTAGGAGGAGTAGCTGAGAAATCAGTGAGAGGTAACGACCACTCTAACAGCGGGACAATCAAGTTCACTTACTCTAAAGAGAGAGTTGGTGTTTGATGACCCAGTTCCTGTTCAGTATTGTTTACTATTAGCTATGATTCAATGATTAGTGATGAATATTCACTTATGAGAACAAACGATTTTAAGTACTAGACTCTATGTTGTAATGATTGTTTAATCATCAAGGAAATGTTATGAGTTAAATTGAATAACGTTGTGTATTTGTGTTATTTGTATTTATTGTGCCTGAAGTAAGGTTATTCATCTGTTATTAAGACATCAGCTGATGACTGGTGTGAACTGTATAATGTTTAATGCAATCAATTCATATGTTCTTGTAGTAATTAATGTAATTTAATAATTTGTTTCTTTTTATTAATTATCAGAATGTATGTTTCTGGAATTTAAATTCATTTAATTATTGAAAAAAAAAATTTTTTTAATTTTTTGGTGAAGTGCAGATTGTGTGGTGTTTTCACGTTCACTATATATTGATGAGATGTATGTTGATGAGGTATCATCTGAGTAATAGTGTTTATAGGATATGTTTTGTAGCCAAATGTAGTATTAATGGAATTTATGATAGAGATAAGTTGTTTATTTTGTTTTGTTTATTATGATTGTTAGCATCTAGTTATGAGGATTTATAAAGAAAAGTAAACTCATTTAAAAGATTTTGGAATTTTGAAAATTGCGATTAAAATAATTAATTGAAAGAGATTATGTAAATTAACTTGAACGGGAATCTTTGATAATGGACTTAGATTTATTTCACTACTTGAACGAAATTTAAATAATTTAATTTGATTTGAAATAATAATGTCAAGCAAACAATTAAGGGTTGAGAAATGGGAGTAAATTTGATTTAAAGGTAAATGAAATGTTTATATGAATGTTACATTAATGATGAATATTTGGAGATAGTGTGTTTAATTTAGTAATGAATATGTGTACGCACCCAGTACTTTGCTAAAGGCAATCCAGTATATTTATAAGGGGAGATATATCGGTTGAGGATCTGGTTTGGTATAAGGCTAGTTATTGATTTTGTTGAAATGTTACAAGGTTAGGTGGTACTGTGGTGAGTGCCTGTCCGACTTTACTGTGTTGGGATCTCGAACAGAGAAGTCCAGTAATATCGTTCAGGTGCAGCCATAGTCGCCGAGCTAGGGGGGTAGTTTACCCAGGATGTATTAAGGAATAAAGGGGGTTGTTGGCACCATATCCTCGCTGATCCTCTTAGGGTTTAGCAATGAGAGTTTTTCTGTTTCGGCGTATGCTTGCTCGCACATATGAATTGTCACGTATGAGGATCGCTAGTCAGCCAGAGCGAGTTTCCAGTAATTAGCGTGGCTTAATGAGATGTCACGTGACGCCAGCTTGACCTATCCCAAGGCAAGTTGGTGAACAGGAGAACGCCTTGGCCATCTTGAAAAAGTTACTCTTCGCCAACTAATAGAACCGCGCGGTTCAACTTAAAAGGCTCGCGAGCCAAAAATCATTTAAAAAGTATAAAATGTGAGTTAAACAAAGTATCTAAAGCTATAAAACAGTGTAACATTAACTAAACTCTGTGGCATCGAAATTAAATCAGTGCAACATCTTTCGGGGAAATAGTGAGAAAAAATGCGGACCACATTGTCAGCAGGGACGCCGCTGAAGATATAACTGTGTATAATACCTAATCAATTATGAAATTTTAAATTAAACAAGCGCTGTAATTAAATGGGGTAGAAAAATGCATGAAAGTGTGTGTGGCAAATACTGGATTGTCTTTAAATTAATTTGATTAATCAATTATTTTAATTATAAGGATTAAGAAATGTTGAAATTGTGTCTGTTTTGATTAAATGGGGTCTTTACCTCCATGATGAAATTTGTTTGATTTAAATGGTGGAGAATGTAAAAGGAGAAATCATAGTCTTATTTGATTCAGAAAAAAAAGAGAATAATAAAAATAATAATAAATGAAGTTGAAATAGTTAACCGTAAATGAGAGTAATTATTGCAACACATAACCCTAAATCACGCTTATAGATCACAAGTTCATGTGAAGGACTCTGGCCGACAAAAGGTAAGAGAAGTTTTATTAATTATTATGTGGGAGATTATAAGTATAATCACAATTGGCCCCCGAACTTGGACTGTTTTATAAAAGCAACTTTATATAAACCACACCTACTCGTTGGATATAAGCGTGATTTGGGAGTACGTAGAAATTACGTGTAAGTTATGTGAGGCTGTTACGAAGTAAGACTTATAGTAGTAAGTAATACCGAGTATATCGGTTAAAATTTAGGTTAAAATATAGGTTAAAATTTTTTAGATTTAATCTAAGAAATAAAATAGAAATGGAGAACGAAAATAAAGTCAGTATGATGGATGTAACTGTCATGGGGGAGGTAGAAATTCATTCAGATCCTAATGTGGTCAAAGAAAGCGTTTTATATGAATCAGATGATATAAGTGATTCAGGAATGGAGACAACTCCAAGCCTGATAGACGAAAATAGTTTGACACAATCTGTAATAATGAGTGAAGCAAAAGCAGAATCTACTCCTATAATAAGTAAAGTGAAAGAGTTGTCACTGGACGATATATATAATTTCATGAGAACAATGTCCGATAACCTGAGTAGTAATATTAACGTAAAATTTGACGTTCAAAATAGTAATTTTAATGCTAAATTTGATGAACAAAGAATAAAATGCGAAAGTAGTTTCAACGAAATTAAGAATAATTTTAATGAAAAGTTCGATAAGATAAATAATCGTTTTGATAGAAGCGAAAGCAATTTTAATTAGATTAGAAATTAAATAAAGCAAATTAATAAACGTTTTGAAATAACCAATGAGATATTTGAAACTAAATGTAATGATTTAGTACAAAGTATAGAGGGTACGGGAGTGTGGAGAATAAATACAGTTAAGTGCAGTATAAACCGAAATAACGAAGTAACAGACGATAAGGGTGTCAATAAAAGTGAGTTAACAAATAGTGGTGATGAAAATATAGTAGTAGTTGAAAAGGTAAGTGAGAATAACAGCGATATAATTAAAAATGTGTTAAAAAATAAAGTGAATAATAATGGTGTAGATGACATTTTAGCAGAAATAGAGAGTAGTAATAAGATAGTGGTTGAAGAGAGGTTAGGTTTACAAAGGGCAAATTTTCCCAGTTGTTTAAACGGAGTACAGACTCCATTAATGAGTTATGAGGACAGAGTTTCCTCCCGTGATTATAGAGACGAAGTGTCTCTAGGTAAGCCCCCTAGTTCTCATGAGTTCCCTGAAAGAATCAGGATGTGTCATGATAACGTTATGTTGCCTTTTGTGTGGATTGAGAGAGAAAAGGAGAAATTGTGTTATGATGAGAGGTATTGTGAGAGAGTGGTAGAATTATTTATATTGAGAGAGAGAGAAATAATATTATTTGATGTGATTACAAATTATGAAGAGCTACTAGAGAAAATAAAGAGAGAGAGAATTAGTAATACTGTTGACTTACCTTGTTATGAAGATAGTGCGGAAATAAATAATGATAATGTTGATAATTATATTGAATGCTTACCTGTGCATAGACGTGGAATATTAACAGTAGATGATTCTGAAATTGAGAGGTTAAAATGCTTAAGGGTGATAGATAATAATACAGACGGTCACAAGACCAAAACTAATGATGTAGACAGGTTATATGATTTAATAATAATGTGGGATAATCCAGTAGATTATTATGTGGGTTTTACAGAACAATTTAAAATATTAACGGGTTATTATATAAATAATAATGATGTAATAAGAGTAAGTAAAGATGAAAATTGTTATGTGAAGGTAAGATTGATTTACGAAGATGGTGGTTAGAGATAAACAGTGAATGAACATTTAATTATTTTAGTTTATGGTAACTACTTGGCTAACTTATGAAATGAGGTGTGGTAAACAAGAATGATATGACGAAAAATTGTAGATTAATTTATAGTGAGATGAATTGTGTTTATGTAATAGGTTATGTGGTACTTTGTAACTCATGTAAACAATGTATGTATGCAAGGTGAATTGGTTATATAATAATGATAATAATAATAATAATAGTAGTATATCAGACTAAATAATTATGAAGGTTATAATACAAATGAATTGTAATTGTGTTGGAGTAAGGCAATTAAAATAACTGGTGTTTTAGATAACTGATTGAATTAAAGAATTTGAGATTAATTAATTGATTAATGTTGTATAATTGAATTTTGCTAATGAATTTAAATGATTTTATATGATTTGAAATTGATAATAAATAGTAAATGAGTGCAGGTAGAATGTGTTTAGTTGTTGAGTCATATGGTGATAATGTTTCAGAAGGTACATATGGTTGTACGTTATATTTGTGGTGAGAATTGTTTATAGTTTGAGTCTATGCCAAGTGTTTACGTGTTCATTTGATGGAGTGATTAACCATATGTAAGTATGAATTTGATAATACCTTTGAAGTAAAGTAAAAGAGTCTTATAATGGCATTAAATGAGTTTGAAAGAAGTTAACGTAGGTAAGATGTTATTTTGAAATGTTATCTTAAAATCTGAATTTGAAATGTACGTAAAATGAACGTTAATAATAAATTTGAATTTTGGAGAATTTAAATGGTACAATAAATGATAAACAATTAAAGGTTGATACAAAAAGAGTTAATAGAATTTGAAACTAAACTTAAATTTGAAATGTTTGTAAATTGTATTCAGAGGCAAATGAGATGTTTATTGTAATGGAATGAGGTATGTTCTTTATGAATGTTTGTTGTTATTATGTTTATTATGTTAGTTTGGAGGATTGTTAAACATATATATTTTACTTGTGATTCCCCACTTTCGGGCGGTCACGGAGTCACCGAACCCTGACCGTGGATTTGGATTATTGGTAGCAAGTGTGGTTAGGCAGATTTATCCTAGCCATACTTATTATTTTCAAAATTGTTGAATTTAGAAATTAACCGGGGGGGGGGGGGGGTAAATTCAAGGGAATCACCAAACTATGGAACAGCGGCTACCTTCATAGGGGTTGGTAGTGCCGGTTAAGGGTTTATAAATAATATGTAGTAGGATTACTGGTGTCCTCGGACATCAGTAATGCCGAATTTTTTATAACGCTGAAGCAAGAATGGGGTAGGCAGCGTCTACACCCTAATTAAACTTCAGTTCTTGCGGATGCACATGGACGCTACAGTCCACCATCAGGAAATAATAGTGTGTGTGGAAAAGGTGCTGGCCGTTACAAGCCAGGGGCACAGGTAACGCATCTGTGCATAAGGTAAAAGCTCGATCCGGTTTATCCGGTGGGTGGTTACCTAATTGTAACTGGGTAAAAGGAGGGAAATAATAAAATGATGAAGTAGGAGGAGTAGCTGAGAAATCAGTGAGAGGTAACGACCACTCTAACAGCGGGACAATCAAGTTCACTTACTCTAAAGAGAGAGTTGGTGTTTGATGACCCAGTTCCTGTTCAGTATTGTTTACTATTAGCTATGATTCAATGATTAGTGATGAATATTCACTTATGAGAACAAACGATTTTAAGTACTAGACTCTATGTTGTAATGATTGTTTAATCATCAAGGAAATGTTATGAGTTAAATTGAATAACGTTGTGTATTTGTGTTATTTGTATTTATTGTGCCTGAAGTAAGGTTATTCATCTGTTATTAAGACATCAGCTGATGACTGGTGTGAACTGTATAATGTTTAATGCAATCAATTCATATGTTCTTGTAGTAATTAATGTAATTTAATAATTTGTTTCTTTTTATTAATTATCAGAATGTATGTTTCTGGAATTTAAATTCATTTAATTATTGAAAAAAAAAATTTTTTTAATTTTTTGGTGAAGTGCAGATTGTGTGGTGTTTTCACGTTCACTATATATTGATGAGATGTATGTTGATGAGGTATCATCTGAGTAATAGTGTTTATAGGATATGTTTTGTAGCCAAATGTAGTATTAATGGAATTTATGATAGAGATAAGTTGTTTATTTTGTTTTGTTTATTATGATTGTTAGCATCTAGTTATGAGGATTTATAAAGAAAAGTAAACTCATTTAAAAGATTTTGGAATTTTGAAAATTGCGATTAAAATAATTAATTGAAAGAGATTATGTAAATTAACTTGAACGGGAATCTTTGATAATGGACTTAGATTTATTTCACTACTTGAACGAAATTTAAATAATTTAATTTGATTTGAAATAATAATGTCAAGCAAACAATTAAGGGTTGAGAAATGGGAGTAAATTTGATTTAAAGGTAAATGAAATGTTTATATGAATGTTACATTAATGATGAATATTTGGAGATAGTGTGTTTAATTTAGTAATGAATATGTGTACGCACCCAGTACTTTGCTAAAGGCAATCCAGTATATTTATAAGGGGAGATATATCGGTTGAGGATCTGGTTTGGTATAAGGCTAGTTATTGATTTTGTTGAAATGTTACAAGGTTAGGTGGTACTGTGGTGAGTGCCTGTCCGACTTTACTGTGTTGGGATCTCGAACAGAGAAGTCCAGTAATATCGTTCAGGTGCAGCCATAGTCGCCGAGCTAGGGGGGTAGTTTACCCAGGATGTATTAAGGAATAAAGGGGGTTGTTGGCACCATATCCTCGCTGATCCTCTTAGGGTTTAGCAATGAGAGTTTTTCTGTTTCGGCGTATGCTTGCTCGCACATATGAATTGTCACGTATGAGGATCGCTAGTCAGCCAGAGCGAGTTTCCAGTAATTAGCGTGGCTTAATGAGATGTCACGTGACGCCAGCTTGACCTATCCCAAGGCAAGTTGGTGAACAGGAGAACGCCTTGGCCATCTTGAAAAAGTTACTCTTCGCCAACTAATAGAACCGCGCGGTTCAACTTAAAAGGCTCGCGAGCCAAAAATCATTTAAAAAGTATAAAATGTGAGTTAAACAAAGTATCTAAAGCTATAAAACAGTGTAACATTAACTAAACTCTGTGGCATCGAAATTAAATCAGTGCAACATCTTTCGGGGAAATAGTGAGAAAAAATGCGGACCACATTGTCAGCAGGGACGCCGCTGAAGATATAACTGTGTATAATACCTAATCAATTATGAAATTTTAAATTAAACAAGCGCTGTAATTAAATGGGGTAGAAAAATGCATGAAAGTGTGTGTGGCAAATACTGGATTGTCTTTAAATTAATTTGATTAATCAATTATTTTAATTATAAGGATTAAGAAATGTTGAAATTGTGTCTGTTTTGATTAAATGGGGTCTTTACCTCCATGATGAAATTTGTTTGATTTAAATGGTGGAGAATGTAAAAGGAGAAATCATAGTCTTATTTGATTCAGAAAAAAAAGAGAATAATAAAAATAATAATAAATGAAGTTGAAATAGTTAACCGTAAATGAGAGTAATTATTGCAACACATAACCCTAAATCACGCTTATAGATCACAAGTTCATGTGAAGGACTCTGGCCGACAAAAGGTAAGAGAAGTTTTATTAATTATTATGTGGGAGATTATAAGTATAATCACAATTGGCCCCCGAACTTGGACTGTTTTATAAAAGCAACTTTATATAAACCACACCTACTCGTTGGATATAAGCGTGATTTGGGAGTACGTAGAAATTACGTGTAAGTTATGTGAGGCTGTTACGAAGTAAGACTTATAGTAGTAAGTAATACCGAGTATATCGGTTAAAATTTAGGTTAAAATATAGGTTAAAATTTTTTAGATTTAATCTAAGAAATAAAATAGAAATGGAGAACGAAAATAAAGTCAGTATGATGGATGTAACTGTCATGGGGGAGGTAGAAATTCATTCAGATCCTAATGTGGTCAAAGAAAGCGTTTTATATGAATCAGATGATATAAGTGATTCAGGAATGGAGACAACTCCAAGCCTGATAGACGAAAATAGTTTGACACAATCTGTAATAATGAGTGAAGCAAAAGCAGAATCTACTCCTATAATAAGTAAAGTGAAAGAGTTGTCACTGGACGATATATATAATTTCATGAGAACAATGTCCGATAACCTGAGTAGTAATATTAACGTAAAATTTGACGTTCAAAATAGTAATTTTAATGCTAAATTTGATGAACAAAGAATAAAATGCGAAAGTAGTTTCAACGAAATTAAGAATAATTTTAATGAAAAGTTCGATAAGATAAATAATCGTTTTGATAGAAGCGAAAGCAATTTTAATTAGATTAGAAATTAAATAAAGCAAATTAATAAACGTTTTGAAATAACCAATGAGATATTTGAAACTAAATGTAACGATTTAGTACAAAGTATAGAGGGTATGGGAGTGTGGAGAATAAATACAGGTAAGTGGAGTATAAACGGAAATAACGAAGTAACAGACGATATGGGTGTCAATAAAAGTGAGTTAACAAATAGTGGTGATGAAAATATAGTAGTAGTTGAAAAGGTAAGTGAGAATAACAGCGATATAATTAAAAATGTGTTAAAAAATAAAGTGAATAATAATGGTGTAGATGACGTTTTAGCAGAAATAGAGAGTAGTAATAAGATAGTGGTTGAAGAGAGGTTAGGTTTACAAAGGGCAAATTTTCCCAGTTGTTTAAACGGAGTACAGACTCCTTTAATGAGTTATGAGGACAGAGTTTCCTCCCGTGATTATAGAGACGAAGTGTCTCTAGGTAAGCCCCCTAGTTCTTATGAGTTCCCTGAAAGAATCAGGATGTGTCATGATAACGTTATGTTGCCTTTTGTGTGGATTGAGAGAGAAAAGGAGAAATTGTGTTATGATGAGAGGTATTGTGAGAGAGTGTTAGAATTATTTATATTGAGAGAGAGAGAAATAATATTATTTGATGTGATTACAAATTATGAAGAGCTACTAGAGAAAATAAAGAGAGAGAGAATTAGTAATACTGTTGACTTACCTTGTTATGAAGATAGTGCGGAAATAAATAATGATAATGTTGATAATTATATTGAATGCTTACCTGTGCATAGACGTGGAATATTAACAGTAGATGATTCTGAAATTGAGAGGTTAAAATGCTTAGGGTGATAGATAATAATACAGACGGTCACAAGACCAAAACTAATGATGTAGACAGGTTATATGATTTAATAATAATGTGGGACAATCCAGTAGATTATTATGTGGGTTTTACAGAACAATTTAAAATATTAACGGGTTATTATATAAATAATAATGATGTAATAAGAGTAAGTAAAGATGAAAATTGTTATGTGAAGGTAAGATTGATTTACGAAGATGGTGGTTAGAGATAAACAGTGAATGAACATTCAATTTATGATATGAATTACATTCATTTTAGTTTATGGTAACTACTTTGTAACTTTCAATCTATAACATCAATAAGTAATTTTTTCCCTTTAAGTTCGGGTCCAGAGTCGTTCAGACGAAACCAGCTGCAGACAGGATTATTTGGATTTGATATATGCAGTAATTAAGTTGACACATTTGATACTGTCTAAAATACATACTTATTTTATTTATCAAAAATCGCACCCTTCTTTTACTTTCTACAAATGACAGTGTTTTTGTTAAATTTTATTTGAAACTACTATGATAATTGACATTACTAAGTACATATAAGAAGACTGAAAATGAACCAGTATATAACCACACAGACACACACACACTCTTTCTCTTTTTGTTAATATTTATCTCCCCTCTCTTAGAGATATCTGTTCCTTATTAAGGTATCTATAAAAGCAAATTTTATAATATAGTAATTAAACTTTAAAAAGTGGTACTCATCCTGATAATAGTTTCACTCCAATGCACACCCATATTATTCACGTGTAATAACCGTGACACAAGTTCACTAGCTCACCGATTTCTGAGTTCTCTCGCACTCACGCCACTGTTGGTACTGATTTTACGGTTTTTGTTCATTATTCTCACTGATTTACGGATCTCACGTTATCAAATATGATCAAGTCGGCCGACATAACTTTTTATACTTAGATGTTGTTGTAGGCTGGCCGCGCTATATTATTTACGTACTTTTATATAAATGTTTTCACACGTTATTAGATAGGCCGAATTAATTTTACGGCCTGTATTGCACCCGAGGCCACCGTTTAAATTTTATATCATAAACTTTACTGTCTGATGCTGCTTACTACTGTTCACTTCCTGGTGACAAACTGCATACTGTGATTCACAAAAAGCCTGCTGCTGGGGCAGTTACGCAATACGTCTGGGCAATTGTTTAGGCTAACAATGTGCATTGCTGGTTACTGGGGCTCCTCACAGGTGAAAGTTAACAATTTATTAATTACTGAATTACTGAATTAAATACTGATTAAAACTGGATCACACACTTCTGTACCGTTACAATACCCCCCCAATAAGAGGTTGAAGGCCGAGGCGTTCAAACTCTTATTGCCTAAAACCCGAAGAGGATCAGTGAGGATATGGCGCCACAACCCCCCTGAGCACTCTACTAAAATCATGGGTTCTTACCCCCCTATTCTGGCAACTGTGGCACATTCAATTAAAAAATCAACAAACGGCCTTCCATCACTCCATATCCCACAACTGATTTGTTTCCTCTTAGCCGTACTGGTTCATTGACAAAGCACTGGCTCATTTTTTATTATAAAATATCTCTTGACCCTAGAAAATAGTATTAACAAAACAATATAGGATATATACAATACAGGGGTACATATAAGTTCCAGTCAAAATGACACATTAATTATACAGAATTGCATTTACACAAAATTTCCTTCAGATGTCAAATTTAAATGAGTATTTTAATCATTATGTTTTTTATCAATTATTTATTTTACCATTACAATCAAAATTCAGATCAAACTAGATTTAGAGTCATATTAAAAATTATCTTTTCAATTTATTTAATTACCTTTCATTAAATTTAATTCATATTGTTTTAATTAACAATTTCAAAATTAATTACATTTTTCAAAATGATACGACAAAATATTACCTACATTATTCAAAAAATTTACATTCCTTTCTTCACATATGGTATTTCTTTTTGTTTCATAATAGGATTTTCCTACTGGCAATGATTCAGCAGACTACAACATTTTTGTTATTGTCAACTCAGCTTCAACACCTCTGGCTGTAAACATTAGTCAAAACATAC
This sequence comes from Magicicada septendecula, assembly GCA_034769895.1. NCBI lineage: Eukaryota > Metazoa > Arthropoda > Insecta > Hemiptera > Cicadidae > Magicicada > Magicicada septendecula. Next base: position 71,918,772 of record CM068369.1, on the reverse strand, counting down.
AACACACCTGTTTACATAAACAGTCGTCTGCCAGCCTGGTGTTATAAACACTGTTATAAACACTCCTTCAGTCTAAACATTCTGCTTACCTCACCTCTAACACCTGTACTGCACTTTTAAATTTTTATAAATCTTTTAGTTAACATATTTATCTCTTAAATTTTTTATTCCAATTCAGATCAGATATAATTTTAATTCACCACAATTACATTAATAGCATTTTACTAAAAACCATTTGGTTTTGGTTACTCAGGGTTTTGTTTAGCATAATACAAACATACTTCAAAATGGAATTCATTAATACCTCCTGTTAATTATTATTATTAATTAACAACACGAAATAATATTATTAAAATCAATCAATACACACATGGTTACATGAAACATTTTACAGTACACACACAATTAATTTCACTATAATATATTTACAAATCTTTATCATTATTATTTCAGTTTTATCACACTTCAATGTCCAAGGTTGCGAGGTCTGAACCGTAAAACAAATACTTACAATTGTCCATTTATGAATTTCAGCCTCCATCGTCAAAAATTAGTCTTGGTTTCAAATAACACTTTTCAATTTTATTGATACACAACATATGGCTGGCTTGTGTGTTATGGCCATAAAATTTTATTTTTTCCCTTGTACCAAAATAATAATCTATAGGGTTACCCCCCAAAATTATCTTATCATAAATCAAGTCGACATCAGTATTATTTGTAAAGTCTCCGTCAGTGTTTTTTGTTATTACCATTACATTATTATTACCATATTCTGCTACTATAGGTTCATTAACAGGCAAATATTTGTCATCATTAACACATTGTTTGTCACACAAGGTATGTTTTTAATTCTACCAGTTCTCTCACTATTTAAACTCTGTATTAACTCTTCATAATTTCTCTTTACTTTAAATATTTCTACCATTCTCTCTCTCTCATAATCACTTTCATTACAATACTTCTCACAACATTTTACATTCTCATTCCACACAGAGGGCAACACAACATTATTACAACATCTGGCTTTACCAGGTACACAAAAATAATTTAAAGACCTTTTGTCTTTTACAAAAACTAGCGAGGAACCTTTGTCCTCCAACAATACTGGTGAAACTTTTTCTTCACCTGTCTCACAAAAAAAATTTGCCCTCTTTTTATACTCTGCCTTTGAACTGTCTTCACGCTCTCTCTCTAACTGATTAACATTTTCAACATCATTACCATTTTCAACATCGTTATTATCACTTGTTAAAACATCATTATCATCGGTATTACTCACCTTATTATTAATTTCGTCACTATCTATTATCATATTACCACTGCTACTTACAAAACTTTTTAAATTATCATGTATATCATTGATACGTTTCTCGATATTACAGTTTTGTAGCTTAATCTTATTAATGTCGCTCTTGATCTCATCAAATTTATGGTCATTTATATCAAGTCGTTTATTTAATACATCAAACTTGTTATTAAAATCACTATTTTTTACCATGTTCTCAGACATAGTTCGTACCAGGTTGAATATATCATTCATTGACCATTCTTTTTCTTTAGTATTTGTTTTAATTATAATAGGAGTGGAAGTTGCTCCCACCTTACTAATTAATACAGGTCCGTTTGCATTACTGTCACTGATTGACAGTGACTCTATCTGAATACCTGAATCGCTTTTATTGGCCGACTCAGTTGACATATTTTCATTTACTACCGTTTCGGTTACTATTGTTTTTATTTGATTTTCAGCACTAGTGCTAGTTAAATCCATAGTGTTTTCCATTTTTCTAGTATTTACTTTTGTAAGCTTCCTAACTACTCTTACTAATTTACTGACAATCGCCCTCACTCCCAAACAACCCGTTCTGCAGCTTAATTAGGTCTGGCGCATGTAAGTTGTAAAACCTACACTCGCGTCACTGTTACGGGAGCCAATGTAACTTTCAATCTATAACCTCCTGATAATCATAACTCATAATAATATCCTGATAATAGTTTCACTCCAATGCACACCCATATTATTCACGTGTAATAACCGTGACACAAGTTCACTAGCTGACCGATTTCCGAGTTCTCTCGCACTCACGCCACTGTTGGTACTGATTTTACGGTTTTTGTTCATTATTCTCACTGATTTACGGATCTCACGTTATCAAATATGATCAAGTCGGCCGACATAACTTTTTATACTTAGATGTTGTTGTAGGCTGGCCGCGCTATATTATTTACGTACTTTTATATAAATGTTTTCACACGTTATTAGATAGGCCGAATTAATTTTACGGCCTGTATTGCACCCGAGGCCACCGTTTAAATTTTATATCATAAACTTTACTGTCTGATGCTGCTTACTACTGTTCACTTCCTGGTGACAAACTGCATACTGTGATTCACAAAAAGCCTGCTGCTGGGGCAGTTACGCAATACGTCTGGGCAATTGTTTAGGCTAACAATGTGCATTGCTGGTTACTGGGGCTCCTCACAGGTGAAAGTTAACAATTTATTAATTACTGAATTAAATACTGATTAAAACTGGATCACACACTTCTGTACTGTTACAACTTGGCTAACTTATGAAATGAGGTGTGGTAAACAAGAATGATATGACGAAAAATTGTAGATTAATTTATAGTGAGATGAATTGTGTTTATGTAATAGGTTATGTGGTACTTTGTAGCTCATGTAAACAATGTATGTATGCAAGGTGAATTGGTTATATAATAATGATAATAATAATAATAATAGTATATCAGACTAAATAATTATGAAGGTTATAATACAAATGAATTGTAATTGTGTTGGAGTAAGGCAATTAAAATAACTGGTGTTTTAGATAACGGATTGAATTAAAGAATTTGAGATTAATTAATTGATTAATGTTGTATAATTGAATTTTGCTAATGAATTTAAATGATTTTATATGATTTGAAATTGATAATAAATAGTAAATGAGTGCAGGTAGAATGTGTTTAGTTGTTGAGTCATATGGTGGTTATAATGTTTCAGAAGGTACATATGGTTGTACGTTATATTTGTGGTGAGAATTGTTTATAGTTTGAGTCTATGCCAAGTGATTATGTGTTCATTTGATGGCGTGATTAACCATATGTAAGTATGAATTTGATAATAACTTTGAAGTAAAGTAAAAGAGTCTTATAATGGCATTAAATGAGTTTGAAAGAAGTTAACGTAGGTAAGATGTTATTTTGAAATGTTATCTTAAAATCTGAATTTGAAATGTACGTAAAATGAACGTTAATAATAAATTTGAATTTTGGAGGATTTAAATGGTACAATAAATGATAAACAATTAAAGGTTGATACAAAAAGAGTTAATAGAATTTGAAACTAAACTTAAATTTGAAATGTTTGTAAATTGTATTCAGAGGCAAATGAGATGTTTATTGTAATGTAATGAGGTATGTTCTTTATGAATGTTTGTTGTATTATGTTTATTATGTTAGTTTGGAGGAATGTTAAACATATATTATATATTTTACTTGTGATTCCCCACTTTCGGGCGGTCACGGAGTCACCGAACCCTGACCGTGGATTTGGATTATTGGTAGCAAGTGTGGTTAGGCAGATTTATCCTAGCCATACTTATTATTTTCAAAATTGTTGAATTTAGAAATTAACCGGGGGGTAAATTCAAGGGAATCGCCAAACTATGGAACAGCGGCTACCTTCATAGGGGTTGGTAGTGCCGGTTAAGGGTTTATAAATAATATTTAGTAGGATTACTGGTGTCCTCGGACATCAGTAATGCCGAATTTTTTATAACGCTGAAGGAAGAATGGGGTAGACAGCGTCTACACCCTAATTAAACTTCAGTTCTTGCGGATGCACATGGACGCTACAGTCCACCATCAGGAAATAATAGTGTGTGTGGAAAAGGTGCTGGCCGTTACGAGCCAGGGGCACAGATAACGCATCTGTGCATAAGGTAAAAGCTCGATCCGGTTTATCCGGTGGGTGGTTACCTAATTGTAACTGGGTAAAAGGGGGGAAATAATAAAATAAAGAAGTAGGAGGAGTAGCTGAGAAATCAGTGAGAGGTAACGGCCACTCTAACAGTGGGACAATCAAGTTCACTTACTCTAAAGAGAGAGTTGGTGGTTGATGACCCAGTTCCTGTTCAGTAATGTTTACTATTAGCTATGATTCAATGATTAGTGATGAATATTCACTTATGAGAACAAACAATTTTAAGTACTAGACTCTATGTTGTAATGATTGTTTAATCATCAAGGAAATGTTATGAGTTAAATTGAATAACGTTGTTTATTTGTGTTATTTGTATTTATTGTGCCTGAAGTAACGTTATTCACCTGTTATTAAGACATCAGCTGATGACTGGTGTGGACTGTATAATGTTTAATGTAATCAATTCATATGTTCTTGTAGTAATTAATGTAATTTAATAATTTGTTTCTTTTTATTAATTATCAGAATGCATGTTTCTGGAATTTAAATTCATTTAATTATTGAAAAAAAATTTTTTTTTTAATTTTTTGGTGAAGTGCAGATTGTGTGGTGTTTTCACGTTCACTATATATTGATGAGATGTATGTTGATGAGGTATCATCTGAGTAATAGTGTTTATAGGATATGTTTTGTAACCAAATGTAGTGGTAATGGAATTTATGATAGAGATAAGTTGTTTATTTTGTTTTGTTTATTATGATTGTTAGCATCTAGTTGTGAGGATTTATAAAGAAAAGTAAACTCATTTAAAAGATATTGGATTTTTGAAAATTGCGATTAAAATAATTAATTGAAAGAGATGATGTAAATTAACTTGAATGGGAATCTTTGATAATGGACTTAGATTTATTTCACTACTTGAACGAAATTTAAATAATTTAATTTGATTTGAAATAATAATGTCAAGCAAACAATTAAGGGTTGAGAAATGGGAGTAAATTTGATTTAAAGGTAAATGAAATGTTTATATGAATGTTACATTAATGATGAATATTTGGAGATAGTGTGTTTAATTTAGTAATGAATATGTGTACGCACCCAGTACTTTGCTAAAGGCAATCCAGTATATTTATAAGGGGAGATATATCGGTTGAGGATCTGGTTTGGTATAAGGCTAGTTATTGATTTTGTTGAAATGTTACAAGGTTAGGTGGTACTGTGGTGAGTGCCTGTCCGACTTTACTGTGTTGGGATCTCGAACAGAGAAGTCCAGTAATATCGTTCAGGTGCAGCCATAGTCGCCGAGCTAGGGGGGTAGTTTACCCAGGATGTATTAAGGAATAAAGGGGGTTGTTGGCACCATATCCTCGGTGATCCTCTTAGGGTTTAGCAATGAGAGTTTTTCTGTTTCGGCAGAAAACCTCTCATGGGGGGGGGGTATTGTAATGGGACAGAATTGGGTGATTGGTTTTATTTCAATGGTAAATGAGACGGAGGGAAGTTACCCACACGTGGCCTCAATTGTAACAATAGACATTCACTTTCGGGGCACCCAGTTGCACGTTTGGTCTGTCCGCCCCTCAGCATGCTACATTTCCAGGTGCTAAGGTATGTGAACGAGTGCGTGTATGCTTGCCCGCACATATGAATTGTCACGTATGAGGATCGCTAGTCAGCCAGAGCGAGTTTCCAGTAATTAGCGTGGCTTAATGAGATGTCACGTCACGCCAGCTCGACCTATCCCAAGGCAAGTTGGTGAACAGGAGAACGCCTTGGCCATCTTGAAAAAGTTACTCTTCGCCAACTAATAGAACCGCGCGGTTCAACGTAAAAGGCTCGCGAGCCAAAAATCATTTAAAAAGTATAAAATGTGAGTTAAACAAAGGATCTAAAGCTATAAAACAGTGTAACATTAACTAAACTCTGTGGCATCGAAATTAAATCAGTGCAACATCTTTCGGGCAAATAGTGATAAAAAATGCGGAGTGCATCACATGGTCAGCAGGGACGCTGCTAAAGACGTAACTGTATAATACCTAATCAATTATGAAAATTTAAATTAAACAAGCACTGTAATTAAATGGGGTAGAAAAATGCATGATAGTGTGTGTGGCAAATACTGGGTTGTCTTTAAATTAATTTGATTAATCAATTATTTTAATTATAAGGATTAAGAAATGTTGAAATTGTGTCTGTTTTGATTAAATGGGGTCTTTACCTCCATGATGAAATTTGTTTGATTTAAATGGTGGAGAATGTAAAAGGATCATAGTCTTATTTGATTCAGAAAAAAAGAGAATAATAAAAATAATAATAAATGAAGTTGAAATAGTTAACCGTAAATGAGAGTAATTATTGCAACACATAACCCTAAATCACGCTTATAGATCACGAGTTCGTGTGAAGGACTCTGGCCGACAAAAGGTAAGAGAAGTTTTATTAATTATTATGTAGGAGATTATAAGCATAATCACACCCGTAGAGACAGAGAACACAGCAACAGCATAATCATCATCATCATCAAATTCTCAGGATTCTCACACACACACACACACACACACACACACAACGGTAATGTCAGCAGTACACAGGTGATGAACAAACAATTATATTTTTATTATTATATATAACCACCAAAATCAGTAAATTTTTTTTATTTTTATAAATAAGGCCTTTTCGAAATTATTATAATTTCATCCTCAGTTTACACTATAAAATGTTGTTATTTGTGTTCATTATATTTCACTTCACTTCATATTGAATCTTCCACTGCCATCATTATTTGGTGAAACCCAGCAAGTCATATATTGAAATAGTTGGTCATTTTCGAATATAGTCTGCTGATTCATCAATTTGTTATAATAAATTGATAACAAATTGATGAATCAGCAGACTATATTTGAAAATGACCAACTATTTCAATATATGACTTGCTTGGTTTCACCAAATAATGATGGCAGTGGAAGATTCAATATGAAGTGAAGTGAAATATAATGAACACAAATAACAACATTTTATAGTGTAAACTGAGGATGAAATTATAATAATTTCGAAAAGGCCTTATTTATAAAAATATAAAAAAAATTTACTGATTTTGGTGGTTATATATACTGTAATAATATTATAACAAATCAGTGGCATAATGTTTAACAAAATAATTATATTTTTGTTTGTGAAAAAAAAAACTTTCAAAAAGAAAATTATATATGAACAATAAAGACTTAAAGTTTTAAATTTAAATAGTAGTTAAAGTAAATAATTTAATTGAATAAGAAAATTTTAAAAAATACTAATCTTCTGTTATATGTTAAAATTTGGGTGTGTCAGTAGAATTAAATAATAGGTTGAAAGTAAATGTTATTATTTTATTTTTGTTTATAGCAACAAGTAATTTTATTCTTGAGTATAATATTATTTTTGTTTGTATATGAGTTGCTATTATTATTTAAAAATTGGAGTAAAAGTCAGACACACTGAAATAAAAAGGGTTTAGATAATTTGTTTAACATGTCTGTTTAGGTAGTAAGATTATATGGTTATTTATTTTAATATGTCATGAACAACAGAGAAGGTTATATGGTACTTTATGTAAACTTATAAAAGAGAATATTTTTTTTATAATTCTAAATTTTCAATATTTTTTCATCTTGCGATTAATATTAATAAATCTTAGTAGGATTATTTTGAAATGGTTTTAATTAATTATTTCATATCAACATCTCACTCCTCTTTGAAAAGTATTTATTATTGTGCAACTACATATACTTGACGCAACGAGAATAAAAAAAATCCTGCGACCTGGCCGGTGCAATACACTTCACAGTTGCGTTGAGTACATGGCAATGTATTTGTGTGAATTTTTGGAAATACTTGTAACGTTGCAATGTATATGAAATATCTCGTGCCAATTTCAAAAGTCTCGTTTATATTTGATCGACCCTCATATATAGAATACGCATTTATTTTGTTCCTGTACTATTATATTATATACTTTTGTTGTAATGTAACTAGTGTAATGTTACAGTAATATAATCACTGTATGAACACTGTCATTTATCTCACTTATGACTTTAGATGACTTCTGTTGTTTTATATAGTTTGCATATTTAGTGTATTATGGTATTTTGTTAATTATATTTGTATTATTTATGTGCAGACTATTATATGTAAAGCCATGTTCACCAAGTGTTCTTGTTGGTGCTTTTTTGTTTTCTAAAATGTACTTTTGAGGTTATAATTTTATATGATAATTAAATTCAAAAGACTGGAAGTAACATGGATGGCACAAAATAAAATACTTGTCCAGATACTCAAGTCTTTCTGCTCTTAAAACGAGTCGTAATTTCATGAACTAAGATCTTGTTTTTAGTATTAGTTCAATAACTTTTACCTTAATTGCTAAGCAGTATTGATACATAACGATAGCCTTGATCCTTATTAACACATTGTTTCGGAAACCGTATCTGCAGCACATCTGGGCCCTACTGTCACTGTCACATACAGTACTTTACTGTGACTGTAGGAAAATTTGCTTTTCTTAGATTTTTGTTTATATTTTTGCAGTATAACTAAAGGGTGCTTAAACACTAAAAAAAGTACAGGATGTATAAACACCTGTTGTGCTTTACAAGCTTAGACAACAGATATAAAAAGTTAGATATTAACATTGTGAGCTGTCTGTGTGTTTGCCAGTTGGTCACTTGACCAGTGCCTTACTGACATGTTATCTTAACAATTTTTGTGGATATATTATAAGATAAGCATAGATTCTTTACACATGGTGTGGCTATTAAATAACAGGACTGGGTTCATTTATACTGTTTCCGTTCTTAGCTTAATCCTGATCTAAACAAACAGGTGTGGCACATCTGAAACACTATTTGCTACTTGAATTAGAGGCATGTCCCTCTGACAGAAAGAGTACAGACAGGGTACATATAATATTGATACTATATAAACACATGTAAATTGTAATAATTTGTCCTGAACATAGTAAAATTTGTGTGGCACTGTCAGACCGACAGTGAAACATTTTATAACACCAGTTAATGGCTTATTTTATTAACCGTTTAAATATCGCAACAAACAAAAAGTAAAGTTTATTAATACGAAAATAGAAGCTGTGATAATTACCAGTGTACTGAATACTATCAGTTGCTGTCAGAGAGTAATTCAATGCTTTCCGTATCTGTGTCTGAACTTGTATCATCACTTGAGTCAGTGTTATTATTGATAAGATTGTTCATTGTCCACGACGTCGATGTTGGTAATGTGGGCCAGTTGCCATAGCTTATCATCTTCCTTGATTATATGGTACATACAGTGACTCCACTTGTCCGTTATTGTTTCATTTACCGCCTTCTCGATAAATTGTTTTATATCAAGCAGTTAAAGTTGTGTTGTGACGGGCAACTTATCCTTTCAACTGGCTCCATATTAATTCAGTACGATTCAGAATACAGTGATAAGGATGAAGTCTTAAAATGACATGCCCAAATTTAAGTCGCAAGATAATTCTCACATGACTATACAGACATTCTGCACGTGCACATAGCACATTACTGTGTGAACGGTGTCAACGCCCCTGACCAATAGTGTTTCAGATTTGCCACATAGGTTTGTTTACATCAGGATTGAACTAAGAACAGAAAGAGTATATATGGTTTATTTACAAAATATTACATTTTAACGTGTATCCCTTCAATATACTTTCCTTTCACAAGGTTCCATACAAATTTTCCACTGTTGGAAGCATTGATGCAGTTGATCATCTATAATGCACCAATGTAGGTATCATTTTTGCTTTAACTTCTTCCATGGATTGAAAGTGGGCCATAGCTTAGCATATATAGGGTATTCTGTAGCATTTTATAGGCAGAAACTGTATATGGTCAGTATTGAGAGAACATATGAATCTGCAGTCAGCATATATTTTAATTTCTTGGGTTCTGAATTAATACAGCTCCTGTTTAGTCAGATTTGACCAGGTATTAGTTCTTACTGTATGAAAATTCTAACAGTACATTGGAAAGTACGACTAGTGAGTCACTGTATCCGTGGTTTTAGTTAGTCACTATATGTAAATTAGAATACCAACACTTAGTAGTTAAAATAAATACAAGTAGTGTTATTTGAATTGATAATAATCAATAAATAATAAATCATTTTGCTTTGCAGGTAAAGAAGTAGCAAAGATTTTTACACAAGTGTCTGTGACAAAACGTGAAGCAGAGATTAGACTAGACGATTCAGACTTTAATGAAAGAAAGGAAATAAATAAAAGAAAGAAAATGATATTAGAAGGTAAGGATCCTGATGAAGAGTTAAGGATTCGTGAAGAAGAAAGAAGACTAAAACATAAACAGTATAAAGCAAAAATGAGAAGAAAACAAAAAGAAAAGAGGAGGAAATTTGAGAATGAAGGAAGTGTTGTATGTAGTGGAGAAGAGACTGAAGGTGACGTGTAATAAAAATTTTTATTAGAAATAAGTGGTAGTCATTGTTTTCCCGAACCGTCATCGGCCATGGCTCTACAACCCTTGGTGGGTCGTGGTCTTCTCCAAGAGTCGATTCCATTCCTCCCTATTTCGTGCCCTGGCTTCCCAGTTTCTTATGTTCAGCTTTCCGAGGTCCTCCTCTATCTGGTCTTTGAATCTACTCTGGGGCCTTCCCCTTTCTCTACTACCCATTGGTTTCTGGTAGAAAATGTTTCATAGGCTGTCCTTCCTCCATTCTCTGTATGTGTCCAACCCACCAACCAAAAACCAGGATATTTTGATTATCCTGACAATTTCCAGCTCTTTGTAAAGATGGTATAGTTCACAGTTATAGTGCCTGCGCCACATTCCATTTTCTTGTACTCCTCTAAATATTGTTCTTACAATCCATCTTTCACAGCAACTTAGAAGTCTCTCGCTATTTTTTGTCATTGTCCAGGTTTCTAAAGCATGTCAGCACTGGCCTGGTAAGTGTTTTATAAATTTATATTTCGTGCTTCGTGAGATTGTCAAGTGGTTTTTTAATCCATAATATGTTTTATTTGCGAGATATATTCTTCTTCTTATTTCCATGTTGGTGTCATTAGTGCTGTTTATCTGGGAGCCAAGATATATGATCTCTTTTACTGCCTTTATATTTTTTGTGCCTATTTCAAGGTTTTGAATGATTGGGTTTAATGGTAGTTTGTTGGCAGCACACATATATTTTGTTTTCTCCAAGTTTATTTGCAATCCAATTTTACTTGAGGGTTCCTCTAATGCTGTAAGGCACTAATGAGATCTCATTTTGTTCTGGCACTTAGATCAATATCATCTGCGTATGCTAAAAGATGTTTACTTTTGTTTAGGATTGTACCGCTTGTGTTTATTTGGGAGTCTCTTCAACTTTTTCTAGTGCTAGATTAAATAACAAGCGTGACAGACTATCTCCTTGTCGGAGTCCAGTCGAGCTGTGAACAAACGTGGCACAGTTTTCTGCACTTTAACTTTACATTCTACTTTCAAGAGAGATTCTTGGATTAATTTAATTAAGTGTGTTGGCATCTGAATTCCTTCAATGATTTGTACAGTGCCAATCGGTCCACTGTCATAAGCGCTCTTAAAATCAATGACTAAGTGGTGTGTTTCTATACCAAATTCTCGGTTTTTTTCCAGGACCTGTCTAACCACGAAGATTTGATTGACCATAGCTTTCCCTGGTCAGAAACCACATTGGTATTTACCAATAACCTGTTGTAATGGTATAAACCTTTTGCAACTATTAAAAGATATTAAAACTCATTGCTGCCAGAATATTACTTACCGTCATAAACCGGCTAAACTTACCTTTTAAACACCAAAAAAACTTCAGGGCCGCCACAATATTTTGTGGTTCAATATCGAAACCTTTACACTCTTCCCATTATAAAAACTTAAATAATCCCGCTATCTGACCACCCTTACTTCAGAAAACTCCCCAGAACGTTAGACGAGTTTTTCAGTACAGAAGACTAGGAAATGGTTATGACGTAATAACTACTCTAACACATGTTTATATTACTAAACAAATATGATTTTATTTTAACACACTAATCTTTTTCTCTTCGTTATATAATAATACAAAAACTATTATACTTTAATTTATTATAGAAATCTTTTACCTCCAACCAGTACTTTGCTCTTACTCTCTCTCTATCTATTTTTCTTTTTAACCCCCTTTTATTGAGCTCATTATTTACTACTAATATTTTACTTACAACCTATTGGTCTTTTCACTTTTGTTTGTCTGTATTCAGTATCCATAACATTACACCACATGTCGTTTCACACTTTTGGTTAAGACATTCACACCGACCAAATCAAACTGCTATATCATCATCACTGTTGTTCTCTTTACCATTTTAAAAACTGCTATTACATTTTATACTCTTTGGTAGGCCTACTTTCACGTTTTCGGCCTACCAAAAATCTCCCCCCAGGCTACGGTTAACTTACATCTGCACTGTTTGATGATTTGTGTTGAGCTGCTCTGTACTGCTTGATGACTGCTATCCAACTGACTCAAGGTGTTGGGCTTTGGTCCGGCTGCGCGCCAACGTATGTGTTTTATTGCGCTTTCTCTGATTGGCTGGAATGTCCAGATGCTCAGCCCGGGAATTCTTATAATTTTTACTGCCTGGTGACATTGGCGTTTTCCGTTATTCACGGACGGCACAAGCTGTAGGTGGTTGCATAACACATCTAGCCAGACTGACTCCAGTCGCAAACACAGACTGATGTTTCATAATCAGATTGCAAGCATGTGGGTTAAAAAGGAGGTTCCCCAAAGGTTGTACATTAAAACTGGTTAAAATTATTTACTCTCCCGATCTGTCCCGTTACACTGTTCTATTTACGGTTGCAGTCTATCATATATTATATATGCCAAAGCTTTATGGGCTACGTTTAGGAGCATGATTCCTCGATAGTTGTCACAAGTGAGTTGGTCTCCTTTTTTGTGGATAGGTACTATTAGTTGTGTCAGCTATGTACTGTCATATTGTAATTATTAAAAATTTCATTAACTTTTTTACTCCACCAAAGTTATGTTTTCAAGATTACATATTTCATGCATCTGCACAAAACACAGCAGAAGAACAGAACACACAACAGAACGGAACAGAAGATTTCTGTATACACTACTTTTCTCTGCAAGTATGTTATATATTGTATTACACTGTTACACTCTACACTGTATTACAAGTTGGTCAGTGTATTATACTGAAAACCATTAGTTATTATTCGTGAATGTGTTCAATAACATTTGCTATATAGCGGTTAAGGTACATTTTTTCTTTGGATTAAATATAATGACTTCACTAATTGGAAAATATAATAAAAAATATCTGAAGACATTAAGTACTTGTGTGCATTGTAGGTTACTAGTATTGACTTCATTTATTCCACATGTAGCAGCTCTACATCAGTGAGTCTGTGATTGTTGTAGCCCTGTCTGTTTGTACTAATAAAAAATGACACTTGTAGTACAATGGAAATTGGCAGTGGTACAGCCAAAGGATGGTTACTTTGAGTTATAATCTCCCTCCCCCTCCTACTGGATAGCTGTTAACAAGGTGTTATAAGGTAAACTATACACTTAAAGCTGGCTATGCACTAACCATCCCTGCTGGACGTCATGATGGACAGCAAGTCAAAAATGACAGTGCGTAGCTTTGACACCCATCCGTATGTTGTGTATTTTTTTAGGGATGTGGACAACGAAAAATGAGTCCAGCAAGACCATCAGCTCAAGCCGCATGACGTGCAGATGGATCGTGTGTAGTGTTGACGGTTGTCAAAGAATCGTGCATGTTTGATCATGCGTACGCTTGCTGTCTATCAAATCGTCATTTTCGAGCAAGTGCAGTACATATTTTTAGATCACATTCGTTTAATAAATGTTTACTGTTTAATTTTACTTACATTCATTCTTTAGTTTATATTTAATAAGTAATGATTCAGTTTAATATTTAGTTTAGTTTATTCTTCGTTTACATAATACATTCAAATATCATTAACAATTATTATTTTTAATATTGTTATTATTAATTTGTTTTAATTATAATCATAATGGGCCATGAAATAACATCAAAATTTATCGAAAAATATAAATTAAATAGATGTCTGTGGGGACGTATCCTATCAACGAGAACGTCTGGGACGCTGGACGAGTTGCATGACAGTATGGTGCGCACATCCATTACCGACGTCGGGCATGCTGGACAGCAGTGATGGTTAGTGCGTGACCGACTTAAGGTAAACTTACAGGCAGAGAGTACCAGCTGTGACATAACATACACAGTAGGGTCTAACTGATGAATTCACTACTACTACCAACATCTCCCTCCCATTTAATATCAATAATCCACTCCCCATGGAAAAATCCTTATTATGCCAGTCATCTAATCATCTCAGTGGAAGTCGAGTTGATTTGCTTATTTTGGCAGCAAAGACATTATCCACAAAGAATTTGTTCCAGATGGTCAGTGGGTAATTCTATGGTACCTTTGAGGCAGTTTCCAGAACAAGTTCAATGAAACATTCTGAGATGTGGGCCACCCAAACATGAGTGGAGTGTTGCATCATCACAATGTGCCAGCTCATTTACTGCTCGTACATGAGTTTTAAATTCTGCTACCATGACTACCATTACCCACTCCGTATTTACCTGATTTAGGCCCCTGTAACTTGTTTTGTCCCTCAAAATGAAACTCAATGGGGGAACTATTTGACATGGTAGAGGAAATTCAAAAGGTATCACACGACGTGCTGATGAGGCTGATGGAAATAACTTATGTGCAGTGCTTCTAAGCATTAAACTCAGGACTGACGCATCAATGCAGTGGGTGATTTCTTTGAAGGAGATTTTAATGATTATTTGGATCTTTGGGGTTTTCGTGCATACTTTCTCAATTTCCGTATCCTGATTTGTACTATGCGTATGTGCACTGTCTTCCTATCCCTTCCAACCAACATACAAACCTTACTAAGGTACGCGCATGCGCGTCGACTGTTTCTCTTCCACTCTAGATAACATACAAACCATATTACCCTGTACTAGGTTATGTCTATTAGGTTACCCCGTATTAGGTTACGTACACATAGCAAAAATGGAATTTCTAAAAAGTTTACATTAAAAGAAAATGATGAAAGTACTGTTAGCTTTTAACAAATATTGACAATTTTGCCCATACAGAAATGAAAGAAATTGACAGACAAATTGTCTACGAGTTCCCTGGAAGTGTTTGAAAAATGATAAACTTTTATTCTATCATTTACTTGTTACATTATGTAACAGAACAACATTTCTTTATTATTTATTTATGATTTTTAATATACAGGGTGCGGCAGAAAAACATCCCACATTTTGCCGAGTCATTGCACCGGCACTGGTGGAGTGGGGGGTTCGTGGTGTTGGTTTCCGGTAGTGTGTGCCTTGCCGTTTCAGTTGCCATCATGGTGTGGACTGGTATACATCGTGCGTTTGTTGTTGAGTCATTTATCTGGAATAACGAATCTGTGATCACCACACAGAGAGCTTTTCGAATACATTTCGAGCTTAATCGCGGCGATGCTGTTCCGGACAGAAAAACCATACTGTTATGGGTTGAAAATTTTTGGTCTACAGGGTCAGCATTAAAACGGAAACCATCTGGAAGACCATGTTTATAAACCATAAACCGTGTTTATGGTCCATACTTTTTCGAGGAAGAAGGCCAAACGGTTACAGTGAATTCCGCTCGGTATGTGCAAATGTTACAACACTTTTTGCAACCAAAACTCGCCGCACTTGTCAATCGGAATGTGTGATTTCAACAGGATGGGGCCACTGCCCACACAGCCAGAAACTCGATGGCTGTTTTGAGAGAACTGTTTCCCGGGCGCTTGGTCTCGTTACATGGTGACATTCGGTGGCCCAGACGATCACCCGATCTCACCCCTTGCGATTTTTTTCTTTGGGGCCACCTGAAGGCTAATGTTTACCGACATCGACCACAAACCATTGATGAACTGAAGGCTACTATACGCCAAGAAATTGCAGCGATAACACCGCAACTCACCCAGCGAGTGATGCAAAACTTCAGAAATCGATTAGAAACGTGTAAAGGGGAAGAAGGCCACCTTTTAGGCGATATTTTCAAAACCAAGTGAAAGAAACTGCATTCTGTATCCTTTCATATTATGTAATAAAATTTAGAATAGCATCGCTCATGTTTTTTTTGTTAGCCTTTTAAATGTGGGAGGTTTTTCTGCCGCACCCTGTACATAGTATTTGAATTAACTTATTTCCATTTATTTTCCATATAGACGAAGACAGGGTAATTGTAAACATGCAGTTAGGATTATAAACACATGAAATAGTACAATGTCAACTAGTTTACAGTTGTCACTATTTTTGTTTCAATATTTCAAAGGATAAAGAAATTGTAAAACTTTTACGTTTTTACCCATAAAAAGTTTTGTTCCGAGTCGTAGTGAAATAATTATATTTATTATTTGCAGTTATTTCAGTTTTAAAACCTATACACAATTTTTAATCAATCAAAATGTTTCAATCCATTTTCCGTTTACAATTACCCCACCTAACCGCAAATGTAAGGTGTGTCTCTATCTTCAGTTAGCACTTTTAATGTTAATTGCTATGAAAATAAATTGAAATAACGTGTATGAAAAAGAAACGTTAATTTTAGTAGACTTTAAAAGACTTAATACAGGGAGTCTTTAAATTTGTTTTAAAGAGTTTTTTCCTAAAGCTCTTGAATTTTGCTTAGAATAGCCAAAGACCCAATAAATTCTTTTTTACAGTTCTGTATTTAATTTGAATTCAGTATTAGATGGTAAATCCGCCTCTGATGTACACACTTATAAAAGTGTGTGTGCCATGGAATGACATCTTTTTTCCATGATTGTTAATTTTAAAGGTTATAGTACATGTCCGTTAAACACCTGTTGTATTTTACATAAATCGTTAAATATATATTCATCAAATAAATTGATAGGCAAAAAGTGATAAGTGAAAGGATGATTATGTCAAAAGATGTGTATATAATGTATTGTCATTTATTATGTTAGGGTAATATTAGTGGAATGATAATATTCTACCACTACTGTGTTACAGTATACAAATGTAGTGAAATATCTTGGCACAATACTATATAATAAATTTGGATAAAAGGCTCATTTCAAATAGAAAGGATAGCTGGTGTGATCAGACATAACAAATTTGTATTAGTTTTTTGAGAATTTATTCCTATCAAACTGCAATAAGCATATTTTCAAACCTTTATGGTGTCAAATATATCATATGTACAATTTATATATGGTTAAACAATGTATGTACAATACGCATGCGCGTATTATTATTGTTATAACGGATGTATGTATTCTATGAAGGTTAGTTCGGTGAATAAAGTCTTTTCTAATAAACGTGTTGTCTAACTGTATTTGGCAATATAATTCCAATATTAAATAATATCTCTCACAGGTTATGGGGCGACACTAGTAATTTGGAGATATATAGACGTGTGTTAGTTGTAATTACGTCGGAATTATTTACAGAGAAAAGTTTGTTTACATATACAGGCTCAAAGTGAAAGAGTTCGCATGCTTAACCTAAAATGGCTACGTCTACGGTTCCCTTTCCCCTGCTAAAGGCAGATAATTTTTCCACTTGGAAATATAGAATACGTCTTGTTCTGAATAAAGAGGGTGCACTCGTAGCATTAGATAAAACAGACACAGAAATCGCAGCACTCACAGGTGCAGATTTGACCAGTTTCCAAGCTAAAGACGTAAAAGCTCAATGCATCATCGCACAGTCAATATCAGATAAGTATATTGAATACATAGAGAGCGCACAAAGTGCCAAAGAAATGATTGCAAATCTGGAAAATGTCTTCCAGAGAAAAAGCGCATTATCTAAGATGTTTATAATGCGAAAGCTATTGAAAATTAAATTCGTCGATGGCGAATTACAAGATCATTTCACTAAATTCGAAAAACTCATAAAAGAACTCGATGGCGTAAGCAAAGTTGCAAACGATGATACCGACAAAACGTGTTACCTTCTTCTGAGAATGCCGGAAAGCTTTGAGAGCGTCATTACATCGATAGAAACGATAATGAATAAAGACGCGACAGTATATTCGTATTCTGATGTAAAAACAAGGTTATTGGATACTGAACTCAAAAACAAAGAGAACTCCAATGCAGGTGATAAGGTCGATAACGACGGAAACTGCTCTTTCTACTCTCCAGGTGAATATAAGAATAGCTCACAGATGAGGTACGAAAATGTAATATGTCACACATGTAGAGGCAAAGGACATTTCAAAAATGAGTGTCCATCAAACAAGGATGTGCAAACTCAACAGACGCCTCAGACGTCATATCGCGGCCATGTATATCGCGTTAAGAGAGGGAGAGGAAACTCTCGAGGACGTGGAAGAGGCAAGACGACAAGACATACGTCAAATGTTGCACAGAGCGAAGATGATCAAGAAGAAGAATTTGATTTCATTTCCGCTGAAAATATTGAAAAAAAAAATGGTGCTTTATCCTCAGAATTACTAGGAAACACTTGATCCGTTAAATTCATTTTAGATAGTGGTGCCACAAATCATTGAGTATCAGAAAATTTGGAAAAGCTTACGGAAAATGTTGAAGAAATGGAGAATAAAATGGAAATAAAAATAGCAAATGGTAGCACTATAAAAGGTACAAAAAGAGGTATAATTCGCTTGAAAGTGTTGAACAATAAAAATAACAGTTATGTTTTCATAAGATACCTGCTATTATTGTACCTGAGTTTCCCTACAATCTATTATCAGTGAAAAGAATGAGTTCAAAGGGATTTGATGTTCAATTCAATAGTGGTGGAAAATCAGTTACTATCTCAAATAACAAATTGCAAATGAAATGTGAATCCGAAGGAAATTTGTATGTGGCTCAATTTTCAATAGCACACACTTCGATGAGTGAAACTTGTTGCATTTCATTAAGTAAGGATCTACTATGGCACCGAAGACTTGGACATCTCAATGCTCAAGGTCTAGGATCACTAAATTTTCCACACAATTTTGGAGTATGCAGTCCCTGTAACCAAGGTAAAGCAAAACGAAAGCCTTTTAAGGATGTACCCCTACCAAGGTCAAACAGAATTGGAGAACTCATTCACAGTGACTTGGCTGGTCCTTTTAAAATATACACCATGAAAGTTGAAAAATATTATCAAACAATTATCGATGACTATTCACATTTTACCCAGGTTTTCCTTTTAAAACACAAAAATGAAGCAGAAAGAAATATTATGAATTATGTCCAAGAGTTAAAGGCCAGAGGATATTACTCTTCAAGAATCAGGTCAGATTGTGGTGGAGAGTACTCATCACATGTGTTTAAAAATTTCTGTATACAAAAAGGAATAGTCAACGAATACACTTTGCCACATACACAGCAGCAGAATGGAGTCAGCGAAAGAATCAATTTCACTCTAATGAGTAGAGTACGAACACTATTCGCTGAAACAAATTTGCCTAAGTTCTTGTGGGGTGAAGCAATACGTTGTGCTGCATACCAATTGAACCGCTCTCCAACAGTTGCCCTGAAGGAAAATAAGGTACCTGCTGAAGTCTACCTAGGTAAAGTGAATTATGACAAGTTGAGGGTTTTTGGTTCAAAGGCTTGGGCATATAAACTGCCTGTTCCAGCAGACAAGCTAGAAACAAGATCAGTTGAATGCATTATGTAGGCTATGCTAAAAATGGGTATAGACTATGGGTACCCAAAACAAGTGAAATTATAATCTCAAGGGATGTTACCTTTGATGAAATTAAGATACTGGATTAATCACATATTCAGATGCAGATTGGGCAGGAGACATCACCAGCAGAAAGAGTACAAGTGGATGTATAATATATCACTGTAACAACCCTGTATCCTGGTTTACAAAGAAACAAACATGCGTATCCCAGTCAACAGCTGAAGCGGAATACATAGCATGTGCAATGGCAGCGATGGATGTGGTATACTTTCAACGCATACTTGTGGACTTGAAGTGCAATGTCTTAATTCCTTTAATTTATGTAGACAACCAAAGTGCACTTAACATGTGTGAAAGCTATGAGAATAGCAGACGTACTAGACATGTAGACATTAAATATCACTACATTAAGGATCTTATACACAAAAAACTTATTGAATTAGACTACATAAAAACCCAAGATAATGTAGCTGATATTTTCACAAATCCTTAAATAATATAAAGTTTGCAAAGTTTTTTGAAAAACTCAACATAAAATAGTTTTCAGATACAAAAAATTTTCAACTTTGCATTTATTTTTTTTATTTAAGTATATTTATCAACAGTACTCATACCAAAACTGTTCCAAATGTAAATTAAGGGTATTTAAATTATATGGGTATTTAAATTGAGGGGGAATGTCAAATATATCATATGTACAATTTAAATATGGTTAAACAATGTATGTACAATACGCATGCGCATATTATTATTGTTATAACGGATGTATGTATTCTATGAAGGTTAGTTCGGTGAATAAAGTCTTTTCTAATAAACGTGTTGTCTAACTGTATTTGGCAATTGTTAAAGTGTGGAATGAAGAAATATAAGAGTTTTCACAGTATAATAAAGTTTATTAAACCATACACAATACATACTTAATACACAGTGCTACGACACGTGCGTCACTCATGGCGTCTTGTTACAAACTGAAAACTAACAAACTTATACATGCTCACGCGCATTACATATATTGTACAATATAAATGTATTGCATATATCCAACACGCCTCCTTACATTTATATTGTATTTACAAATTCAATTTTTACAAATACACATTTCAAGTTCAACTTTTCAAGTTCAGCATAGTTCGAAATCTCTCAAACTTTTCTTTACACAATGACTTTGTAAATATATCAGCAATATTATCATCAGAATTTACCTTTACAACATTAATCATATTTTCTTTTATACATTCGTGTACATAATGATAATGAACTTCAATATGTTTAGAATTTTTCGTAAAACTTCCATACTTTGCTAAACTTATCGCTCCCGAATTATCTTCAAAAATATTAATCGGTTTTTCTAAAGTTACATTAAACAATTTTAGCAATTCTTTCACAAATTTCAATTCACTCACAGCTTCCGACAACGCTACATACTCTGCATATGTCGAAGCCTTTGTTACACACTTTTGTTTTCTCGACTTCCAATAAATTACATTACCAAATAATCGAATTACATAACCAGTTGTAGATTTTCTGTCCAAATGGTCACCAGCCCAATCGGCATCAACATAACAATCTATAATTTCAGAATTATCATTTCTTTTATAAGTCAATTTTAAATCTTTCGTTAAATACAAGTACGTTAATATTCGCAAAGCATATTTAAAGTGTGTTTCATTATAACAATTCTGATATCTACTTAAATAATTTACACTAAAGCTTATATCAGGCCTTGTAGCTGAGCTTATATATAATAATGCACCAATTAAATTTCTATATTGAATATTCCTTCCACAAATATCAGACTTTTCAACTTTTAAATTTACCTCCATAGGTGTATTATACATCTTACTGTTTTCTAAATTATACTTTCTTACTAATGACTCAATATATTTTGTTTGACTTAATTTTATTTCGCATTTACAGAACTCATACTCTACGGTAATACCAAGATATTCTTTAATTTTACCAAGATCTTTCATTTTAAATTTTTCTGATAAAAGATTCTTAATATTTTGCATTTTTTCTTTGTTACGTCCACAAATTAATAAATCATCCACAAATATTAATAAATAAATAGTATCTTTTCCATTTCCAAAAGTATATAAACAATAATCTAAATTACTTTTCTTAACACCCAAACTTATTAAAAATTTATCAAGACATTCATACCAAGCTCTGGGACTTTCCTTTAAACCATACAAAGCCTTTATTAACTTACACACTCTATTTGTGCCATCCTCATAACCTTTTGGTTGATGGACATATACCTCAGAACTTACTTTACCATTTAGAAATGCAGTTTCTACATCCATTTGTTCAATAATTAGACCCATTTGACAACAGTATGATAATAAAATCTTTAAAGTTTGCATTCTCGCAACAGGAGAATAAACATCATCAATTTTATCGGTTTGCTGAAAACCTCTTACAACTAACCTGGCCTTATAAGCATTGTCAGACTTTTTTGTATAAATCCATTTTACATCCAATATTTTTTTACCATTTACATTTTCAACTAATTGCCAAGTCTTATTTTTATTTAACGAATCAATTTCTTTATCCATAGCTTTTGACCAATACTTACTTTCATTGCTTTTAAGCGCCTCCTCAAATGTACTAGGAGTATCTGCTCTACAATAATTTGCAAAAATATTACTATTATATACATAATAATCTTCATATCTTTTTGGTGGGTTTCTTATGCGCTCAGATTTTTTTATTTTTTTTCATTTTCATCCCCTAGATTTTCATCTGTACCTTTAAAGCTATCAACAAGAGATTCATTATCTGAAGATTCATATACTTCTTCTTCAAATTCACATTCATTCAAGCCAATACAATTTACATTTTCTTCAACAATATCAACATGTCTAGCCACTATTACTTTTCCATTAATTAGCACTCTATAACCAACTTCACTATAACCGATCAAAATTCCCATATCAGCCTTTTTATCCCACTTCGAAAATCTTTTTTGTTCCGGTTTTCTTACAAAAACTTTACTACCATATAAATGTAAATTTGAAACATTCGGTTTCGTCCCAAAAAATATTTCATAAGGAGTTTTCTTTTCTATAGTATTTGATAACGTACGATTTTTCAAATAAGTAGCAGCACAAACTATTTCAGGCCAATATTTTTTATGGATTTGTGCTTCAGCTAATAAACAACGTGACATATCCATTATCGTTCTGTTAAACCGTTCTGCGGTTCCATTTAATTCATGTATGTAAGCAGGACAATTATTAATTATAATACCTTTTTCTTTGGCAAAATTATAAATATTACCATTTAAGTATTCTTTCCCATTATCACACCTCAAAAATTTAATTCTTTTACCCGTTAAGTTTTCACATTCATTTACATATTGAACAAGACAATTGAAAACTTCTACTTTAGACATCATGGTATAAACTTTAGCTATCTTACTGTAATCATCAATAAAGGAAATAAAGTATTTTTCCCCGTTTAGACCAGCTGTTTTAAAAGGTCCACACACATCAGTATGAACAATTTCTAAAATATCTTTTGCTCTTTTTCTGTTATTTTCAAATGGAATATTATGCATTTTATTTTCAACACATATTTTGCACTTCATGAATTCTGATTCAAGTTCATTTGGAATACCGCTTAACAATTTATGTTTACACAAAATATTCAAATAATTAAAATTTACATGGCCCAGCATACGATGCCACCTTTCTTTTTTACTCATATTATTACAATTTTTATTTGCAACATTTACCAATGACTCACATTTTTTAATTTACTTTTCATCTTATATAGACCATTTTCTTTCCAAGCTACAGCTGTAGTATTTCCAAAATTATCAATAATTTTTGTCATTTTACCTTTAGAAATAATAGTATTATTTTCCGTTATTTTACCATAACTTATTAAATTTGTATGCATATCTTTAGCATAAAATACATTTTGCATGTTTACTTCATTTTTCTTACCAAAAAGATCAAAGTAACTTACCACATTACCAATTTTAGTTGCTTTTACAACTCTATTATCTCCCAAATAAACATTAACAGGTTCTTTAAGTATCATACATTTATCAAAATATTTATCATTATTTATTATATGGTCAGTACAACCGCTATCTAATAACCAATTAATCTCGCAATTATTAAACTTATCTTTATCTACCTTACTATTATGCGCCGTGTGATAGTCGACTCTTATAACCCATGCGCTCGTATCTGGATTCTTCTGCTGCGACTGAGTTGCTTGATGTGCTCTTGCACCTTGCTGACTTCGAAAATTGCCATGCCGTCTGGCGTAGTTACTTTTTTCGGTTTCTTGTCGGCCTCGTGGTGCTCGCCATGTATTGCTGCTGCCTGCCGCTTGGCCACCATATTTACAGTCTCTCTTGATATGACCAGTTTTGCCACATTGAAAGCATGTTCGCAGTTGTCGACTTTTATCCGCCATGAATGCGTTAGATTTTCGTCCAGAATATTCATCCTTTTGATGCTTTATTTCCGTCATTTGAATTTTACTTTTCACATAATCCACAGTTTGATCTTCTTTTAATGCGTCTATTAAATCGCCTATATAACTGTATGAATCCGGCAACGTATTTAACACATAATTTAATTTTTCTTTTTCTGAGACAGTAGCACCCGCGTTTTTAAGCTCGTTCACAGTTTTTTCAAAATCACTGAAGAATGTCGCTGCATCAGTATAATTTTTAAGTCTTAATTTTTCCAATTTATTTCTATATACAATTTGCAATGCCGTAGACTTTTTCAAATACATTTCATCAAACTTTTGAATTATTTCATACGCCGTTGTTTTATCACTAATAAATTCCAATTGCTTATTCGTTATATTACTGTATATATAGTTCATAACCTTTAAATCATTATCATCCCACGGGTCTTTATCCTGCGCCGTTTTTGCTCGTGTTATCACTTCATCACATTTTTTAAATTTCAAAAACAACACAATACGTTTTCTCCACATACTATAGTCCTCTCCATCAAACACTGGAATTGTAATGTCATTGTACTTCGCCATTTTTCGTATCACAGCATGCGACAGCACAAAAAAACGATACTTTACTCACTTAAACTCTTGACCACAAGTTTATTTAAACCACGCTCTGCTACCATGTTAAAGTGTGGAATGAAGAAATATAAGAGTTTTCACAGTATAATAAAGTTTATTAAACCATACACAATACATACTTAATACACAGTGCTACGACACGTGCGTCACTCACGGCGTCTTGTTACAAACTGAAAACTAACAAACTTATACATGCTCACGCGCATTACATATATTATACAATATAAATGTATTGCATATATCCAACAGCAATATAATTCCAATATTAAATAATATCTCTCACATATGGATGTGTGTCATGGAATTTACAGATTGCACCAAAAGAAACAATTAAAATAAATCTTTTCAATTAAACAAAAATTGGTCTTGTAATCTCTCTCCCTCTCTCCTATGGCGCTACAGACCAAATCGGGCCCTGGCCTCCACCAATCTCCGCCTCCACTCCACTCTATCCACTGCAACCCTCCTCCAGTTTCTTATCCCCATGTCTCTCGCTTCCTCTGCAACGCCATCTTCCCACCTCTTCCTCGGTCTACCTCTAGGTCTCGTTCCCTCCCATGTACCCATGATAACTTTCATCTTTTTTACATAATTAACAAAAGAAATATAAATGTATTTCTATATGCATATTCTCAATTCTTATAACTCTTACCTTCTCTGGGTCCAGGATCCTGTTACACGAACTCACAGTCTATAAGAGAGGTTACTGGGTTCGTTACGTAATAAACACGCTCTTTGACTACTTTAATTAGCTCTGTTTATTATTCGATTTCAACATTGGTTTTAATATTCTTTTAAATTTACTTAGTATTCATTTTCTTTTCAAAACTATTACTGTTCATCTTAATTATCTTTTCTTCGAAAAATACAAAAACAAACATTTAGGCTACTTTAACATGGCAAATATCCTAATACTACTTTCAAACCTTAACGTAAAACAATTTTTAATTAAATTATAGGAAGGCAACCCAGTTTTGCTCACACGTACACACTTTCATACTTTTCCCTTTTATTTAGTTTAAAGCGCTTTTTAACATTTCATAATTATTAGTTATCATAGTTACTCTGTTGGTATTTTCCTGCCGAACACGCGTATCACTTCTTCCATTGTATTTCACCGTTTGCGTCCAAACTACATCCTCACTAAATTTTGATCATTGCCTAACTGTTCGAGTTATTCAAATTTAATTGTTAACTTTTTGTTGCAAGTTTGTTTGCATGCTATATCACTTTAAATTATACTTTTTAACACATTTTGAAGTTCTTAATAAATTTTTTGGTTTGCGAGGCTTTGTGCTGAACCGGCCGAAGCCGCAGCTGTAGATAGACAGACGCCAACACCAGGTGTCCAAGATGGCCAAAAAAATGTTCTCATACTGACCAACTTGTTTTGTGATTGGCTAAAAGGGCATCACGTCACACAGTAATTTGTTAACTACGCTGTATAGTATATTCACTCTAAATGACCAGCTAGCCTAGTACGTGCTTATTCACATGTAAGAGCAAGCATCCGCGCACAAGTTCACATTCCAGAGCAACTGAAAACGGTGCATGTTGATAGCTTTTCTGGACAAACGTGCATATGGGCGTTCCCTACAGGAATGTCTATTGTTAAAGACTGAGGCCCTGTGTGGGTAACTCTTCTGCATCGCATTCACAATTAAATTAACATCCCTCACCCAACTCTGTCCTGTTACAATACCCCCCAATGAGAGGTTTTCTGCTGAAACAGAAAAACTCTCATTGCTAAACCCTAAGAGGATCAGCGAGGATATGGCGCCAACAACTCCCCTTTAATTCCTTAACACATCATGGGTAAACTACCCCCCTAGCTCGGCGACTATGGCTGCACCTGCACGACATTACTGGACTTCTCTGTTCGAGATCCCAACACCATAAAGTCGGACAGGCACTCACCACAGTATCACCTCACCTTGTAACATTTTAATAAAATTCCATAACTGGCCTTATTCCAAACCAGATCCTCAACCGATATATCTCCTCTTACATACATACTGGATTGCCTTTAGCAAAATACTGGGTGCGTACACATATTCATTACTACTTTAAACACAGTGTCTCTATATTAATTATTAATATAAAATTCACATAAATATTTTATATTTGCTTCTAAACAAAATTCATTCCCCTTTCTCAACCTTTTATTTGTTTGCTTGATGTTACTGTTTCAAATCAAATTAAAGTATTTAAATTTTGTTCAAAAAGTGAAATAAATCTAAGTCCCTTACCAAAGATTCACATTGAAGTTAATTTACATCATCTCTCTCAATTAATTAATTTAATCATAATTTTCGAAATCCCAAAATCCTTTAAATGAATTTACTTTATAACTCTTCTTAACTAGATGCTAACAATCGTAATATACAAAATAAAATAAACAACTTATTTCTATCATAAATTCCCTTATCACTATATTTGTTTACAAAACATACAATATGAATCAGTTAATACATTATCAATACACACAATCATCAATATATCGTGAACATGAAAACTCAACACAATCTGTACTTCAAACAAAATAAAATAATTTTTTTTTCAATAACTAAATGAATTTAAATTCCAGAAATATATATTCTGATAATTACTAAAAGGAAACATTATTAAATTAAATTAATTACTCAAAGAACATATGAGTTGATTACATTGAACATTATACAGTCCACACCAGTCATCAGCTGATGTCTCATTGTCAGGTGAATGACCTTACCCTAGGCACACTACATACAAATAACACACATACAAAATTATACAAAGTAAAATACATAATACATGTTTATAATCCGTACACTCTAACATAGTACCACATAATAAAACATAAACATTCATAAATAATACAAATCTCATTCCATTAAAATAAACATTTAATTTGCATCTGAATAAAATTACAAACATTTCAATTTTAGGTTGAGTTTCAAATTCTATTAACTCTTCCACTGGTTACATTTATTATTACATTTCGACCATGAATTTCTATTAAGTATCTTCGCCATTAATTTGTTTGGGTGGCTCCCAGTCATTCACAACGATTTGATTTATTGAATGGGCATTTAAATATGACCTTACCCCCTTCTTCCTTCTAACAACCACTAACGGACTTGCATAGGGTGACACCAATCTCTCAAAATATTTACCTCCATTAACTTCTCTTACTCACCTTAAATCATTCTCCTCTTACAATAAAATACCTGATACCCTTTTTGTACCTAGGATGTGTGTTCCCTTCCCGTATACTCATTCCCTTATTAGTTTCTGGCCCTTCCAGGCAACTCCGCCAAACCTCATTTAAAACTATTCCTCCCGCCACAACGCCTGTCATTGAGGACTCCTTACCACACCACCCTCTTTACAAAATTTCACCACCATTTATTTACTCTCCATTTACATCACTCTCACTTTCTCTACATACATGCACTCCCGCTACTGTGTCCCTACTATTAACCCGTTTTCTGTATTACTTTTATTCCAAAATTCTTATTTTGTCTAACACCCATTTAAAATTAACTCTGATTGATTCAAATGCCTTATTGAAATAATTATTATCACCCAAACTCTATCTTTTACAACATTTTACATTAATATGATCATTGAAAATTACGCTAGAAATTTATAACTACCTCAAATTAATTTAATCATCTAATTTGAAACATTTTAAACTCATTTAACATTTATTATTAAAACATTAAACATTTTACTTTACTTCAAAGTCATTATCAAATTTATACTTACATATGGTCAATCACTCCATCAAATGAACACATAATTACTGTCATTAATTCCAAATATAAACAATTCATCACCATAAATATCACGTACAACCATATGTACCTTCTGAAACATTATAACAATCATACGACTCCACAACTGAACACATTTTACATTTATTTACTATTTATTTTCAAGTTCAAATCTTATAAAAATCATTTAAATTCATTATCAAACTTTATCTCTACCACATTTAAATTAATTAATTCATCTATAATTTATTTTAACTCAATCAGTTATTTAAACACAACTTATTTTAATTACCTTACTCCAAAACAATTACAATTCATTTATTACAAACTCTCATTATTTATTTAGTCTGATAAAATATTATTATTATTATTAAATCAATTTCTACTACATATGCACATTGTTTACCTAAAATACATTTTATAACACAAACAATTAATTTCACTATAAATTTATTTACAATTTTTTGTCATTTTTTCCGTTTACCACACCTCATTACCTAATTTAGCCAAGTAGTTACCATGAACTAAAATAAAATGTCCATTCACTGTTTCTAACCCCCATCATCGTATATTAGTCTTATGTTTTTATAACACAACTCATCTTTATCCACATACATTACATTCTTATTATTAATATAATAACCCATTAACTCTGTGTCATTCGTAATACCATTATAACTTATAGGATTATTTCTTTTTATTATTTCATAAACCTCGTCAACATTAGTTATTTTTGTCCAGTCTCCCTTAATATTATTTGTTATTCCCATGTCATTTGTATCATCATATTCATTTACTATATCAATCACATCATAAGGTAAGTGTTTATCATCGACAACGGTATCATCAAAATAATTATCAATATCTACTACAACCGGTAAGTATTTCATATCGTCTATTTTCTCCAATTCTGACCTCTCTATCAACTCTTTATAGCTTCTACTTAACTTAAATACCTCTATCATTTTCTCTCTCTCTCTCTCATAATCACTTTCATCACAATACCTGTCATAACGCCACTGACCTACTTCACTCCGTGCAAAAGGCACCACAAACTTACTACACTTCTTGGCTCTTCCAAGAACACCACAAAAAATTACGGGACTACTCGAAGCCACCTCGTCTTCCACATAACCTCTGGAGGAAACTCTGTCCTCATAAAACACTTGTGAAAACTCTGTTTCACCATATACTTGGGGAAAATCTGCCCTTTGCCCACCTAACCTCTCTTCACACTCTCTCACAACCTCATCAGCACTCGCTGACACTTCGTTACTAGACTCTACTTCAACAAAATCTTCATTATCGCTCTCAATATTAACCACCTTCCTCTCTAGCACCACATTTTTACTTATATCATTGTTATTCTCACTTTTTACTTCAATATTAAACTCACTACCGTATTACCACTTACCTTGTTATTAATTATTTCTTCACTATTTTTCGTCATATTACCGCTATCACTTACCTTCTTATTCATTATCTGATTTAATTTACTGTCTAACCTTTTATTCATTTCGTTAATCTTCTCTTTGCAATTGTTACTTATTGATTCTACTATCTGCTCTTTCATACTAGCACAACGTGCATTAATTTCATTCACTTGCTTACTAAAATTAATATTTTGTTGTTTTATTTCATCTCTGATCTCATTCAACTTTTCACTAAAATTATTTTTAATTTTATCATTTTGTTCATCAAATCTAACATCAAACTTATTATTTTGTTCATTTAATTTGTCATTAATTTCGTTCTTCTGTTCATCGAACTTGCTATTAATTTTATTGAATTTAACATCAGAATCACTCTTTTGTTCATCAAATTTATTTAACAGTAACTGCATCATACTCATCATATCACTATTATTCTCTTTCTTAACTGAGGTTTGCGTCGATTGACTCGTTACGCCTTCCATTATTCTCGATTCAGTCTCGCTTAAATCGCTATTTATTTGACTCTCAGTTTGACTATCAGTGAAGCTGACGTCCTTGTTACTATTTTCATTAGTATTCATTTTTTATATTATTTAGTTTTTTACTTATTCATAATACATCTATCAATCATATTATAACATACTCTTATTTCTCTGTACTTAATTTTAATTCATATGTAACTCCCACTAATGTCTCTTACATCTGCGAGTAGGCATAGCCTATACGAAATATAATTTGTATAAACTGTCCCAGTTCGGGGCCATTGATAACTTTCATCTTTTTTACATAATTAATAAAAGAAATATAAATGTATTTCTATATGCATATTCTCAATTCTTATAACTCTTACCTTCTCTGGGTCCAGGATCCTGTTACACGAACTCACAGTCTGTAAGAGAGGTTACTGGGTTTGTTATGTAATAAACACGCTCTTTGACTATATTAATTAGCTCTGTTTATTATTCGATTTCAACATTGGTTTTAATATTCTTTTAAATTTACTTAGTATTCATTTTCTTCTCAAAACTATTACTGTTCATCTTAATTGTCTTTTCTTCGAAAAATACAAAAACAAACATTCAGGCTACTTTAACATGGCAAATATCCTAATACTACTTTCAAACCTTAACGTAAAACAATTTTTAATTAAATTATAGGAAGGCAACCCAGTTTTGCTCATATGTACACACTTTCATACTTTTCCCTTTTATTTAGTTTAAAGCGCTTTTTTAACATTTCATAATTATTAGTTATCATAGTTACTCTGTTGGTAGTTTCCTGCTGAACACGCGTTACACTCCTCCCATTGTATTTCACCGTTTGTGTCCAAACTACGTCCTCACTAAATTTTGATCATTGCCTAACTGTTCGAGTTATTCAAAGTTAATTGTTAACTTTTTGTTGCAAGTTTGTTTGCATGCTATATCACTTTAAATTATACTTTTTAACACATTTTGAAGTTCTTAATAAATTTTTTGGTTCGCGAGGCTTTGTGCTGAACCGGCCGAAGCCACAGCTGTAGATCGACAGACACCAACACCAGGCGTCCAAGATGGCCAAAAAAATGTTCTCATACTGACCAACTTGTTTTGTGATTGGCTAAAAGGGCATCACGTCACACAGTAATTTGTTAACTACGATGTATAGTATATTCACTCTAACTGACCAGCTAGCCTAGTACGTGCTTATTCACACATAAGAGCAAGCATCCGCGCACAGGTTCACATTCCAGAGCAACTGAAAACAGTGCATGTTGATAGCTTTTCTGGACAAACGTGCATATGGGCGTTCCCTACAGGAATGTCTATTGTTAAAGACTGAGGCCCTGTGTGGGTAACTCTTCTGCGTCGCATTCACAATTAAATTAACATCCATCACCCAACTCTGTCCCGTTACACCCAGCAAACCCCTCTTAGGGTTCCTGCCATCCTCCATTCTCATAACATGTCCGGCCCAATGCGATCTTTGAATTCTTATAAATTTTGAGACTGGTATCTCTTTATATATTTGTTACAGTTCGTTGTTGTATCTCAGTCTCCATGAGCCATTTTCTTGTATTGGGCCTATAATGCGTCTGAGGATTTTCCTTTCAAAGGTGTCTACTATGTCGACTGTTTTCTGTGTGATTGTCCATGCCTCACACCCGTAGCATAACACCGGTTTGATAACAGTCCTATATATTTTCATTTTTGTTTCCCTGTGCACATCCCCAGAGCTAAATGATGGCAGCAATGCGAAGTATGCCTTGTTAGCCATGGTGGTCCGTCTTTGGATCTCCGGCTCCTCTGATCCAGTCTTTGCTAGATTCACTCCGAGATACGTGAAATTGTCCACCACTTCAATTGTGTCCTCCTCTATCTCGATGTTATTATGAACCCGGTCCCTTCTTGTTTGGATAAGCATTTTTGTTTTATCCGTATTTATGGCTAGCCCAACTTCCTTGGCTTTGTTTTTAAGTTCTATAAATATTTCTTTAGCTGCCGTGATCCGTCTTGACATGATGTTAATGTCATCTGCATATGCGGCTATCTGTACAGTTTTATATGTTAACAGATTGGAGCTATTTATTGATAAGCCTCTAATTACATATTCCAATGCAATATTAAATAGTGTTGGGGCTAACCCATCTCCTTGCTTTAGTCCTCGTGTAATATTTATGGGTTCAGTTAGTTGGCTACCCACCTTTACTTGGGCTTCAGTCTGCTGCATAGTTAGTTGCGTTAATCTTACCAGCTTGCCTGGTATTCCAAATTCATGCATTATGGTGTAGAGTTTGTCTCTATTAATAGAGTCATACGGTTGCCTGAAGTCCACAAAGATCTGGTACACATCAATATCACGTTCCCATCCACATCTTCCAGGTCGGAATCCAGCTTGGTATTCCCATATATTTTCTGTGAGGGGTCTCAACCTTTGGTTCAAGATGTACGCAAAAACCTTGTAGGAGGTGCACAACAACGAAATGCCTCTGTAATTTCTACATTGAAGTTTGTCGCCTTTTTTATAAATGGGGTATATAATGCACTTATTCCATTCCATGGGGATTTGTTCCGTTTGCCATATGTCCACGATTAAGGAGTGCAGTGCGACTGCCACATCAGTACCTCCAGCTTTAAGCAGTTCTGCAGGAATTAAGTCTGTACTTTGTGCCTTGTTGTTCCTGAGGGCACTAATAGCTTCTTCTGTTTCCTGAATTGATGGTGGGTCAGATTCCATCTCCCCAATGTTTGCATTCCATGGAGTGTGAGCAACAATTTCTCCTACCTGTAGCATACCACCAAGGAGGCCATAGAAGTACTCTCGCCAGATAGTTTTAATTTTCTCTGGATCACTGACAATTCTATTCTCTCTGTCTCTACATAGTGTTGAAGATGGTTTATAACCTTCCCTGAGATGCTTGAGATATTTATAAGCATTCCTTATTCTTCCATCTGCAAAGTCCTGCTCCATTTTGAGAAGCAACCCATTTTCAAAAGTTCTTTTCTTTTTTCTACATACTTTATTTGCCAGTCTTCTATTCTCTTCATATTCTTGCTTCCTTTCTCTAGTCCTACACTGAGAATACTTCCTGTGAGCCTCATTCCTTGGTGCAATACTCTCCCTGGATTCCTCATCAAACCAGTCCTCCTGCCTCCGTCTATCCTCTATTCCTAGCACCTCTCTGGCGGTTTCCAGAAGTGCGCACTTAAGGCTCTGCCATTTCTCTTCCACTGTTCCTGCGACTGCGCTGTTCAATTTATTCCTCACTTTCCCAGCGTATTCCTGTACCTTTTCTGGGTCCTTTAAACTCGCTGTGTTAACCTTATCCTGTCTTCTGAGTCTGTCCTTCCTATATATGGCCACCCTGCATCTAAACTTTACCTGCACCATATAGTGATCAGAACCAACTGACGCTCCTCTCCGGGTTTTGACATCAATGATACTTGTAGCTGCTCTTTTATCTGTGATCACATGATCTATCTGGTTGACTGTTTTCCCATCTGGGGCTACCCACGTTCCCTTATGGATATCACAGTGTGGGAATTGAGTTGAGCTGATAACCATATTCCTGCTTGTAGCGAAATCGATAAGCAGTTCCCCATTTCTGTTGGATTCATTGTGTAAACTGTGCCTACCTATGGTGCCAAGGTATGCATCTTCTTTCCCAATTTTCGCATTCATGTCCCCCATGATTAGTTTAATGTCATTCTTAGGGGCGGTGTCATATTTTTTCCAGCAATTGGTAAAATTCAGCTTTAATGTCTTCATCCTTCTCATCAGTCGGGCAGTGTATGTTTATGATTGACAGATTGAAGAATTTAGTAGCCAATCTTATTCTACATATTCTCTCGTTGACTGGGTGGAAGTCTACTATGAGGTGTTTTAAGTTTCTGTCAACTATAAATGCCACTCCCAGTTCTCTTTTCCCCTTCTCTCTTCCGCTGTATAATACCATATGAGTTTTAGTATCTCTTACTCCATTTCCCAGCCATCTTGTTGGTCTTGTAATATGAGTCAGTAATACAGCGGGAACTAATCAGTTAATTGCTATTACAAAATGCCTTATTCCTTTTTCATGATGATCAGATTTTGCTATACGCCTGCATAAATAAAAATTATTAAAATGCTTAACTCTCAACACAAAGTATTTAAACTATTAAGATGAAAAGTTCATCACGTCACATATTCTAGTAACAAGGTAAGTTTTTTGAATAGTGTTTTAGCTGAATTTATACACTAGGAGGACACTCAACATTTAGTTTGTGTGTGTAACTCTGGTTAATCAAAGAGAATTATTTGTGTAAATTCAAATTTAGTAATACAAATCTACTACCGTAAAGAGCTGGAATGCTATGCATTAAAG
This sequence comes from Magicicada septendecula, assembly GCA_034769895.1. Taxonomy (NCBI): domain Eukaryota; kingdom Metazoa; phylum Arthropoda; class Insecta; order Hemiptera; family Cicadidae; genus Magicicada; species Magicicada septendecula. Next base: position 71,883,958 of record CM068369.1, on the reverse strand, counting down.
AATTTTAACTAACTTTATAAAGGGAAAACTGGTTTACATACATTATTTCTGAAAATAATAATCCTGAAATGTAATCAGTACTTATATCAAGTTAAGTGGAATAATTAAATAGATTCTTCAACTTGCACGTTGCAAACTTCAGGTGCTAAACCTTTACTTTATTTTTAATTTAACATCAATTTATGTTCGGCAACGTTAAAAAGAACATGTTATGGCCCCTGAGAAAGTACACAGTGAGTTGAAGCTGGCTTAAATGAAGGTAAACATTTTATCTAATAATTAGTGTACCATGTTAGAAAACATGTGCAATACATATTATAAAAAGAAGAATATTGTTGTTACTTCCATGTTCCATAAGGAAATGGATGGCGAAAAAAATTGTGTTCGAGATAAGGGCTGATTCTGATTGTACTACCCTCAAAACATGAAGAAAAGTTATTTTTGAAAGATGTCTGTGTGTAGAATTTTGTCTATGGCGAACGATAACTGCCGCAAATTCAAATAATTGTTTGCATATTGTTACGCCGGTCTACTCGATCGTCGTAGGTACAGTGGAAAACAAATTACAAGACACCAATTAAGTCACTAATCACACCTTTAATTTTTACAGTTAAACAGTTCGTAATTAACAACACAGTCTCTACAACAAATAAAATGAAAATTGTTCACGTGCAATAAAATGTCCACTAAAATTAAACACAATTGTATTACAATTGTACCGTCCGATTATAAATCACCACTCTTAACTAATAACCACTTGAACGCGCACAGTAATATCACTACTATAACTCTCGAACCGCACTGTCACTATCTCAAACTAATACCGCTGACTCAATATACTGACTCTAAGGCCGCTGTCGCCATGTATTTATACCCACGCTCACAGACGAGAACCTTCCTAATTGCATCTTAGGGCTCGTGTGAACTACATAATTAACTGCGGCCTTGACACAGTCCACACGGCTGGCGCCTTTCAGAAACCTCTTGAAAATGCGTCGACAAGCACGTAGATTGTTCTGTGATGTCGCAACACTGCCCCCTCTTTAAGCCTGTGCATCCCGAACTGGCAAACCATCTCTGAAGTAATACCAGGCGATCTAGGTGGACGTCCTTGCGAAAGATAATTCTCCCGTTCTTCGAATTCAGTCTCGTGTGATCCGAACATCACATTCCCAGGAATGCGAGTCTTCTGCTCAACCACTAGTTTCGCTGGAATCACTCCCGTTGCATCATGTACTGATGACTTAAACACCACTGGCTAATCCAAGTTTGTTTGGTTCTCATCGACAACCTCTTGCGTAACCTTATCTTCAGCCACTTTGCACTCGGGCGCTTCTATCAGCTCAGGAACAAGCAAGAGTTTTGTCTCGACACCCATCATCGAGTTTTCCTCTGCTAGTTCTTCCTCCATTTCCGCTTGCAATAGGGAGGGTTCCTCTTGACCAGACCTGACTTTTTCTTCGACTAATGCCACTCGCTTAATCGAATGGTTGGTAGACCCTGTCATTTTAGCCATGCAAAGCTTTATCTTCTCTTGGCCAACCTCTGTATTGTACAAGAGCTAATTAGAGGCTGGCGGTTGCTGACTAAGTCAGGGAGCACAATGGATACTGTTGCGCCCGTGTCAACTGTAAATGATGTTGGTTTACCTTCCGCAAATCCATTAACGATCAAATTTCCACTGGTCTTATGTAGCGTGGAAACTGTGTGCTGTTCTGGGGCTTTACTTCTCCAATTGGTGCGATCACTCTCTTCTCTCGGTATTGTAATGGGTCTAAATTTACCTAAATATTATTGTGTAATTTCATAAATTCTATAACATGCAAAGATGAGGCCCTTTTGAGGGGAGGCGAAGCCAGTAAATAATTTTCATGACCATGTATGGTTATGCAGTAAAAAACGAAAGTCTATTTATAGCCAGTGACCTGAACACATCAAGTATTTTGTTGACGAAAAACATTTCGCGACGAAGTTAAAAAGGTGATACTCCACTCAACGAAACTCTTCAAGGCTGAGGACGAGACGGATAGTGGGGAGCGGGGTGAAGCAGTTTGAGACGCCCCAAACGGAAAGTTTGTAACACTGAACGCCAGTCGACTTTCATCTTTTGCTGTCTGCAGCAGCAATCGCAGGCGCCCGCATACAACAAAAATGTGAATCTTTCTATACATTTCAAAGTGAAAACCGTATTTGGCTAAATATTCATCAACAGTAACTAATTAAAACAAATTGACAGTTCGGCAGTAACACGTAAAAATCTGACAGTGAAAACAGTAAAACAACGCATGCCATGTGGTGAAATTCTACGCAGCATAATCAAGGGAAGTAGACATTTCAACAATATATACCATTTCAACATTTTAAAATACTGGCATTTTTAAATTGAGCTCAATAAAAAAGAAATGTAGAAGTGTGAAAGTGTGTGTGATTGAGTGAATGAAAAAATATAGGCCTAACAAGAAGTGTTGAGTTGCGTAATTTTGATTACGTAGTAGTATTTTGATGTCGTAGTTTGTTGATAATCAGTTTCATGCCTTAAGGTGGAATAAGTGTGTTCATGATCTTTTTTATGTTCCCAAAGGACAATAAATAATGTTATATTTTACTTGATTTACGCATTATGTTATTTGTATTTGCCCACCGTTCTCTGACTAAGTACACTAAACGATTCCCTGGACCAAACATTACATATAATTATATTCATTTTAATAAACAATTACTGATAACACTGCAGTTGAAACCCTCACAGGGACATTTTTAATAACTAATTAACCGATACCACTGCAGTTGGGGCCCGAATAACAGTGACATTGTAAATTTACATTATTTAAATTAAAGTTGATTTACAATTTAGTCGAAAAATGGCAGAGAAAGACGCAAATACAAATTTAGATGAAAGTGCAGAGGTAGGATCACTGTTGAATGTTACTCAAGATCATATGGTAACAACTAATGAAATTGTTAGTGAGAATGTTGTCATAATAGTGGATGAAAATGAAACAGTAGTAGCTGGGGGTACTAGAAATAGCGAGATAAATATATTTAACCAATTAGCGCTGATGATGGAAATGATGTCAGGAATGAATAATAAGTTTGACCAACAAAACACGAGTTTAAATGAATTTAAAACTGAAATGAAGTCAGAAAATAATAATTTAAACACGAGCTTGAATGAGTTTAAAATTGAAATCAAGTCAGAGATAAATGAAGTAAATAATAAACTTGACAAACAAGACGAGAAATTAGGAGACATGAATAACGAATTCGTAAGCATAAGAAGTGAAATAGAAATGAGTAAATTAAGTATGAATAACCAATTTAAAAGTATAAGTGAGAATTTTGATGGAGTGAGTGATAAATTCGTGGAAATAAATACTAAACTAGAGAATGTCGAAGTTGAATTAAAACAAATAAGTGGGTGTAGTGGTGTCAAAACTAATGACACGGGTGAGTGTGACGAAAATGAAAATGACGAAATAACATATGACCATGGTGTCAATAATAAAATAACGAAAAAATAATTAACGAGGTAGGTGTTAGTTATAAAAATAAATTAACCAGTAGTAGTAAGATAGTTGAAAATGAGATATATAAAAGTAATACAATGAAAATAAATAGTGATCATGATAATATAGAAACAGGGAGAGAGAGTGAGAGAGTAGAAATCAGTGTTTATAAGTTAGAGAGAGAGTATGAAGAGAATTACTTTGTGAATATAGGGCAGAGGGTAGAGTTTCCCCAGGTTTATTGTAAACCAAGATGGTTACAAATGTTTTTGAAGGGCAAGAGTCCCTTACAGGAAAACAATGTGTTTTCAAGTAGTCCCTTAATTTTTAGTAGGCGTTTTTATGATTTAATACCCTCTGTATGGAACAATAGAAAAAGTATGAAATGGTGTTATGATAAAAGGTATTTTGATAGGAAGATAGAGACGTTTAAGGTTAGTAGAAGGTATAAAGAATTAATAGAGAGGTTAGATATTGAGAGAGTTAGTGATAATAAGTACTTACGTTGTGAAGTAGTTAGTGCAGCAAATGATGATAAGGTTGATGATATTGATTAATTACCTTGTGACGAAACTGGTACAGCAGTAGATAATAATAATGATGCAATTGTAATTGACCTAATTATGACAGATCATGTAGCGGGTCAATTTTTGGGTGTTTTTATTTTAACCGTTTGGGGCATTTATATATTTGTATTCATTTCGTTTTCGGTCGGGAGCCTTATAAAATATTGCGAAATAACTGTATTATTGTGCAACGTATTTGTCAGAATAACAGACCAGTGTTGAGAAACAGTTGGGAACAAAGCGAAATGCAATCAGTGTCGAGGAATGCGGCCGAGAATTCGCAGAACTCTGTACATGTGTTTCGACGCCCGTATGCAACTCAGCCGGGCGGGGCTCGGGAATGACGCCGTGAGAAACACCAAAGTGGAGGCAAACATGGCGATGTAGAAAAACGTTTGTTGCAGCCATCGACTCAATACCGGAAGTCGCATTAAACTCCGCCTACTGTTGGTGACATGACCAGAGCCCAGTCCAATATTGTCCTCTGGTACCACACATATACCAGCTATAGTCCATGCATAAACTGAATATGCCTCAGCAAATCAACAGTATACGGCGACTAAAACCTGATGGCCGTGACTGCTCATTTCCCGCGACTCAACGAAGCAACATGTACCTGTTACGTTCTCCGTGACGGTCGACATTAAGCAGCGACGCCAGATAGTCCACGAACAACCAACTTCAGCTACAGACACAGACATTTTGTTCGGACCCGGTCGGTGTAGTTTATAAACTGTAACTGAGTCATCAACGGAGTTAATACCGACCGGGACCCGAGGAATTACGAACTCACCAACAATACAACTTGTGCGGTGGTGTTGTGGATCAGACCAATAAATAGCGGACACTCGAATCGGTAGGCAAACATGTGTTTTTTCACGAAATCGCGGCAGTGACAATAAAGACAAACAAAAGGATTGGTATCGCAAAATAAAAGGGTTTTTTTTTTTTAAAATAGCGTGAATGTGTGTGAGAGCAGCTGGGCTACCTTATAAGTGTAAGAATTGTATTTTCAATGTAAGAGCTATTTCCTAACAAAATGTGTTTTGTTCTTTTGTGTGTTGTATTAAGGACTTCAGTATTTCCGTAAGTAAAATATTCATTTCATATCATAAAAATGTGTTAGTCTAAGTTATTTCGTCATTACCACTGTCTTATTTCTGTGTTGAAAAAATTCGTCTAAACGTTCCGGAATCTTTCTGAATTATTAATTGGATGGGGTCAGATTGCTAAATTGTCCGTTTTATTAAGGTAAAGTGTAAAGGTCTCCATATCTGTCCTTCAAAGATATAGGTGGCGACTCTGGGCTTCTGAGGAAATTTCTGCAACAGGTAAGTCCTGGTAGTGGTTTTATTTATTTTATATATTTCGGCCTTTTCTTTTTTTATTGTTACAATCATACTAAAGGTGACTTGACTATACTCGGTGGTGACAAATTATATGATGTAATAATATGGAATAATCCTGTTGATATTGTGGAAGAATATGAGAATATAAATAGTCATTATATTGATAGAAATAATATAATGTATTTAATAAAAAATGAATTGTGTAGATGTAAGACCAGATTATTATACGATGATGGGGGGTAAACAATTAATGTTTATGAACGTTTAACTATGTAAGTAGTGGTTTTGAATTGGACTGTTTTACGAAATGATTTGTGGTAAACGATAACAAATAATAATGTGTATTGTATACTTTTGTGTTGACATTAAATGTAATGATGTAACAAGGTGAAGTATACTCAACTTTGTGAATTTTGTTAAGTAATGAAATGTGTTTGATAAAATAATTGAATAAATTTGAAAGGAAATAAATGAAATATTGTACAAGATGAATGTTAATAACAAATTAAAAAAGTTTTTGGATAATGGTGTAGTGAATGCTAAATAATTGATTAGTAAAAAGGTCAATTTAAAATGTAATATTTATAATTTTATATGCAAATTTAAAGATGAATTGTTTATTTTGAGGTAATAATCGCAATGTTTAATAAATAAAATGTTATGTAAAATGAATGTTGGTAATAAATTTGAATTTTTGGAGAACCTAATGGTATAAGAAGTGGTAAATAATTAAAGGTTGAGTATTAACAGGTTCAATTGAAATTAAAGTTTTGGAATGTTTGGAAATTTTATTCAGATGCAACTGAGATGTTTATTTTAATGTAATGAGGTTTATGTTCATTGTGAGTGTTTACTATGTTTTATTATATTGTATTATGTTAGTGTGTAGGGATCTTAAACCATAAAAAAGATATGGTAAATGTGATTCCCCATTTTCGGGCGGTTACGGCTTCACCGCACCCTGACCGTGGATTTGGCTTAATATTCTAAATTGGTGAACTTAGAAATACAACTAAGGGGTTTAGATCCGGGGAATCTAAGATTATAGAACTTTGGAACACGGCTATATACCTAAGTATGGGTGATAGACTGAATAAGGGAGTGTGAATATTGTAATGGTACATATCTTCACCTAACCATAATGAAGAAAACATGACAAGATAAATTATTTAATCATTAACACTAGAATAAAAAGGGATGAATTAGAATTGAAGAATGGGTGAATCAGAATAATAAAAACGATCAGACATATCAAGGTAGTCAGAACAGTAACTGATATTAATAAAGTAGTAACAAACAAACAAACCAAAATGGTAAATACAGAAATAAGGCGATTTAACCTGAATAGCCCAATAGATGGTAAGTGAGAGAGTAGAACTAGCCCCAAAGGACCAAGAATAACATGAATAATGACAACTGCAAATGGACTAGAACTAGCCACCGCACCAACACAAGTGTGTAAATAAGAAGAATAGTGACTAACAAACAATTAACATGGAAGTGTAATGATACAATCAGCCACAACAATAAGGAAGTGACGTATAAAGTATGACAAAATAAAGTGAACCAAGAAGGAATCCAAAACTTGTGTTAAACCAAAGAAATAGACTCACTAATGAAAATTGTATATAATATTAATAATTGTAAGGACAGACAAGTTAGAATTACTAATTATTAAGTACTTAAGATATAGAAGGGCACAATAACCCAAACAGATAGAGTAAACTAGGACAAATCACATTAGCACGATACTAACATATCAGTGATACAATAAAACACAATAGAATGAGAGTAGTAAATTGTAATGATGGTGAACATTTTCTAAATAGATGTAAGAAAGAGAATTTTTTAGTAAGCAATACAATAATATTAACCCACCAGTAACACTAAAAGAAGATTGAGTGTAAGGTGTCAGTGTTAATACCCCAAAGTGAGAATAAAACCCCATTAAAAAGTAATAAAAACACTGATAAAGCAGTGTCCAAAATTTATAAGTGAATAAACTAAATTATAAGTGATAAGTTATGTGTGAGTGAGATCTAATATTGGCCAAACACAGGAAGGACTGTGATAGTGGAAATGCCAATATGAGTGGACACCCAAAATGTAACTACACAAACTAATATTATTAAACTTAAGTTAGTATTAGTAATCATTAATTACTATGGTTTTTAAATGTGTGTTAATTAGTATTGTAGGCCTAAGAGACAACTCATAGTTTTAGGAAAGTTAAGAAACGTAGACTATTAGTGTGTTAAATCACCATATAGAGAGTTTCTATAAGATGAAATTATAAAAACAATTAATAATCATTATATGATTTAGTAAGAGATAGTGAAATAGGATAAGGTTACATAATTAATGACACAAGGTCAAATAAGTTTAGTGGTAAGGATTTTCTATTACAATCTAAAAGATTAATCAATGTTTATATGTTTGTTTTCCTTTGATGACACTATAAAATAATTATTACTCACTGAAGAGTATGAGTGGATAATATATTTCAAATAAGTATGTGTTAAATGAATAAGAATTATGTTTTAATGACTAAGGTTTATGTTCCAAATAATTATGTTTAAATGATAAGAATTATAGTTATGGGAATTGTTAAAACCATTAGATGTTATGTTATTTGTTGTAAGAAATAAGATTTTAAAACCAACAGAAACCAGTAAACAAGAAACAAACAATACATTAAGATACAATGACACTAAAAGTGAGTTATGACAGTAGACAAATTAATATAGGGAAACAATAAAATTACACACAGTTACAAGAACCGACTTAAACATTGAACAAATGAACAAAATCTTGTATTAAAACAATCAGGACCCATTACAAGGAGAATAAAATGTAATATCAGTAATTAAAGAAAAATAGTTAATTGCTGTTTAAGCCTAAGCAAATTCCCAACTGTCAACTACAAAAAACTTCAATTTATAGAATTAAACACTGACATTAGGAAGACTAAACCACATAAACTATGAAATACAAATAGACAATCATGTTAAGGCAGAAATATCATGATAATAATGTAAATTAAGAAAACAGTATAATTAAATAAAATTCACAAAAGTGTCAAAATGTTGATACCTAAGTGAACACTATAATATTGGATGTCAAATTAATCCTTGAGTCAAAATATGAACAGTGGTGATAATATTTACTACTAAAAAGGGAGTACGGAAGATTAATTACATTTAGAAGATCTGTAACCAGTTTAAATAAAAATTCAAATACCCTAACAATACTCTTTAGCCAATTTCAGCCAATCAAAAACTTTGAGTAACCATGACAACAACCGAATATTGACTAATTTCAGTTAGGAACAATACTTTATGTAGTGACGCTAAACTGGAGAGATGCCACGCCGTGAAGGGCCCAAATTTTCAACAGAAAACAGTATAAGTGCCCACAATTTTGAGAAGGAGTACCAGGACAACAGATGAGAGGCCATTACAACTAATCTACACCAAGGACCAGCTCGGAATTAATCCAGATGACCGGAAAATACCTGTAATTCGACTTGAAGAAGATGACAACCAATTTTGAGCCCAAGACTGAAGTAGGAAGAATCAACATCGACCCATTACTTTACATGGACGACTGACAATACCCATCATATCTACTAACGTTGAGTATTCTGAATTTATTTGATTATTATAAAACAAATTCTCTTTCAAAAATCCTAACTATATAATAAAACTCTCACTATCACTGAATATATTTTCAAGGATTGATAAAATAAAGAAATAACTTTGTAAACATTGAATGAACACATGATAACCTATGTTACACAACGACACTGTCACACTTCAACACCACAATATTTAATTTATAGCAAACCTTGTGTATTTTTAATGATCACAAACTTTAAATGATATGTTCTAATTTTGTTATCTTGTTATATAAACCTCTGTTCGTACTTAAAAGAACCCAATTGGCAGATTTATTTTGTAAAATAATAACCAGCGTCAATTGTAAACTTTCCACTGCCAACCTAGCGCTCCGCAGAGCGAGAGATTATATTGCCGAGGCTAAAATTTTATTATAACAGTTATTATTTTTATGAAGCGTTAACAATAATTAACAAGCAAAAGCCTAATAAAAAAGTGCGTACTGATAACAAACTGTCCAGTATTTATTTGTAGAAAATATTATGTATGTTTTGTTTACTAGCAGTGGGTCGACATAACCAACACTAATTCAAGTTGGCAACACTTTTCCCCCACTCACACGAGAATCAGTTACAAGCCAGACGGCGAACTATTCGAATTTTCGATAACAAATCACCATACTATACAAATAAAAACTTTTGTTTTCAAGAAAAACAATTTGGCGCCTATCCGGAATTACTAAAAGTGCGAGAAGGGACACGTAAGGCACGCAGGCTACCAGACGCTTCTGAACGACACAATTTACGTTCGATTAAACTTCCAATTACACAAACATTAAATATTTTAATACACACGACACCTGTGTCCATTTTACAATATTAATATAGTAGGATTACTGGTATCCGGGATATCAGTAATGCCGAATTTTGTATAACGCTGTAGCAAGGATGGGGAGAAAGAAAAGAAAAAAGTGTTCACCCCTTCCACTTCAGTCCTTGTGGAGGCAACTGGGCGCTACAGTCCAGGGGGGGGGGTAATAGTGTGTGTGTGTGGAAGGAGGAGTTTAAAATAAATTCATAATTTAATAAATTATGTGATGATGGAGAAGGTGGTTACTAGGTTGTTAGTAACGAAATATTAAATAGAGTTATTTCGATAATGTAGAGTATGTAATTAATTTTCTGATGTAAACAAATGAATGATGTGTTGACGAGGAGTATTTTATTTTAATGTATTAAAGAGTAATATGAAGATACTTAACGATTGTTAAGTAAGTAATTTGTTCTAATGTAGTTGATTTAATATGTTTTACTCTAAATAAGGAGTTTGTTAATTTTGAAATGTGAATGGAATATTTGTAATGGAAGGTATTTATGCGCTGTAATGGAAATGTTTATTTAAATTTTGATGGGAATCAGAGCGATCATTTTGAATTTTGGGGCAAGAGTTAACTAGAGGAGGTTATACAGAATGTTGATATGTAATTCTTATATTGTATTATACTTAGACTAAGTATTCATCCATATGTAGAAAAAAAAACTCGGTACTTCTTAACGCAAACCAACACAGCTAAGGGGAACCAGATCAGTTAGGGATATGTTATTATACCAGGCCACTATTTGATATTTTTTGATTTCATATTTCAGTGTCTAGTGATGCTGTGGCAGTGGTCCTGTGCTGGCCTGCGTGTCAGAGCAGGAGCGTCAAGTGCCGGTCTGGCCTTGCGGTGTTGGGATCTTGAAAGAGAAGTCCAGTAAGGTCATTCAGGTACGGTCACAGTCACTGGACCAGGGGTAAGTTAACCACAACTTTTGAATAAAACGTAAGGGGGTTGTGGCGACCTATCTTGGCTGATCCCTTTAGAAAGTATGAGAATGTCAATGAGAGCTTTTATGCTTCGGCATAAATCCTCTCATTGGGGGGGTATTGTAATGGGTCTAAATTTACCTAAATATTATTGTGTAATTTCATAAATTCTATAATATATAATGGGTCTAAATTTACCTAAATATATTGTGAAATTTCATAAATTCTATAACATGCAAAGATGAGGCCCCTTTGAGGGGAGGCGAAGCCAGTAAATAATTTTCATGACCATGTATGGTTATGCAGTAATAAACGAGAATCTATTTATAGCTAGTGACCAACATATCAAGTATTTTGTTGACGAAAAACATTTCGCGATGAAGTTAAAAAGGTGATACTCCACTCAACGAAACTCTTCAAGGCTGAGGACGAGACGGATAGTGGGAGCGGGATGAAGGAGTTTGAGACGCCCCAAATGGAAAGTTTGTAACACTGAACGCCAGTCGACTTTCATCTTTTGCCGTCTGCAGCAGCAATCGCGGGCGGCTGCATACAACAAAAATGTGAATCTTTCTATACATTTCAAAGTGAAAACCGTATTTGGCTAAATATTCATCAACAGTAACTAATTAAAACAAATTGACAGTTCGGCAGTAACACGTAAAAATGTGACAGTGAAAACAGTAAAACAGCGCATGCCATGTGGTGAAATTCTATGCAGCATAATCAAGGGAAGTAGACATTTCAACATTTTAAAATACTGGCATTTTTAAATTGAGCTCAATAAAAAAGAAATGTAGAAGTGTGCGTGATTGAGTGAATGAAAAAATATAGGCATAACAAGAAGTGTTGTGTTGCTTAATTTTGATATACGTAGTAGTATTTTCATGTCGTAGTTTGTTGATAATCAGTTTCACGCCTTAAGGCGGAATAAGTGTGTTCATGATCTTTTTTTATGTTCCCAAAGGACATTAAATAGTGTTATATTTTACTTGATTTACGCATTATGTTATTTGTATTTGCCCACCGTTCTCTGCCTAAGTACACTAAACGATTCCCTGGACCAAACATTACATATAATTATATTCATTTTAATAAACAATTACTGATAACACTGCAGTTGACACCCTCACAGGGTCATTTTTAATAACTAATTAACCAATACCACTGCAGTATCTTCTTCTCCCAACTGTCTACCTGTAGATGACCACGTTTTCCGCAGTTGTAACATTTCGGCCTTCTGTCTTTTTCAAATCGTTGTGACTCTCTTGAACTTTTGAATTGTTTGTCCGATGTTGTTTTTCTGCACCCATCGTAACGGCAATGTGATGGCACAAACCCATTAATGTAGCGGGATGCTGACTTGGCAGCTTCAAACTTTAGGGCATGAACAAGAGCTGAAATTCACAATCTCCGATGCCATCAATAAATGTCTGCACCGCAAACCTTATTCGGAAGTCTTCTGGTGCTTCAGGATAGGCCAATCTAATCAATCTGTCGATACTTGCTTCAAACTCTTGAAGACTCTGCCCGGAACATTGTCGTCTTGTTCTCATCTGAGCGTAGTACACCTCTCGCAAATGTTTATCACCGTAGCATAATTCTAGTGCTTTTATCAACTCGGCATAGATGTTCTGGCTTTCAGGTGGGACTTTCTGTAGTAGTTCCGCCATGGGTCCTTTTAATGCGAGAATGAGTGAGACTGCCTTGTCTTTCTCTGTCCAATTATTTGCGCATTCAGCAGCTTCGAATTGGTGTAAATACGTCGCCCATTGCATGCTTCCATCAAAGGTTGGGGCCTTGACATGAACTATCCCAACCGCAGGCGAGGTGACCTTCTCTATTGACTTATTTTCTGTGTCTTTCTGTCTTTATCATTGGTACAGTCTGTTCACAAAGTTGTTTTGGTTGTAACTTCAGGCACTGCTCAACTTCATTTTTAATCTGCTCTTTTATATTTGTAATCGAGTCTTCTATTTTTGTTGACATAGCTTTTTCCACACTCAAGACAGATTTTTCTACTTCAGCTATTTTATTTTACATTGATTCTTCAACACTCGACACAGATTTTTCTACTTCACCTATTTTTAATGTACCTGTGATATTTTAGTAACGTGTTTATTAAGCTCACCTCATAGGAAACCCAATTCTGTGGTACTGTGTTCTTGCAACTGTTTCTGCATAGCTTCAAAGTAAGCTTCCGTTGTCTTTTTATCTTTCTTCTGTTTCTAGAATTAATGCTTTCTGACATTCTTCAGCCTCTTCTCTTTCCTGCCGGTGTTTTTCATCCTGTCGTTTTTCTCCGTCTTCTGCCTCGTGTCTGCATTTCTCATCCTGTCGTTTTTCTGCTTCTTCCGCCTCCTGTCTGCGTTTCCCATCCTGTCGTTTTTCTGCTTCTTCCTGTGTCTGCCACAGCAGTGTTTGTAAAGCTTCCATCATCTGACTGGGATCCATGTTTATCGATTAATTACGAATCACACTCGTCTTGTGCCAAGTGTCCACTGTTAACAGTTTGATCTCACTTCTGACACCACTGTTACGACGGTCTACTCGATCGTCATAGGTACAGTGGAAAACAAATTACAAGACACCAATTAAGTCACTGATCACACCTTTAATTTTTACAGTTAAACAGTTCATAATTAACAACACAGAGTCTACAACAAATCAAATGAAAATTGTTCACACACAATAAAATGTCCACTAAAATTAAACACAATTGTATTACAATTATACTGTCCGATTATAAATCACTACTCTTAACTAATAACCACTTGAACACGCACAGTAATATCGCTACTATAACTCTCGAACCGCACTGTCAATATCTCGCACTAATACTGACTCTAAGGCCACTGCCGCCATGAATTTATACCCACGCTCACAGACGAGAACCTTTCTAATTGCGTCTTAGCGCCCGTGTGCCTTGACACAGTCCGCGCAGCTGGTGCCTTTGAGAAACCTCTCGAAAATGCGTTGACAAGCACGTATGCTACATGCATTACATCGAGATTCTTCTGGCACATTCGACAAACACGTAGATTGTTCTGTAATGTCATAACAATATTGTAGAGGACTCAAGGTCTGTTGATTTTGGTGAAGATCGGTTAAGGAGAAGGGGTAGTTTACCTGCAATGTTTTATGTTTTAACAAGAGTAAAGTGCTTAATTTTGATAAATAAAGTATCCTGAAAAGAAGGTCATAATAATCCACTGGTTAAATGTAGATGAAATATCTATAAATGAAAAGGGGTAGGGGGACGTTGAAGGAGTAGGAGGGGATAATTTTCTATAAATGAAAATGATAGGTGAAGGGGAGGGGATAATTTTTTATATGTGTACTACGTTATCGACAACAAAGAAGTAGTTTGTTGATAAAATTCCTTCCCGGGCTGTTTGTTCGTGGTCCAATGTTTTCTGCAAAACCAGACGTTTTGGAAGTGCCATCGACTGCCATCATCAGTGAAAATCGAGTGCACTAACGTGAGGTGGTATATGTTAGTGACCACAGTTCTGTGGTTGAGGCTGAAGACAGAAGTAGTTTCTGTGGAAATATTTCATTTCTAAAATGATTTTAAATATAAATCTTAACATGGAAGTCATGTATGGTTCTCCATACCGATATTTTAATTATTTGCATCAAATAGTATTATTGTTTAATAAATGTTCTATCCAGATCAAATTATGTGTATACAGTTCTGGAAAAATTAGACAGGCATAAAATTTTGTTTGTTTATTGTAAACTGTATTATGTTTGGAAGTATCCCAAAGTAAAAACATTAATCATGTCAATCAATGAGGCCAGTCCAGTTTTTTAAGGCTAGGAGAATCCTTGAAATGTTTGGAGCATCACTAGGTCATGATGGATCTAATCATCAAACTTCAGTTTCTGTGAAAAACTGGCAGATTTGAGTAGTCAATTGATAAAGGATGGTGTTGTAAAAGTAACAATTCTTTCAGAATTATTTTATAGCCCTGTCAGTCTGCAAATATCTATCATTCGTTTAGACCTTCAGCAGATTTAAACTTTTCTTATTCGTGTTAGCAATATATCATGTAAAACTGCTAGAAGTATGGAATACAAAGACAAGTAGAGCATTGTACATTTTTAGGTTAGGTACACTTTACAAAACCTTTTCATCAATGTTCAAAAGAGCAAGCGTGTAATTGTTTTTTTTTTATAAGTCCCTTAGTAAGGTTTCTCAGCAACAGTTACTGGATGTCAAAGTTTGCTTCTAGGCTGTTTTATAAAGTAGTGGAAACTTGCTACTTGAATTCTGTGTTTCTTTGACTCCCTAATCTATCAGCTTTTTTAAGGGATTCGAAGATAACTCTACTAGGAATAAATCTGCATCTTAGTAAAGTGCTACACATAAGTATGGATGGGTCTAATCCTAAATGGAAATTTTAAGAGCAATTCAGAATAATAAAGTCATTGTACTGGTATCCGCGTCACAATTATTATAATTAAATTTTTAAAAATTTTTACCTTAATCCGTCTATGTGACCGCTGAGTACGTCGTCAACCGGTGTTGAGTGCACACTCACATCCGCGTACGTCGCTGTGTTTGTAGAACATATACATAAATGTATTTTAGTGTCACTTTTAATGCTTTAACGAAGTCATAACCGACGAATTTTTACTCATGATGGATTAAATTAATCCGAAACACGTAAGAAGACAGAAACCAAGTGGTCACATAGACGGATTAAGGTAAAAAATTTTAAAAATTTAATTATAATTCAGAATACTTATCTAAAAATGAAACTTTTACTTGTGAAACTTACTGTTTATTCACTTCTCGTTGAACGCGTTTCAGCGTACGTATTCGCCTTCTTCAGCTTTGAGACAGACTGCCATCATTTAGTAACGGTTGTTGTGTGGAAGGTGTAGTGGGGTTGGTGCGTGGAGGAAGGGGATTGGCGCGGGGATTCAATTTAATGTTTGTTTTTTGTATAATTGTGTCAAAAAGTGTATGTGATTTATATTGTAATTGATCGTTAAGTATGTTGTTTGGTTGTGTTGTGTGGTGTTTATATATTTCGTATTGTTCAGTTGTGTTGAGTTTTCAACCTTTGGGTAAGTAATGTAAAATTTCAAGATTAGTGTCTATGTTGGTGTAACTGTGGTTTTCTGTGTGTATGTGTGTGGCAAATGCGGAGTGTATATTGTTGTTGGTTAAAGCTTTTAAGTGTTCAGAATAACGGGATGAAAAAGATCTTCCCGTTTGTCCTATGTAGAAACTATTGCAGTCATTACAATTTAATTTGTATACACCTGTTTTGTTATATTTGTCTATGTTTGTGTTTGTATTATTGATGTGTTTTTTGATGGTATTGGTTGTTCTGTATGCTATTTTGTATTTGTGTTTTCTGAATGTGTTGGCGATTTTGTGTGTGTAGGAGTTGTGGTATGTGAGTGTGATGTATTTATTGTGTTGTGTGTAGACGGTATTTTGTGTTTTGTTGTTTTTGTTTTTGATGCGTTTGTGTAGTGTGTTTATTAAATTAGGGTTGTAACCGTTTTTGATTGCAATGTATTTTATTGTGTTGAGTTCGTCGGTGTAATCTTGTTTATTTAAGGGTATTTTAGTTATTATTTAGTTAGTTAGTTAGTTAGTTAGTTAGTTTAGTTATTATTTCAATATAGTAAGCGTACACATATTAATGTAGGTCGTGTAGCGGGTCATTTTTGGGTATTTTTATTTTTAACAGTATGGGGCATTTATATCTTTTATTTCTTTCATTTTGGGTGGGTTTGTCAAAAGTTATGAAAATTATTGTGCAACGTTATTTTTCCGTGTAACAGAACGATGTTAAGAAACAGTGGTAACCAAGCGATACGCAGTTGTTATTGTGTAACGCGGCGAGCGAAGAATTTACCCCCTTCAAAATTCTCAGAAATCCGTACTTGTGTAGCAGTACACAGACGCAACTGTATCACCACGAGCTCGAGTGACGCATCCAGCCACAAAACAGGATGTCATGGGACGAGTAAAATTCAGCAATGTGCTTTTGAATGGCAGGAAGTGCTGCTCAAGTCCGGTTCCTCCAATGACGTCAGCCTGTGCCTAATGGAAATCATTGACCATGTTAACCTAAAAAACTACATGCATGGCATGGAGCGAAACTTTGGCGACGAAGGATAAGGCCGTGACTTCCATACCAACTGTGAGATCACAATAGCGATACCTGTTACATTACCGGTGGCAGTCTACGAGTAACAGTTCCAGGTACCGGACTGGGCCTCAGTAGGCTCGTCAAAAAAAAAGTCGCAATTTAACAAGTTAAAGAGTGGAATAATCAGTTGAAGTGTCATAAGATCGAGGTCAATCTATCAAGAGGGCCTTAATCGAGAATTTTCTTTTCTTTTTCTATTGCGGACAATAAAAAAACCGTTCGGACAATGCGTGTGCGCGGGGACCGCGTGGCCGACGAATGGGGAATTTGAGTCATATAAAATGTTAAGGGTTTTATAGATTATAAATAATGCGTGTATGTGAGAGTGGCAAAGCTGGGCTATCTTTTGTGTGTGTTCTCTAATTGTTTCCGGTATTTGTTAAAATCAATGTGTAAGTACCAAACATAAGGTAAGCCATAGTTGCAGATGATCATGAGTAAAATGCAATAAGCAGTATAACATTGTTTCTATATGTATATGTAACTGACATAATCAAAAGTAAAATCTCAATTCTCTTCATATAAATGTGTTGTGCAAATTATTCTCACAACCTTAAGAAATTACGTCTGCATCCCAAACATACGTATGACGCAACCTTGAAGCCACGCAATGGTAAGTAGGAGTGTATTAACATTGATTTTATATTACTACGATATCATTTAATAATGAACGTCACATTGGCGCCCGAACAGGGACGAATTTAATAAAATAAATTCCATACCTATAAATGGGATGCAATCGTAATTTGGAGGTTGCGTGAGAATACGCAAAAGGTACTTATGTAAAGTTAAGTTACGCAAAGTAAGTAAAGAATATTTGTTCACATAAGAAACAGAATAAATACCTAAAAATAATAATAATAATAATGGAAAATACAACAGAGAACGGAGTCGATTTGTCCGACTCGACTGTGATAAGTGAAACAGCTGAAGTAGACGAATCAGCTGTGATGAGTATTCCTGAAATACATTCAACACCGAATGTAGGTCAAGACGATAAAAATATGAATGTGAATAACACAAATGAAAAAGATAATACAGAGGATTCAGGGATTCAAGCAACCCCGACCTCAACAAAATACAATAAGGTGAATGACGATCTAATGAGTATTATACTTAATCAATTAGAAAAAATGAATAATAAATTATTTGAAAAAATGAATAATAAATTAGATAGTCGCTTTGACAATAATGACATAAAATTAGACAGACAAAGTAGCGAATTAAATAGTCGCTTTGATGAAATTGAGACCAAATTCAATGTAATGAATAGTCGTTTCGACAATAACGATATAAAATTGAATAAATTCGACGCTAAATTTGATTCACTCAAATTTGATATTGATGAGGTAAAAACAAAATGCGAAAATAGGTGTAATGAATTGAAACGAGATATTGAGAGAGTAGTAGAGTCAGTAGGAGAACAGAGTAAAAGTAAAAATAATAATGATAGTAAGAAATTAACAAGTGATGACAATAATGTCGAAAATGAGAATATAATTAACAGTGTGGTAGTAGAGAGTAAGATAACAAATAGTAACAATAATATTGAAAATGGTAATGTGATTGAAAGGGTGGTATCAGAAAGTGATACGTTGAAAATAGATAGTGAAATAGTGAGTGAGAGAGAGAAAGTTATATGCAGTAACGAAGTTGTAATCAGTGTTGTTGAATTAGAAAAAGAATGGAAAGAAAGAGTAGATGAATGTGTAGAGCAGAGGGTAAATTTTCCCTTTATTTGTGATGAACCAGAGTGTTCAAAAGTGTTATTTTTGGGCAAGAGACCCTTATTAGTGAAAGATTTGAGTTGTTTGATTTTGCTGAATAATTTTGTACCCTCTGCGTGGAATGATAAAAGTGTGATATGGTGTTATGATGATGAAAGATGTTTTGAGAGAGAGTTGTGCATTGATAAAGAAATAGAATTATATAAACTAATGAGAGATTATAATGAGTTGAAAGAGATGTTAGTCGATATGAAATACTTACCTGTCAAAATAGAGAGTGAAGATTGTTTTGATAATACATGTTTAAATAATAATAATTTATTTTATGAAGAAAAAATAACTGACTTGATAACGAATATTACTGATGGAGACTTAACCGATGTACTTAATGTTGACCTGTTTTATGATTATTTTGGTAAGATGAATGAATTTGGTTTTTATGGTGACGACACACAAGATTGTAATTTGTGTGTTAATGAAACTGAACAGTGCTATATAAAACAAAGACTTATCTATGACGATGGAGGGTGAGCCTGAAATTCATAAATGAACAATTTTAAATATGTTAATATATGGTAATGACCTAGCTGATTTTAGATATTGAAGTGTGATATAACTGAATAATTATTGATGAAGGATTGTAAATACATGTTTAGTAAATTTATTTGTGTGTTATAAAACGTTAGATAAATAATGTATGTATGTAGCAAAACTTGTTGTGATAACAAAAATAATATTAATATTTTGCATCTTAAAATAAAACAATACATTAAATCCTGTAATTAAATACAACTAAATAGCTATAATAAACCTATAGTTAAATAATTATGAATAATATAAAACAGTAAGTGGTAGCGGATAGAGGATCCCCACTTGTCCCAGTGGGGTTCGTCTATTTCAGGGACGCGCCCCTGCCCACGCGAGCCTTGGTTTTCTCCATGTACCCTTATTTCCAGAGGAAGCTTTGTCCCCTACCTTTAGTCCTAGTTCTTGACCTTGTAATAACCCTTATCCCTTTTATCTTCCCGATTTCCCTAACCCTCCCCTTAGAGTAAACACATAAACAATAGTTACACAATTTGGCACACTTTTTTGAACCATTTGATTGCCTTAATTCTAAACAATACATTAGGGTAATCCTTAAAATTAAATAAACTGGCGTTATTTATGACTTGTAAACTCATCCCTTAATTAGGTGGGTAGTGGAGAAGTTTTGTGGCCGAGTAGACAAACTAAATAATAAATTTTTGTATAATTTAATAGAAACAATGATTCTGTACAAGTAACATATAACCTATTTACAGGTAATTAAGAAAAAAAAATATATTTTGGAAAATATTTCACCGTAAAAGTTGTAACCAAAGGGTTTAATTATTATTTTGTGGTACCTGCTATGTTAGGTTATGAGTACGGGATATTGGTAGTTGGAATGTGATTGTGGAGGAATTTGAAGAGAGATCAGAACCAATGATGTAATGTTTGTAAAATTTATTGAAATATTAAGAAAAAACAAACAGTTAATCACGTAGAATCATTTTGAGAATTGTAATCGAAGTCATGGAAATTGTTTTGAATGTACTAAGAGATGAAATTGAATTGTAACCGCCCCTGGAGTAACTTAATATTGTAAATGCTAGTGCTGCGTAAATTCATTTTGATTCAAATTGAAATTGTAATTTTACATATTTTATACATTAACTTCATAAAAGAAAAATCTAAGAGACAAATATGTTATATAAAATTGATTTATAAAACTTGAAAAGTGTAGTAAGCAGGTATGGCAATATATGATGTAACCAGGATGTTTAGACTATGCATGCTGAAATTGAGAATGTTTATAACTGTTGTTTATGAAAACAAGTCTGGCACACAAATGTAAACAGAAATGTTGTAGTCTGCTGAATTAGTATCTTGAGCAAAACCCTATTGTGACACAAAAGAATTAAAGTAAATTTTTTGCTAAAATAATAATGAGGTAATCATTGTAACTTAGAGGTGGAGACATTAAAAAACCATTAAACCATTAAATTAATCAAATTAATAGAAACAATGATTTTTAACAATGAACTTGAATTTTTTGAAAAAAAAAAAAAATATGATTAAGTGACCAAAAAAAATAATCAGTGAGTGTGGGAACGTTTTGAAACGATGTGTAACAAAATATAAATTTGATATCAATATAAGAAGTGGGGATAATTTTGGGGGGTAGATTGGTGCTCAATGAAGTGATAGAACAATGGAGTGTTGAACTGTATTTGTAGAAAGTTTAATTTTCAATTGTTAAGTAATTAGTTAGTTATTAAGTGGCTATTGAGGGGGTGGCCTGTGCTCTCTTAGATAGCGAAATGGGTTGGGGGAAACAGTGAGTGTTACCTCCATCGGAGGCCAAAATGGCGATAAATGTGCGGCACACCTTATCCGTGTAAAGTAAACATTACTAAATGACAGTGTCGCACATAGTAGTGATGTGTAACAGGCAATTAAATTAAAGTTTAGATTTCCTCGACTTTCCGGGCGGTTACTGTCTTACCAGCACTAACCGTGGTTTTGGCTAGCGGCCAGCTATGGTCATATCAAGTCCCTTGACCATAGTTGACTTGAAATTGGTATATATTTGAAATTCAATGGGGGGACAATTAGAGGAAATCTGCCGGAACTATGGAACAGCGGCTGCCACTCTGCCCACCTTGGGTTAGCAAGACCGGTGGTAGAACCGTTTTAAGGGTGTATGATTATAGAACAAGAACATGATGATGTTCGCCACGTTTAAAACTTAATAGCGGAAGCAGAGACACGGAGAGGTAAAAACCTGCTCCAAAATATACCGTCTCTGTGGAAGTGAATGGGCGCCACAGTCCACCATAATCTGAAATAGTGTGTGTGGCTAGGAGGTGACTCAAACGAGTCACGAACTTAAATTTTATAAAATAAAGAAATTTTTTGCTCATTCAAAGTTTGATCCAATAAAAATGTTTGCGCTCTGCTCGAATAACTAGATGATCATATTTTCAATACAAGTTATCCATGCCATAATTTTAAGTGTATTATTTTATTGTAGTAAATAGATATAGTTATTGATAAAATATGTGTTTTAATCATGTATGTATATTTTTTAACTAAGCCAATAATTAAATCGTCTGGCAGGCGGTCAATATGAACTATCAGAATCAGAGAAAATGGGAAACCAGAAGGTGAGGAGTAATGATAAATAAATAGTTATATATTTCATGTAGTTTGTTCAATTTGAGATGTGTTTTCATTATGTTAGGGTATCAGCTGATCAGCAATAACATGTCACTGGTATATTAGGTATAAATGTTTTAAGTAATGAGTGTTCAATGTAATGTTTGATGTATTACCGATGTTTGGAAGTAATGATAAAAATAGTTTGCTACAATGAGAAATAGAGTAACGATTTGTGAAACCTAATAAAAGATAGTTTTTGGGTAGATATTTTGGTAGAGATGGGTGTCATGTTAATTGAAGTTGATTAATATTAGAGCTATAGGGAGAAAGATTATATATGCATAGAGATCTAATACAGTAATGAGAATAAATAAATTACATCACCCACAGAAAAGTGTAGCGAGATTGTTAAATGAAGAGTAAGATTGTTGAATATAAAGAGAGATTTATGATAAAGAATATAAAATTTTCATTATTTTAAACCAGTGACAGAATTTTGATAAAAAATTGAAAATAATGTAAAGTCAAGAATTGTTTATTTTCAATAATTTAAATGCCAATTTGATTATTATTTGTAATAATATTTTGTTTGTTTTAAATATTTTGTTTTGTTATATTTTGTATTTCAAGGTAGGGTATTACAGATGTTCAGTGTATTTTCAGAAATCATACATAACATATGTAGTTCAAGGGTTTTGGACTTGACCTACTTTCGATCAGCTGATGAGTTCATGTACCTACTAAGCTTGTATAGTAGGAATCCAATTTTAATTTGTTTGTTTGATTAATTCAAACCAATATTTGAATAATTTTAATAAATGTTATTTAATAAATATTTAATGAATAATTTTTTTTTGAATTTTAAAATTTTGAAAATTTTTAATTTTTTTTGAAAAAAAAAAACTTGATTTTTCGCCTGCCAGCGAATGACTATTTTAGATAATGATTTTTTTATTATGTGTGCATTAACCATGTTTCTTTTATTGTATTGCATTATATTGGTAGACTATAAGTGGTTCTCCTGTTAGAGTAAGGATGTGTTTATATTAGTAGAAATGTCTAGGTTAAGTCATGTTAAAGAAAAAAATTTTTTAGAAAAACAAGGAAGAGAATTTTTTGAGAAAAGATTATTTTTTTTGAATTTTTTAAATTTATACTAAATTTTAAAAGAAATTTTTTTATTGTACTATGTGTATGTCAACATGGAATGTGAGTGTGTGTGAGCCCAGTATCTGCTAAAAACAGCCCAGCTTGCATATAAGGGGATCCATATCGGTTGAGGATCTGGCATAGTCTGAGCCAGGGATTGAGGATTTTTGGGGGGTAGCATGTTAAAAGACGAGGTGCGCCGTGGTGCGAGTCTGCTCGATTTCTCGGTGTTGGGATCTCTTACGGAGAAGTCCAGTGATCTCGTTCAGATGAGTCCATGGTCGCTGAGCCAGGGGGGTCGTGTACCCATGAGATTAAGAACCAGGGGGTTGTTGGCACCAGTTCCTCACCGGTCCTCTTCGGGTTTATCGATGAGATTTCTTCTGTCGTGAACAGCAGAATTCTCATCGAGGGGGTATTGTAGCGGGTCATTTTTGGGTATTTTTATTTTTAACAGTATGGGGCATTTATATCTTTTATTTCTTTCATTTTGGGAGGGTTTGTCAAAAGTTATGAAAATTATTGTGCAACGTTATTTTTCCGTGTAACAGAACGATGTTAAGAAACAGTGGTAACCAAGCGATACGCAGTTGTTATTGTGTAACGCGGCGAGCGAAGAATTTACCCCCTTCAAAATTCTCAGAAATCCGTACTTGTGTAGCAGTACACAGACGCAACTGTATCACCACGAGCTCGAGTGACGCATCCAGCCACAAAACAGGATGTCATGGGATGAGTACAATTCAGTAATGTGCTTTTGAGCGGCAGGAAGTGCTGTTCAAGTCCGGTTCCTCCAATGACGTCAGCCTGTGCCTAATGGAAATCATTGACCATGTTAACCTAAAAAACTACATGCATGGCATGGAGCGAAACTTTGGCGACGAAGGATAAGGCCGTGACTTCCATACCAACTGTGAGATCACAATAGCGATACCTGTTACATTACCGGTGGCAGTCTACGAGTAACAGTTCCAGGTACCGGACTGGGCCTCAGTAGGCTCGTCAAAAAAAAAGTCGCAATTTAACAAGTTAAAGAGTGGAATAATCAGTTGAAGTGTCATAAGATCGAGGTCAATCTATCAAGAGGGCCTTAATCGAGAATTTTATTTTCTTTTTCTATTGCGGACAATAAAAAAACCGTTCGGACAATGCGTGTGCGCGGGGACCGCGTGGCCGACGAATGGGGAATTTGAGTCATATAAAATGTTAAGGGTTTTATAGATTATAAATAATGCGTGTATGTGAGAGTGGCAAAGCTGGGCTATTTTTGTGTGTGTTCTCTAATTGTTTCCGGTATTTGTTAAAATCAATGTGTAAGTACCAAACATAAGGTAAGCCATAGTTGCAGATGATCATGAGTAAAATGCAATAAGCAGTATAACATTGTTTCTATATGTATATGTAACTGACATAATCAAAAGTAAAATCTCAATTCTCTTCATATAAATGTGTTGTGCAAATTATTCTCACAACCTTAAGAAATTACGTCTGCATCCCAAACATACGTATGACGCAACCTTGAAGCCACGCAATGGTAAGTAGGAGTGTATTAACATTGATTTTATATTACTACGATATCATTTAATAATGAACGTCACAGTCGTTTCACAAAAAGTGAAAGAAAAAAAATACACAATTTCAACTTTTTTAAACTGAAAACAAGAAATTCTTTAGAGTTAGTGTAATATATTGTGTTACTGTAAGACAGAGCAGTGCTGTTAGTGTATTAATTAAGATGCATTAAATGTATAAATAAAACTAAATGGCCTAATGAGTTATTCGTAGATGGCATCATTAATCTTCTTGGTGATGGTGTACAAGCCTTTCCACAGTGGTTGCAGGTTCGAGCTGATTCCTTTCTTCCTTTTCATGTTATAGAACTAAGCCTGGCAGCAGGTGTGAGCCCTGAAGAAATTGCAACCAGGGTGTACAGAGTCTTCATCTTTGTATTTGCCAAAATAAAGTTGTTCTGAGCCAGGTCACGTAAATTCAGGTTAAGCCACATTGCTCATTAGACTTTGTCTAAATTTTAAAGATATAAAGTGTTGATAAAGATGTTTAGGACCGTAATATAGTAAGGGTACACATATTAATGTAAAGCACGTTTCCATAAAAAGTGAATGGAAAAGAAAAGAAATACACAATTTCAACTTTTTTCTTTAACTGAAAACCATTCTTTTGAGTTAGTGTAATGTGTTGTGTTACTGTGAGACGGAGCAGTACTGTTAGTATACTAATTAAGATGTATTAAATGTATAAATAAAACTAAATGACCTAATAAGATATTCTTAGATGTAGTAATTCAGGTTAGGTCAAATTGCTCATTAGACTTTGTCTAAATTTTAAAGATGTTTAGGACTGTACATTAAAAACATTGTTTGCACATATGAGTAGGAAGCAGATGTATTAATATAATGTTACCCAACAAGATCAGGAACAATTATGTATATTAAATTAAGTAGTTAGTGGACTTCAAAACCTGCAGTAGAAACTCCAGTTTTTATAAAACAAATAGGGATAGAATTGAAGATTTCTTGTTTGGAAATGTTATATCTGTTTTCTTCACAAGTAACTAATGGCAGGTTATGATTTGTAATCATGTTTTCTCATAATGTATGTTGTTAATGACCTTTTTT
Source organism: Magicicada septendecula (assembly GCA_034769895.1). Classification (NCBI taxonomy): domain Eukaryota; kingdom Metazoa; phylum Arthropoda; class Insecta; order Hemiptera; family Cicadidae; genus Magicicada; species Magicicada septendecula. Next base: position 71,858,237 of record CM068369.1, on the reverse strand, counting down.
TACGAGTATGATAGATAGATATCGGTATTTGAAAAAAAGGTGAATTTTATTGCTACATACTAAAGTATAGAGTCCTATTTGTTTCTATTCATTAACAAACGTCCGTACTGTAATAATTTTGTATGTAATATACAAGCATGCTTTAATATGTTTACGTGATTCTCCAATTTTATTTGCATTAATTCAGACCGTAGTAACAAAATTCCACTGTAACCCATTATTAATACTTAATCATTTGCGTGTTAACAGAAACTGCACATTGCTTTTTATTGCATTATGTTGAAAAAAGGATTTTAATGTACTTGTTTGGTTATACATTAGATTTATGTAAAATCATCTCTGTACCGTAATCAAGTGCGATAAATTGGAACTAGGTTTTAATTCCGGTACTTTGAATAAATACACCCTTTTATACATACAATAAATACAGCTTTTTAATGTACACTAACTAAGGAAACTTTGTTAAGTCTAATTAATTTTAAAAATCTAAAAGGTTAAGTTAGATTGTTAAACGTAGACACAACCTCCAAAAATCGTCTCTGTACCATAATCGTGTGCGATAAATGGAAACTAGATTCCATATACAACGCGTAACCCAAAAGTAAGGTCTCCAAAGGACTAGAGCCGCAGGGAAATACAGGGTTCACACTATTTTTCATATTTTGATTTCCCTGACTTTCCATGACAATATTGAGAACTTTTCCCTGACAATCGAGATTTTTGAATATGGTACTGTAATTTTTTTCCAAATATCTTTAAATATATTGAAATCAGAAGGTGATAATTTTTGTGAAGTTTAAAGGAAATAAATAATCAAAACTATGAAATTTTGTTTGATTTTTTTTTAATCGGCCTCCACCATCCCCATAGCCGTCCGTCCAATGCTCTCCTTGTTATTTTATTTGTGTCATATTTGACAAAACATTACATATTACAAATTAAGAACAATACAAAGACAATTGTTTTCATTCTGTTCTAGTTACATAAAGTATATAAACTCAAAATTCAAACAAATCAGTAAAGCTAATTCGATTTCTTCTTCTCCAGCATCTGAATCTTTGCTTTTATGGCATCTTCTTCTTTAGCTGTCTGAAGTTTCAGTATCTTTCTTTGTTCTTCAAGTTTTTTTATCTCTAAGGAAATTTTCCTTTTTTCAACTCGTTTCTTTTCTACTTCTTTCTGATTTTGTTTAGATTCCTTAAGATACTCTTCGTATCTTCTATGAGCAGCCCTTACATGTGTTAGCATTGTATAGGTGATGGGAATCTTTTCAATGTTTTCATAGAACCTGATTGCATTTTCAACAGTTCTTTGAGCAATGAGACTGTGTTCAGTTAAGTTTTCTATTAATACGTTTTTATTGATAGAAAATCCACTTTCCACTGTTGCATTTCCATGTGAAAATATTAGACCAAGCTTCACAATATTCCACAGCTCTAAGTAATGTTGGTTTCCTAACAGCATTGATGAAAAGAAATCATCAAGTCTTACACTTGCTCTACTTTCAAAAAATTGTTTGATGTTAAGCTCAAGACAGGAATGGGCTTCCCCACAAAAGGAAGAGTATTGCCCTTTGGCCCTCTCTGCAACAACATCTGTAATTCTATTGTGAATATAAAATTCATCTATACCCAAAAGGACCCCCCAAAGGATCGTTTCGAAAAAACACTTGTCCTATGTTGGTTCTCCCGTTGCGTAAAATATTTGTGCCAAGTTTGGTTGAAATCGGTCCAGTGGTTTAGGAGGAGATATGGAAGACCCCAAAGGACCCCCCGAAGGATCATATCGAAAAAACACATATCCTATGTTGGTTCTCCCGTTGCGTAAAATATTTGTGCGAAGTTTGGTTGAAATCGGTCCAGTGGTTTAGGAGGAGATGTGGAAGACCCCAAAGGACCCCCAAAGGGTCATATCGAAAAAATACATATCCTATGTTGGTTCTCCCATTGCGTAAAATATTTGTGCCAAGTTTGGTTGAATTCGGTCCAGTGGTTTAGGAGGAGATATGGAAGACCCCAAAGGATCCCGTCGAAAAAAACACCTATCCTATGTTGGTTCTACCGTTGCGAAAAATATTTGTGCCAAGTTTGGTTGACATCGGTCCAGTGGTTTAGGAGGAGATGTGGAAGACCCCAAAGAACCCCCAAAAGGACCCCATCGAAAAAAATTCAGAAACCTTCGCGGGCGTGCGCACAACAACTCACCGACGTTTCATCGCAATCAGATGAATGGTATAGGAACGCATACGGGACAAACAAAGAAACATTCATTTTTATATATAAGACTAGCGGAATACCCGTGCTTCGCTGCGGAGTTTCACGCTGTACGTAATGAAAATGTTAGTTTAATTAATAAAGTTCAATTAAAGTAGGTTTCTTAAAAATAAATAGCTGTTGCCCACGACTTCGTTCGCGTGGTCTTCAATTTAATGCGATAATATATTTAGAACAGAATCTATTCTACTGGGTTACCATAGTAACCAGATCTAATAGTTTTTTAAGACCCCAAAGGACCCCCCCAGAGGATCGTATCGAAAAAAAAACACCTGTCCTATGTTGGTTCTCCCGTTAAAATATTTGTGCCAAGTTTGGTTGAAATCGGTCCAATGGTTTAGGAGGAGATGTGGAAGACCCCAAAGGACCCCCCAAAGGATCGTATCGAAAAAACACTTGTCCTATGTTGGTTCTCCCTATGCGTAAAATATTTGTGCCAAGTTTGGTTAAAATCGGTCCAGTGGTTTAGGAGGAGATGTGGAAGACCCCAAAGGACACCCCGAAGGTTCATATCGAAAAAACACATCCTATGTTGGTTCTCCCGTTGCGTAAAATATTTGTGCCAAGTTTGGTTGAAATCAGTCCAGTGGTTTAGGAGGAGATGTGGAAGACCCCAAAGGACCCCGTCGAAAAAAAACACCTATCCTATGTTGGTTCTCCCGTTGCGTAAAATATTTGTGCCAAGTTTGGTTGAAATCGGCCCAGTGGTTTAGGAGGAGATGTGGAAGACCCCAAAGGACCCCCCGAAGGATCATATCGAAAAAACACATATCCTATGTTGGTTCTCCCGTTGCGTAAAATATTTGTGCCAAGTTTGGTTGAAATCAGTCCAGTGGTTTAGGAGGAGATGTGGAAGACCCCAAAGGACCCCGTCGAAAAAAACACCTATCCTATGTTGGTTCTCCCGTTGCGTAAAATATTTGTGCCAAGTTTGGTTGAAATCGGTCCAGTGGTTTAGGAGGAGATGTGGAAGACCCCAAAGGACCCCATCGAAAAAATTCAGAAACCTTCGCGGGCGTGCGCACAACAACTCACCGAAGTTTCATCACAATCGGATGAATGGTATAGGAACGCATACGGGACAAACAAAGAAACATTCATTTTTATATATAAGAAGATGGCTCACATTCTTGAGAAATTGCCTTAAAAAATGCCAATTTACATTTTAAAAACCCATCTTTAGTTTGAGTTGCAACGTTTTTCAAAGGCTTAGTATGAAGTAATTTCTGGTTATCAATATATTTCTTGATATCATCAAACATGTTTAAAACTCTATCAATAGAGGGAACATTCTCAAGCCACCTGGTTGTACAATGTTTTAGAGGAAACAATGTTTTTCCAGTAAGAGATGTGAATTGTGCACAACGGGCTGGAGAATCATGAAATATATAGTAAACATCACGTAGATAACTATCCACATCCCACTTGACGGCCTGCAGCCCATTTTTTACTGCGCCATTTATAACATGTAGCCCACAAACTCCACCATTTATCAGTAATTTCCCATTAGGATCATCTTATATTCTTTCATCCAACTTTTTCAGGAAACTTAAATTGACATTGGGTCCATCCATAAAAACTTGGAGAACTTTTTTTAATTGCAATGGATGGATTCCTTTGATGAAATTGTCCAAAAGATCTTGTGCTGTAGCTCTGTCCAAAAAAACACTGTTGAAATATTCACTTTGCACTCTACTTCTATTAATGTCAAAATATTTTACAAATATGTCCATCTGACCCCTTTGAATGACTTTGTTGAGAGACTCATCAAAACATATGACAAAATCATCACTCTGACATTCGATTTTTCATTTCATGAAAAAAATATGGAGAAAGACCATGATTAATGAGATATTTGCATTTTGTAGCTCCCATTTTGAAGTTTGAAGCTATGGTACTGTCAGAAAACATCAATTTGAATAAATCACCTATATCTGAACATGTATTTAGTGAAATTTTGCTATTTACAACCTTCAGAGCCCAAAGAATTTCTGCTCTTGTGGTATCATCCCTAATGCAAAAAGATGTAACTGACTGTTGATTAGGTTTGGAGGATGATACTTCAGAAGGCAAGTTTGAAACTTCAATATTTTGTCGACTTGTTGATGGCATTACTTCATCTCTAGTCTCACTTTCACTATTTTTTGGTTCACTACATTTAGGTGTGGATGTACTGAAAAACGTTTTTAAGGATGGTTGTGTATCTTGAGTTTTCATTAAATTCAAATGTGTTTTACCCTTTGAATGTGACACTACAGCTTGGCGCCCCATATTAGATATATCAAATGTTTTTTTACAAATTTTGCAGAAAGCTTGGGTACTTTCAGGTCCTTTACTTAACCAGCCAACAAACTCAGGATTCCACCTAGAGTCCAACCACAGATCATTGAACTTAGTTTTCCTTATAGCCATGTTTCACTCTCAGATTGATAAATTGTTGATATATCAGGAATAAACAAACCAATAATTATAAACATTGAATTTAACTTAAAAATGATTCAAACACTAAAAATTAAAATGTCACCTTTAAATAAAGGTAGTATTTATATAGCCACCAGTAATAAGTAGATTGGTACATATATATATACACACACAACCCCCTTTGCTTTTGGCAACAACTGAACCAAACAAGTACAGTATTAACAATAAGAATATTAGGTACCAGGAAAATAAAAAATGTGTAAGCTTACTAGAAGGCAAAATTGTATCAATACACATTGTAATAGTACCATGTTATAACACACTTACACACTAGTACTCCAATTCAGCTGATGTCACAAGACAGTTAAAAACAATCAACACTTCTAATGAATGTGGATCTGTGTCTTCTCCTTTTTTTGCAAAAACCACAATAAGAGAATCCGGTGAAAACTTCCCTGACATTTTTCTGAAAACTAGCTGATTTCCCTGACTTTCGACATATTTCAAACAGTTTCCCTGACCTTTTTTTATTTCCCTGACTTTCCCTGTCTTTCCAGTTAACTGTGAACCATGAAATATTTTGGGCGGGAGTTGGCAGCACTTCTGTGTACGGCCATCTCCCCTCTTTCAAACAAGCGGTCGCTGAGCTCGTGCGGTCAATTAGTCTTGGCTTGGCAGCCATTAAGAATGGAGCTCCCAGTCGCTGTTCCCGCCAAGTGCGGACTTCGCGAAGTCTTTCGATTTCTTAACGCAAAAGGTGTTCAGCCTATTGAAATCCATAGACAGTTGATTGAAGTGTATGGTGCGGGGTGTGTGGATGTCAAAAACGTCTGCAAGTGGTGTAGAGAGTTTAAAGCTGGTCGTACAGAAATTCATGATGATGAAAGAAGTGGGAGACCGTCAGTGTCAGACGAGACGATCAGGAAACTTGACGAAGTCGTGCGTGAAGATCAGAGGATCACTATCCACGAGCTCTCTTGTTTCCTTCCTGAAGTTTTCAAATCCACCATTCAGAGGATTGTGACTGAAAAGTTGAAATATCGGAAGGTGTGCGCAAGGTGGGTTCCGCGAATGCTCACAGAAGACCACAAATGGCAACGCGTCGAAGCTTCCCGTGAATTTCTTGAGCGCTATGCAGACGAAAGAGACGACTTTTTGAATTCCATTGTCACAGGTGACAAAACGTGGGTTCACCACTTCACACCTGAATCCAAACGACAATCACTTGAGTGGCGGCATCCAACTTCGCCAAGGCGGCGAAAATTCAAACAAACAGTCTGCCGGCAAGATCATGGTGACTGTGTTTTGGGATCGGAAAGGTGTATTGTTGATCGATTTCATGCCTACTGGGACCACAATAAATGCAGACGCATATTGTGAGACACTCAAAAAACTCAAACGGGTGATTCTCAAACCGGAGAAGAGGAATGCTTACCAAGGGCGTGTCCATTCTTCACGACAATGCTCGCCCTCACCCGCGCAACCGCCGATCTTCTGAACCAATTTGGATGGGACATAATCACCCCCCCCCCCCGTATAGTCCGGATTTGGCACCTTGTGACTATCATTTGTTTACACATTTGAAAGAACATTTGGGTGGAATGCGATTCGATGACGATGACGAGGTCAACGCTATCTCAATGACATGGTGGCGAGTTTCTATGACACTGGCATACTAAAACTGCCACAGCGGCTCGAAAAATGGATTGAACGTAACGGGGATTATGTTGAAAAATAGTGTGTTCTTATGCTTCACAACCATGTAAAAAGTTTTGATAATAAATTTTTTTTTCTATTTTTAAAAAATATGGAGACCTTATTTTTGGATTATCCCTCATATATAGACATAACCTCCACAATTTGTCGTGAGGTAGTATCGGGTAAAACAGTTTGTATGTTATCTAGAGTGGGAGAGAAACAATCAGTGCGCATGCGCATAGTACAAATCAGGACACGGAAATTGAAAAGTATGAACAAAAACCCCAAAGATCCGATTATTATTTGTAATTAACAATTTTTCATAAATAAATTTCAATAACTTTTAGGTAGCACCTTGTATATGCTACTCAAAATGGAACACTTTCAATCACATCTGGTCTCACTAAGTTTCTTACTTTCATAGTGAATTGACATAGGTTACAGAAAACAAGTGAAATTGTTTAAAAAATTTATTAGACAATATAAGAAATATTATATACCCACAAACAACATTCTGAATATCAGAATCTGATTATTTCACACACACACACACACACACACACACACACACACACACACACACACACACACACACACACACACACACACACACACACACACAAGTTAAAAAACACAAAACCTGGAAAAATCTTTTTGAGAAATAACATATAATTGTCTTAACAACGTTATATCACATATAAATCATATTTCTAACAATGACTTACTAATAAGTACTAACAATGACTTACTAATAAGTAATCATAATCTAGTGGAAATGAAGCTTGCAAGTACATTCTTTAATAAATGAGATTGCATGAATATAAAAACACAGCGTTTATGTTTGTATTTGGATAGTAAATATAACATAAATACATAGTTACCAGCTCAGTTAGCATTCATTTGTAACAATAATTGGTCTCAAATTTAATCACTATAAATATATATATCTGTTCCCAGACTTGAATGTCACTCCTTTTATCTAGTAATAAGATGATCTGTCTCTAATGTGATAGGAAACATAAGCAATAACATTGCATGAAAATATTACGATGTACAAGCCAAGTTACACATACATTCTGCCACTAACAGATTGTCAGATCTAGCTATTGCATTCCCATTGCCAACTTGGTTGTCTCTTCAACTGCTATATAGTCAAGATAAAAAGTTAGGCTGTTTAGTTCTTGCCAGCTGGTGACTAATTTTCATAAATAAGTTTGTAAGCACAACCTGCTACTTTCTTGTACACATTTGTTTTTTTTTTGCAAATTACATTTTTTTAAATTTAAAATCAGAATAACCAGCCACAACAGCCTCGACCTTTCTTTTTTTTTACACAGATTTTTTTTAAAGCAAAGTCGGACCATTGTGTAGAAGTGGCTACACTATCTATAGTTTTGTAACATTAGACTGTATGATTCAAAACAAATCATATCTTGGTTAATTATTTTTGAGTGATAATAAATTATTTGTTTACAGCAACAGTAATTTGACCATACTCTAGAGGAAAACAAATGTTTGTAGACCATAAGGGAGAAAGTTTTTGAATAATTGCTTTCTCTTAGACCTATATTTAAGTTAATTTTTACTGTTACTTAGACCACAAAACTTAAAATAGTTGATCTCATGTATCACAAAGCTGATATCACGGAAAGCAGTTTATTGCAGACAGTTGTAAATTGCGTAGCCCATACATAATTATATACAAAACAATTCAGACGTGAACAAAGTAATGAATTGATTTCCTCCCATTCAGAACCTGAACTCAACTGTTTATTTGAATCTAACAAGTGTGCTTATACGAGGTGTGGCTAGAAAAAAACGGATTGGTGTTTTAAAACTTTATTTATCATCTTTTACAATTTTGATTTTATCACCTTCAATGTACTCCCCTTTTTGATCCCTACACCGTTCCATACGAATTTTCTGCCATTCAAAACAGTGCTTCAGCTCACTTCTGAAAGCCCTTTCATGAAGTCCGCCGCCTTTGTTTTTACTGCATCTACAGTTTCAAATCTGGTTCCTTTTAGAGCTGACTTGACTTTAGGAAATAAAAAGAAGTCACATGGGGCAAGATCAGGTGAATAGGGTGGGTGTTCCAAGACAGTGATTCCGTGCTTGGCCAAAAACATCTTGACAGACACTGCGTTATGGGCCGGGGCATTCTCCTGGTGAAGAAGCCATGTCTGGTTTTCCACAAATTAGGTCGTTTCTTCTGTACACACTCACATAGAGTAGTCAGGACACTTTTGTAGTATTGTTGGTTGACTGTCTGACCTTCGGGTACCCAATCAACGTGCACAATCCCTCTGATGTCAATAAAAACAATCATCATTGCTTTAAATTTCGATTTTCTCATCCGTGCTTTCAAGTTTTCTACGAAAACTTGTGTACGTGACAAACACTCATCACCGTACACTTGTTGCAACATTAAATAAGTTTCCGCTGCGGATTTCCCAAGTTTGAAAAGGAATTTCATATTAACACGCTGCTCCTTGTGAACACTTAGCATTTTTTTGGCAAAGCGTAACTGCACGAACCACTTCTAATGAAGGCTATGGCCGAACTAAGCGATGCACTGTGTTGAAACTCGAGTAGACAGTGGAGGGGGTAACATGTGACACTGCCACACAACAGTCGTCTGTGACGCACTTGTCGTTCTGCCGTAACAAAAACAGTTCGGTTTTTTTCTAGCCACACTTCGTATGTCCAATTGCCGGAATACATTAATCACATTTTAATTTAAAAACAGGATAATGTATTATAAACAACCGCTTAATCTGTTCATTCATAGCAGGTTATTTTTTTTAAATGAAAGAATACACCAATTTGAATCTTACTCATAGTACTGTTTGTTATCTTCCCTTGAATGAGTATTATTCACAGAAAGATCCATAAAATGGTCTAGAATACAATTTGAATAAATTCATGTTTTAAAAAAATTTAATGTATTGATTTTAAAGTACAAACGCATTCTGTAAGAGTATTATAAGAAAGTATCATGAAAAACTTGTATTATATGAACATTCAAGCTGCATTAATTGACACATTAAGATTTTTGCAGAATTAAAAAAAAAGTTGGAAAGAATAGAAATTACAATGTCCATGTTTAATACAAAAGTGGTCTCTCTCTTATACACATGAACACAGTTCTGGGGCAAGCTATAATATTTACGAAGATATACCACTGACTTCTTGCCTTTGAAAGATTCAAGTGTAAGTTTTTCAACTCTTCAAAAGTGGTATTCACATGTTAGAATGGCTCTGGTATTAACATTTTTTGTATACAAAAATATGCCTCAGAGACAATGCCATAAATGATTTGGAAACAGCTTTAAATATAATGATGCAATTATTACTTTTATTCTATAATTTCTTTCACTTCCCAAAATTGTATGTTAGATCTCTTGAGTTTACTCTTGTGGTATGAAATAATTTTTATACCACATGTGATATGACAAAATTTGAACATTTCATTGTAGCAGGATTTGCATTGTTATTTGTTCATCTGCCATGTGCTGGGCAAGGCCCCTCCAGACTTGCTGTTACGTATTAAAGTAATCTTTTCCGTAAGCCACCTTAATTAAAATTTGTTAAGTTCACCACTGTCCTCTGCTTTCTTCTGAGAAGTCCAACATTCCCTACCATGCAAACCAGTTCCAAACTCATATAACTGTACACTAGTAGATAGATGCGTCAGTTTGTTTCTTTCCTACATGGGATGGTATATTGTATTTTAGTAAATTTTCCTTAAAGCATTGCTAAAATTTTTGTATTTTTAAAGTAATATCTAAACATCAAACTATAAAATTGTTTCATTTACAATTAAATTGTTTACTCTGCTGAATAAATTATTAAACTAAATGAGTTTACTATTCAGTTTTGATGTCTTACTCTCTTACCATATGTTTTCACAACTACCGTTGTTTTAATTCTGCTTATTGAGAAATCCATTTGTTACTGTCTCTATGTACATATAGTTCTATGTCTACATCTGTTTCTGTGTATACACTGTCACAGGACAAATGGCACCAATCGTACAACTCTTCGTTTTTTGGTGGCCCTTAGAAGGGCCGTGTGGCGAAAACGCTGTGATGTATATTGCGCCGCACTGACATGTTTGGCGGCAGCGCCCGCTGTTTGTGGCATACTGCAGTTCTCCTCTTCTTTCGGCATCAGTTTGTAGCCGTCTAGTCGATGTCCATCGCTGGTTCGTCACAGGGCGAAGAATGCGAAGAACGTACGTTCTTATCTTCCTGTTCCTTCCGGCTGGCTTCGATGTCGTCCAATAGAGGAGTGGCGATGGAGTGTGCCAAAAAATTCTAGCGGTGCTCTTTTTATGCCCTGACAGGTTGTGTGCCATGAGCCTATCAAAGTTCTGCTGAACCCTGATTGGCTCGCTGTGAGCTCGTCAGGTGTTCGCGGCGACCTCTCGGCTGGTACCAGAGATCAGATGTTTGCCTCGCTGCCCTCACAACTCGTAGACCTATATGAGTGGTGTTTTCATATGCAAATATAATACTTGTAGTGGGTGATTCATTTAGATTTGAAACACTTCAAAAATTTTAATCAATTTGGTATACTTTAATTTTATACCAAAAGTTTGTTTAAACATAACTTAACAGTTCTTAAAATAACTTTTAATAGTTTATCAATAAACTATATTTTTTGGAGTTTATTTAATGTTAGTAGTGAACAACACAACCTGCTTAAAAATTTCTGACAGAGGATCCTGCTTAAGAGGATAACTCCCAATATTATTACAAATGTCTTGATATTATTCATAATATTTAAAGTTGTGGAATCTAATGTACTGCAGTGACACTCCCGTAAGAGATTTTAAAAATTGTCATCATCATCATCATCATCATCTTCAAGGATTAAACCAAGGATGGATTGTTCTGGTCTCAAATAGGCAAAGATTACAGCTGGTCAATCCAGCACTTCCTCGGACGTCCCACCCCTCTCCGTCCCCTCGGCTTATAGTTCTGTAGTTGTTTGGGGATCCGGCAGTCATCCATTCGGAAAAGATCTTCCCACCAATTCAGCTGATACTGGGCGTTCCTGTCAAGTATACTCATAATATTCAGTTCCTCCCATATATCTGTGTTTCTTCTATGATCATGGAGAGTATACCCTGCCACATGCCTGAGAAATCTCATTTCAGCCACTTGGATGCGACTGGGCTGGCCTCTCGTTAAAGTCAAAGTCCAATACTCTGACCCATAAAGAAGTGTGAGAAGAGCCATCACCTTGTAGAATTTTAGGCGTGTTCCTTTACTTGCTGACTTAAGGGGTTGCCTGATAGTCCTGCACATAAGGTTGAACTTATGCAACTTATTCATAATGTCGTTGCTTGCATTCTAAGACACACTGTAGCCCAGGTATTCAAAACTGCTAACTTGTTCCAGGAAAGTATCATCTATAACAATTTTTGCCCATACGGGATCAGTTCCACGAAAAGCCATCACCTTGGTTTTAAGTGTGGATATTTGCTATCCAGAGTCTTTGCAGATTCGATTTAACAAATGTATACCCATCTGCAATCTATTTTCAGAGTCCAAAAAGAAAGTTTAATTGGATAATCCTTATCCTGAGAGTTATCTTCATAAACTTTTAAAGCAAGTACCATGTCAACAGATTGTTTATAAACAGAATTAATGGGTAAGGTACATCCAGAACCAGTTGGCACAATGAACCGCAGTGTCTGCACCCACGTTGGTGAACACAGCTGTTATTTGTAACAGTACGTTATGTAACGAATTCTATTTTTAGCCAGTGAATCACACAAAAAGCATTTTGTTGACAAAGACGAAGTAAATCAGAGTTTGGGAGCGGCGGGCAATAAGGTGCCGTGATGGACAACTGAAAAACAAGTGACGTCAATCCAAAGGAGGGACGGGTGGAGGTGACTGGAATAAACTGGTTTCAAATGCGTATTTGAACTGAATCGTGGCGCAGAAACGAAAGCGAAGCGCAGTCTCCAGCCAGCCACCGAACAGTAAACGTGTTTTATTAGTGCCCACGGCCAGTTACGGTAGGCCTACCGAGTTTTTACTAAAAAGTTTTGGAAAATAGTAACAAACATGTGAATTCAATCGAAACAAAAATGTTAACATAAATTTGGACTTTTGGAACATTATTATTGTGATTTTTCGTCAGGAAAGCGAATTACGACTGATGGTGCAACCAGCAGGAGACTCGTTGAAAAAGAGATAAGTAGAAAAAATAAGGACATAACCAGTTTCGCACAATTGTATAAAATTCTTTTTTGTTAAAAATAAAATTACTTTTAAATAAAAAAAATATCAAATAAAATCTGAGATCTCAATAGCGTGTGAGAGCGAGTGAGAGAACAAAGGGTGTGGTAAGCGCTAAAACAAGTACTGATTTGCAATTGAAGATTTTCTTTTGACTTATTTCTTTTGGAATTATATTTTGTTAACATAAAAAAGAAAAAAAAGGTACAATGTGTTTTAGTAAAATAAAATCTGATTTTTCAGTATAATGAGTTAGTTTAGCTTATTACGCCAATCTACCCATAACCTATTCACTGTGTCTGAAAGTTCGCCTAGATGACCCTGGAATTTTGTCAGTGAAATGGAATTTTGTTTATTTTTCAAAATTGTTTCAATGGGGAGAGTGATAAGGTTTCCACATTTCCTCCAAAAAATGTGGTGGTGACCCTGGGATTTTGGGAATCTTCTGACTTTTTAAAGGTAAGTCGAAAAGAGTAATAATCGGGATTTCGTTTCTTTTTTACTTTTATTTTTGAACAGTTACTATCGGCGACCCTGCCAGGATACTTGTTAAATTAATTTAATATTTAATAAGTTAGGCCTACTTAAACGCAGAGATAGGTTAGGGTAGACGGCAGAACGTTTGTATAGCAATTTCATTGGGTAATTTGATGTACTAATTGTTTTTTTGTGTGTAATACGTTATGTAATATTGGATATAAACATTTTTTTTGGCAATTTATGCAATTTGAAAAATGGCAGACAACGAAAATGAACTTAATCTAACTGACTCTGCCATAATGAGTGACTCTGGGGTACATTCGACCCGTGTCAACAAAAGAAAGGGAGGGGTCAATTGATGAGGTCATGAATTATTTGCGTATGATATCTAATGATAATATTAAGCGTTTTAATGAATCAAGTAATTCAAATAAGCTATTGTGTGAGCGCATTGACGCTATTGATAATCATTTTTGTAGCATTGATGAACAAATTAATGACTTACGTAATGATACTAAAAAACAAACAGACGAGTTAAGAGAGCATGTGTGTGTGGTAGAGGACAAGATAAATATTTTGGATTCTAACCAAACAGACCTTTCACAACAGGTAACTACAGTAAGTTGTAGACTAGACGACTTCAAAACTGAAACTTGTAATATGTTTGATGGAATAGAGAGTAAGATGCAATGTTTAAATAGCACGATGCGTGCCATAGACAATCGTAGTAGTGAGTTAGAGTCGCGAGTGGCCATGTGTACAGTAAGTGACTATGACAAGTTATTTAAGAATGTTAGAGATGAGTTAGAGTCAACCAGAAGTCAAAAACTGAGTAATGTAAGTGAGCGGTTGGTAATTACCAGAGAAAGTAACAATGATTTGATCTAGAATCTTTTAATTGTCACAGTAGGGGGGTACACCCAAGCAATTTTTAAACCAAGTGAGAGATTTCAACCTGTTCTGTAATAATAACTGGGAGGTAAAAATCTTAAAAATACTAAAATGTTTTAAAGGGAATTCCGCGGTTTGGGTTGAAGCTCATAAAAGAGATTGGGTGGATTACAAAACTTTTGAAAGGGCATTTAGGGACAAATACTGGTCTGAGGAAGAACAAGAGGTGCTGCGTAATAAGATTATGGGGTCCGGTAGTTTTGGGACCCACGGCAATAATGTGACGATGTACGTGATGAAATTATATAATGAAGCAAAATATCTTGAGCCACCGTTGCCGTTTCGATCATTTAAGCGTCATGTAAGCAAGCATTTGCCACGAGAAATACAAATTACGCTAATGACACACGATATTACAGAAATTATGGAGTTGGAAAAAATCTTAGATATATTCCAAAATATCAGGGACAGGGAGCTGGGTAGATGACAGAGTCAGACAGTGTCACACACAAACGTAATACATCTCCATCCAAGGGGGTCAACGACCACACATAGAGGTGTACGAAGAGATCATAACAGAAGCGAAGGGTGGAGGTGTCCAGACTGTAGAATTGGGAACTATTTGTTTTAGATGCGGCCGAGCAAGGAATTGCCAGTGGAGTGAACCAGTGCCAATTCTAAATGGTCAACACCAGAGGAGAGAGGACAGCAGCAGAGGGGTACCTAGAGGCAGTGTGAAGGTAAACAGGGGTCGAGGTGGTCACTCTCAGGGTAATGCCGCCGATCAACAGGAGCAAGGTGGTCAGCAGGAAAACGAATAAGGACAATGGAGAAGAGGACCCAACCATTGTCGGGAGAAGAGGACCCAACCATTGTCGGGAAGTAGCGGGGTCCAAGGTACGAAGAGTTATCATAATCACCTGATTAAGACAAACATTTCAATGGAGCTGATGGAGGAAGACAACCCGGAGGTAGGCAAACCAGAAACAGGACTAACAGAGATCATTGTCACCATTGAAGGTAAGGAGATTAAAACACTAGTAGATACTGGTAGTGAAATTTCAGTTATTTCAGAGAATGTGTTAGAGGAGTTAAGGGAATTAAATAGAAATATGACCCTCTTTGTGAATCACAGTAAAACACTTTGTCACCCCAGTTTGCATCAGACAGTAGCAGAGAACAGTCGTTTACAAGTTAACAAAAAACGGTGGCCTCGGGCGTATAAGATAGGCCGAAAACATCGTCGGCCTATCCAGTACAATAACTATTAAAGTGTGTGAACCACGTAGCGGTCAACTAACTCCAAACCCAATCAGTGCTCACGAGCAAACCTAAAGTCGGCCGACTGAAAGTAATGGTGCATTTATGTTAAAATAAACGTAAACTATGGGGTAAAGAATAAGCAACAGCTGACGGAAAATTTAACTGTAAAAAACTAGTTTCGGAGTGTATTAAATGAAGAAAGTGGGGAACACAAGGTGGTGAAACAACGATAGGAACACCGGATGGATGGGTAACTGTACTGAACACAATTCATTGATAAAAAAACAGAAAATTTTAATCAAAGTTTAAATACAATTTAATATTTCCAAGTTAAAATATTTTATTAATGAGATCTCAGCAAGGGAGTTAAAAGAGTATGAGAGAGAGAGAGAGAGAGTGGACGCAAAGTGTTGGTTACCAAAATAACGCTATTGTCAAGTCATTTTTTATAGTAGTTTATACTGAGTGATTAAATATCAATGTATTCTTGTTTTTTATTGAAATTGTAGTGTGAAGAAAGTGAAAGGAAATAATTCAGCTTAATAAAAGAAAGCTAATTTGTTAGAATCCGAAAAATTTGTGTTAGCGTAATTATTTCGTAACTCAAACCTAGATAATCCTTCTGCAACTTGTTCGTCTGTAGAACCCTCGATTAGAACCCGAAGGTAAGAGAAAAACTAAAGTCATTATAAATTTAATAAAGATATATGAGTTGTAATAAAAACGAATAGTTTCAATGACTCCCGAACAAGGAACTCGATATTATATTTATATATAAAACGAACAGTTTCATCTGAAAGTTCGCCTAGACAACCCTGGAATTTTGTCTGTGAAAGGGAATTTTGTTTATTTATCAAAATTGTTTGAATGGGGAGAGTGATAAGGTTTCCACATTTCCTCCAAAAAATGTGGTGGTGACTTTGAGACTTTGGGAATTTTCTGACTTTTTAAAGGTAAGTCGAAAAGAGTAATAATCGGGATTTCGTTTCTTCTTTTTACTTTTATTTTTGAACAGTTACATATTGTCGCTTGAGGCAGCCAAAGAAGTCTGCAGTGGCGAGCACGCACTCTCCAATGCTGATGATCATCGTGTTCTCTTTGAGGAGACCAAGATCTTGTCCTTGGTGAGTGCTTACTATCCTTGGCTGCACACCGAGTCCATGGAGATCTGCTATGAATTGAAGGGGAGAAAGCCTCCTATTAAATAGGATTTAACATGCTGTTCTCCCAAGCCAATCAGGTAGCATCTGATGGGACTTTCCAGCTTTGATCATGCTGCTTTGGAAAATTTATTTAAGCAGGCCTTCTCAGGGAAAAATACGTAGTCTCTACCTCAGCGCTGGGGTAATTGGCGGACACTGTTCCAATTATTTCTGACACTGAAGATGGCCTCCGATGGTGGGGCCAATGCATCTGTCCACAGTCCAGCAAATAATGTTTCCAACTACGTACACATTACAGTCCTGTCAATATAAAATTTTGCTAAATGTCTCCATGTATGGCTCAACCATATTATTTGTGTATCCATTATGTAACCTTGGGTGACAAAGATATATTGAAGTATGGAAAATAAATACAAAGATGGGAATTTCCATTTCTGGTTTGGAAACTCAATAAAACTCACAATTTCTATAGTTAATTGGTCTCATCAAGTACTGACTGTACCAAATCCCCATGATAATGAATTTTGCCTTTTAAGATTATTACTATTTATAACAGAGCTTAAAATTTTTCTATACTGGTTAATGTTCAGTTTTCCACATCATAATAACAACTCTTTTAAATCTTCTACTTTATATTATAAACACTCAAAATTTTATATTTGGCTATATCTGATCTTTCACAATATTTTGTGTCAGTGTTTTACAAATGATTTTAATGGCCAATAAATATTTCTTAGGAAACCTCTCTGTTGTTCAGCTTTATCTATTTCCAAAATCTGACTTTCACAGCAAAGCACAACAATTACAGAACTGATGGTTAAACTCATGAAAATACACGCATCTAAGCACATGTTTTCCACACATAGTAATCATGCCAGGCAAAATGTTTCTTGTGTATACTGAGCTGGAGAAAATCCATATTCAACTTATATCATTTTGAACAAAGAAAACAGTCCTTTAACAAATATAAAAATTTATTTAAAAAGTGTATAAAGGAGGTGTTTAATATAAAAAACTAATATTGTGCCAAAATAAAATTGTGGTAAACAATTTAGACAAATAAATGTCCTGACTTTGGGCTGCCAATAAATCCAGTGCAATTCACCAATGAGATTCCTTTCAGATTCATGACACATTTCATATTAAAATATTAATTCTAAATGAGTACTTCATATCTACAGACTAGTGTACTATAAATTAGCTGTTTTACATTTTTAATGTACTGTATAAAAAATTATGTCTGTATAACAATGAATACTCTAAATTTATATTCATACTAAAATGATCCTGTTATGCGCACACGTCTCTTGGATACATGATTCACACAGAATTACTACAGTTTTGCTTGAACCTTTTCTCGTAGTATACTGTCTTCTTGACCATCTTTCAGGGAGTCTAAAAATGCTTCAAGCGTCTTAATATAGTCTGTGCGATATTTCAAAAAGTGACTGACATGTTTAGAATCATCCCAACACTTCCAGTATGTCTGCAAAATGAGAACAGATAAGCATTAGAGGAATGGTTTTTATTAGAGTTTGTAGCAGGCACAACCTAATAAAAATGTTAATTTAACCCTTTGGGGACAGAGGTCTGATATATTGGAAGTAATTTAAAATTGCCACTGTTTTTACAGGAATTGTTTCTGAGTGCTGCCAACGTGTCAAATGGTAAACAAATATTCGTAGTTTTCGATCCAACCACCAGATAGCATAATTTCCTTTGGTTTAGAAATTACATGATATTGGAGTGGGAGTGTTCTTGTGTTGTTTTTCGTTGCTGGCGTTTATGCTGGTTATGTTTATGTTGTTTTTTCGTGTTTCTAACTTTATAAGTGATATTGTTGAATAATCATAATTATACATTTATTTAAGTAAAGTTTTCCGGGCTCTTTGGCCGTGGTCTATGATTTAATGACAAACCAAACATTTCAACAGCTCCATTGGCTGCCATCATCAGTGGAATTAAAAGAAATCCAAGGCCTCCTGAATGTAGGTTGTGTAGCGGGTCAAATTTTGGGTGTTTTTGTTTTAACCGTTTGGGACATTTATATATTTTTATTCATTTCGTTTTCGGTCGGGAGCTTTATAAAACATTGCGAAATAATTGTATTGTGCAACATAACAGAACAGTGAAACAACGCAATAGGACGCAGTTGTTGAGGAATGTGGTGGAGCATGTGCACCTCCACAAAATTCTGAGAACTTTGTACCTGTGTGTGGCAGCGCACATACGCAACTGCTTAATCACGCTCCAAGTGACGCTCTGACAAACAACTCAAGATGGCGAGAGCGTAAAAAAAATATTCGTCGTCTTCTATAAGACCTCACGGAAGTCGCATTAACTCCGCCTACTGTTGGTGACATCAGCGGAACCAAGTCCAATATCGGCCTCTGGACACACACATATACCAGCTATAATCTATGCATAAACTGGATATGCCGCAGCAAGTCAACTGTATACGGCGACTAAAACCCGGTGGCTTTGAATTGCCGCTTCCGCCAGTTCAACCAAGCACATGCACCAGTTCGTCCCAAAGAGTACCGGCCGGTGCATCTCGAAGGGGTTAGCTCTTCTCAAAATTTAAAAAATGTGGCAGTAAAAGTGAATCAATCTTTTTAAAACAGTGGCAGTGATGCGGGAATAACTACAGAACAACAACATCCATATTTGTTATTTTTTTGTTTATTTTTCGGGACGATTACAAACTTAACACGGGGCGGCCACGAGGTCACGGATGAACGTGTTGCAGGCGGGGATTTTATATAATGCATTATATTAATCAATTAGGGTAACGGGGGTTGTTTTTAAGAATGTGAGAGTGTGTGAGCAGCTGGGCTATCTTCTTAGACGTAAGTCATATTATGTAAGGCTATTAAATAAGATGTATAACCAAGAGTTACACAACCTTTAAAAACATGTAAGACAATTTATTTGGAAAACAAAGTTATAAAATCGCACTATTTGATTATTAAACAAAAATAATTTCTCTTCCAAAAAATTGAGAGTTAGTTTCTTTCAAAACCTTAGTTCGTTTTATGTACTGTCATAGTTCGTCAAACGAAATGGGTGTACCACCACTACTCGATCCGGCCAGATCCAAGTTGAAAGGTAAGTGGGAGTTGTAATCTGAATAAAATATAATAATAACCAAAAGTAATAAAGTTACAATTGTTGCCGCGTGACCAGGATTTTAGATAACAAAAAAGTTATTACAACGGCCTACATGTGACAGTACATTGAACGGAATACGGTGGAGAAAGCAAATTGATTTGGTAAAATATCAGTTTTGAAATAAAATTACTAATTGACAGTTGTTACGTAAGAAAAAATAGATAAAGTAAAAATGTCCGAGAATACAGAAAAAAGCAGTATAGTAGATTCAATTATGAGTGAAAGTGGCCTTGAGTCGCAATTGCTGGAGGAAAGTGGTATGTTGAGGGGGGAGACGGGTGCTGTTACAGAAACAGCTGGCGGCAGTAATGTAATAGTTCATTCCACTCCGATTGCGTCTCAACCACAACCAAACGAAATATACGTTGATTCGGGGATTCAATTGACCCCCGTTTCAACTAATAAAAGTAAACAAGCAGAGGAAACAAATATGATGAGTGTTATGCTCAGTCAATTCGAAAGAATGAATAATAATTTTGAGACCAAATTTGAGATTTTAAGTAACGAATTCAAAGAACAGAAAATAAAATGCGAGCAGCAGAATATTAAAAACGATATTATTTTTAATGAAATTAAAGAACAGAATATTCAGTTTCAGCAAAATATAAATATAAAATTTGACGAGTTGATAAATAACATACAAGACAAGAATGTATGTCTTGGAAATGCCAATGAAATGACAAAAATTAGTTCGAATAAAGTAGAACAGAGTAAGGATAATACAAATAAAAATGTGGTGTTAGAAAATGAGGGTGTAGATGTTGAGAATGATAACGTAATTGTAGAAAGAGTAGAAGTTGATTATGAGATGGTAATGTGTGTCAGTGAGTTAGAGAGAGAGAGAAAAAATAATGTTGTAGTAGAGTGGGGACAGAGGGCAAATTTTCCCTTTATTATTTATGATGTTTATGATGATTTATTGAGTCCACAAGTGTTATGGTTGAAGGGCAAGAGTCCCGTATTGGTAGATGAATTGAGGTGTTTATTTTTGTGGAGTAATTGTGTACCCTCTGTCCGGAATAATTGTGAGAGTGTGATGTGGTGTTATGAAGAGAGAGAGGTAAATAGAGAATGGTATGTAACAGAATTGTATAATTGGAATAGAAAGTATGATGAATGGAAAGAAGGCTTAGAAATATATTTGAATAATAATGATTACCATGATTTGATAAAAATAATTAGACCGATAGTGAATGAATGTAATGACGGAGACTTAACAAAAATACCTAACGTAGACTGGTTTAATGAGTATTCTGGTAAAATGAGTGAATTTGGTTGTTCTGGTTATGACACACAAAGTAACCATTTGTTTGTAAATAAAAAGCAACAGTGTTATTTAGAACCAAGATTAATTTTTGACGATGGTGGCTGAACTAGAATATCAGTGTATAGACCTTGTTTGAATTTTATAAATTTTTGATAATGACCTTGCTGATTTGGACATCTGAAGTGAGATACACTTGAACAGTTTTGACGTATATTTTGTAAATAATATTGAATTCATTTGTGTGTATTGTGAAATGTAATGTGTATAGGTTTTAGAAAATGTTGTATTAATAATAATAATATTATTAATATTTTTGCACTCTAATTAAATAACAAAATAATTATGAAGACAATAGTTAATGATTTGTAGAATGTTGATAATAATTGAGATATGTTATTTTAATAATCAAATGAATATTTAATTTTAATAATAAATTGAATTAAATAAGTGGAGATGTGTAGATAGTGTGATTGAATATTATGTGTTTGAATTTTATAAGGTAATTAAATTGTTTGGTGAGATTTTGATTTAATAATAATTAATAAGTAAATAAATGTTAAATGGTTTATTTTGTGGAACATAATGATTAAAAATATGTATTAATAATAAATTTAGAATTTTTGAAAATCTGATTACAACACAGGATAAATTCATCATGATGATAAATAAAAAGAGTTAATGAAAAATTTTAAATAATAATGTTTATAAATTTTTATATAAATTATTTAAAAGAGAATTGTTTGTTTGATGTATGCTAATAATCCAGGTTTATTGCTATTTGTGTATTGTGTTATGTGAAGTATTATAACAGTGTAGTGTGGAACTGCTATGGGGGAAGGTTGTAAATTTGGTATTTAATATTTTATGTTAATAATGGTTAAGCTTCCATACAAAGTGGGTATATAATTTTAAAGGTATCATTTTATTGTTGTGTGTTAGATATAGTTGTTGATAAAATGTATTTTCATTATGTGTGTAATTTTTTTTCTAAGCCAATCATTAGACGCCTGGCAGGCAATCAACATAATAGAAGTAAGTGTTGATAATGTATTACATGTATTTGTTCAATTTTAAGATGTAGTTTCATTGTGTTTTTATTATGTTAGGATATCAGCTGATCAGCAATACCATGTCACCGGTATAGTGGTTTGTAAATGTTACAAGTAATTAATGTTTAGTGTACTACAGATATTTCGAAGTAAAGATAAAAAGAATATGCAGATTAATAAAAGATAATTCATGGGTGATAAATGTTTTATGGGACACGTAGACCTGTCCAAATTGAATTAAACGTTAAATGTGAAATGATGGAGATGAATATAATGTAATGTTGTTTTTGAGTTGATGTGATATAATAGAATTTTGTGAAATATAGATGTTGACACAGTTGTGGGGAATTTATGTAGAGTTTTGAATGATCTATATTTATGTTTATAGTTAATGAGGTTATTTTGTGTATTTGTAGTGAGGTAATGAGATTGAGATTTTTGGGGATGGCAATTTTGTATTAGGGGGTAGTGTATTTGGGGAGTCCGCAACAAGGGTTGGGACGGGATTAGAATAGATTTTAGTGAGGAGGGGCCGCCTTAGGTAAAATCCGGGGGCCAAATAAGGGAAATGAGTTTTGGGAAGGAAACACGTATCCTATGTACAAAGGGTTAGAGAGTATTTTTTCATATATGTAGAGAAGGCGGCGAATTGTGTTAAATGATAAGTTGGGGTTTAGAATGTCCTGATTAGTAGATATTTTTGATAGAGTTGGGTGTCATAGGAGTGGGAGTTGAGTGATATTAGAGTCAGAGGGAGAAAGTTTAGGTGTATAGAAATATATAGAAATCTCATACAGAAAAACGAGAATAAATAATTTACATCACCCACAGTATATTAAAGTAAGATTGTTGAAAAGAAAGAGAGATTCATGATAAAGAAAATGCAATTGTTTTTTAAACCAGTGACAGAATTTTGATAGAAGTGAAAATAATGTAAAGTCAAGAAGTGTTTAATTTAAATGATTTAAATGCCAATTTGATTATTATTTATATTAATATTTTGTTTATTATAAATATTCTATGTTACTATGTTTTGTATTTCAAGGTAGGATATTACAGATATTTAAAGTGTTTTCAGAAATCATACATAACATATGTAGGTCAAGGGTTTTGTACTTGACCTAGTTATGATCAGCTGATGAGTTCATACACCTACTAAGCTTGTAGAGTAGGAATTCAATTTTAATTTGTTTGTTTGATTAATTCAAACTAATCTTTGAATAATTTTAATAAATGTTATTTAATAAATAAATTTAATAAATATTTAATGAATAATTTTTTTTGAATTTTAAAATTTTGAAAATTTTAAATTTTTTTGAAGAAAAAAAAAACTTGATTTGTCGCCTGCCAGCGAGTGAATATGTTAGATAATTATTATTTTGTTGTGTATGTATTAATGATGTTTCTTTTATTGTATTGCTTTATATTGGTAGGCTATAAATTGTTCTCATGCTAGAGTAAGGACGTATTTGTATTAATAGGAATGTTTAGGTTAAGTCATTGAAACAAAAATTAGAAAAAAGAGGAAGAGAATTTTTTGGTAAAAGATTTTTTTGAATATTGAATTTTTTTGAATTTATAATAAATTTTAAAAGGAAGTTTTTATTTTAATGTGTTATGATAATATGTAATGTTAATGTGTGTGAGCCCAGTATCTGCTAAAGGCAGCCCAGCTTGCAAAAAGGGGATCCACATCGGTGGAGGAGCTGGAACGATTTTAGCCAGGGATTGAGGATTTGTGGGGGTAGCATGTTAGAAGGCAAGGTGGGCCGTGGTGCGAGTCTGATCAATTTCTCGGTGTTGGGATCTCTAACGGAGAAGTCCAGTGATCTCGTTCAGATGAGTCCATGGTCGCTGAGCCAGGGGGGTCGTGTACCCATGCAGATTATGAACCAGGGGGTTGTTGGCACCAGTTCCTCACCGGTCCTCTTTGGGGTTTATCGATGAGATTTCTTCTGTCGTGGACAGCAGAATTCTCATCGAGGGGGTATTGTAGCGGGTCAAATTTTGGGTGTTTTTGTTTTAACCGTTTGGGACATTTATATATTTTTATTCATTTCGTTTTCGGTCGGGAGCTTTATAAAACATTGCGAAATAATTGTATTGTGCAACATAACAGAACAGTGAAACAACGCAATAGGACGCAGTTGTTGAGGAATGTGGTGGAGCATGTGCACCTCCACAAAATTCTGAGAACTTTGTACCTGTGTGTGGCAGCGCACATACGCAACTGCTTAATCACGCTCCAAGTGACGCTCTGACAAACAACTCAAGATGGCGAGAGCGTAAAAAAAATATTCGTCGTCTTCTATAAGACCTCACGGAAGTCGCATTAACTCCGCCTACTGTTGGTGACATCAGCGGAACCAAGTCCAATATCGGCCTCTGGACACACACATATACCAGCTATAATCTATGCATAAACTGGATATGCCGCAGCAAGTCAACTGTATACGGCGACTAAAACCCGGTGGCTTTGAATTGCCGCTTCCGCCAGTTCAACCAAGCACATGCACCAGTTCGTCCCAAAGAGTACCGGCCGGTGCATCCTGAAGGGGTTAGCTCTTCTCAAAATTTAAAAAATGTGGCAGTAAAAGTGAATCAATCTTTTTAAAACAGTGGCAGTGATGCGGGAACAACTACAGAACAACAACATCCATATTTGTTATTTTTTTGTTTATTTTTCGGGACGATTACAAACTTAACACGGGGCGGCCACGAGGTCACGGATGAATGTGTTGCAGGCGGGGATTTTATATAATGCATTATATTAATCAATTAGGGTAACGGGGGTTGTTTTTAAGAATGTGAGAGTGTGTGAGCAGCTGGGCTATCTTCTTAGACGTAAGTAATATTATGTAAGGCTATTAAATAAGATGTATAACCAAGAGTTACACAACCTTTAAAAACATGTAAGACAATTTATTTGGAAAACAAAGTTATAAAATCGCACTATTTGATTATTAAACAAAAATAATTTCTCTTCCAAAAAATTGAGAGTTAGTTTCTTTCAAAACCTTAGTTCGTTTTATGTACTGTCATAGTTCGTCAAACGAAATGGGTGTACCACCACTACTCGATCCGGCCAGATCCAAGTTGAAAGGTAAGTGGGAGTTGTAATCTGAATAAAATATAATAATAACCAAAAATAATAAAGTTACAGTTGTTCGCGTCAGGCCCACAGTACTGTGGTAAAGGCTAAATACATTTATTCAGTTTGGTTTTATAAGTGTTTTTTTGTTAAAATAAATGTGTACTAATTTTGAAAGGTTGATTTAAATTTTGGTGTTGCACATGTGTTTACGTTTTGCATTACAGACTCTGTGTAATGTGCTGCGCATAGTACATACATTAATGCTATTATTGTTTCTTCTGCTACAGACAGAGTATTAATTTTTTGCACACAGTTAGACTAATATATAAGGAAATCAACTTATGCAGTTTGGAGTGCCAGAGATTTTTTTTTTGCAAGACAAGTGAGTTGAATACAACTTTATTGCCCAAATAGCACATTATTGGTTTAATATTTCATTAATATTTTTATTCAGAAAATAATTAATAGACTATATTGTTACAACATCACAGAACAATCTACGTGTTTATCGAATGTTCCAGAGTGATCCAGAATGTAACATGTGTGGCGTACGTACTTGTTGACGCATTTTCTAGACTGCCACACTTCGCTCAGGCGCATGGACTGTGTCAAGGCCGCAAGTAATTATGTCGTAACTATACTGGCGCTATCGGACATTTTGGAATAATCTAGTAATTTAGGGCAGTATAAATACCAGTATTCAATGACGTTCAGTTCAGTATTAGTGCGATATATTGACAGTCCGGTTCGAGAGTTATAGTAGCACGTTCAAGTGGTTATTAGTTAAGAGTGGTGTTTTATAATCGGATGGTATAATTGTAATACAATTGTGTTTAATTTTAGTGGACATTGTATTGCATGTGAACAATTTTCATTTGATTTGTTGTAGAGACTGTGTTGTTAATTACGAACTGTTTAACTGTAAAAATTAAAGGTGTGATTAGTAACCTAATTGGTGTCTTGTACTTATTTTGTTTCCACTGTACCTACAACGATCAAGTAGACAGTCGTAACAGTGGTGTCAGAAGTGGGATAGAACAGTTAACAGTAGAAACTTTGTACAAGATGAGTGTAATTCGTAATTAATCGGAAAACAGTGGATGCCAGTCAGATGATGGAAAATTTACAGGCGCTGCTGTTACAGACCGAGAAACGACAGCATGAGAAACACAGGCAGGAGGCGGAAGAAGCAGAAAGACGACAAAAAGAAGAACGAAGACAAGAAAGGGAAGAAACAGAGGAACGACATAAACATGAAAGAGAAGACATCAAAGAATTAATACAGGAGCAGAAACTGATGCAAGAACATAGTACCGCAGAATTGAGTCTCCTACGAGGTGAGTTTAATAAACAAGTTACTAAAATATCAGAGGTACAAGAATCAATGACATTAAGTATAGCTGAAGTAGAAAAATCTGTTTCGAGTGTTGAAGAATCGATGTCTAATAAAATAGCTAAAGTAGAAAAATCAGTCACAAGTGTGGAAAAAGCTATGTCAACAAAAATAGAAGACTCGATTACAAATATAAAAGAGCAGATTAAAAATGAATTCGAGCAGTGCCTGAAGTTACAACCAAAACAACTTTGTGCACAGACTGTACCAATGATAAAGACAGAAAAAGACGCAGAAAATAAGTTACTAGAGAAAGTCACTTTGCCTGCAGTAGGGACAGTTCATGTCAAAGCTCCAACCTTTGACAGAAGCAGTCATTGGGCAACGTACCTCCACCAATTTGAAGCTGCTGCATGCGCAAATAATTGGACAGAAAGACAAGGCTGTTTCACTTGTTCTTGCGTTAAAAGGACCTGCGGCAGAATTACTATAGAAAGTGCCACCTGACAGCCAAAACACCTATGCCGAATTGATAAAAGCTCTGGAATTACAGTATGGTGATAAACATTTGTGAGATGTGTACTGCACCCAGTTGAGAGCAAGGCGACAGCATTCCGGGGACAGCCTTCAAGAGTTAGAAGCAAGTATCGACAGACTAATTAGACTGGCCTATCCTGAAGCGCCAGAAGATTGTCGAACGAGTTTTGAGATGCAGTCATTTACTGGCGGTGTCTGAGATAACGAACTACAGCAAGTGTTACGAATGGCAAGACACCAGAACAGTGCGGACGCCCTGGTACATGCTTTGCAATTTGAGGCCGCCAAATCAGCGTCTGGTTGGACAAGTCATAAAGTGTGTGTGCTAAAAGATCGCGACGGCACAGACTGTAACGGGACAAGTAAACCCACCCAGGGATATTTTGGTAATAATAAAGATTTTATTTGAAAATGTTAATAGGGAAAACAATGTACACGAATTAGTGTCAAGGTCGGGCGATCAAGCCGCTGGAGGCAGTTATTTTTAGCCATCTGACCTCTGAACTATGCACAAATTGGGGTCACGCTATATGACGTCAGGAGCCAAACCTTGTTTATGTCACTCTGGATTGCAGGGAGAGGTCAGCACCGCCTCAAAATCTGTCGACGTAATACAAGCAAACAATGAAACGAGATTACGTGATTCCACTCCATCTGACAATTTTGAACAGTTTCAGTCGTCCCAGTTGAAAATATACTCTCGTCCAGTATGGCCGTACAAAAAATAATTCGCCGACGAAATATGGGCGCACCCAACGCCAGAAGCCATAAAATGTGAAATAGCAAGATATAAACTTAATTAGAGTGGATTAATTAATTAATAACAGTTAAATCTTTTTCAAAACATGTAAGATCAGTGAAAATATGGAATAATCGATATAGTGCGTGTGAAACGAGGTGACGTCTCCTGGACATTTTTTAAGCTAAGTAACACTGGGGAGGGTAAAACCAAAAAATTGTAACAAGGGCCCACTATAATTTTCAATTTCATTCTTTTTAATTTTAATGGAGATCTCCTAAAGTCTTGGGGTATATATGTGTGTGTGAATGAAGCGCTGGTTTGCGACAAAGATAAAGTTAATTTGTGTAATAATATCTTGTTTTTTTATTCTATTTTGAAAAGGTAAACTTATATATAAAAAAAATTAAATGTATAATCAATTATTGTTAATTACTAATGTTTTGTCTGAACTGTTTTGAATATGATAACTGGGGTAAGAGAGAAAAAAAAGTAATTCTGTAAAATGAGAATTATATGAATTGAAAGTGTTTGAGTAAAATAAATAGTGAAAATAAGAATGGAAATAATAATGACCGATAAAAACCAATTCATTGAGAATAAGCAGATTAACTGTTTATTTCAAACAACCATTATTTGCTCTCACAAAATTCGCTCAAACGAACTCGGGGTAAGTATTTCATTGAAGTTGGCAACAATGCAAGATAGCATCCAGAATGCGGATGTAAACAAAATAAGGTAAACAGTTGATAAAAGTAATTAACGTTACAAGACGATGAGGAAGAAGAACAAGGAACAGAGACTCGACGGTCGGCACCACAGAATAAAATAAGAAAGGATGAAAGCAAATGTTATAGATGTGGGAAACCTGGACATCTACAACGAGATTGTCGGGTTAGAATTCAGCAGCAGGAAAACGAGCAATAGTCGGTACAACGGGGTGTGTGTGCTGACTAACTGGAGGAATGAACCCCTAGACAATATGCAATTTCTACACTTCAGAAAAACAGCAGGAGCTTAGTGGTTACCGGATTCGTTCAAGAAAGGTCAACCTCAATTACAGTTGACACAGGCGCAACAGTTTCTATTGTTGGGCCCGACATAGTGAAAGATCTCAAGCCAATCTGGTGCTCTTGGAGCTTGCAAACAGCTACTCGACGGCCTGTAAAAGTGTTTGGAAAAGTGGAGATACACCTACGCCTCTGTCGACTTGAGTTTAATCATCAAGTACTTGTTGCAGACATTGTCGATAAAGCAATTCTTGGTGTGGACGTTATGAATGCATACGGATTTATAGTCGACTTCAAAAACAATGTCTTGAGAATCGGAGGCGAAGAGGTAATGCTATCAACAATGACAACAGAAAAATCTATGGACGTCGTAAACCAAGTGGCTGTAACTGTTCCGCCAAACTCTGAAAAGATCATCATGGTTAGAACTGCGGTAGATACTAGGGGCCAGTGCTCTATATTTGAACCCCAGGTAGTCAGCACATACTAATTGCCAGAAGTTTAGCAAAACCTGATGAAACCGGAAATGTACCTATTAGAGTGGCGAATATTTTGGATCAAGCTATCACTTTACAAAGCAATACGCTCCTAGGCAAATTGACTCCTGTGGCCTGGGTAGCCGGAATAACGCAACGAAGATCCAGTGCTTCAGATAATTCCAAATTACCAGAGGAACTGCAAGAATTATTGAACAGCTCTTCTAACGACCTCTCAAGTGGTGAGGTAAAAGAACTCAGACAGTTTTTACATGAATTCAAAGATTGTTTTGGAGTTTGGGGATAGTCACTGGGAAGAACCTCTCTTGTGCAACATCGCATCAATACCGGGGACACAACACCGATACGTCAACCCCCTCGAAGGCCTCCATTATCTAAACAAGAGGAAATGTCTTGGTTAGTACAGGACATGTTGATAGAGGGAGTAATCGAACCTTTGTCAAGTGCTTGGTCTTCTCCTGTAGTGCTGGTAGCGAAGAAGGATGGTGGATTGCGTTTCTGCATAGACTACCGGAGGTTAAATGACGTTACAAAGAAAGACTGCTATCCAATACCTCGCGTTGACGATACACTCGACATGTTGTCCGGAGCACAGTGGTTTTCCACATTGGACCTCAATAGTGGATATTGGCAAGTGGGTCTTCATCAAGAAGACAAGGAAAAGACCGCTTTCTCGACCCCAAGTGGCTTATGCCAATTTAATGTCATGCCATTTGGACTCTGTAATGCACCGGCAACATTTACGAGATTGATGGACCTGGTACTCCGAGGTCTGACGTGGGAAACTTGCCTTGTTTACTTAGACGATGTCATAGTGATCGGGAAGACTTTCGAAGACCATTTGAAAACCTTAAGGAAGTTCTAACTAGAATTCATGATGCACAACTGAAGCTGAGCCCGAAGAAGTGTTCTCTATTCCAGAAGGAAGTACAGTACCTGGGCCATCTGGTTTCGGCATCGGGTGTTAGCATGGATCCTAATAAAGTAGACACCGTAAGAGACTGTCCAGTTCTGAAGAGTAAACACGAAGTTCGGAGTTTCCTGGGGTTATGCTCATATTACTGACGTTTTGTGAATGGCATCGCTACTATTGCTAAACCACTACGTGAGCTAACGGAAAATAAATGAAACTTCCAGTGGTCGAGAGAGTGTGACCAAGCATTTAGAACTTTGAAGATTGCATTATGTTTGCAGCCAATTCTTGCTTTTCCAGCTTCCGAAGGGAAGTACATCGTAGACACAGATGCAAGCAATACTGGTCTAGGAGCAGTTTTGTCTCAAGTGCAGAACGGTGAAGAGCGAGTAATAGCATATTACAGCAAAACACTTTCTAAACCAGAGAGAAATTATTGTGTTATAAGGAGAGAGTTGTTGGCAATTGTCAGAGCTTTGGATCACTTCCATAAATACCTCTATGAGAGAGAGTTTTCACTACGTACCGACCATGCCGCGCTTGCATGGCTCTTGAGATTTAAAAATCCGGAAGGACAGTTGGCAAGGTGGCTCGAACGTCTGCAAGAGTACAATTTCAAGGTACAACATCGGCTGGAGCGCCTGCATGGTAATGCAGATGGCTTATCACGAATAAAATGCCCGGAAGACTGCTGACATTACCACAGAAAGGAAGAACAAAACTAAAGTGAACATGTTCAAGCCATCACGGTAGATTTCCTGGCAGACGGCTGGACAACACAAGACTGTCGACAAGAACAGATGACTGATGAAGACATCCGACCGATCTTGACAGAAAGAGGAAGGTCGCCGCCCGGATTGGCAAGATATCTGCCATGGTTCCGAAGTGCTGAAGGGCTACTGGACACAATGGGAATCTCTCACCTTAGAAAACGGATTGCTGAAAAGGGCTTGGGAAAATGCAGATGGACGAGACGTGGTCATGCAGTCGACAGTTCCCTGAAGTAAAGTGCAGTTTGTTTTGAAGGAGATGCATGATGGAACATCTGGAGGCCATCCTGGCGTTAACAAAACCCTTGACAAAATATGGAAGTGATTCTATTGGCTTCATCTTCATCAAGACGTAGAGGAATGAGTTCGGACGTGTGAAATATGTGCTGCTAGCAAGGGCCCACAGACCAGAAGCAGGGGAAAAATGAGACAATATAACGTTGGACTGCCAGCCCACAAACCAGAAGCAGGGGAAAAATAAGACAATATAACGTTGGACTGCCGTTCGAGAGAATTGCCATAGACATTGCTGGACCATTCCCAGTTACTGACGATGGAAACCAGTACACCATGGTTGTAGGTGACTACTTTACTAAGTGGGTGGAAGCCTACGCAATTCGAAATCAGGAGGTTACCACTGTGGCAAAGCAGTTAGTTCACAACTTCTGTTGCCGTTATGGAGCCCCTATGGAAATCCATACGGATCAAGGGAGAAATTTCGAATCAGGAGTGTTGAAAGAATTATGCCGTCTACTCGGAATTCGAAAGACCAGGACAACGCCTCTGCATCCTCAGGCGGACGGGATGGTTGACATATTCAATAGGACACTTGAGCAGCATCTTTCGAAGGTTGCTGACGAGAACCAAACAGACTGGGACCAACGTATACCACTATTCCTCATGGCGTATAGATCATCAGTACACAACACAACCGGCATGACTCCAGCAAAATTGGTGTTTGGGAGGGAGATTCGTCTTCCTGGGAACTTACTGTTCGGATCACCTGAGACTCAGTCCCAAAACCCACAGAACTATTCCTTGCAATTAGAAAACCAACTGCGAAAAATGAATCGCTTGGTATGAGGACGGCTGAAGATTGCCAGTGATAAAATGAAAACTCGGTATGACATTCGCAGCAATAGTGTGGGTTTCCAAGAAGGAGATCAGGTCTGGTTGTTCAACCCAAAGCGCCATCATGGTCGCTCACCTAAGCTTCAGCCTAACTGGGAAGGACCCTAAACTGTGAAAAAAAGAATCAACGATGTTGTTTAACGGATTCAACAGGAAGGGCAGTGAAAGTTCAAGGTCGTCCCCCTAGATCGCCTGGCTAAGTACTACTTCAGAGACGGTTTGCCAGTTTGGGACGAACAGGCTTAAGGAGGGGGCAGTGTTACGACATCACAGAACAATCTACGTGTTTATCGAATGTTCCAGAGTGATCCAGAATGTAATGTGTGTGGCGTACGTGCTTGTTGATGCATTTTCTAGAGTGTGCCAGACTTCGCTCGGGCGCACGGACTGTGTTAAGGCCGCAAGTAATTACATCATAACTATACTGGCGCTATCGCACATTATGAAATAATCTAGTAATTTGGAGCAGTATAAATACCAGTACTCAACGACGTTCAGTTCAGTATTAGTGCGATATATTGACAGTGCGGTTCGAGAGTTATAGTAGCGCGTTCAAGTGGGTTATTAGTTAAGAGTGGTGTTTTATAATCGGACGGTATAATTGTAACACAATTGTGTTTAATTTTAGTGGACACTGTATTGCGTGTGAACAATTTTCATTTGATTTGTTGTAGAGACTGTGTTGTTAATTACGAACTGTATTAACTGTAAAAATTAAAGGTGTGATTAGTGACCTAATTGGTGTCTTGTACTTATTTTGTTTCCACTGTACCTACGACGATCAAGTAGACCATCATATACTATATTGTGTATCTCCAAATTATACCTTTAAAAAAATCATTTGTACCCAAGTATGTTTTATATGTGGAAGATGATGATGAAATTCATGCAAAAACAGCCTGGGTCTTTTTGCAAGTACCAGTGTAAAAATACCGGTCCCCAAAGGGTTAACTAGTTTTATTTGTTAAAAATTTTATAAAACCAAATGTTAAAAACGATTATTAGTAAAATATAACTGATATGTAAAGAATAATGATAAAGAAGTATAAAAATATACTGTGATAGTTACCTTGATACCCATTGACCTCCAGGTATCTCTGAGACGTATGTTTGAAGTTACAGAGCCAACTGGATCAGACTTTGATACCAACAACAATGCTGGACTGTGGACTAGATTTGTATGAAACAGCTGGCTGGATCGTAGGTAATGTATTGTAGCTGCATCGTGGAAAGTTTTCAAGTGATACCTGGTCAATTTCAACACATACTTTACTATTATTTCATAATTTTGGCAGTGGAATGGGGTTGCTTCTGTTTTATTTTAATTAATGTATTTTTATTAATAGTGTTTTAATATTAATATTATCTAAGAATTACGAGGGGCAGTCAAAAAGTTAGTTGCACTTGCATAAAAAACGCAACATGTAGAATATTTATGAAAAAACGTTTATTTATATGTAAGTACAATTAAAGATCAACTTTTCTATAAAGCTCCAAGTTTATTCACACACTTATCATAGTGTGACACAAGTTTCTCTATTCCTTTGTTGAAAAATTCCTGTCCAATGTCTGACAGCCATTCCTGCGTTGCAATTTGGACTTCTTCATCGGTAAAATATCGCTGTTTTGCAAGGGCCTCTTTTATAGGATCAAACATGTGGAAGTCGCACGGCGCAAGATCAGGACTGTAAGGAGGGTGTTCCCACTCCTCCCACTTGAACATTTCAAGAAGTTCCTTCGTAATGCGTGCCGAATGAGGTGTTGCATTGTCATGCAGAACCACAATGCCTTTTGTCAGTTTTCCGGACCATCGATCTTTAATCACCGTTCTCAGCCTTTTTAAGGTTTCACAGTATGATACTGAATTAATCGTAGACCCTTTGGCATAAATTCAGTATGCACAACACCTTTGTTATCGAAGAAAATGGTCAGCATCACCTTTCCGGCAGATGGAACCTTTCGGCACTTTTTTGGAGGTGGGGAATGAGGATGTTTCTACTCACACAAACTTCGTTTCATTTCGGGTGAAAAATGATGAACCCATCATTCATCTCCGGTAACAATTTTGTCCAAAAAGTCCTTCTCATATTGATCCAAAAACTTGAGAGCTGACTGAAAACGTTTTCCCTTGTGTTCTTCTGTCAATAAACGAGGCACCCATCGAGCGCAAATTTTTCGACATTGCAGTTTCTCAGAGATGATGTAGTGTACACTTCCATGCAAAATATGCAATTCGGCTACAATTTCATCTACTGTGATTCGCCTATTCGCAAGCAACAATTGGTGAACCTGCTCAACGTTGTCATCTGTGACCGAAGTTGATGGCCTTCCCTGCCAGTAATCGTCCTCCATATCCGTGTGGCTATTTTCAAATAATTCGCACCATTTTGAAATTGCCTGGCATGAAAATGCTATGTCACCATACACTTCTCTCAACTGGCAATGAATTTCAGTAGGGTTGCACCTCTTTGCCCACAGAAAACGAGTCACTGCGCGTAATTCTAACTTGGACACAACTTGCAAATGACGCGACATGTTTGATGGCTAACAATGGACTAACTGTTCCAACCATGTAGACACGTTAATAAAGCTGAGGAAACGGAAGTTCAAACCAGTGTTGCCACATCTTTCATCAAAATATCCCTTGTAGAAAAAAAAAATACAGTCAAGTGCAACTAACTTTTACCTCCCCCTCGTACAGAATATGGAAATGAAGTATGAGAATTCAGGAATAGAGAACAAGTCAGTAAATGTAACAGAGATGAAATGTTGGCACCAGGCTATGGGTAAATGTAGATTACAAATAAATGACTCATGTAACTGGTTGCTGACTGGAGACAGTTCGACATACAGAATTAGTAGAAAGGTTAGGTATAGAGAGAGTGGATAATTATATTGAAATCTTACCTTGTGTTGAAGCTGATATAGCAGCAGTAGATGATGATGTTGCTAATGATGAATTTATAACTTACCTAGTGGTGACAGATTATACTAAAGGTGACATGACTATACTCGATGGTGACCAGTTATATGATATAATAATATGGAATAATGCTGTTGGTATTGTGGAAAAATATGAGAAATTAAGTAGTCATTATGTTGATAGTAATAATATAATGTATTTAATACAAAATGATTTGTGTAGACATAAGACCAGATTGTTATTCGATGATGGTGGTTAAACAGTTGTTGTTTATGAACATTAAATTATGTGAATAGTGTGGTTTCGAAAAGGATTGTATTATGAAATGATTTGTGGTAAATGAAAACAGATAATAATTTGGATTGTATATTCTTTTGTGTGTTGATGTCAAATGTATTTGTGTATTATATTAGGGTGTACTCTGTATTTTATGTAAAAAATGTATGTATGTAATAGGAATTGATTTAATAATAATTATAACATTTTTTTCAGACTAAATAAATGATGATAGTAATTGTGAAAAAAAACTGACTGAATTAAATAATTGGAGATTAATTAATTAATTTAAAATGTTGTACAGAGGAATTTTGGTGATGAAGTTAAATGATTTTCTGAGATGTAGATTCTATAATGAATAGTAAATGATTAAACATACAATATGTTTAGGTGTTGAGTTATATTGTTATTATGAGGTAAGTTATGAATTTTCTAATGTAGTTTTCAATGTTAATATTAATGTAAAAGGTGGTAAAAGATGGAGTTTGGGTGATAATTATTTCAATAAGGCATTGGGTCAGTCAGAGTTAACTTTAATGGGTATTAGATAAAATAAGAATTTTGGAATAAAAGTAATACAGAAATGGGTCAATAGTAGGGACACAGTAGCGGGAGTGCATGTATGTAGAGAAAGTGAGAGTGATGTAAATGGAGAGTAAATAGGTGATGGTAAAATTTTGTAGTGAGGGTGGAGGTGTATGGAGTCCTCAACACAAGACGTTGTGGCGGGGAGGGGACGTTTTAAAGAGGGTTGCCGGTTACCTGGAAGGGCCAGGAACGGATAAGGGAATGAGTATAAGTGAAGGGAACACACATCCTAGGTACAAAGAGGGTATCAGGTATTTTATTATAAGAGGAGAGTGATATAAGTAGAGCAGATAAAGTGTTGAAGGGGGTTATTATTGAGAGATTGGTGTCACCCTATGCAAATCTGTTAGTGGTTGTTAGAAGGAAGAAAGGGAGTAAGGTTATATGTATAAATGACCATTCAAAAAATCAAATCATTACGAATGACGGAGAATCACCCAAACAAATTAATGATGAAAATGTTAATGTTAAATAAAAAATTCATAGTGGAAATGTAATAATAAATGAAATGTGATGTAAAATGAATGTTGATAATAAATTTGAAATTTTTTGAGAATCTAATTGTATAATAATTAAAGGTTGAGTATTAACAGGTTTAATTGAAATTAAAGTTTTGGAATGTTTGGAAATTTTATTCAGGTGCAACTGAGATGTTTATTTTAATGTAATGAAGTTTATGTTCATTATGAGTGTATTATGTATTATGTTAGTGTGTGTGGAAGGAGGTTACTAAATTATTAGTAACGCATTAATGAATATAAAAATGAATTATGTTGAGGATCTGATGAGATAATTGAATGATTTTGTATTGAATTCAGAAGTATTATGATGATTAACAATTTTAAGTAGATGATTTGTTCTGATGTAGTTGATTTAAATGTGTTTTGTTATATATAAGAATTTTATAAATGAATTTAATTATTTTGAGATATGAAGTATATGAGGGAAGGTATTTGTAATGTTGTAATGGGAAAGGTTTATTTAATTTCTGATAGAATCAGAGAAATATTTTGAATTTTGGGAATACGATGTAACAAGAGAAGGGTATGAAGAATGTCGATATTGAGGCTGGATGTTTTACATTTTGTTATAATAAATATTGTATTCATGTATGTGTTTAGAAGTTAAGGAAAAAACCAGTGCTTCTTAACACAAACCAGCACATAGCTAAGGGGAGACAGATCAGTTAGGGATATGGCATTATACCAGGCCACTATTTGATTTTTAATTTGATGTTTCAGTGTCTGGCGATGCTGTGGCGGCGGTCCTGAGCTGGCCAGCGCGTCAGAGCAGGAGCGTCAAGTGCCTGACTGGCCTTGCGGTGTTGGGATCTCGAGAGAGAAGTCCAGTAAGGTCATTCAGGTGCGGTCACAGTCACTGGACCAGGGGTGTTAATTATATTTTTTTTTATAAACCGTAAAGGGGGTTGTGGCGACATATCCTGGCTGATCCCTTTAGGAAGTATGAGAGTGTCAATGAGAGTTTTTATGCTTTGGCATAAAACCTCTCATTGAGGGGGTATTGTAACTGTACATTCTGGCCATATAGTGGTTTGGGGGAAACTATATAAATTTTATTGTAATCCCAAAGTATAAGTAATAATGGTAGAATTTTGTAACGACGCAGACAAGAGCAGGAAATTGTATCAAGGTCAACATTGTAGATGCAAAAATAACAATTATATTTTCCCAAACAAACTTTGACCGATGAAGTCACCGTTTACATAACAAGCCAAGCCTGTAAATACGTCACTTGGAATGCAGTGCGTAATTTGCCTCGCCTTGAAAACTGGTTCGTCATATGCAAAAAACGATGAGATTTGGTCACGTGACACCCTCTCCACCTCAGAAAATAATGCCATACATTCGTTCTCAGTCACGTAATACAGCTAGTGCCGGCCGGTCACAGTTAAAAGTTTCAAAGCTAAATCGTGGGTGCACCCAAACCAAAATGTGAAAGTATTCACAAAGTATTAACGAAATTGTAAAAGATTAATTAACAGTTACTATGTAAAAGTATATTATCTCAGAAAAGTGCGGGCGATCAAGAAACAGCAGGAATGATCGAATGTGCGCAATAAGATGGACTCACCTGGTGTACTCAGATAAGTACTAGAACGAGACATCGAATAACTTCTTCAATCAGAAATAAAATAAATTCAAACCATTCAATTATGTTAAAGAAATGATTTTACTAAAAATGAGCTCAAAAGGGGAATTTAAAATATGTACAGCATGAAAGGGTGTGTGGCTGTGTGAATGAAAAATCTATATTTAAGAAGTGCTGGGTTGTGTTCTTATATATATATATATATATATTGTAATGTTACGTGACGTCCGCCTCGTTCAAGCCCCGCGATGGAAGCCAATTTGTAATGTAGTCGTGTGTACGGCTACCGTTTTACTCTGTAAAATGCGAATAATGTACAATTTGTGTGTAATGGGTGTAACGTGTCTTCTCTATCCGTAGTTCAAATGCGTGCAACTTCCACAGATTTTGTCCGTTGCGAACGTACGAATAACCAGGTCTCGATGTTCTTACCTGTTGTTCACTAGGGGTGTGAAAATCCCGGTGGCGCCAAATTGTTTTCTTAAAACAATTAAAATAAAATTCAAAGGTGTATGACCAGCGCGGCTCAAGCGGTTTGAATAATTCAAAAATTTCCGCCCGCCTAGGCCAACTGTAGCGATCAGCAGTTCGTTGCGTGGGCTGTGTAAATCGTTAGTCGTCAACACTACTTGTCGGCTAAAATGTACATAAAATATTGTGCACCTCCTAATGAAATTATAACACCGTGGTTACACTCAATACTTATACATTTTTTATTAGTGATTAGTTATTCATTTAATACAAATTATTCTACTACAAATGCTCCGGTTATTTATATGAGACAACTACAGGGTTTGACAAATCGATATTTGAATTGATAACCAGACTTTTAGTAATGGCGTCTGTTGGAAATTATACACAAATTATTAATGTTCGTTTGTCATAGGTTCTTGAGATTACGTTAAAAGGATTACAAATGTTTAAAACAATAAAAATACACACCCTTACATCAGTTAAACTTAAATAACATATCGTGTAGGTATAATTTGTTTAGTGTAGTGTAGTAAAAGTGTTTACAAGTTATGGATAATTAACAACAGGTTATCTTTGTCAGTTTATAAATTTTCAGTGACTTAGTATTCTTTTTAATCTTTGAAAGTAATTATTTTCAGTTTAGTGAGATTTCGACCTTTAGTAAGAAATAATCAACGTGAGTTTATTTATAAATTTTGGGTAATTTAATAGGTACTTATCACTTCAGTAGATAGGGCGAGTTCATGCGATCTGTTATTAATGGGTTACACTGCAATCCTCTTTAATTTGCATTGGGTTGGGACATCAGGCACCTTTTCCAGTTTAATCGGTAGGAATTTATTTTCTTTTTTCGTTAATTCGGCCTCGACTTCAGTAATATTGTTCCATTCATCGTTTTACTTCTTGGTATTCACTTGGTAGTAACTTCTTCTGATATTTTTAATGTTTCAATTGACAATTTTGGTCATTCGAAAACTAGCGTCTATTCAACGAAAGCGTCATATATCCAGTAAAGAAATCTAACGGTAATTAGACACCAAACGACTGTTGTCATAGTAACCAAATAATCCTGATTGGTTAATTCTGAAGTAGTCTATTGTTATCAACTTTTGAATTTTTATTCAAAATTACTGCATATCTTCTTTTTGATTATATTCTTCTGTCCTCTTCCCTACATATTAAATATTATCACCACTGTTATTATTTCCTTTCAAAGATTAATTTGGTATCCCATAATGTATGTTTTTATGAAATATCAATGTTTGTACAAATCTGTTAATATTTGGTATTTACATTTCTCTTTTAAACTAAGTTCTTATTCTAATAATTTTTCTTTAAAATGATTTATAAATTATTCTCGGCTATTTACTTGCCTTGAATTTCTTAATCTCCTGGTTGTTTTTATACAGTTTGCAATTATTTATCATTGACAGTTATACATTTCCTAGGCCTTAGTAGCCATTGATTATTTCTATTTAAACTATTCTAATTATATTTCATCTCATTACAAAGTTTTTGTTCTGTTGTTATAAATGATTTGTTTAGTGGTTGTTATGTCTTGAGTTTGTTTTTGTTCTGAACATATGTCAGAATTATTTTTTGTCTTAATACTTAAAAAATATAATACTTAGGCCTATGGACTGTAAGTTCCCTCCAGCCATATCCTCTTCATAATTGAAACAAACAATTCTTTACAAGTTATTATTAACTGTAGTTTTTAACATTAATTTCCTTCTTTGCTACTACTCTGAGTAATAAACATCATTACTTCTTGTAAATTTATTTAACTTAATTTCCCTCATAACATAGGGTATTTACCAACTATATATTTAATTATTTAAATCTTTACTACTGCTTTTCTACATCCCATGTTAACACAAACAGTTTATTTTACCTGGGCTTTCTCCCCTGAATAATATTGTATTCTTCACCTATTTCTAATCTAAACACTATCTCTAATTACCCTTGACTATATAATTTTTTACAATTCCACTCTTAAATCTTTCAATGGTCCATCATTGATTCATTGAGTGTTTACTTATCTATCACTATCTTTTTAATTACACTATTGCTTACAATATCCTTTTTCACACATCACTGTCACTGTTATCACTTTTTATTTTACACTTATTGGTGGGTAAACCCTATTATTATTTCTCTATGTCACTTAATTATTTTCATTATATTTCTCACTATCTCACTATCATTACAAAGTTTATTTGTATCTAACGAGTTCATGTCTCTTTCTAGATTCCTTACTTACATATACTACTAATTCGTGGGTTAGTGTATTTTTATTTAATGGGTTTTTATTAATTATGGGTCATATTTGTCACATAGATAATATTAACATTTCTTTTTTATATTTGTTAATCACCGGTTTCGTTTCCTTTTTTGATATTGGATTGTATCAACACCCCCTTCCCTCTTCTACATTATTTGTCTGTGTTTTATCACCTTGGTTCATTTTATTTTCTTTGCAGTTGGTTTGGTCCATTATTTAAATTCATTTTTCTTCTCCTTCACTTCCATCTTGTCTCGCTTTATTTTGGTTAATATCTGGCCAATCTCTGGGGTTGGGTCAATGTCATTTGTCTGTCAGTCT
Organism: Magicicada septendecula; assembly: GCA_034769895.1. Lineage (NCBI taxonomy): Eukaryota > Metazoa > Arthropoda > Insecta > Hemiptera > Cicadidae > Magicicada > Magicicada septendecula. Next base: position 71,817,305 of record CM068369.1, on the reverse strand, counting down.
AGTTTGTATTTCTTATTTGATAATCACCTTTGGTTTACTTTTCTTCCTCCTTCACTCTTAATTATAATTACTACTTTCATTCTCGTGATTATTTATTTATCAAAATATATTATTTCTTAGCATTTTTTACATACTTATTGATATCAAATATGATCAGGGTTTGGCAATGTTATAATATATATATATATATATATATTTATTTATTTAGTCACTTTCTGATACAGTCCGTTTCGTGATGTATATAATATATTTAATATTTCTAATTAAATTTACTTCAATTTTTTTTTTTTTGAAAGGAAAAAATAATATCTTGAGGTAAATTTAATTATAAATATATATATATATATTGTAATGATACATATCTTCATCTAACAATAATGAAGAAACATGACAAGATAAGTTATTTAAATAATTAACACTAGAATAAAAAGGGATCCATCAGAGATTAAAGAATGGGTGCGATTCATAAATAATAACATTCAAAAGTCAACAACATGAACCAGTGAGAAGGAGATGAAGAGATTCAACGATTAACAGATGTCCAGGAACTAAATAAACGAAAATTAAATAGCAGAAATTCCCAAGACAATTTAGAAAAAGATGCCAGCAGCCAAAGTCACTCCAAATTGCATGAATTTTCCATGACCCAAGAACCACAATCTATCACAACCTTCTGAACTGATAAGTATCATTTAAATACCCTAATCCCAGGAATAAAAGCACTTTATATATTTCTCACATCAATACAAAACTCTCACTATGAATAAAAAAATAATTTTCTTTCAAGGATTGAATAACATAAACTTACGTATAAAAATTGTTAACTAAAAAATAGCCTCGCACTAATTTGCGAACTTTGTAACAACTATTACTACACTGCCGAACAATCTGTAACCACACTTTATACTATTTAAGTACGGATAAGGTACGGTAGTGTACTTTTTTAACGTAACCATATTTTATGTTTTCTTTATAATCTCAAGAACTCCAGATTTTGGGCGAGCTGACAATTCATGTATAAACAGCAGCCAAAGATGGCGTCAGAATAACTCGTTTCAAAATTAATTTCGTCAGCCTTGAGATTTGCGTTTCACGTTTTATGCCGGAGCAATTTGATTGAAAACTAACTTATAATATTATTGTCACATTGATTAATGACCAAACCATAATTAAAGATACAGTACAGAGTGTTACCATTGTTTTATTTCATAGGAAGTTGTATAATATATGTGTGTGTTAGCGATTTCACTGAGCAGACAACTAGCACTCTTGCCATATATGCAATACAATAAGCTGAACAGAGGCGGGAACCATTCGAACGATCCAGCCGTCACCGCAGAAAACACTAATCTAACATATTAATTCACAAATTTAATTGTTTTCATTAAACAATTTGGCGCCACCCGGGATTCATAACCCCTATGGAATTACAGGTAGGTTGTACTGATAATTGTGACAATGCTACGGACTTCGGTAGCAACAACCATTAATGTAACGACAGGTGTGAGATGAACACACCACACTAACACTTTCTACACATAAAAAACAGGTGTACACATTTTACAGATATGACCACCAGAACTCTTCGTTACAATATATTGATGATTATTTACTTTATTTTTGTGGGAAAGTCAAATGTTAATGGGAATAATTACTTCTAACTTGATTTTATAAATTGCGCCGCTAGGCCGAATAGGAGTGTTTATTTTTTCGAAGTAGGATTCAATGTACAAGTGTTATGAGTAAAATAAAAGGGGAATGTCATTGGTAAACCACAAATATAAGAGTAATTTACTTCAAATAACCCGTTCTGCTATTTCAGTTCGCCTAACCGAAAACTGGCCCGAAGGTAAGAAAATTTTATGTTTCATTGCAGTTCGCCAAACCGAAAACTGGCCCGAAGGTAAGAAAATTTTATGTTTCATTGTTGGTATTATTAAAGATGACGTCCGGACAATGGATGAATAAAAATAAATTAAATTAAAATAAATTTAAAGTAATAAAAGGCGAGTATATTACAAGTTTTCAATGATCATATTAATGTAAAATATTATAAAAGAGGGAGTTTGGGTGATAATTATTTCAATAAGGCATTAAGTCAGTCAAAGTTAATTTTAAATGGGTGTTAGACAAAATAAGAATTTGGGGAATAAAAGTAATACAGAAACGGGTTAATAGTAGGGACACAGTAGCGGGAGTGCATGTATGTACAGAAAGTGAGTGATGTAAATGGAGAGTAAATAGGTGGTGGTGAAATTCTGTAGTGAGGGTGGAGGTGTAAGGAGTCATCAACGACAGGCGTTATGGCGGGAGGTGAACGATTTAAAGAGGGTTACGGGTTACCTGGAAGAGGCCAGGAACTAATAAGGGAATGAGTATAAGGAAAGGGAACACACATCCTAGGTACAAAGAGGGTATCAGATATTTTGTAATAAGAGGAGAATGATTTAAGTGGAGTTAGAAGAATTTAGTGGAGGTAAATATTTTTGAGAGATTGGTGTCACCCTATATAAATCCGTTAGTGGTTGTTAGAAGGAGGAAGGGGGTAAGGTCATATTTAAATGCCCATTCAATAAATCAAATCGTTGTGAATGACTGAGAATCACCCGAACTAATTGATAATGAAAATACTTAGTAGAAATTCATAATTGAAATGTAATAATAAATGTAACCAGTGAGATAGTTAATAGAATTTGAAACTAAAATTAAAGTGGGAAATGTTTGTAAATTGTATTCAGATGCAAATGAGGTGTTTATTTTAACGAAATGAGTTTGTGTTCGTTATGAATATTTATGTTGTATTATGTTTATTATGTTATAAACCTGTATTATGTATTAGCTGATTCATGACGTTTATGTTATGTTTGTAACCAAGTGTAGTTGTATTTGAATTGATGATAGAAGTAAGTTGTTTGTTTTACAATAATTGTTAGCATCCAATTATGAGGAAAATTAAATTCATTTAGACGATTTTGGAATTTTGAAAGTTGCAATTGTGATGGTACAATCATGGTACATTTTTGGAATTACCTTAAATATGGTAACTAGAACATAAATATTGTATTTTTCTATTTTTGTCATACTAAACCCAACCTTAAACACCCGATACGAATCTGCAGTGAGTGGACTATATCACAATATTTGTCAGGATTGGAAACAATTCATAGCAAAAAACGGTGTAACATCACAAAAACAGTGTGCAGTTATTGCGATAAGCAAGCCAAGCCTTAATTACGTCAGAGGCTGAGAATGTGTTGACCACGACAAAACGGCGATGTCAACAAGTTAAACAAAGAAAGTGTGACGTAGGTTCACCCCACTTCCACAAAATCCAACAAGGAATTGTCGTCATTTCTGCTGCAGCACTGATCATAGCCTGCCGGCTACCCATTCGCTTACGGGTGAATTTTAACTTTTTAGACCACTATAAGTGGTTAATAAACAGTATCATATCTATATACAAAATGTATTAAGGAAAGTTATGGTTCGGCTTTGTGTAGGCGTCCTCGGCCGATGAATCGTCCGTAAAAAGATCGACGTATAGAATCGGTCCCACGATGGTGGGTTACGTGGGTTGACACGAAGGTGCCCCGTCAGACGCCGTAAAAATATACCGATTGTGCCGATGTACGAACGATACTAGCAGTGTGAGGAGGCCAACACAAAATGGGTGAGAGCGTTCCTTATACACTTTAAATCCTTTCATTATTTCCCTATATATATATGTTATTGTTATATGTTATTGTAGAAATCAATCATTTAAAAAATTATTTAAATTTTCAATCTATTTAAAAGGAGCTCCAACATAAATAATCAAATCATTGTACCATGAGTATGGGAGGGTGAGTGGTTGTGTGCGTGTTGTTATATAAATATATATATAATAGTTACAAATAATACTGTGTATATTTTGCTGTCTTGGGTTTCTCCTTAAAGCCACACTGCTGGGCTAGCCAACTTGTAATATAATAAAATTACAAGTTTAAGTTATGTATTTCTTGTGGTATTGATGTTAGGTGTTTTCGTGTGGTTGTAGACACGCACCGGTGCCTACTATAATGTTGGTTATAAAAGGTGTAATTTGCAATCGTAACTGTCACTGGTGTTAATGTTTTGCTGTTGTAAGTACGCCGTAATAATTCACTCTTCTTATTAAAATATAGTCCGCGCACTTGTGGTGTATCTGATTTACTTACCACTGTTGAAATTCAAATTCTATCTTGTGGCGTTCCGTCTGAAATACATTCACTTCAAACACAATAGAAAAATTATTCAATTTGAATATTTAACATGTTTTCACACACAGTAATAAATGCAGCAATATCTGATAAGTATATTGATTTATACTAATACTTTTTGAATTCTTCCGCCACCTGTCAGAACTGATTAAAAATAATGAATGAATCTACTTTTAATAAAATGATACTCTTGTTATGGTAATAAAAATTATAGGTTTATTAACAAGTTATTAAGTGAGAATATTTTTAACAAACAAAACAATAATTAACAACCCTTTCAATTGCTGATTACAAAATAAAACTTCAAATGAAACTCGATCTGATCTCTCAAGGCTCTGGTATACCTGTTGTTGTTACAATAATTTTACTGTACAGGTTATGTTGTTTTAATTCAGTATATACCATATTCCGTTAAGGTTCTTGGAGATATCATGATACCAGACTCAAGATGTACTATAATTAATTATTTAGGATTAATAATATTAACTGATAATTGAACAAAATATAAAATTTAAAATTGGTATCATACTTCTGATGTTTACAAAAATTATCGTACGCCGGTATGCGCACGCATCTTTACTTTAGTATTGTGGTTAGGCTGTATGACTTGTACAGCATTTAACAAGTATTACTTTTAGTTAATAATTAGTTTTAAAATAATTTGTTCACAAGAGAAAAATTTCTAATAAAAAAAAAAACTCTTGTTTGCAATGTACTTTAATTTGCATGTTAATTGAGAACAATTCGGTAATGTCATCATAACAAGCTACCGTAATGGTTTCTGAGGTGAAGAATGACCGTTATTTTTATAAGGATAAGTTTGTCTTATTAACTAATATTACTTATGCTATACAGGTAAACATATTATTTTCTAATAAGTTTTAACATAGGATTATCAGAATTATGTTTGATACAATTAATAAAATAAATTCTGAAATAACGAAATATTCAACAAATACGTTTTATCAAGTAAGCGTCTAAATGCACTCGTATTTATCAATAATTATCTTTAAGCATTATTTTTTTTTTACATCGTTATAATTTATTAAAATATTTTTTATAATATTTTAATAATGTTGTGTTAAATCTCCTTTAAATTCTGATAACTTAGTTGTTGATTTCCGATACGCTGCATAATGACTTGCGTAGTATCGAAAATTCGAAATTGGCTAAACTCTTATTTTTCTTTTAAGTATTGTTTAATTGAAATTGTACTCCCTGTTTCTTAATTAAAAAATTCACTCGCAAATAGATCGATATTGTACACTGATCTACTTGATAAAAATAACACAAATCCGCACTGTTGCACTCGTTAGTAAATGTGTAGTATTAGGTTAGTGTATGTATATTGTACTTGAGTAAAACATGTCGCGCACTAATTTAAAAATATACTTTTTCTGGTCTGGAGTGGCGTGGCTTGTTCCTTAGGTGTTCGATCGTAGACTGTCATGTACCTCGAGAGCATCTCTCGCTCGTCTGATGAACTTCATTCATTCCATTGGTTGGTTTTTGATAGTCTCTGACCCAAAAGGCCTATATTTTATTAAAATATTTAAATTTTAGTCAAAATCGATTTTGGGTTGGAGACTTTTTCACGTCATCGACGGTACAAATTTTTAGTTCGAAAGTTAAAAACTATCACAACTTCCTTATTATACGTCCTATCATTAATCGGTTTATATCACTGAACTCAGGGCATTTTGCTTATTAAAATAAGTCCAAACACGCTTATTTTCTGTTCACTATCAATATTATTATATTGATTTTATTTATTATTTTTGGTACGTCTTATCTTTATAAGTTCGTATTACCAGATTTTTCTTAAATCTAATATAACATTTCTTATTTGAACACTTCGAGTCTATATCTCATTTGGTTTATGTTACAATTTGTGAAAAACTATTTCCTACACAATTTTCGCTATGGTGTTACTCAGCGTCCATGTTGGATTTTTCACAAACATGCTTATTATTAAATATCCTTATCTAAAATGAACATATTATTACCTAGTATTACTAACAATGACTATTTACATACTTTTTTACTATAATATTGGTGTATTACCGTGGTCAATTCAGTATTTACATCATTTTAAACCTCTCACATAATGCTTATACAACTTTTCATCTTGTTTTCTATTTTTATTACATAGATTATATTATTTAATTGTTATAATTAGTGTACATACACAATAATTAATCTGTTATATTCAATGGTCATCTTTTAATAAACTCAGAACCTCCTAATTATTCAGTAGTGGCTCTGTCTATGTTGTGTCATGACATTATAGGTATTTATTTTGTTTAATATAATAACAAAAGTGTTATTGTCCTATTTGGATTGTATTCCTAAAGTAGCATTGGATATCAATCTAACTTTTAGTAATGTTTCCAATTACTTTTACATAGGTTTACTAGTTATATTTTTCATAACTAGCTGGTTGGTCATTGTTTGTTTACCTCTGTCCTTTTTTCACATTGGACATTTGGTTTTCAAATGTTTATGTACAATATGATTGTTTTAGTGGTCATTATTTGTTCTCAAAGTAGCTCTGAGATTTCCTCTTGCTACTGGTAATAATTGTAATACCTTGTTCTCAATATTTAGTACAGTATTTTCTTTAACTAACTTGCTATACACTGGTTTAGCTTACATTTGGTCATATATACATGGTTATTTTGTTTACAATAATTCAGTCATAATACTGTTCTTAACATGTTCAACACTTGTTCTCAAAGTATTATCATATATTCCTTTCACTACTGGTACTATTCTGATAAACATTTACATTAGTTTTAATACTGTAGTTTGCTTAACTAAATTGGTACATTGTCTTATTTCTGTCTTTGACTGTGTCACTATGTCTGACTTGTTTTGTTTACATTGTTTTGTCTTATACATTATATTGTTTCTTTATATTTACTTGATGATCATATATTTATACTAATATGTATCATTTTCTGTTATAATAGGTTACTTCCTTGTGGGTATTGTAACAATGTATCATCGGTTTTAGTGCAGTATCTACCTACACCTAAACTGACTCCATTATGGTATATTAACATAATACCTTCACTAATTTGTTACAAATGTTTACAACTCCTTCTAATACACTAATACAAATCTTTCTTATATTACTTACAATGTTTTTCTCTGGTCAATTGTGGAATCTAAATTCCTGTCATGTTTGACACTTAACAAATATTCTCTATTTGTTGTCAGTTTTTTGATATAAACAATAATATGATTGTTTTATATGTTCTGATCTGGTGGTCTTATAATTATGTATGTTGGTCACAACTTTGTTAAATCAGTCACACTCATTGTTTGTGTTTATTTGACTATTTTTTAACCTTTGTTGCCTCATCATGAAATTAACCTATTTTTTCACACTGTAAACTTCCTCACTGTAATTGTTTGTGTGGTTTTCAGTTGAAATAATCAGTTATTCACCGGTTTCACATTTGTATTAAGTACACTTTTATTGTTTGTGTTTCTTTAAATGATCACACTGGTTTTCATGTCACACTTATAGTTATTTCTTTTGTCACTGACTGTTTCTTCTTTAAAATATATATGGTTCATTGATTCCTTACGTCTTTGGTTTCTCTTCATCCTTCTTCTTGGTCCTTCTTCTTTCTTCTTAATTCCAAATTTCATGGTAGTCGCTGTTTTCATTTTATTTCCATTGTCGTTGTAGCTTGATGATCCTTGTCTCGTTGATTCCCCTCACTGCTGGATATTATTTTCATTGATTCCCCTCACTGCTGGATATTATTTTCATTGATTCCCCTCACTGCTGGATCCTACTTTCATTGATTCCCCTCACTGCTGGATCCTATTGGGTCTATTTATTAGTATTTTGTTTTGGTCTTGTGTCATTTTCTTTTTACGTTTTATAATTAAGGTTGACATATTCACATTCTCGTCTTCATTGTTGGATTCTTCTATTATTAGTCTTGTAGATACACAACTTATATACTTATCTTTGTTCATTTAAATATGTTCCCATGTCTCTTATCATACTTGACGTCATATATATTTATAGTATGTAACTACCATATTTTGGTACTGTTACATATGCCTTCCTTTAAGAATTGATTAATTCTGAATTATTATAATATATTTTTCACTTGAAGAATTCATCAATTGTTGTACATTCCACGTTGATTCACATGTTTTGTCCATATATCCCTTTGCTTTCTTCTATTTGAATCGTATTTATCTTCGCTATGTAATTATCTCCCTTGTTTATCTAGTTCCCTAATTCCCTAACATAAATATTAGCTGGGGCAGTTTAGAGCGGCTCACTTTGGCTATTCAACTCTACTGGCCATACTAATTTCAATAAATCTGGAGGCAAATCATCTCCTTCAATAACTATAAATGATCGCTGGCATTACTCTTCAGTCAATTCATTTTAAATCATCAAAATAATAATAGTGGTCGTTCTTCCGACAAATAATAAATATACTTGGGATCAATCAACGCATCTGCGGTTTATACATTTTTATTCTCTCTTTTCTTGATTCAACTTATACTATATTCTTCACATATTGTAGGGATAGTCTGTTTTACACATTCTCACTGGTATACTCTCATGATTGTCTTCGTTATTATATTATTTTTCATCCTTCATTAATCTTGATCAATCTCTTCTTTTGTTGTCACCTTGAGCGTCATCTCATTATATTCTTCATCTTAGGTTTCATTCTTCTAGGTATAAAACTTAAATACATTTGTTTTTTCTTCTTCATCATGGGTTGTATTTGGTGTTTACATTCTATATGGTATCGGTTTCCTTATTAGTAGTATACATTATAAACAATGTGGTTGTGTGTGGTGGCTGGTCTACATTACAACTTTAATTTGGTTTCATTTTTCCAACTTCGCACTTGTCTCTTCTCTCTCTTTTTTTTTTTTTTTTTTTTTTTTTTTTTTTTTTTTTTTTTTTTTTTTTTTTACGGTTAAGATGTTGTTATTACTTGTTGACGTGGCTCTTGGAAATAGTTGTGCCAAGGATCTTGTGTGTCGTTCTCGTTTATATATCTTTCTTATAGTAGTAGTACATATTATTAATAATACAATGTTCTGTATCCTTTACATTAATTCTCTTGAAGTACATTCTCTTACATTATAAAATTACAATACGTTCAATGTTCAATACATAATTATACATTTACTTCTCATTTAATACACACATAATAATTTTCACAACAGTAATACCTTCTTTTTCTGTGGTTAACATCTATATTTGTACTCGTACTTTCATTTTCCACCCTTAAATAATAATAATCTTCATATCAACCTTGCATTTTTTCATCTCAGTATAGTCAGCAGTTATACATATAGTTACATCTTCATTTTTTATAACAAATATTTCCATTTTTCACATTATCAATACTCGAGTAATCCTTATCGCCATTTTTTCACTATTTGGTTCCATAATTTTAATCTTCAATGTATTTTTTCATCGAGGTCTGATTGTATGTACCTTAAAGCTTCCTCTGGACTGTTTTGTACTCCTTGGTTGATGACGTCTTCTCGGAGTTCACAGCTCTCTCTAATGTAGTAAATTACATGTTCAGATGGTGCCTTTCTGTATTCTGTCAATTTGGCTGTCCACTCTATTTCTTCTGCTTTCATCTTAACGGTATTATCATCCATATTGATGATTGCGGTGTATTTTCTTAAAATATCACACCCGATTAATATAGTGAACGGTAACCCACTGGCTACTAAGAATACCATTTGTATTGATTGTCCATTACTGGATACATCCAATTGCACTTGCTGTCGTATAGTTTTGTTTTGACGTCCTGTAGCACCAATGAGAATTATATTGCTAATCGGCAATGTGGGTATTGTGGCTTTGTTTTCTGATTGAATTCTGTCCAGTTCTACCTTGTCTATTAGTGATACATTTGCGCCAGTGTCAATCATGGCTGTGGCGTCGGTGTTATTTACTCTGACGGTTATATATGCAATTTCGCTATTGCTAGTATCGCCGATAGTATTTTCATTTTCCTCCATTAGATCCTTCCTTATATTTTTTAGATAGTTATTGTTATATATACTTCGAAGCCTTGCTGATTCTGCCAAAACATTGGACCCAATAGGCCGGTTCAGTGAGGGTGATCCTGGGGTTTTCACTGCCGGTTTGCGTTTAAATTAGTGTCACCATTTTCGTGTCGATCCTGAGATGTCGAAGCGACTGGCTCCTGATTCCCTGTGTTGTGGAATATCTCTGTATTTTGCGTGGTTGCTCTGGGACTCCCACTGCTGTCACTTCCGTTCGACCTATATCCGGATTCTCTTTCATCCCGATCATGGTTATTGAAATGCTGGTGCTGGTGTGGGAAGCTTCTTCTTCCTTGATAATAATGCCTGTGGTTTCCACCCCGACTGGCATGTGTATAATGTACTCTTCTAAATTGACTGTGGTGGTTATTATGACCATTCCCTTGTCTTGGTTGGTGGTTAGGGGACTGATTTTGATATGGTCTATAATAATGGTTACCTCTTTGGTAATTTGTATTTCGTGGGTAATTGTTAGACTGATAATTGTTCTGGTTCCCTCTATTAATGTTATTTCCACCTCCATCTTGACGCGGTGTGGGCTGACTCTGGAATCTGGGAGGATTATGGAAATTCCTTCCTTGGTTATTACCATTGTTGTGAATGGTAGGGTTATTGTTCCCCGGTCCTCCTTGATCGTACGTCTGGTGTGGTACCTGTCGACTCCTTTGGTAATAGCGTTCCCTCTCGTGGCTCTCAAGTAACTCGCACATGCCTTGGATGGTTTTGATTTGAGCATTGAGTCTACCTTGTGCTATTCCTTGATTGAAATGGTACGCCAACTTTGTTACCAAACATTCCTCTGGGATTGTCGGTTCCAGGTTTCTTGCTAGGCAAATCTTCCCCAAAAAGTAGGTGGTCATGGACTGCCTGCCATTTATGTCGAATCGTCCATTGGTTATGTCGTCACGTATAATATTCTGAGTTGCCTCTGACCAATATTTCTGTTTGAACGCTGTCTTGAAGGCTTCATAGTTACACACTTTGTGTCGGGTCGCTGTCCACCAATTGTCAAATGTGTTTTTAAATGACTCTCGTCCAACATACCTTTTATTACAGTCCATCTGTTCTCACGATTTCGTTGTATTACTTCTTCCATTCGCTCGAGGAACTCCAAAGGGTTTTTTGAATATGTCCTGAAGTCGACTTGATCTCTTCCTTCTAGATGGCTTAGACCGGATAAGAAATTCGGTATTATTTGTAGTCGATGCATTTCATCCCGTAGGTTGTCCATTTCCCTCCGTTGGCGTTCTGTAGATTGTGCCTTATCATTGTTTACCTGCTGTTTGATGGCATCTACTTTTCCCGCAACTTCTTCACACTTACCCTTTAATGTGGATTGGGCTGCTTCCATTCTTGTTTGTTCTTGTGTTAATATACTTATTTGGTTATCATGAGTTTGCTTCACCTCATTAATACGTTGGTGAATATCCAACTCAGTCTGGATTAATTTTAAGTTTGTACTTTCTCCTTCTTTGCGCACTTCCACTATTTCCATATTAATTTCGGTCGTTAGAATGGCCATTTGCTTCTCAATTTCTTCAACGCTTTCTCCTAGTCTTCTTTCCACCATCTCTGCCGTCTCCTTAGCGGTCTCTTCCATTTTATTATTATTGATATTTATCTGTAGCCAAATATTGTCATGATCGGCTTGTATAGTCTCCACATCTCTATTAAGTTTGGCGTTGATCCCATCTATCTTCTGGTTGGTTTGGTCGATTTTCTCTCCTAATTCTGCTGACAAATCTGCTTTCATGGTGGCTATTCTCTTTTCCAACAGTTCTTCAGTTTTTCGTTGACCCTCTTCCATTCTTCTATTTGTTTCATTTATTTGATTGTTAAGCTCTTCTTTCAACAATTCTATGTGTTTCTGGTTGTCCTTCTGGCCTTCCTCTATTTTTTTGCTTAAGTCTGCTTTCAGTAACCGATTGTCTTCCTTCAGTGATTCTATTGATTGACTGGTCTCCCTATTGGATTGGCTATTTTCGTCCATCTTTTTGTTCATTATTTCCATCTTCTGATCTGTGGACTTCTGGCTTTCTTCCATTCTATTTAAGTCTGTTTTCATTGACCGATTGTCTTCTTTCAGTGACTCCATCATCCTTCTCATCCATTCTTGAAAAGCAGGCTCTCTGATTGACGTTGTTTGTTCAAGTTGGCTTGGTTTCTGTGGAGCTTCTTGAATCACCATTTCCGGTTCCTCCATAGGCTGCTGAACCTCCTCCGCCGGTTCAATTATTTGTTCTTTTGGTTCCATCACAACTTCTTATATATCTTCTGTAGACATGACTTCTTTTTCTTCTCTTCTAGTCTCCTTTTCCTTTTCGGTCGCCCTCTTCCTTGATGTTGACCGTGATTTCGATCTTGATTTCAACCTGTCAGTGTACATCTTGTTGTCTTGGTAATGTATCTGCTGTCTGTTTCACGAATTAGGATTATTGTGTATCTAGTTATGGTGTAATTCCCCTTAAATCGTGCTCAGACGTTGGGCGCCAACTTTGTTATATAAATATATATATAATAGTTACAAATAATACTGTGTATATTTTGCTGTCTTGGGTTTCTCCTTAAAGCCACACTGCTGGGCTAGCCAACTTGTAATATAATAAAATTACAAGTTTAAGTTATGTATTTCTTGTGGTATTGATGTTAGGTGTTTTCGTGTGGTTGTAGACACGCACCGGTGCCTACTATAATGTTGGTTATAAAAGGTGTAATTTGCAATCGTAACTGTCACTGGTGTTAATGTTTTGCTGTTGTAAGTACGCCGTAATAATTCACTCTTCTTATTAAAATATAGTCCGCGCACTTGTGGTGTATCTGATTTACTTACCACTGTTGAAATTCAAATTCTATCTTGTGGCGTTCCGTCTGAAATACATTCACTTCAAACACAACAGAAAAATTATTCAATTTGAATATTTAACATGTTTTCACACACAGTAATAAATGCAGCAATATCTGATAAGTATATTGATTTATACTAATACTTTTTGAATTCTTCCGCCACCTGTCAGAACTGATTAAAAATAATGAATGAATCTACTTTTAATAAAATGATACTCTTGTTATGGTAATAAAAATTATAGGTTTATTAACAAGTTATTAAGTGAGAATATTTTTAACAAACAAAACAATAATTAACAACCCTTTCAATTGCTGATTACAAAATAAAACTTCAAATGAAACTCGATCTGATCTCTCAAGGCTCTGGTATACCTGTTGTTGTTACAATAATTTTACTGTACAGGTTATGTTGTTTTAATTCAGTATATACCATATTCCGTTAAGGTTCTTGGAGATATCATGATACCAGACTCAAGATGTACTATAATTAATTATTTAGGATTAATAATATTAACTGATAATTGAACAAAATATAAAATTTAAAATTGGTATCATACTTCTGATGTTTACAAAAATTATCGTACGCCGGTATGCGCACGCATCTTTATTTTAGTATTGTGGTTAGGCTGTATGACTTGTACAGCATTTAACAAGTATTACTTTTAGTTAATAATTAGTTTTAAAATAATTTGTTCACAAGAGAAAAATTTCTAATAAAAAAAAAAACTCTTGTTTGCAATGTACTTTAATTTGCATGTTAATTGAGAACAATTCGGTAATGTCATCATAACAAGCTACCGTAATGCTTTCTGAGGTGAAGAATGACCGTTATTTTTATAAGGATAAGTTTGTCTTATTAACTAATATTACTTATGCTATACAGGTAAACATATTATTTTCTAATAAGTTTTAACATAGGATTATCAGAATTATGTTTGATACAATTAATAAAATAAATTCTGAAATAACGAAATATTCAACAAATACGTTTTATCAAGTAAGCGTCTAAATGCACTCGTATTTATCAATAATTATCTTTAAGCATTATTTTTTTTTTACATCGTTATAATTTATTAAAATATTTTTTATAATATTTTAATAATGTTGTGTTAAATCTCCTTTAAATTCTGATAACTTAGTTGTTGATTTCCGATACGCTGCATAATGACTTGCGTAGTATCGAAAATTCGAAATTGGCTAAACTCTTATTTTTCTTTTAAGTATTGTTTAATTGAAATTGTACTCCCTGTTTCTTAATTAAAAAATTCACTCGCAAATAGATCGATATTGTACACTGATCTACTTGATAAAAATAACACAAATCCGCACTGTTGCACTCGTTAGTAAATGTGTAGTATTAGGTTAGTGTATGTATATTGTACTTGAGTAAAACATGTCGCGCACTAATTTAAAAATATACTTTTTCTGGTCTGGAGTGGCGTGGCTTGTTCCTTAGGTGTTCGATCGTAGACTGTCATGTACCTCGAGAGCATCTCTCGCTCGTCTGATGAACTTCATTCATTCCATTGGTTGGTTTTTGATAGTCTCTGACCCAAAAGGCCTATATTTTATTAAAATATTTAAATTTTAGTCAAAATCGATTTTGGGTTGGAGACTTTTTCACGTCATCGACAGTACAAATTTTTAGTTCGAAAGTTAAAAACTATCACAACTTCCTTATTATACGTCCTATCGTTAATCGGTTTATATCACTGAACTCAGGGCGTTTTGCTTATTAAAATAAGTCCAAACACGCTTATTTTCTGTTCACTATCAATATTATTATATTGATTTTATTTATTATTTTTGGTACGTCTTATCTTTATAAGTTCGTATTACCAGATTTTTCTTAAATCTAATATAACATTTCTTATTTGAACACTTCGAGTCTATATCTCATTTGGTTTATGTTACAATTTGTGAAAAACTATTTCCTACACAATTTTCGCTATGGTGTTACTCAGCGTCCATGTTGGATTTTTCACAAACATGCTTATTATTAAATATCCTTATCTAAAATGAACATATTATTACCTAGTATTACTAACAATGACTATTTACATACTTTTTTACTATAATATTGGTGTATTACCGTGGTCAATTCAGTATTTACATCATTTTAAACCTCTCACATAATGCTTATACAACTTTTCATCTTGTTTTCTATTTTTATTACATAGATTATATTATTTAATTGTTATAATTAGTGTACATACACAATAATTAATCTGTTATATTCAATGGTCATCTTTTAATAAACTCAGAACCTCCTAATTATTCAGTAGTGGCTCTGTCTATGTTGTGTCATGACATTATAGGTATTTATTTTGTTTAATATAATAACAAAAGTGTTATTGTCCTATTTGGATTGTATTCCTAAAGTAGCATTGGATATCAATCTAACTTTTAGTAATGTTTCCAATTACTTTTACATAGGTTTACTAGTTATATTTTTCATAACTAGCTGGTTGGTCATTGTTTGTTTACCTCTGTCCTTTTTTCACATTGGACATTTGGTTTTCAAATGTTTATGTACAATATGATTGTTTTAGTGGTCATTATTTGTTCTCAAAGTAGCTCTGAGATTTCCTCTTGCTACTGGTAATAATTGTAATACCTTGTTCTCAATATTTAGTACAGTATTTTCTTTAACTAACTTGCTATACACTGGTTTAGCTTACATTTGGTCATATATACATGGTTATTTTGTTTACAATAATTCAGTCATAATACTGTTCTTAACATGTTCAACACTTGTTCTCAAAGTATTATCATATATTCCTTTCACTACTGGTACTATTCTGATAAACATTTACATTAGTTTTAATACTGTAGTTTGCTTAACTAAATTGGTACATTGTCTTATTTCTGTCTTTGACTGTGTCACTATGTCTGACTTGTTTTGTTTACATTGTTTTGTCTTATACATTATATTGTTTCTTTATATTTACTTGATGATCATATATTTATACTAATATGTATCATTTTCTGTTATAATAGGTTACTTCCTTGTGGGTATTGTAACAATGTATCATCGGTTTTAGTGCAGTATCTACCTACACCTAAACTGACTCCATTATGGTATATTAACATAATACCTTCACTAATTTGTTACAAATGTTTACAACTCCTTCTAATACACTAATACAAATCTTTCTTATATTACTTACAATGTTTTTCTCTGGTCAATTGTGGAATCTAAATTCCTGTCATGTTTGACACTTAACAAATATTCTCTATTTGTTGTCAGTTTTTTGATATAAACAATAATATGATTGTTTTATATGTTCTGATCTGGTGGTCTTATAATTATGTGTGTTGGTCACAACTTTGTTAAATCAGTCACACTCATTGTTTGTGTTTATTTGACTATTTTTTAACCTTTGTTGCCTCATCATGAAATTAACCTATTTTTTCACACTGTAAACTTCCTCACTGTAATTGTTTGTATGGTTTTCAGTTGAAATAATCAGTTATTCACCGGTTTCACATTTGTATTAAGTACACTTTTATTGTTTGTGTTTCTTTAAATGATCACACTGGTTTTCATGTCACACTTATAGTTATTTCTTTTGTCACTGACTGTTTCTTCTTTAAAATATACATGGTTCATTGATTCCTTACGTCTTTGGTTTCTCTTCATCCTTCTTCTTGGTCCTTCTTCTTTCTTCTTAATTCCAAATTTCATGGTAGTCGCTGTTTTCATTTTATTTCCATTGTCGTTGTAGCTTGATGATCCTTGTCTCGTTGATTCCCCTCACTGCTGGATATTATTTTCATTGATTCCCCTCACTGCTGGATATTATTTTCATTGATTCCCCTCACTGCTGGATCCTACTTTCATTGATTCCCCTCACTGCTGGATCCTATTGGGTCTATTTATTAGTATTTTGTTTTGGTCTTGTGTCATTTTCTTTTTACGTTTTATAATTAAGGTTGACATATTCACATTCTCGTCTTCATTGTTGGATTCTTCTATTATTAGTCTTGTAGATACACAACTTATATACTTATCTTTGTTCATTTAAATATGTTCCCATGTCTCTTATCATACTTGACGTCATATATATTTATAGTATGTAACTACCATATTTTGGTACTGTTACAGTGTGTAGTAATTCCTAAGTGCTGGGTTGAGCACCACTATATAAAAATATATATTATTATCGTATAATCATTAAACTTAGAAGTAAGTTTATAGAAGTAAATAATCAAATATTATTATTGCACATTATGTTTTTTGGAAGGGTTAAAGTTGGTTTAAAAAACTGTTATGTAACAAAGTAAAGAATAAAAGGGGTATTTCATTGGTAACAATTAGAACAGCTGTTTTGTTATTTCAAGCAATTTCCGTTTCCTAATAACTTCGCGTAACGAAATTCTGGCCCATATCATATATACACAAAGATGGCGTCCTAGTTTTGATAATCATAACCATAAGTGTGATCTATAATATCGTATCTATAAATCAAAATAAACGTAAGTTCACAGGTGGCTGCCGGCGAACAGGGACATTAGGTGGTATTATTTAAACATATTATTACCTAATGTACGCCTAGAAAGAATGGAACAAATTGCTTGAGGTAACGGACACAAAATTTTATAATTCGTAAACATAACCCCACAATTAGGTTATACAATTGTATGCATGCAGGTATTGCATAGTTACCAACATGAATACAAGTGACAATATTGAAATAGAAACCAGTACCCCTGAGATAAATTTAATTGGTGAAATGGATATTCAATTAAACCCAATTAGTCAGACTGACGAGGTAAATATGCCTTGTGTCTACAGAAATAACTAAAGTTGACACATCCATTTCCACTATGGTAGATAACAAACCCGATGGTACTGCGGAAATGATGAAAATTTTATTGAACAAATTTGACAGTTTTGATAAAAAATTAGATGAAATAAGAGGTCAAAACTTTCACTTAGAAGAGCGAATTAACACAGTAAATAACCCGATTAAAAGTCAATTAGAAAGCCAGAAAGTACTAAAGAGTAGTACCCAGCAAAATGCTGTACTGAATATAAACCTATTTAAAAATAATAATTCCAATAATGAATGTAGTATAGATAATCCAAATAATACAAGTAGTAAGATTGTGGTGTTAGAAAAGGATAAACATGATAATGAAATATTTGAATTTATGAAGTCAGAAAGAAAGTTGAGAGAAAGTATTTTAGTACAAGGAATGCAGGGGGTAGAATTTTCTTTTAATGTTGTATTAGGGGGTGAAGACAAGTCTTCATGTAATTGTTATAAGGATAAGAATGCCTTTAATTTATATTTGATAGACGATAGTTCTACAAATAAAGTTTCTTTATGTTTTTGTGTACCTAAGAAGAGGTGCAACAATTTTATGATAGGGACCCCTGCATATTTGGAGAGAGAAAGTGTATTTTGGTGTTATGGAGAGAAATGTATTAAGAGAGAAAGTATAGAGAGATATTGTGAGAGTAAGAGAGTAATAGAAATATTTAAAGTAAACAGAAATTACAGACAACTGTTAGAAAGGTTAGGGTTAGATGTGGTATATGAAAATGATAAATACATACCTGATAATAATCACAATAAATTGGAAATAACAAGAAATGAGAATAAAGACATTAGGTACTTACCTGTGGTGGAATATTATGGGGATAATTATAATATAAACCGATTAATGACATATGATACTGAGATAAACGGAACCCTACTTGATCGTGACTGGAAATATTTGTTTAATAACCGGATAATAAAGGAGTACGAATATAATGTATCTAGTAATAAAATCTGTTTATTAAATAAGAATTTATATAGACCTAAGATTCGTTTGTTGTTTAATGATGGTGGATAGACTGTTGTATTGTGAAATGAACATTAAATAATAATATGAAAAGTGGTATTGAATTGGACTGCTATGAACTGAGTTTGGTATATAACAAGATAATGAGTTGGAGTGTATATTTTTCATTGTTTTATATGTATTTATCTATCCATGTATTTTTGATATGTATTATGTATTACAGGTATATTTACACCAGTATGTATTATTATATATTGTACATATATAACGTGTTTAATAATAATAATTTTAATTTTTAATTGGTAATGAAAGTAATTACTGATGAATAATAATAATGTTTAAGTAAGAATATATATTTGAATTTTGAAAAGAGGTATTGTTATAAGTAGGTAAGAAAGGAATTTTATAAGGGAATTGTCAATGATTACAGTAAGTGTTTAAACAGGAATAGAGCCTGGGTATAGATAAAATGCAGGTGAGTAATGCAATTAATGTAAAGGGAGTTAGATAGTTAAGAATTTTAAGAAAATAATACAGAGAATTATTAGATATTTAGGGACACAGTAGTTAGTGATTATTTGTAGAAAAGGTGTTTAAGTAAAGGTATAAACATATATTTATTGTTGATGAATTCTGTAGTGGGGGTGAGGTGATAAAGAGTAGCCAACCAATAATGTTGTGGCAGGTAATAGCATAATTTTAAGGGAGTGTTTGCCGAATATTTGGAAGGGCAAAATAATATGGATGTATATAGCCAGTTAGGGAACACCCAACTCATTGCAAAGACGAGCGGTGCCATAAGATTTAAATGGAATTGGTAATGGAGTATATAATTGAGATATTGGTGTCATTGATAGGTAAATTTGGTGGTCAGTTAGAAGAAGGTGAGCAAGATTATAATAAATAAAAGTATAGTGAATATAGGAGTTATCCAGACTAAACAGTGATAGAAGGTGAGAGGTTAGGTAGTTAGGTAGGTAGAAAGTTCAGAGTATAGAGAAAGTAAGAAGTGAATAATGAAATAATAATAATAATGTAGTATGAATACTAATAATAAATTTGAAATAAATATTAATAATTCATTATAATAAAATTGATGTCTAATTAATGACTTAAGTGAAATTGTAAATTTTAAATGATTTAAATTAAAATGAATCAAGAATATTTAATGTATTAATGTATCAGTGTTAATTATTAATGTATTATTATTATTATGTAAAATGTATTTATGTTATAGAAATTTCAACATGATGTTATAACATGGGAATAATGTGTAGAAAAAAAAAAAAAAAAAAATTTCTTTTAACTGGCGCTGTTAATAATACAAATAAGCCAAATAATTACCTGTTAATAAGAATAATAATAATAATAATAATAATAATATTTTCTTTTATCATTCACTAAGAGTTATAAATAAGTAAATACATCGATTTATTGATTTTCTTAATTTGTTTTTCTCCAAATTTGGGAGATCTATAATGTGTAATTTTCCTATTATATTTTCAATTATATTTTATTCAATTTTGGTAACTATATTATATTAATGTGCTTATGTTACAATTCTAGTAAAAGAATGAAGATAAATATTATCGATAGGAATCGAAACCATTTTTCAACTCAGGGTTGTAATATGAAGAAGAGATATTCTTTTTAATTCTTGAGAATTATAATTTTATAAATATATTAAGCCAACCCAGTGCTTATTGGCACAAACCAGCACTTAGCTAAGGGAAACCAGATCAGTTGAGGATGTAGTGATTTACTAAGCCACCATTTTAATATTTATTATATATTGTTTCAGTGTTTGGTGGTGTGACAGCGGTCCTGAGCTGGCCAACGCGTCAGAGCAGGGGCGTTAAGAGCCTAAGTGGCCTTATGGTGTTGGGATCTCGCAGGAGAAGCCCAGTAAGGTCATCTAGGTACGGTCATCATCACCAGACCAAGGGTCAGTTGTTGTTATTTTTTATGTAAATTTGTAAGGGGGTTGTGGCGACTTGTCCTGGCTGATCCCTTTAGGAAGTATGAAAGGGTCAATGAAAGTTAGTGTGCTTCGACACACCATCTTTCATTGAGGGGGTTTTGTGATGGTACAATCATGGTACATTTTTGGAATTACCTTAAATATGGTAACTAGAACATAAATATTGTATTTTTCTATTTTTGTCATACTAAACCCAACCTTAAACACCCGATACGAATCTGCAGTGAGTGGACTATATCACAATATTTGTCAGGATTGGAAACAATTCATAGCAAAAAACGGTGTAACATCACAAAAACAGTGTGCAGTTATTGCGATAAGCAAGCCAAGCCTTAATTACGTCAGAGGCTGAGAATGTGTTGACCACGACAAAACGGCGATGTCAACAAGTTAAACAAAGAAAGTGTGACGTAGGTTCACCCCACTTCCGCAAAATCCAACAAGGAATTGTCGTCATTTCTGCTGCAGCACTGATCATAGCCTGCCGGCTACCCATTCGCTTACGGGTGAATTTTAACTTTTTAGACCACTATAAGTGGTTAATAAACAGTATCATATCTATATACAAAATGTATTAAGGAAAGTTATGGTTCGGCTTTGTGTAGGCGTCCTCGGCCGATGAATCGTCCGTAAAAAGATCGACGTATAGAATCGGTCCCACGATGGTGGGTTACGTGGGTTGACACGAAGGTGCCCCGTCAGACGCCGTAAAAATATACCGATTGTGCCGATGTACGAACGATACTAGCAGTGTGAGGAGGCCAACACAAAATGGGTGAGAGCGTTCCTTATACACTTTAAATCCTTTCATTATTTCCCTATATATATATGTTATTGTAGAAATCAATCGTTAAAAAAATTATTTAAATTTTCAATCTATTTAAAAGGAGCTCCAACATAAATAATCAAATCATTGTACCATGAGTATGGGAGGGTGAGTGGTTGTGTGCGTGTGTAGTAATTCCTAAGTGCTGGGTTGAGCACCACTATATAAAAATATATATTATTATCGTATAATCATTAAACTTAAAAGTAAGTTTATAGAAGTAAATAATCAAATATTATTATTGCACATTATGTTTTTTGGAAGGGTTAAAGTTGGTTTAAAAAACTGTTATGTAACAAAGTAAAGAATAAAAAGGGGTATTTCATTGGTAACAATTAGAACAGCTGTTTTGTTATTTCAAGCAATTTCCGTTTCCTAATAACTTCGCATAACGAAATTCTGGCCCATATCATATATACACAAAGATGGCGTCCTAGTTTTGATAATCATAACCATAAGTGTGATCTATAATATCGTATCTATAAATCAAAATAAACGTAAGTTCACACAATTAAAATAACTAATTGAAAGAGATGATGTAAATTAACTTAAACGTGAATCTTTGATAATGGACTTAGATTTATTTCACTACCTGAGCGAATTTTAAATAATTTAATTTGATTTGAAATAATAATGTCAAGCAAAAAATTAAAAGTTGAGAAATGGGAGTAAATTTTATTTAAAGGTAAATATGAAATGTTTATGTGAATGTTACATTAATAATGAATATTTAGAATCTTGTATTTAAGCTAGTAATGAACATGTGTATGCACCCAATACTTTGCTAAAGGCAATCGAGTATAAATAAAAGGGGAGATATATCGGTTGAGGATTTGGTTCGGTACAAGGCCAGTTGTTGATTTTATCTGGAATGTTACAAGGTTAGGTGATACTGTGGTGAGTACCTGTCTGATTTTATGGTGTTGGGATCTCGAACAGAGAAGTCCAGTAACGTCATTCAGGTGCAGCCATAGTCGCTGAACTAGGGGGGTGGAGTACCCATGATCTATGAAGGAATTAAGGGGGGTTGTTGGCACCATATCCTCGCTGGTACTTTTAGGGTTTAGCAATGAGAGTTTTTCTGTTTCGGCACAAAACTTCTCATTGGGGGGGGTATTGTAACAGGACAGAATTTGGGGGATTGATTTTATTTAAACTGTAATGCGACGAAAGGGAGTTACCCACACAGGGCCTCAATTTTAACAATCGACATTCACTTACGGAATGCCCAATTGCGCATTTGCTCGGTCAGAATGGGTTCACGCTACAATTCCTGATGCTGAGGGATGTGAAAGAGTGCGTGTATGCTTGCCCGCGCAGATGAATCGGCACGAACTTTTTGCGAGCCCCTGAACACAAGTTTCGGCTACACAAACTCGCACCCCAGAAGATATCACGTGACGCCTGATCAGCCTATCGGACGCAAGTAGCCACACTCAAGAAGGAGCTTTGGCCATCTTGAAAAAGTTACTCAATGTCAACTAGTAGAACCGCACGGTTCAGCATACAGGCTCGTGGGCCTAATTTTGATAAAATTACTAAAAATGTGAGTCAACTAGAGTAAATAATGTGCTAAACAGTGAAACCTTAACATTTCAATCAGTGAACCAAATTTAACCAGCAGAAACATTTTCGGGACGAACCAGTGAATGAACAAAAACAGACTAATTACAGCACGTGTCGGACACAGCCAGAGAAGTAAAACCATAACATTTTAATTCAATTCAATGGGGAAAATTATTTAAAAAAGAGCTCTAAATAGTAGATGGGGGAAAAGTATGAATGGCAGGTATAAATGAGCAAATGCTGGGTTGCCTTATTTAAGCTAGTTATTAGAATAAGTGAAGCAATGTTAAAGTAAATGTTTGTTTTTTGTATATTTAAAAGAAAAAGTAATTAAAAGAAACGGTAATAGTTTGAGCAGAAAAATGGAAAGCAAGTAAATTCAAAAAGAGTATCAAAGAAGGTTAAAATAAAAAATTGAGTTGATTAACAATTACAATGAGAGTCGAGTTTATTACACCACATAACCCTAAATCACGTTTATAGGCTGCGAGTTCGTGTGTCGAACCCTGGCATCCGAAAAGGTAAGATGAGTTTTATTTAATTATTATGTGGTAGAGGAAGTGTATAATTACAGTTTTTAAAAATATGGAAAGGCGAGTACGAAGACTGTTACGGGGATGTGATTAATGTCAGAGCTCTAAAGTAGTTAATTATAGGGTAGAAGGGGAATTTAATTATATTAAAGTTGAGAAACCGTTCAATTTAGTTGCTGTAGATTTATATGGGCCATTGCCCAAGGGTAGGGGTGGAGTAATGTATGTTTTTGTTGTTTTGGACACTTTTTCCAAGTTTGTTAAGTTATATAGTGTGAAGAGAGCAACGAGCAGGGTGCTAAGCGAAAAGATAATGAGGGACTATATGGTAAATATCGGTAAACCAAAAATAATATTATCAGATCACGGACCCCAATTCATAAGCGGTAGACTCTAGGATGGGAAGGAATCATACCCAAGCACACTGCAGTATATCATCCACAGTCCAACCAAGCAGAGCGGGTGACGAGAGATAGGCAGGATATTTCGGGCTTATTGTCATGCCAAGCACAGTGAATGGCCACTATACGTGAAGAAGGTAGAAGAATGGTTGAACAGTACCACCCATGAATCCACCAGGTTTACACCGTATGAATTAATAAAGGGGACACGTCCACCTAGAATACTGGAACAACTTTTCGATTATCCGCCGGAGAATCAGACAATAGATGTGAATGTGAAAATTCAGCTAGCAAATGAAAGTTTATTAACCAAAGGGGAAAGGAGGAAGCGGAGGCATGATGAAAAGGGGAAGTGGTCCAAATATGAGGTAGGACAGTTAGTATTGGTGAGGAGACATGATTTATCTAATACTCAAGATAAGGAGATCAAAAAGTTTTTTCTATTATACGAAGGACCATACGAGATTATAGAGAACAACGCATATGTGTTGCAAAACCAAGTGACGTGAGAGATAGTAGGTACACATAACGCAACAAATTTAAAGTTATATTGGTCACATTAGATGAATGAATTTTAATTTATATTTGTATGTTTTCAGAAGGGACTCTCCCCCATTTTCGGGCGGTCACGGCTTCACCATCCCTGACCGTGGATTTTGGCTGTTTGGAGACGGACCATGGTTGGAGGTAACCTCAACTAGGGGGTGAAAGCAACGATGGTCCTACTCCACAAATTGGTGCAAGCAGAAATTTTAATTGTATTGCTGAACGGGGAGGGGGCCCCTAAAGTTCGTGGATTGAAAAAAAAAATTATAATTGGCAATTATCCACGAAATGAATAATGGTTTTATTTTACTAACAGAACATCCAAAATTAATGTAAATAACAAGTGCGACTCGATAGGAGGTAGTGAAATACAAACAAATAATTTTAACAAAGTCGTCCGAACATTTTAGCTGCATTTAAAGAAGTAGTGTTAATTTAGATTTAATTTAGAAAGGTTAAGGTGACCAATTAGCGTTATAGTACACTTGTTGCACTTGTTAGAGACAATTGTTGGAAAATAAGAGAGAGAGTATGCGTGTGTGCCTACGTTAAACTCTATGGTAGGTAGTATATAAAATATCTTAAATAAGAAATAGCAGACCAGTGTCTGGTGGTAATTAAAAGAAAAATTATGTAAATTGTGAATAAATCAAATGTTGTGTGTAATCACTAGTGGAAATGGAGCAAAAGAACATAGTGAAGCTATGGTGATAATAGAGAACTGATAAATGGACAGTGAAATTTAAATGATAATGTTTGTGAAATTTGTCTTAACGAATAATGATTTCTTTTACTCTTTGTGAATTTTAGTTGTAATGTAAATTTTAAATGATAATTTTCTTGCTTGAGTACAGCGGGATTGTAAAAATATCTCAATGATTTTAATTTTAAATGTATAATATGTTTTAAGTGCAATTCCCCACATTTCGGGCGGTCCTGGCCTTACCAGCCCAGACCGTGGTTTTGGATGACAACCAGTTGTGGGCAGATTTATTGTAAACTGACCATGGTTGGTTTCCTTTGAAATTGGTGTACTTTAGAAATTAACAGGGGGGTAAATCAGGGGAATCACCATAACTTTGGAACAGCGGCTACCACCGAATGGGGTGATAGAACTGTATTAAGGGCATATGAATCATTTTAGTAGGATTACTGGTGTCCTCGGATACCAGTAATGCTGAATTTTTATATAACGCAGAAGCAAGAACGGTGTAAGCAGCGTTTGCACCCTAATAAACTTCAGTTCTTGTGGACGCAAATGGGCACTACAGTCCAACATCACTAAGCAATAGAGTGTGTGGAAAGGAGCTGGCCGTTACAAGCCAGGGACATAAATACAGTATTTATGTAACAAGGTAAATGCCTCGTCCGGTGTGTCCGGAAGGTGATTTACCTAATTGTAACTGGGTTAAGGGGGGATATTAGAAGATGATGTGTGAAGGAGGAAGTTGATTATAGTAACTGGGGTGAATGACCCTGTGAAATGGAAGTATCTTATGATGTAATTAAATGATTTTAGTATTGTTTTGAGGAGTATTGTGGAGATGATTACCAGATTTTGAGAAAGATATAAGTAAATAATTTGTTATTATGTAGTTGATTTAAATGTGTTCAAGAGAATTTTAATAATGAATTTAATTATTTTGAGATGTAATTTGGGAAATGACAGATATGTGTAATGTTGTAATGGGAAGTGGTTATTTAAATTCTGATTGGAATCAGGGAAATATTTTGAATTTTGGAATAAGAATTAAAGAGAGAAGGGCATTCTGAATGTTGGTATTGAATTTTTTTAAAATGTATCATGTTATGTTGAGTATATATATACACATGTGTGTTAGGAGTTAAGAAAAACCAGTGCTTCTTAACGCAAACCAGCACAGCTAAGGGGAACCAGATCAGTTGGGGATATGGTGTTATACAAGGCCACTATTTGATATTTTGTTTTAATGTTTCAGTGTCTGGTGATGCTGTGGCGGCGGTCCTGTGCTGGCCTGCACGTCAGAGCAGGGGCGTCAAGTGCCTGTCTGGCCTTGCGGTGTTGGGATCTCGAGAGGGAAGTCCAGTAAGGTCATTCAGGTGTGGTCGCAGTCACTGGACCAGGAGGGTAAGTCATCCATGATTTTAATAAAACTTAAGGGGGTTGTGCCAACATATCCAGGCTGATCCCTTTAGGAAGTATGTGAGTGTCAATAAGTTTTTATGCTTCGGCATAAAACCTCTCATTGAGGGGGTATTGTAACGGTACAAATATTACCGTCCCTAGACATTGGGAATTTTAATAATTTTATTTATGAATTGTATGGGGATGATAAACAGTGTATGCAAATTGGAGTCAAGGTTGACTAGTTCATGGAGAGAAGCAGTTATTTTTAGCCATCTGACATTTGAACTTTGTAAAACAGAGGTCACGACATATGATGTCATGGCCAACCTTGTTATCGTCAGTTTGGTATGCAAGGCGCGGTCAACTCCGCCTCAGAATCTGTCTTTGTCATATTCATAACACAATGCAATGAGGTCACGTGACCCCCCGCCACCTCAGAAATCAACGCAGTTTCAGCTGTCCCAGTTAAAAATACACCTTTGTGCCGGCTGGTCGCTAACAAAGTTCCGGAACGAAATTGTGGGCGCCCGTACAGATAAAATGTGATTTTTAAACATTCAAATAATAATCTGAATAATATATAAATAATGTAACTATACAGTTTTGTAACTAAAATGTAATAACAGTTTCGGCAATATAAAAGCAGTGCAAGAAGAAAGGTGCGGGATGACAGAAAATACGGGACAGTTCCAGATCACCAAATGAACAGCTAAGTAACCTTCGGGGTACAACAAAATTTAAAAATCCAATATTAAATTTTATCTTGGATAGGAAATTTAAATCACTAAATGAGATCTCTTAAAGACCTGGGATGGGTGTATGCGTGTGCATGTGAGAGGGTGAAAATTTATATAATAAACGTAAGAAGTGCTCGTTTGTGGTATATTTTATTTTGGAGGAATTAAGATGATGTTTAAATAAACCATTCTATTTGTAGTTATATACATATAAAATGTCAACATTTGTTCACTACTATAGATGGTTTTTACATTTTTTATAAACATGATAACTTGTTTCATGGTGTTATGATTAAATGCATTAAGCAACTGAGAATAAAAGAGAACAATCTGTGAAAACAACTAATCAATCTTAGCTATTTGAATAACCAATTCTGTTCTCCAGTACGTCTAACCGAACCCTGGTAGATACAATTTTTTTGTATAGTTGGCCGTAATGTAAGATGGCGGCCGAGTCGAGTGACAAGGCTGAGTTTTGTAAACAAGAAGTAAAGTAAATAAAATAATTAAAGTGTAAAGTGATAATTATAGTTACAGCCTAAGATGGGCAGGACATATGGAGCGAAGGAGTGACACCAGAATAGCCAAGAAAACAATGAAGAGACAGATGCTGAACACCAGGAGGGGAGATGACCAAGAACACACTAGGAGGAGTTGTCAGTGAGATTCTGAAACTGCTTGAGGAGGTCAGGACTCAGTATAGGATGTAGCACCATGGGGAGGAAGGAAGTACGGCACCTGTGTTGTAAGGTCTAAATGTGGGGATAATATTAGTGTAGTTCACCACTGACAACATTAGTACTGGGACTCTGCTGTAAAACTGGTTTAGTCAATCTTACTATAACTAGAAAGTAAAATATATAAATCTGTGGTTTTTAAAGTGTTTGTATATATTCTGAAGACACCAAACATTAATTAAAAAACCACAATTAATACTAACCTAACATATTTTTCTAAAGCTTTACACATGATAGGATTCTTCGGAAATACAGCCAACGGCAGACCAACATGAATCTCTGTAACATCAGCTGCTGAATCCCACGCTTGACCAATGATCCTGTCTATAATATGCTGGTACTGTTCAAGATCCTGTTTCATTTTTACCATCACTTCACCCCACACGTAGCCGCCAACTGAGAACCCATGTAACAACAGCGGCTGACAGATTGAATTGTGATGCAGAAACTGCAGGACTTCTTCTGCAACAATCTGTATAATTTGATTTTTAAACAACAGTACAGAATTACAAATGAGAATTCTGGCAACGTATATATGATAACAGAAATTATACTTTACCCCCAGGTACCATTACAATTACTATTTCATTACCAGCTACCATTATTTCATATTTGTGTGTTACATATAAGCATACACTTGGAAACATGTTTTTTATTGTTATTATATCTCTGAGTTGATGTAATCTCTGCACATCAGCAAGATGAAATAAACACAGGTTTATTATTAATCAATTACTAATCAATTATTATGTTTAGGAACATTAGTTTCCACATTAACTTAGATGGTTTTGAAACTTCCTTGGCTGTTGAATTAAAAGTATGTACCAGGCTGTTTGGCCGTAGTCCATGGTTTAAAGACAAACCCAACGTTTCGACAGCACCACTGGCTGCCATCATTAGTGGAATTCGAGTCTACCTGAACAGGGGTTGTTAAACGTCAGGCCCGCAGTCTACTCCTTCAGGTACACTAGAATTCCTCGAATTCCACTGATGATGTTGAAACGTTTGGTTTGTCTTTAAACCATGGACCATGGCCAAACAGCCCGGTACATACTTTTAATACAACTGACACTGGCCATGAAAGCCTTAGAACAATATTTCTGGCTGTTGTTTACCCTGTCAATGACCTTTGTAAATGGAGGCAGTAAACAGTCAGTTTTGATTATTTTATACAATTAGTGTTACCACAAGAGAAACGGAGTGTTACAATTGAAGTTTAATAAATTTAATTGACCTAGTGACACTTATTATTTATTGTGAATAGTATGTAATTGATATTTGTATTTATATAGGAGACTGATTTCATTATTATTAATATTATTATATTACAATTGATTTTTACTTTTATTTTATTGAATCCATTACCCTCCTACCATATTGGACACCAAATATTAAATATCGGTATGGAGAACCATACATGACTTCCATATTCTAAGATTTATATTTAAAATCATTTTCAGCCAAACAGCCAGGGAAGGAATTTTAACAAAAAAATACTTCTTTGTTGCCAATAACGTAGTACACATATAAAAAAAATTATCCCCTCCCCCTTCAACTATAATTTTGATTTATAGAAAATTACCCCCAGCCCGTTCAACTAGCCCCTTCATTTATAGATATTTCATCTACGTTTCTACAGTGGATTATTAAGATCTTATCAGGATACTTTATCAAAATTAAGTACTTTACTCATGTTACAACAAAAAATGTTTCAGGTAAACTGCCCTTTCCCCGTAACCGATCTTCACCAAAATCAACAGACATTGAGTTCTCTATAGCTCAGGCACATATGTAAAAAATTATTTGATTCTGTTTGAATTTACGGCAGTTATGGTTCGTCATATAAAAAATTACCCATGTTAAAACATAAAACATGAGATTTATAAAACATATCTAAGATTTATATTTAAAATCATTTTTGAAATAAAATATTTTCATAGAACCTACTAACGCTGGGGAAATCTGAGGAGCCAATCAGAGTTGGGCCTACCTGTCACTCTGCTGAATTTGGTGGAAAGCCCTGTCACTGTCGTCAAGTCCCCACCTCAATGAAGAACCCATTGTTTTATAAAAATATATTTAAATTTTGAAAACTGAAAATTCTTTTCTTGTAAATATTTATATTTTATAATCAAAATGACTTTATTTTTGTTACCTGGCAACAAAATTATTTTATTTTCAACAATTACCATTGTTTCAAAAAGTTTAAATAAATTTTCAAGTACTTTACTCTTGTTAAAACGTAAAAGGTTGCAGGTAAACTACCCCTTCCCCTTAACCGATCTTCACCAAAATCGAAAGTCCTTGAGACCTCTACAATACAGGGATGTATGCAAAAAATTATTTGATTCTGTTTGAATTTGCGGCAGTTATCGTTTGCCATAGAAAAAAAAACGTTGCAGGTAAACTACCCCTTCCCCTCAACCGATCTTCACCAAAAACAATAGGTCTTGAGTACTCTGCAAATCAGGGCTGTATGCAGAAAATTATTTGATTCTGTTTGAACTTGCGGCTGTTATCGTTTGCCATAGAAAATACCCTTGTTAAAAAAACGTTGTAGGTAAACTACCCCTTTCCCTTAACCGATCTTCACCAAAAACAATAGGTCTTGAGAACTCTACAATTTAGGGCTGTATGCAAATAATCTTTTGATTCTGTTTGAATTTGCGGCTGTTATCGTTTGCCATAGGAAATACCCTTGTTAAAACATAAAACATTACAGGTAAACTACCCCTTTCCCTTAACCGATCTTCACCAAAAACAATAGGTCTTGAGAACTCTACAATTCAGGGCTGTATGCAAAAAATTATTTGATTCTGTTTGAATTTGCGGCTGTTATCGTTTGCCAAAAAAAAAAATTTCCCTTGATAAAAAAAAACCGTTGCAGGTAAACTACCCCTTTCCCTCAACCGATCTTCACCAAAAACAATAGGTCGCGAGTACTCTACAAATCAGGGCTGTATGCAAAAAATTATTTGATTCTGTTTGAATTTGCGGCAGTTATCGTTTGCCACACAGACAGACACACACACAGACACTTTTCGGAAAACGACTTTTTTTCATGTTTTGAGTGTAGTACAATCAGAATCTGCAATAATCTCGAAAACGATTTTTTTTGCCATCACCATACTTCCATTCCTTAAGGAATATGGAAGTAAAATGAACTGATACTATTGGGCTTTGATGTAACCAATGTGCATAATTCCAGGTGCTAAGGCACCCTGAGCACCATATGTCATCCTACCAATGAGGTGTTAGGCAATAAAAACATAAAATTAACACGATAAAGACATTGCCACTGCAAAATACATTATAATACAAAATTGACCATAATGCGTGTGATTTTTGATACAGTGTTAAAAATACAATTTGTGATTATGTTGATTTCTCTGGTGTTCAATACTTGGCTATGTTAAAAGACAGCTACTACATAACTATCTATTTACTTGTAAGTTAACAAATTTTTGTAGTGACAAATTTGATGTCATATTATTCTTTGAATTTCTTTTTTGATACTGAATTCAAAATCTTTCTCAGTGTGTCAGGTGAACTGAACATTAAATCCCCAGGAAGACAAATCTCCCGCCCAAACACTAGTTTTGCTGAAGTCAATAGGTTGTGCCATGTACTGATGACCTATATGTCAGTTTGGTTCTTGTCAACAACTTTCGATTGATGCTGTTCAAGTGGCCTATTGAACCTCTCAATCATTCCATCAGACTGAGGATGGAGCAGCGCTGTCTGGGTATTTCAAATATCAAGTAGGCAACATAGTTCTTTAAAAACTCCAGACTCAAACTTTCACTCTTGATCCATATGGATTTCTATAGGGACTCTATAATGGCAACAGAAGTTGTGAACTAACACCTTTGCCACAGTGGTAACCTCCTGATATGGAATTGCATTAGCTTCCATAATTCTCTTGAATGGCAGTCCAACGTTATAATGTCTCATTTTACACCTGCTTCTGGTTTGTGAGCCCTTGGTTGCAGCACATATTTCACAGGTCCAGCACTATTCCTCTATATTGTAGCGAAGGTGAAGACAGTAGAATTGTTTCTGTATTTTTTGATTGTTTTAGTGACACCAAGATGACCTCCAGATGCTCTATCATGGACCTCCTTCAAAACAGACTGCACTTCACTTTGGAAAATTATCAGCTGCATGACCACATCTTGTCCATCTGCAATTTCTCAAGGTCTTTTCAGGAAACCATTCTCCAAGGTTTGTGACTCCCATTGTACCCAGTAGCTATTCAGCACTTTGGAACCATGGCAGACATCTTGCCAATCGGGGTGACGATCCTCCTCTTTTTCCATCAAGATTGATCAATGTCTTTATCAGCCATCTGTTCTTGTTGGAGATCTTGTGTTGTCTAACCATCTGCCAAGAACTCTATAGTGATGGCTTGAAC